>CM039503.1:32239416-32383398 GCA_022432975.1 Begonia masoniana | reverse complement strand
TTCATAAATTCCACTAAGTCATCAGAAGTTCAGCAGAACCATAAGGTGAGTTTCCAGATAAAGATAACATAAGTAAAAATTAAGCTCACCTGGTGATTGCTATGAGCTTGCAGTTTTCCCCATCTTTACGTAATGCCAAATTGTCGGCCACCTCCATGTCATTCTTGTACTTCCTAAAATACTTGCGCTGCACAATCAGGAAAAAAGAATAATCAAAGCATGCAGTACAGAAGGTAAGAGGGAGAGGAATCCTTGTCGTTAAAGATTGAGGATGCATAATCCAGAAGTAGTTCTTAGGGTTTGCTTTTAGAAACAATGATCACACTGGAGTAGTCAAATGAGGACCCGATCAACACAATACCAATAATAAAACAGTAAGAAACACGGGTTTTTTTTTTCTAAAAAAGTTTAAAAATGAATATTCAGCCACTGAGAATGAAATGAGGGGGGGGGAGGGTGGAGGGTGGGGGTGAAAAATCAGGGCCAACCTTCTCATCAAAAGGTTTTTTAAAGCATTGTAAATAAACTATAAGTTCTTGACGATTCTATTAGCTTCTTCAAGATGCGGCTTGTAATCGTTAAACTTTATTTCATCCCCATCATACTTCTTCAGCATAGACGTAGTCTGTCGTCAGCTTTGAGAACATCAGCCTGACTAAAGCCATTCCTCCGCAAAAGCGTGCAAGGACATGGAAATGATGGAAAAGAATTGTACAACCACATATTTAATTATGCACAACTGATAGATGCACCGAATGTATGTACCTTATTATAAAAAAATTAAGGTAAGTCGAGCCAGGCCTACCCGAATCGGTTTTAAAACCCGGGGGCTCTGATACCATAACTGTAACACCCTAATACCATACCCGTATTCCCCATATTTATTTATATATTTTTTTTTTTATACTTATTACTTTCCTTTACTTTAAATAAAACTTTGTGCGGAATAAAAACTGAAGTTGAAAACAGAACTGAAATCAGAATTAAGTTTGAACCTTAGAAGCATTTAAAACAAACTATAACAATTAATAAAAGTTTAAAAAACATTAATTAAAAACATTTAAAGATTCATTCAGAAAGGGGAGGGCAGATTCGGAAATCTGCCCTCAGAATGGGGCAGCGCACGGTCGCTGCCCAATGCAGCGACCAGGCGCTGGTCGCTGCAAAGTGTGCAGCGACCAGTCGCTGCACACAGCAGCGACCAGGCGCTGGTCGCTGCAATGTGTGCAGCGACCAGTCGCTGCACACAGCAGCGACCGGGCGCTGCACAGTGTGCAGCAACTTCGCTGCACACAGCAGCGACATCGCTCTCTGGAATTTGAGATTTCCAGAGAGCAATCAGCCCCTTTACTCCAACGTTTTCACCTCTCTGGAACGTGATTCCAGAGAGCATTTTGACTCAATTCCTCACCTTTATCACGAACGTTTACAACTTAAATCAATCGACTCGCGGCGGACTTTGCGAAGTCCAACTGCGTGGGTAGCTCTAAAAACCGAGCTATCCGTAACAACCTACAAACAACATTTTAAAACATTTTCATTTAACTTAACATTTAAACCAAAACATTTTACATACAATTACCAAAACGTTATCTAACCCCTATCCAGATCCAAACAACCTAAATATGTTCTATACAGTTCATCATCAATCCAAAACATCACGAAGAACCCCCAAAACCTTTACATTCACCCACCACGGGTCAAAACGCGCCTCGACTGCTCAGCGCACTCCCACGGCCATCATCCATCAGCTGCTCCTACGTCAGGAGGAGGAATATCATCCTCACCTGGCTCAATGTCTCCTAAAATATCACCTACACCATACAGACACATATGAGATATTGAAATCTCAGTAAGCTACGTAAATGCAGATGCATGCGTGCAGTGCATATGAAGTTCAGAAAACATGCATATCAGACATATCAGGTCATATCAGGTCATATCAGGTCATTTCATACATATTGCCACCGAGATATCAGCCCACTAAATGGAAAGGATACATTCCGCGGTCGAACTACCACTTTCCACTTAGATGGGGGGGGGGGGGGTACATGCTCACAAACCCTACAGCCATGCCTGAGCCCCATCCCGCGTGATCTTTCAGATTTCGTATTTTCGTTCTTTATTCATTTCATTTGAAAACTCGTGCAGAAATCATTTTCATGCCATTTGAAATACGTGATGCATGAACAGTTCATATAAGCATAATGTAACCATACAATAACAAACACATGTATACCATCAAGACCGAAATAAACTAACCTATAAACAATTAAACCTAACTACCCAACCAAAAGCAGATTAAACAAACAACTCTTCAGGAATCCTCGATACGACATCGAAGTATGGTGTAGACCGATTGGTCAAAGTAAGTCACGAAAACTTACCTGGAGCGCACTGAATTGCTAGCTTCGTCCACGGGAGTCGTGAGTCTGAGGAAAAACACGATAGTCACCGTTAAAACCAATTTAAACAATTAACGTCCAAATTACAAAATCCTTAACTAACGAATTCTCCTAAATTCTCCACTTAGCTAATTAGAGCATTTCGAACGTTAATTAAAGCTCGATTATCCAAATTCTCAAATAACGAGTTTTTCCCTAAAACCCGAAATTTTACCAATTTATAACTTTTTCGCAATTCAACTTTTCTTCGTCCAATAACGTTCAATACGTTCAATATATACGTAATTATAGCTAACCTATTAATTACGAAGCCTAAATTACGTTTTTAACGGAAAACCTAATTTAAACCCTAACCCTAAATCAAACCAAAACTCGAAATAAACGGCCCAAGACTAAAGCTACATACCGAGGGTAGCGAGAGAGGAAGAAAACGTGAAGAACTCGGGACGAACGGAGGTCGGACGGAGTCGGAACGTTGATCGGCGTCGGCGGCCGAGAGAAGTTTTCCTTCTCTGTCGTGCGATCCAGAGAGAAGAAGAAAAAGAGGGAGAGAAGTAAGGAAAAGAGTTATTTGTGTTAATTTATAATTTGATTTTGCAAATTACCATTTTGCCCTTCTTACTAAATTCTATTTGTTTTGTCCTTCGTTTCGTAAATCGTCCAACGATTTGGATTCTCTAAAATTCCATATTCTGCCAATAGCTCTTATTCTTTATCATGGCTTTATTAAAACTGTCCGTTCACAAAACGGACCACGTTTACTATTTTTACTAAAACGTCATTTAATTTACGATAGTGGTAATTTCTCGGAATATAGCGTTACTATTCCGAAAATTCCCAAAACTTCCTTAAAATTCTTATTAATCGTTAGAATCGTAATGACGCTTTCTTTTCGTAAATCGGACATGATTTGACATATTTCCAAAAATGTCATCAAATAATATAATAATAATATATATTCAAGTCCGTACCAGCCGGGTATTACAGCCTACACCATCTGAAGGGAGGAAAACCCCCTCACCACGGAACGCCAGGTCTGAACCTCATCCCCGATAACCCCATGCCATGGTTGTTTACTGTGATACTTTACTTGCCTTTACATGCATGTTCTTTTCATGAAATCCATGCGTAAATTCATTTTCATGTCATTTTAAAAAAAATCGTGATGTATGAGCAATTCAATGAACGATAAAGCATACATGACGAGCATACCATCAAAACCTCACAAATACTATCAAGGCATTACAATACTTAACCAATAAAATAAACAAATCCTAACTATCCAACCAAAGCAATTAAACAAACAATGCACCAAACAATCCTCAACACGATTTCTGACTTATGGTGTAGGCTAATCGGCCACAGTAGATCACGAGAACTTACCTCTCGTCCCGTGCACACCGAGCTCCTCGTCTCAAACTTAGTTACCTAAATCAATCCATAGCGTCCTTTGTTAAAACCGAGCTTAAACGTAAAGTTTCGAAAGTTTCCTAAAACTCTAATAAATCTCTCTCAGGCATTTTATCGAACAACTTATGCTCACAAATCCTTAAACTCCATTAATGGAGGTTCCCAAGCTCCAAATTTCCGATTTTTCATACCAAATGATAAACACTTCTACTATTTCGATCAATAACACTCAATAATCATAATACAACTATAACTAACCATTATTAACCTAGCCCGGTTGTTTTCAATGAAATCTGACAAAACCCTAACAATTTACAATGCTAGAAATTGAGAATAACGACCAGAAAACTATAGATTCTCACTTAGAATCGTGAGGGGAAGAGAAGACGTGAAGAGAACTCGAAGATTAGAGGAGAAATCGTTGGAGCAAAGGGGGAGAACTGTGGAGGATAAAACGAGAATCGCCGTTGGAGAGAAAGGAGAGGAAGAGAAAACGTTTAAGTGTTGAAGGGAAAAGGGTATTTGGGTTTTCATTAAACTTGTCTTGGCAATTTACATATTTGCCCTTCGGTTTAACCGTCTGTTAATTCTATTGTTCGACTACCGATTCGGTTTCTCCAAAATTTTCTTATTTCACCAATTATTCCAACTTATTCCTAGGGCTCTAATAAAACCTTCTGTTCGACAAACCGATTTATTTTACTATTTCTATGAATTAAATCTCTATAGAGTCAAAATCGGAAACTTAAACATTATATTTCGGTTCAACTTCCATAAATTCTCATAATTCTCCCAAAATTCATATTAATTACAAGGACTCCGTTAAAACTCTCAGTTTGCAAAACAGACATATTTCAATTATTTACGAAATTGCAATTGCGCACACGAATCAAAAACCCATAAAACCGGGTGTTACAAGGAAGCTGCCCAGCGCGTCATTTGGTGGTCCAGCAGCGTGCCTCATCAACGACACAGAAGGTCGATCCGTGCGCGCCATCAACGGCCACGCTGGTGATCCTGGGTGCGCGCATCCAACGACCCGCGCTACAATTTGTGGCGCGCCTGATCAACGGCCGAGATGCTCCAGCGTGCGCGCCCCGATCTGATGTCACTACCTGCCCGCGCACGCTTGCCTGATGCCAGCTTGCAGCCCGTGCGTGCCCACAAGTAAATCCGAGCCATTTCTTGACCAAAGGTTGAGATTATGCCATGTCTTTGATCCTTGTTGCCACTAACACTTGTACCTACAAAATCCATATCTTAAGAGTAGGCTCTTCTTTGGGCCAAAGCTTCCTTTAAGTCTAATTTATTGGGTATAAAATCCATAAGTGTTGAGAGGTTCCTTTACTTAGGTGGCTAAGTCTTCAACCATCATCCACAATCATACATTTAACCCTAACCACACAATCCAATGCATGATGCAAATTTAAATAATCCATACAAAAAGGCTAGAGTATGCCAAATGAGTTCATAACAAAAATTACATCAATTTATGGGCCAGGAAGACAAATTCCCATGGGCCAAAAGGGTGACTCCTTCCAAGCTCTCCAAGTGAGATCCTCTACAAGATCAACTCTTGCAAGAAAAGAAAAAACAAATTCATTAGTAAAAATGTTAAGTAGATTATGGGCCTTGGACTGTGATCTAGCTTTGGGCCTCCTTGGCATATCACAATCCCTCCTAATTTTGTAGAAAGAATCGCTAACGAGTAGAAGTTGTGATGCAGAGAATAATCAACACTCATATGACTATCACAGATGCTTCACAAAAACCAAAATCGGTTGTTTGGTGATAGACCTTTCTAAACCGATTGTAATGAGAGTTTTAACCTCTTGCTAAAGAGTCTTTATTCTTTAATAAGAATTAGGGAAGATAAAAAGTAAGGAAGATTTCATGTAACTCAAATAAAAAAACAATGGACTTTTGAACACAAAACATGTAGCACCCGGTTCTATTGAACCGAATTTAACTAACCATTTATAATGTGAGGATTTGGGAGAAAATGATGATTAGGTTAATAAATAACTATGCAAGGGCAAAAGAGTAATTAGCATTTTGAAAAGTGGAAAATGTATTTAAGGAAGGGTTTAATGAGGTTTAGCCGCCACTATTCCCTCATTTCTCCTTTCTCAGTATTCAGCTCAGGCTCAGCAGAACTCCAGGCGATTCTCCTTACCGATCCTCATTCCTCAACTAGGTAAGTTTTCCTTTCGTTCACTTGAGATTTCAGTGGTTAGATAGCAGAGGGAGCGCAATGTGTGTGTGTTATGTCGATATTGTGAATGAATGGAGTTCGAGATTTAGTACTGAGCTGAGAGTGTATGATGACCAGAACTTCCAAACTAGCTCCTTAGGTTTCTGAGTGATGTAGGATACAGTTAGTGGTAATCTAATCGGTATTCTGCTTATGAAACTAGGTGGGCAAGGCTTCCAGAGTAGTTGAAAACGAGTGATTTCCAGGAAATCAAGTAAGTAATGTTTGCTTGTGCCTTCGGGCCTACATCACAAAACGTTAGGTTTGTATTTACTTGGATGTGTTTGTATGCCATGCCATGCATCATATTTTCAAATGTATACGAAAATGAATTTGAATACATATTGGTATGGAGAGGATTGAATGTGATGAAACAGCAAAGTGAATCAGACTTACTGTTAAGGGAATTAATCCGCCCCTTAATGAGACAGTGGATATAAATATACTTTGGAAGAGCTGATCCAACTTCCAATTTCACAGGGGGATCTGAACATGTGAATCAGATTTACTGTTAAGGGAAATAATCCACCCCTTAATGAGTCAGTGGATATATACTTTGGGAGAGTTGATCCAACTCCCAATTTCACAGGGGGATCTGAATCAGAAACGATGAATGAGCAACTGAGATGAGAAAGTAGAAACTGCATGATTAGGAGTTTATGTTTCAGGAATTCATTTCATTTGCATTACTTAGCATTAGGCATAGATAGGATGAGTTTGTGATGTAGGTGAAGAAGTGACAGCAGGTGTGTTTACTGATTCACTGAGGACTAGCCGGGTTGGAGGAGTGCACCTAGTCAATGTTCTGGCAGCTGATGGGGCGGTTTAACTGATGTCTGTCAGTGTGGAGGACTAGTAGTTAAAGATTAGTCTGAGTATGTTGAGTTTCATGACAGAATTGATTTCAAAGTTTTGAACATGTTTGAGTTTTCCCTTCCTGATAACCGTATCTTGTTGGGTCTAGATGTTAGTACTTGCTGAATTTTGAGTAATGCAATGGTTGAATCGTTTTGAATGATTTCAGTAGAGTAAGTAAATCCTCCTCTGTAGTTGGAGTAGTGTTTTAAAACGAGGAGTTGATGAAATGTGTTTTGTTCTCTATCGGTAGATGATGTCTATTGGTAGATGTTGAGTCATGGTTAAGTTGTCTATCGGAAGATGTTGTGTAGGTTTTTGTCGTCTAGCGATCGGCAGATGTTGGATGAGGAATCATCCGCTGACGTCATCGGTAGATGTCGTGCGTTGTCTATCGGAAGATGGAAATCTGCCGGCAGATGAATTTGTGTTGACTTCATCGGCAGATGAAGTTGTGTATGAAGTTATGTTGACTTCATCGGCAGATGAAGTTATGTTGACTTCATCGGCAGATGGTGTGTGCGTTGACGTCATCGCAGATGGTAATGCGTTGTTTGTGCACGTCATCGTAGAAGCCTTTTTGTTTTCATTTTTTTTGCTCCTTCCGTTGGCTTTGCTCATCGGCAGATACCTTGGATTTCCGCGATTTCTCCTAGTATTCCACAGTTTTAAACTTTAATTCCAAACTACCGATTGCCTCTTAACATTTCAAACCATGATTTATAGTTTTGTTTTACTACGTTGCTGTTTAGAATTATTTCCGCTGCAAGTTTTAAATATTTTAAATTTTTAGAAAAAGTAAAATTTTGACTGTCGAGCGAAATTTTTTTTTTTTTTTTTTTTAAAATTTAGCATCAAGTCGTCATGGTTCGGTTCAGTGTTATGGGTAGCAAACCGGGTTCAGATGACTCGGGGCGTTACAAAACAAACTTTTAATAAAACCACCAAGAAATTGTCATGCAAACGAAGATAAGAACTCCCAAGGTTGAACAAAAATTCATTTTTTCTATTTATCAATGGCAAAAGTTACTCTCTAAGGCAACAACAATTAAATATAAATATCCTTCATAATTAGGGTTTGTAAAATAAACCAAATTAAACCTACAAAAAATCAGCCTAAACAAATCAACCCCACTTATTAAACGCACAAGGCAACCATGCATGTACTGACCCCGACCCACAGGGTCGTCACGGGACTTGACTTGATGTTGACTTTGACCTTAACATTTTGGCCATAGAAATTTTTGACTTTTTAAAACTCTAAACCGACACCTAGAGTTGTTTTCGAAAAAATGTTGACTCGGTTTTTGGGTCGTTTAAATCGTTTAAAATGCATGGAAAAATGTTCGAAAAATACGTTTGAAAGTATCGCGAAACGTCAGGTTGAAACATGTATAAAAATCAAAACTTAAAGAAAAAAGGGTTTGGTGCACATGACATGCGGTGCGCGCATCGCACGCCCATCACGTGCGGCCATCGCTCGCGGCACACATCCAACGTGCGCGCATGTCGCCCACCTGGGTGTGCACAGCACCCGGGTGGCGCGCGCTAGCAGCCGATCGATCGGCGAACCATCTGGTTCCCGACAAAAATCCAGACATGTCGCCGATCAATCGGCTGCGCGCCCTACGCACGCACCCCGCGCGCCCTGCTCGCGCACCCTGCGTGCCTCTGGTGCACGAGCACCCACTTCCACCCCTTTTCTCCCTTTTCTCCCTTTTTCATATTTTTCCCCATTCTCCCACCTACACTTCACCTTAAACATTCCAAAAACCTTTTCCAACCTCTTTAAACGTAAAGTACTTCAAAACCCCCAAAACATGACTCAAAAACGCTTCTCAAAACGTGTTAGAAAACATGGCATAAATTTAAGAAATCAAACTGCATGGATGATCTAAAAACCGAACGAATCCATGCATAACCTAATGGCCCAAACAGTTTAGTATGTTTTTCAAAAAGGCAACTATCTAAACAAAGTTCTAAAACATCAACACAAAACCTATACATCACCTAAATCCCAAAAAGACTACACAACGTACATAAACCTCGAGACGTCACCCATAGGTAAAAATACCAACCTCTACAAGTTCATCCCACCAACTGCACCTACACATCAGCCTGAGGCTCTGAGTCCTCATCCATACGATTCGTACCTACATCATGGAGTTCAACTAATGAGACTTAAGCTCAGTAAAATCATATAATGCAAAGGATGCACGTGCTATGCACGAACATTTCGAAAACATGAATATTACTTTACATTTACATTCAAGTGGACATGTGGTATAAGTGGGGCTTATAGAGGAATAGGCGCACATACATACATGACTTAGTTAGTGGTTTTGCTGGGTCCTAGAGATGGATAAAATACATGTTGTCCTTGGCGAGGACGATTTTACATAGTCCCAGGGAAGAACAATAACATATGCCAGTCCTCAACCCACACTTAACCGTACTTTACATTTACATTTATATCTTTCTTAACTTCAAATCACGTGCGTAAAATATTTTGCATGATTTTCCTTGAAAACGTGATGCATGAACATACATTGTGCATAAACATAATATAATTAAAAGACAAGTTCTCGAAGCATAAAATAAACGACAGATCATCAAGATATTACATAAAACACACACACTTAACTTAAGACCTATTCTACGACCTATCTACCCATCAACAACCCCGTAACACTTAGAGACCTAGTACCTCCGTGATGTCGGCCTCAAGGGCCAAACACATGCGTATGAACTTACATGGGGTCTGTAGAGATTGCGAGCCTTGAACGTAATTCCTCAGCGAGTCTCGAACCTATAACACGTATAATCAAACCATAAGCCACGTTACAAAATGATAACTAATAAACTAAGTAGAACATGCTCCAAGCTTCATTCAAATAGCCTAAAAACCAATTAACAACTCTTTTGGACAATTCATCGAACACCTTTTGTGCACACTTTCATACTCAAATCCTTCTCCCATCCAACATCTGTTTTCAACGATTCAATATGTTTCGAAAACCTCATTATATCTAGTTTATTATGGAATCATTAATTTTTAAAAAGGAGGCCCGAAACGATAGCAGAAACTACAATATTATGGGTGCCCTATTTAATGCCAATTATCGATCAGATTTCTATTTTTCATCGAACGAGCCTAGTTTTTCCTTAGTTTATCCATTCAAACCTTTAAATAATATTCTAGCATGATTTCGCATAAAATCGATAAGTTTTCTCTAAAACCCTAAAACTTTAACGAAATCAACGAATAAATAGCCTAAACTCGTTAACTAACGTAGAGGGTTACCTTTAACGGAGAAATCGGAAGAAACAGAGAGAGGAGGGCTTGAGATTATTGGCGTCGGCGTCATCTGCATAGAGGGCTCGTTGTCTGGAGGAGAGAAATATAGAGAGAGGGAGGGAAGAAGGAAAGAAAAGGGGAGGGAGAAAAAGAAAAAGGGGAGGGGTGTGTCATGTGGGAGGGAGGGAGGGCTATATATATATATAACGAAGCGTTAGGTTTTGTTTCGGATTCCTGTTTCAAATCTCGTACTTTTTAACTTCTACGGTTTTGCTCTATTTTCTTAAATTCATAGATTCCCGGCGTCTAAATTCCAAAAAGGTATATATTGCATTTATAGCGAATTAATTCCGTTCAGTGAATTTTAGGGAAGATTATATAGACAAAAATACCGGGTGTTACAATACATGAAATTTATTAAAACGCATAAATATAGATAAATTAGGTCCTGACGGAGAGTGTAGACGTTCCTTCATTTGATGTGCCTTATTGGACGTTAATCAACTTGGTTCCTTTCTTAATGATCCATTGTAGTAGATGTTTCAGAATCTCCTTGTACCTTACACTTGGTTCAACCTCCAAATCATCAAGGAAGATTATGCCTGAACATTGAGTAAATAAATTAGAAAGTATTTTTGTTCATCATCTCGTGAGGATCCTCGAAGTACATCATCGCGTATAGTATAAAATTAGATATGTTGTTAGACAACTCATATCAGGTTATATATGTGATATCTTAAAAAATATAAGTTTTGAAAACCACGATGCGTATGCAACACTATAAAAATCTTTACCTCGACGATGATTGCTCTTCTTACCAACAGGAGCAACAGTCTCAAGAAAGGTTTCGTAGTTTGTGAAATTATCATAACCTAAAAAAATCAACAACATAAATCCATTTTTAACATTAGAAAAAAAAATAGAGGATGAGTCTTATATCAAGACTAGGTACCTAATCTAGAACGAAACGAAAAACGACCGCAAACTACAAAGGTTTCCATCAAAATTTACCAAGCGGTCATTTAGTCCCCTATAGTAGGCCGCTCGACCACTGCCGCAGACGCCGTGGGTTTGCGAACGGTCGGGGCAGATGCTTAGTCCTCTTTGAAAGCCCAAAGTGCATCCTTGGGTGCCTGCCACGAATGCTGAGCACAGAAGCCTAGATGCTGTCACTGAAGCCTAGATGTTAATCCTCCCGGATGCCTAGCTTGAACAGCAGACACATGGAGATGGCGTTACAGCGATGGGTTCCACAGAAAACTTGACCTTTTCACCGATTTTTATATTAATAAAGTTCTTTGAATCTTGATTCAACGGAAATCCAAATGTTAACCAATACTCTACCCATGATAAATTTCAATTAATCGAACGTTATTTTCTCATATTTTAATTGCGCGGTAACTTTCAATTTTTACTGATTTGACTAATTGAGTAAAAATTATATGTAACCAAAACGTTAACAAGTCATGACAGTTCGAGTCAACAAGGAATAATTTGACATTGAATAACGCAAATAATTTACTCAAAATATTAATTAATATAAAGTAGTGGGTTTTACATAAATAAGAATCAAGAGATCCATCAAGGAAACTTTGCAAAGAAACTTAATTCAAAAAATGTTATGTATAATGTATCATTTAGTTTACATATTTTTTTTATTAGTTCATGAAGTTATAAAAAGTTACTTTAAGGGTAAAGATTCATGCATGCCCCAGTATAAGTATTTGAGAAGTTCATGTATTTAGACGGTCTATAATTGCACTTATACATATATCAATATATCTTATATAGTACGCAAATCTCTCCTTAGAGGAGTTTTTTGCATGAAAAAGCTACCCAAGAAATGGCAAAGAGGCAAGTGCATTAGAAAATTTATTTCGTTACCTTGTTCTTCATTATTTTTCCTCTTATGTAATCTCTCTCCCTTTATTTCCACAAATTGATGTCAGAGTATTTTCTCTCTTCATTTATTTTGTTACTAATCCGGATAGACTATTCCAAGTCCAATTGAGTAGTCTGTTCATCAACAACATCGTTCATATTCATTTTGTTCATATTCATCTTCGGTGCATAGCAAATATGGCACTTCGGTGCACAGCAAATATGGCACTTCCGTGCACAGCAAATTGGCACTTCGGTGCACATCAAATATGGCACTTCGGTGCACAGCAAATATGGCACTTCGGTGCACAGCAAATATGGCACTTCGGTGCACAGCAAATTGGCACTTCGGTGCACAGCAAATATGGCACTTCGGTGCACAGCAAATTGGCACTTCGGTGCACGGCAAGTATTGGTTTTCGATGTTGTTTGTTTGTTGGTTATTGCTTGAGTATTGTGTGAGTGTGGTGTGCGTTGTGAATGTTTATATTCGTTCTTCATTACTTGCTAAGCTCAAGCTTACGTGTGTGTGTATGTTCTATGGTGTAGGTGACGGAGCGTTCTCAGGTGAGCTCGAGAGTGATGATCATGATTAGGAGGCAGTCGGAAATCCACGGAGCTCGCCGGTGCAGGTCATTTGTCGGGGCGCTTCGACCTAGTTCTCGGCAGGGGTTTGTGGTAGTGCATGTTTTGAAAACTTTGAATTATTAGGAGTGGATTTGGGAATGTTTGGGTGTTGCTAGATTGGTCATGTTTTGAGTATTTTGAGTTGAAGTGTATAGTTGTTTTGGTGTGTGATAATTGTGGTGAAATGTGCATGTTGTGGTCGGGATTGGATCTTAGAGTCGTTTGGTTAAATTTTGTTTGACGTATATAGTTGGATTGATCTGGTCATTTGGTTGGTTAAATCGTGTTTTAAAGGTATTGTCTTTCAGGTTTTGGATTTCGAAAATTTAGCCGTTATGTTGTCGATTTTTTGGTTTTCAAACCCATAATGTCGGGTTGAGTTCTCTATTTTTTTTTTGTTAATTGTTTTAAGTCGGTTTTTCAAAAAATTTGTGGGACATGACGTTATGGGTGTTGGGGTGACGTGGTTAAAGTTTCGTGATTTTTGGAGGTGTCGGGATTGTAGAAAAGTGTAGAAAAGTGTGGAAAAGCGGGAAAAGGTCAAACGGGCATTTTTTTGATGTTTTTGGGTGTTAAAAACCTGAGCCGGCCCGATCGGTTGGGCCCGGGGTACGATCGGTCGCGGTCGGGATGTTTTTGAGTGAAGAAAACCCGAGAAGGCCCGATTGATCGGGCATTTAGCCACGATCGGTCGCGGTGGCACGGTTGGGGCGCGCAGGCGCGCCCCAGCACGCGCGCGGCGCCCAGCGCGCGCGCCCAGCGCGCGCGCCCAGCGACCCCTCTAGTCCAAAATTTGATTTTTTTTCAAATTGTCCCATTTTCTCAAATGTTTTGACCCGACATTTTTCGATGTATTTTAAACGTATTTTGGGCCCGTTTCCCAACAAAAATCGAGGGTTCGAAAAACCCGAAAATCAAGTCAAAAAATTTACGAAAAATCATTTAAACATAGTTTTAAACACGGGTTTGGTTAGCAACGTAGCGCACCGGGCCCGGGGCGGGTTCGGGGCGCTACAAAGATGGTATCAGAGCATTATTGGTTGAAACGTGCAGAGAATTACCCGACAATGCCGGCCGTCGTGCAACGTGCTTCACCGACTGTAAGTATTTTTTTTTCCTCTAGTTAGTTTTATATCTAAGTTAGATTGTTTTAAATTTTGTCTCCAGGATTAAGTTAAGATGCAGAATCCTAGACGACCTGGAAGACCTAGGCACGAACCCGAACCGCCCAGAAATCCACTTGAGGAGTCTGTAAAGCAGCTTGCTGACTTGGTTACACGGCAAGCAGAATTGTTTGGAACTTTGATCGGACAGGGAGGACCGGGAATGGTGGGAGCTGGTGCTAGTGGGGACAGGTTTCGGAAACTGAATCCTCCGGCATTCGAAGGCCGATTGTCAGATCCAACAGCTGCAGACAGGTGTATTCACACTATCGAGAATATGTTTCAAGTTGCCGAGGTCGAGGAAGCAAACAAAGTGAAATGTGCTACCTTCCATTTTATCATCAATGCTCAGAGTTGGTGGGAAATGGTGGAATCTACTCTGGGTCATCAAAGTCTAACCTGGAATGAGTTCAAAGGCTTGTTCTTTGACATATATTACAACCAGACAGCTCAGGCCGCAAAGAGGACGGAATTTATGGTATTGAAACAGACGAGATTAGTGGGGGATTATATTCAGCAATTTGAACTGTTATCTCGGTTTGCTAGCCACATGGTCAGTCGGGAAGAGGACAAAATTTTTCAGTTCGTGCAAGGCCTGAAGCCTGAAATTTATATGCTGGTAAAGACTTTTGGGATATCTAAAAGTTCGTTTACTGAAGTGGTGGCAAAGGCGTTAGAAGTTGAGGAAGCTGCTGATAAATTATCCAAATCTAGTGAGAACCCGAAGAGGATATTTAGAGAAATCACAGCTCATTTTAACAGAGGCGGGTCTTCTTCTCAGCAACAGGGGACCAAGCGACCAGGAGGGAATGTAAATGATCAGCGTGGAGGTAAAAAGCCACAGCAACAACAACAGCAACCGCAGAGGAGAAGGTTTCCTCAATGTCCTAAATGTCAGAAAACCCACCCTGGAGATTGCGGCCAATACGATGGAAAATGTTATAATTGTCTCGAAGCTGGTCATGTCGCTAGTCCGAAGCCAAAAGTCATTCGATGTTTTAAGTGCACTCAAACAGGACATGTAGCAACCAATTGCCCGACAGAAAAGAAAGGTCCAGTTAAAGCTACTCCGAGGATTTTTGCTATGATCGAGCCTGATAGCGAGGACCGTTCTGCAGTCATCTCAGGTACTGTAATTGTTAATTCAGTGCCAGCCTTTACGTTGATAGATTCAGGGGCATCCTATTCCTTTATAGCTATAGATTTTGTGGTTAAATTAAATTTGGAGGTGGAGCCTGCTGAGTGCTCATTCCATGTGAGTTTACCGTCTGGAGAGCAGTTACACTCAGAACAGGTGGTACAGAATGGGTTGATATCAGTGGGAAAGAAGCAGTTACCAGCTACACTGATTGTGATAGGGATAACCGGGTATGATGTGATACTCGGTATGGATTGGCTGTTCCAACATCATGCTACCAATGACTGCCGATCGGGGACAGTTGATTTCTATCCTCCTGATGGTGAGAAGCTTTCATTGAAATCATTGAAGCATGTGCAGAAGCTCTCAGTTATGGCCTCGATGGAGACTCAGAAGTCTGTTACGGGTGAGTTTGTCTGTTTTCTAGCAGCTTTAGTAGATTTACATGCTGTGGTAGAAGTCAAGCTTCAAGACCTAGCCATTGTTAGTGATTTTCCTGAAGTGTTCTTAGATGATTTGCCTGGTCTACCTCCGGACCGGGAAATCGAGTTCATAATTGACACCTATCCTGGAGCAGAGCCAGTGTCGAAGAATCCCTACAGGTTAGCTGCTCCGGAGTTAAAGGAGCTAAAGAAGCAGTTGGAGGAATTGGTTGATAAGGGCTTTATACGCCCTAGTTTCTCGCCCTGGGGAGCGCCCGTGTTGTTTGTCAAGAAGAAAGACGGGTCGCTTCGTATGTGTATCGACTACCGGGAATTAAATAAGCTGACAGTAAAAAATAAATATCCGTTGCCGAGGATCGACGATTTGTTTGATCAATTGCAGGGAGCCTGGGTGTTTTCTAAAATTAATTTGAGATCGGGATACTACCAATTGAAAGTTAGAGCACAGGATATTCCGAAAACGGCTTTCAGGACTCGGTATGGACACTATGAGTTCCTGGTTATGTCGTTTGGTTTGACGAATGCTCCAGCTGCCTTTATGGACCTAATGAATCGAGTGTTCAGAGAGTATCTCGATAAGTTTGTAATCGTGTTTATCGATGACATTTTGGTTTATTCCAGTAATGAAGAGGAGCATAGGGAGCATCTGAAGATAGTACTGGAAACTTTGAGATGGCATCAATTATATGCCAAGTTATCTAAATGTGAATTCTGGTTGTCTGAGGTGCATTTTCTTGGCCACGTGATTAGTAGTGGTGGTATATCGGTGGATTCGGCCAAGATTCAGTCGATTAATGATTGGCCTCAGCCAAAGAATGTCAGTGAAATTCGGAGTTTTCTAGGATTAGCTGGCTATTACAGAAGATTTATTGAGGGGTTTTCTAAAATAGCAGCACCGATGACTCGCTTGACCAGGAAAGATGTAAAGTATGAGTGGTCTGAAGAATGTGAACTGAGCTTTCAGACGTTGAAGAAGAGATTAACAACAGCTCCGGTTTTGACGTTGCCTGTAGTTGAGGAGAAGTTCTGTATCTATTGTGATGCGTCTCGGATAGGTCTAGGTTGCGTGCTTATGCAGAACGATAAAGTGATAGCATATGCTTCCAGGCAGCTAAAATCTTATGAGAAGAATTATCCGACCCATGATTTGGAGTTAGCTGTTGTGGTGTTTGCTTTGAAAATTTGGAGGCATTATCTGTATGGTCAGCAATGTGAGGTATATTCAGATCACAAAAGTCTGAAGTATCTCTTCACGCAGAAGGAGTTTAATATGAGACAACGGCGGTGGTTAGAGTTCGTGAAAGATTATGATATGGAAATTAAATACCACCCTGGTAAGGCTAATGTAGTTGCAGATGCCTTAAGTCGCGTATCGACTTCATTTTCAACTTTGGAGGCTAGTATGTCTGAGACATTACGATCTAAGGTTCAGAGATTTGATTTGGAGCTCGTTTCAGATATGACAGCAGTTTTATCAGCTTTATCTCTGAAGCCTACGATTTTGGAGAAAATTAGAGAAGCTCAGCAAGGAGATTTAGAGTGTAATAAATTTAAGCTGAGTATGGTGTCTGACGATAGAACGGAGTTTAGCTACTCGGATGATGGTACTTTGAAATTTTGTAATCGGTGGTATGTTCCGAATGACGAGCAACTTCGGAAGGAAATTTTGGTTGAAGCTCATTCGTCGAGGTTTTCTGTTCACCCGGGGAGTACCAAGATTTACAGAGACCTCAAGCAACATTATTGGTGCCCTGGTATGAAGAAGTCAGTGGCTGAATTTGTAGAGACATGTTTGCAGGTGAAGGCAGAGCATCAGAGACCTGCTGGGAAGTTACAGCCTTTGCCGGTTCCTGAATGGAAGTGGGACCAGATTTCTATGGACTTCGTGGTCGGATTGCCTAGGACGACGAAGGGATTTGACGGTATATGGGTGATAGTGGATCGTTTAACGAAGTCAGCCCATTTTCTGCCGGTAAAGATGACTTACAGTATGGATCAGTTTGCTGAATTGTACATACAGGAGATTTTGAGGCTACATGGTGTTCCAATTTCGATAGTATCGGACAGGGACCCGAGGTTCACATCCAATTTTTGGAAAAGTTTGCATAAGGCGATGGGGACTCGATTAAATTTCAGTACTGCTTTTCATCCTCAAACAGATGGACAATCTGAACGGACTATTCAGACTCTTGAGGACATGCTCCGAGCGTGTGTGCTTGAGTTTCAGGGTTCCTGGAGTAGGTATATACCTTTGGTGGAGTTCTCGTATAACAATAGTTATCAGGATACTATTGGTATGGCTCCATACGAAGCTCTATATGGAAGGAAGTGCAGATCACCTCTTTATTGGGATGAGGTCGGAGAATCCAGCTTGATTGGTCCTGAAATTTTGCAACAAACTATTGATAAAATCCAGTTTATTCGGCAGCGTATTTTGACATCTCAGAGTCGTCAGAAGAGCTATGCCGATGGTAGAAGAAGGGAACTGGAGTTTGATGTTGGCGATGAGGTTTTCCTGAAGATCTCGCCACTTAAGGGTGTCATGAGATTCGGGAAGCGAGGTAAGCTGAACCCGAGATTTGTTGGTCCATTCCCTATTGTGAAGCGAGTGGGGAAAACGGCGTATCAGTTGGAGTTGCCAGCTTCGATGGAGGGAGTGCATAATGTATTCCATGTGTCGATGCTTCGGAAGTGTTTAAGAGATCCATCACATGTGGTAGTACAACAGGAGATCGAAGTTCAACCTACTTTGTCTTATGAGGAGCAACCGGTGGAAATATTGGATTATGCAGTGAAGAAATTGCGCAACAAAGATATTCCACTGGTGAAAGTGCTGTGGAAAAACCACAACGTCGAGGAGGCAACGTGGGAGCGTCAACAGGACATGATGGAGCGTTATCCAGAATTGTTCAGGTACGCAAATTTTGAGGACAAAATTTTTATAAGGTGGGTGGATTGTAACACCCGAGTATTTTCTATTGCGTGCATAGCCTACGTTGTATTAGGAGGGGTTAATTATGCAAGTGTAAGGTGTGCATTGAAGTGTATTAGAAATTTGAGATTTTGACAAGTCAAAACAACTTGTGATTGGTGGAGGATGGTTGTTTGAAAAGTCAACTCTTTCTACCAATCAAATTTTATTAAATTGAAGGAAGAAGAATGAAGTTAAAGTGGATGAAAGGTGTTGTGTTTGGCGTTGGATTAAGTGATTAAGGGGGAGGGCTTTGTGGTAAATTTACTTGGTAATTAAATGCATAAAAGAAAAAGGAAAAAGATGAATTTCATTTTGGTTCTTCTTTTCCTCCATCGATCTGTCTCTCCCTCTCCTCCATAGCCAACGATTCCCTTCCTTCCTTTCTCCATTTCTTCAAGTGATTTCAAGGTAAGTTTACTTGGGTTTTGAATTATATAGCTTTTGATGAAGTTTGAGAGTGTTTTTGAGAGTTTTAGTTGGATTTTAAGAATGTTGGAAAACCCTAGGTTAGGGATTCCGAAATTTGGTTTTGAAATGAGCGTTTTCTTTCCACTTTTGGTGATTTAGTTGTTGGATGTGTTAGTTTAAATGATTTATGGAGTTAGATTAAAGATTGAAAGTAAATTTGGGAAAAACCGGTTTTATAAGTGTGATTGTAACACCCGACATTTCGGCCAGGTGATTTTCTGACCATTTTCATTGTCACCCTCTTATTTAACCTTTATGATTTAAATTTAATGTTAAGACAAATTTATTACAAGTTGAGTAAAACTAGGTTGGGTGGCAGTTTTGTAATTAAAACTGATGGATTGAGTATAAATAGGAAATGGAAACCTTAAACCTCATTTATTACCATTGTAGCCGACATTCCCTCTCGGCGATTTCTTCCCTCCCAAGTTCTGGCTCTCGGCTACCAGAACTTTCCTTTACCGACGGCTGGTTTCAGCCTGCTTTTCTCTGCAAATCTGCACCCGAGGTATGAAATGGACAATGTAGTCATTTATTAGTGATTAAAGTTCTGCTTTCAGCTCGGCATTTGAGTTCGGAATTTTCTTAGCAGTGGCCGAGTAGTTTAAGACCCTTTTAAAGTCTGAGAGTAGAAATGTCATCCCAAATCGATTCTGAACATTTCAAAGTAACCACTCGGATTTAATCAATGGTAAAACCTGTCCACCTAGTTTCAGATTTCAGACTGCAGTGTGTCAAACAGAGGATTCTGAGTACCTTAGCTATTAGAGTCCTAGGACGATTTATGGCAGATGCCGAATGTTAGAGTTTGATGGTTTAGTCTTCCGGCTGATGTCATCGGCAGATGCCGAATGTTAGAGTTTGATGGTTTAGTCTTCCGGCTGATGTCATCGGCAGATGCCGAGTGATAGAGTTTGATGGTTTAGTCTTCCGGCTGATGTCATCGGCAGATGCCGAATGTTAGAGTTTGATGGTTTAGTCTTCCGGCTGATGTCATCGGCAGATGCCGAATGTTAGAGTTTGATGGTTTAGTCTTCCGGCTGATGTCATCGGCAGATGCCGAATGTTAGAGTTGATGGTTTAGTCTTCCGGCTGATGTCATCGGCAGATGCCGAATGTTAGAGTTTGATGGTTTAGTCTTCCGGCTGATGTCATCGGCAGATGCCGAATGTTAGAGTTTGATGGTTTAGTCTTCCGGCTGATGTCATCGGCAGATGCCGAATGTTAGAGTTTGATGGTTTAGTCTTCCGGCTGATGTCATCGGCAGATGCCGAATGTTAGAGTTGATGGTTTAGTCTTCCGGCTGATGTCATCGGCAGATGCCGAATGTTAGAGTTTGATGGTTTAGTCTTCCGGCTGATGTCATCGGCAGATGCCGAATGTTAGAGTTGATGGTTTAGTCTTCCGGCTGATGTCATCGGCAGATGCCGAATGTTAGAGTTTGATGGTTTAGTCTTCCGGCTGATGTCATCGGCAGATGCCGAATGTTAGAGTTTGATGGTTTAGTCTTCCGGCTGATGTCATCGGCAGATGCCGAATGTTAGAGTTTGATGGTTTAGTCTTCCGGCTGATGTCATCGGCAGATGCCGAATGTTAGAGTTGATGGTTTAGTCTTCCGGCTGATGTCATCGGCAGATGCCGAATGTTAGAGTTTGATGGTTTAGTCTTCCGGCTGATGTCATCGGCAGATGCCGAATGTTAGAGTTTGATGGTTTAGTCTTCCGGCTGATGTCATCGGCAGATGCCGAATGTTAGAGTTTGATGGTTTAGTCTTCCGGCTGATGTCATCGGCAGATGCCGAATGTTAGAGTTTGATGGTTTAGTCTTCCGGCTGATGTCATCGGCAGATGCCGAATGTTAGAGTTTGATGGTTTAGTCTTCCGGCTGATGTCATCGGCAGATGCCGAATGTTAGAGTTTGATGGTTTAGTCTTCCGGCTGATGTCATCGGCAGATGCCGAATGTTAGAGTTGATGGTTTAGTCTTCCGGCTGATGTCATCGGCAGATGCCGAATGTTAGAGTTGATGGTTTAGTCTTCCGGCTGATGTCATCGGCAGATGCCGAGTGATAGAGTTTGATGGTTTAGTCTTCCGGCTGATGTCATCGGCAGATGCCGAATGTTAGAGTTTGATGGTTTAGTCTTCCGGCTGATGTCATCGGCAGATGCCGAATGTTAGAGTTGATGGTTTAGTCTTCCGGCTGATGTCATCGGCAGATGCCGAATGTTAGAGTTTGATGGTTTAGTCTTCCGGCTGATGTCATCGGCAGATGCCGAATGTTAGAGTTTGATGGTTTAGTCTTCCGGCTGATGTCATCGGCAGATGCCGAATGTTAGAGTTGATGGTTTAGTCTTCCGGCTGATGTCATCGGCAGATGCCGAATGTTAGAGTTGATGGTTTAGTCTTCCGGCTGATGTCATCGGCAGATGCCGAGTGATAGAGTTTGATGGTTTAGTCTTCCGGCTGATGTCATCGGCAGATGCCGAATGTTAGAGTTGATGGTTTAGTCTTCCGGCTGATGTCATCGGCAGATGCCGAGTGATAGAGTTGATGGTTTAGTCTTCCGGCTGACGTCGTCGGCAAATGCCGAGTGATAGAGTTTGATGGTTTAGTCTTCCGGCTGATGTCATCGGCAGATGCCGAATGTTAGAGTTGATGGTTTAGTCTTCCGGATGACGTCACCGGAAGATGTAAATGTTTCTTTGTCGACTAGTGACCGTGGATGTCACTGGATGATGTAGAAGATATTTTAACTGAGCACGCGAGGCCCACGTGCCCACCAGAAGATCTCTTCCATTAGGCGATGTAAGCAAATATGGCACTTCGGTGCACAGCAAATTGGCACTTCGGTGCACAGCAAATTGGCACTTCGGTGCACAGCAAATATGGCACTTCGGTGCACAGCAAATATGGCACTTCGGTGCACAGCAAATATGGCACTTCGGTGCACAGCAAATTGGCACTTCGGTGCACAGCAAATATGGCACTTCGGTGCACAGCAAATTGGCACTTCGGTGCACAGCAAATATGGCACTTCGGTGCACAGCAAATTGGCACTTCGGTGCACAGCAAATTGGCACTTCGGTGCACAGCAAATATGGCACTTCGGTGCACAGCAAATTGGCACTTCGGTGCACAGCAAATATGGCACTTCGGTGCACAGCAAATATGGCACTTCGGTGCACAGCAAATATGGCACTTCGGTGCACAGCAAATTGGCACTTCGGTGCACAGCAAATATGGCACTTCGGTGCACAGCAAATATGGCACTTCGGTGCACAGCAAATTGGCACTTCGGTGCACAGCAAATATGGCACTTCGGTGCACAGCAAATTGGCACTTCGGTGCACAGCAAATTGGCACTTCGGTGCACAGCAAATTGGCACTTCGGTGCACAGCAAATATGGCACTTCGGTGCACAGCAAATATGGCACTTCGGTGCACAGCAAATTGGCACTTCGGTGCACAGCAAATTGGCACTTCGGTGCACAGCAAATTGGCACTTCGGTGCACAGCAAATATGGCACTTCGGTGCACAGCAAATTGGCACTTCGGTGCACAGCAAATATGGCACTTCGGTGCACAGCAAATTGGCACTTCGGTGCACAGCAAATATGGCACTTCGGTGCACAGCAAATTGGCACTTCGGTGCACAGCAAATATGGCACTTCGGTGCACAGCAAATTGGCACTTCGGTGCACAGCAAATTGGCACTTCGGTGCACAGCAAATTGGCACTTCGGTGCACAGCAAATTGGCACTTCGGTGCACAGCAAATTGGCACTTCGGTGCACAGCAAATATGGTACTTCGGTGCACAGCAAATTGGCACTTCGGTGCACAGCAAATTGGCACTTCGGTGCACAGCAAATATGGCACTTCGGTGCACAGCAAATATGGTACTTCGGTGCACAGCAAATATGGCACTTCGGTGCACAGCAAATTGGCACTTCGGTGCACAGCAAATTGGCACTTCGGTGCACAGCAAATTGGCACTTCGGTGCACAGCAAATATGGCACTTCGGTGCACAGCAAATTGGCACTTCGGTGCACAGCAAATATGGCACTTCGGTGCACAGCAAATTGGCACTTCGGTGCACAGCAAATATGGCACTTCGGTGCACAGCA
Source organism: Begonia masoniana (assembly GCA_022432975.1). Lineage (NCBI taxonomy): Eukaryota > Viridiplantae > Streptophyta > Magnoliopsida > Cucurbitales > Begoniaceae > Begonia > Begonia masoniana. The sequence continues at coordinate 32,360,357 of CM039503.1, read as the reverse complement.
AATTGGCACTTCGGTGCACAGCAAATTGGCACTTCGGTGCACAGCAAATATGGCACTTCGGTGCACAGCAAATTGGCACTTCGGTGCACAGCAAATTGGCACTTCGGTGCACAGCAAATATGGCACTTCGGTGCACAGCAAATATGGCACTTCGGTGCACAGCAAATTGGCACTTCGGTGCACAGCAAATTGGCACTTCGGTGCACAGCAAATTGGCACTTCGGTGCACAGCAAATTGGCACTTCGGTGCACAGCAAATTGGCACTTCGGTGCACAGCAAATTGGCACTTCGGTGCACAGCAAATTGGCACTTCGGTGCACAGCAAATTGGCACTTCGGTGCACAGCAAATTGGCACTTCGGTGCACAGCAAATATGGCACTTCGGTGCACAGCAAATTGGCACTTCGGTGCACAGCAAATATGGCACTTCGGTGCACAGCAAATTGGCACTTCGGTGCACAGCAAATATGGCACTTCGGTGCACAGCAAATATGGCACTTCGGTGCACAGCAAATTGGCACTTCGGTGCACAGCAAATATGGCACTTCGGTGCACAGCAAATATGGCACTTCGGTGCACAGCAAATATGGCACTTCGGTGCACAGCAAATTGGCACTTCGGTGCACAGCAAATTGGCACTTCGGTGCACAGCAAATTGGCACTTCGGTGCACAGCAAATTGGCACTTCGGTGCACAGCAAATATGGCACTTCGGTGCACAGCAAATTGGCACTTCGGTGCACAGCAAATTGGCACTTCGGTGCACAGCAAATTGGCACTTCGGTGCACAGCAAATATGGCACTTCGGTGCACAGCAAATTGGCACTTCGGTGCACAGCAAATATGGCACTTCGGTGCACAGCAAATTGGCACTTCGGTGCACAGCAAATTGGCACTTCGGTGCACAGCAAATTGGCACTTCGGTGCACAGCAAATTGGCACTTCGGTGCACAGCAAATTGGCACTTCGGTGCACAGCAAATTGGCACTTCGGTGCACAGCAAATATGGCACTTCGGTGCACAGCAAATTGGCACTTCGGTGCACAGCAAATATGGCACTTCGGTGCACAGCAAATTGGCACTTCGGTGCACAGCAAATATGGCACTTCGGTGCACAGCAAATTGGCACTTCGGTGCACAGCAAATTGGCACTTCGGTGCACAGCAAATTGGCACTTCGGTGCACAGCAAATATGGCACTTCGGTGCACAGCAAATATGGCACTTCGGTGCACAGCAAATTGGCACTTCGGTGCACAGCAAATTGGCACTTCGGTGCACAGCAAATATGGCACTTCGGTGCACAGCAAATTGGCACTTCGGTGCACAGCAAATTGGCACTTCGGTGCACAGCAAATATGGCACTTCGGTGCACAGCAAATTGGCACTTCGGTGCACAGCAAATTGGCACTTCGGTGCACAGCAAATTGGCACTTCGGTGCACAGCAAATTGGCACTTCGGTGCACAGCAAATTGGCACTTCGGTGCACAGCAAATTGGCACTTCGGTGCACAGCAAATTGGCACTTCGGTGCACAGCAAATTGGCACTTCGGTGCACAGCAAATATGGCACTTCGGTGCACAGCAAATTGGCATTTTGGTGCACAGCAAATATGGCACTTTGGTGCACAACAAATTGGCACTTCGGTGCACAGCAAATTGGCACTTCGGTGCACAGCAAATATGGCACTTCGGTGCACAGCAAATTGGCATTTTGGTGCACAGCAAATATGGCACTTCGGTGCACAGCAAATTGGCACTTCGGTGCACAGCAAATATGGCACTTCGGTGCACAGCAAATATGGCACTTCGGTGCACAGCAAATTGGCACTTCGGTGCACAGCAAATTGGCACTTCGGTGCACAGCAAATATGGCACTTCGGTGCACAGCAAATTGGCACTTCGGTGCACAGCAAATTGGCACTTCGGTGCACAGCAAATATGGCACTTCGGTGCACAGCAAATTGGCACTTCGGTGCACAGCAAATTGGCACTTCGGTGCACAGCAAATTGGCACTTCGGTGCACAGCAAATTGGCACTTCGGTGCACAGCAAATTGGCACTTCGGTGCACAGCAAATTGGCACTTCGGTGCACAGCAAATTGGCACTTCGGTGCACAGCAAATTGGCACTTCGGTGCACAATATGGCACTTCGGTGCACAGCAAATTGGCACTTCCGGTGCACAGCAAATTGGCACTTCGGTGGCATAGCAAATATGCACTTCGGTGCACAGCAAATATGGCACTTATCCGTGCACAGCAAATTGGCACTTCGGTGCACATCAAATATGCACTTGGTGCACAGCAAATATGGCACCTTTGGTGCACAGGCAAATATGGCACTTCGGTGCACACAAAGTATGGCACTTCGGTGCACAGCAAATTGGCACTTCGGTGCACGGCAAGTATTGGTGTCGATGTTGTTTGTTTGGTTGGTTATTGCTTAAGTATTGTGTGGGTGTGGTGTGCGTTGTGAATGTTATATCGTTCTTCATTACTTGCTAAGCTCAAGCTTACGTGTGTGTGTATGTTCTATGGTGTAGGTGACGAGGCGTTCTCAGGTGACTCGAGAGTGATGATCATGATTAGGAGCAGTCGGAAATCCACGGAGCTCGCCGGTGCAGGTACTTTGTCGGGGCGCTTCGACCTAGTTCTCGGAAGGGGTTTGTGGTAGTGCATGTTTTGAAAACTTTGAATTATTAGGAGTGGATTTGGGAATGTTTGGGTGTTGCTAGATTGGTCATGTTTTAAGTATTTTGAGTTGAAGTGTATAGTTGTTTTGGTGTGTGATAATTGTGGTGAAATGTGCATGTTGTGGTCGGGATTGGATCTTAGAGTCGTTTGGTTAAATTTTGTTTGACGTATATAGTTGGATTGATCTGGTCATTTGGTTGGTTAAATCGTGTTTTAAAGGTATTGTCTTTCAGGTTTTGGATTTCGAAAATTTAGCCGTTATGTTGTCGATTTTTTGGTTTTCAAACCCATAATGTCGGGTTGAGTTCTCTATTTTTTTTTTGTTAATTGTTTTAAGTCGGTTTTTCAAGAAATTTATGGGACATGACGTTATGGGTGTCGGGGTGACGTGGTTAAAATTTCGTGATTTTTGGACGTGTCGGGAGTGTAGAAAAGTGTAGAAAAGTGTGGAAAAGCGGGAAAAGGTCAAACGGGCATTTTTTGATGTTTTTGGGTGTTAAAAACCCGAGCCGGCCCGATCGGTCGGGCCCGGGGCACGATCGGTAGCGGTCGGGATGTTTTTGAGTGAAGAAAACCCGAGAAGGCCCGATCGATCGGGCATTTAGCCACCATCGGTCGCGGTGGCACGGTTGGGCCGCGCAGGCGCGCCCCAGCGCGCGCGCGGGGCAGGCGCAGCGCGCGCATCGTGCGCACTAAGGCGCTGTGTGGGCGCTCGCGGCGCGCGGCGCCCAGCGCGCGCGCCCAGCGACCCTTCTAGTCCAAAATTTGATTTTTTTTCAAATTTTCCCATTTTCTCAAATGTTTTGACCCGATATTTTCCGATGTATTTTAAACGTATTTTGGGCCCGTTTCCCAACAAAAATCGAGGGTTCGAAAAACCCAAAAACCGAGTCGAAAAATTTACGAAAAATCATTTAAACATAGTTTTAAACACGGGTTTTGTTAGCAACGTAGCGCACCGGGCCCGGGGAGGGTCGGGGCGCTACAATATGTGTTGGCATATGATTTTTTGACAAATTGATTAATGTGTATAACTTTGTTTATCTTGGCAATTAAATATAAATTACAGTTATATTTTCAGGGTAAGGCAAGCATATTTTGTAGAGATTTAAGTATCAAATATATGCAAAATATTTGCTTTTGGAAAGCTTGAAAAAAATAAAGAATATGAGTTACTTGGTGATCAAGTTATCAATTGAATTTATCTATGGAAGACAGATTTGAAGATTATGAATTTTGTGTATTATAACAGATAGCAAAATTCGTGATCCAACTATTTTGGGATCCAAATCTGTTTTATTCTAGTACTTTCCATATGTGTCGCAAAGGGTGTCACGAATCTGGATTTTGTGATTGCGCTTCCTTATATTATGCATTTTTTTTAACGAAAATCTGTTGCAGATATATTTAAGCATTTACTCTTCATAGAAGAAGCAAGCGGATTATTGATTACTCTCTGAAATTTACTTGTTCCACAAGCCGCCATTATTTTCCTCTCTCTTGCTTCTGCGAGTGAGTGTGTTATTGTTTGTTTCAGTCTCTGTTGACTGTTTCCACACTCTACGTCTGTTTGGATTTCATTGTTATTTGAGTGTGGTGGTGTGAATCCTAAGACAACGATTGGTGTCACAAGCGGTGTCATAGGAGTGTTCTTCTTATTCTTCATTAAAGCTTAGTCTCGGGAGAAGGCTGCATTCGAACACAGGAGGAGTTCTGTTTATTGACAAGGGGAGCTTGTCGTTCTTGATCGTGGGCAAGGGGATCTTGCCATAACATGGATTTCGGGAGGAGTCGCCAACAATAAGGAAATCTTGTTGTTTTCTAGATCTCGGGAGATGTCGATCTTAAGTCGATGGGAGCTCGCAAAAAAAGTTTCTTTGAGAAAGTTAGTGAGAGACGCGACAAAGATAAGAGGGAGTCTTTATTTGTATAAGTCCAGTTGTCTTGTAACTTTGTTAACTCTCTGAAATGTTTTTAAATCAGGGCGTGGCCCCGCAGACGTAGGCAATTTGCCGAATTGCGTTACCAACCTTGTGTCTCCTTCTTTACACATTTCTTTATTGTCCATTACTACTGTTTACTATTGGTGTCACAAGTAGTGTTACGACATCACATAACTAATCACGATTTCAATTGGTATAAGAGCAGAACGTTTCTGTTTCTTAAGCGGTATCCGCGGAACTTGATCGTGTTTTATTCTGTGCAATGTACTCTATGAAAGAAGAAGGTTCAACAATGCATCCACCCCTATTGGATGGAAGCAACTATGCTTATTGGAAGGCCAGAAGGAGGGCTTTTATCAAAGATATTGATGAGAAAGCTTGGAAATCTATTTTGATAGGATGGGATCCTCCAACGATTATAGACACTGAAGGTGTTACAACTCTCAAAGCTGAAGAAGATTGATCTATTTCTGAAGATACGATGGCCAACAGTAATTCAAAAGCTCTGAACGCTATTTTCAACGATGCTGATCCTAATCAGTTTAGACTTATTTCCACTTGTGAATCAGCAAAAAGGGCTTGGCAAATTCTTCAGATCACATATGAAGGAACATCGGCTGTGAAATTATCCAAAATGCAGATGATAACTACAAAATTTGAGAATTTAAGGATGCATGAAGAGGAAAATATTTCTGAATTTAATGCTAAATTGTGTGACATTGCCAATGAGGCATTTGCTCTTGGTGAGACATTTTCTTAAGAAAGACTAGTAAGGAAAGTTCTACGATCTCTGCCTCAATGTTTCGCTTATAAAGTCATAGCTATTGAAGAAGCCAAAGATGTCTCCAAAATGAAGCTAGAAGAATTAATGGGATCCCTTAAAACTTTCGAAATGAATCTCGGAGTTGACACCGAAACAAAGAAGGTAAAAGGAGTTGCTCTAAAAGCCGAGACATAAACATTAAATGATCATAGTAAAGATGACCTTGAGGAATCTCTAGCTCTATTATCTAAGAATTTTAGTAGGGTTATGAAGAGATTTCGAAGAAATAACAGAGGTGTCAAGTCCAGTGTCAACAACACCAAGACTGGTTCTTCGAGCATTGTAAAATACATAGAGCAAAAACATATTTCTGATCAACCAATCAAGAGCAGAGGAATTCAGTGCAGAGAATGTGATGGTTTTGGGCATATTCAGGCAGAATATGCTAATACTCTGAAGAAAAAGAAAAATTCCCTCAACACAACGTGGAGTGAGGATGAGTCAGAAAAAGAAGATGAATTTCAGAACAACCATGTGGCTTGAGTTGCTAAATAGATAGATGATGGTAGTGCCTCACATGATGTTACAGAGGATATATCAGATTATGGAGATGAAGATACGAAAGAAGATCTCATTATGGAGTACAAATTCCTTCATGAAAAATGGACTGAGCTGGTTAGAATAAATCAGCATCTTCGGATTCAGAATGGACACTTGAAAGCTGAGAAGATCAACCTGCAAAATTTTGTTAGTGAATTGGAAGTCAAATTGAAAATGAGTCGAGATGAAGCGACAAGATTATTCAATGAGCTAAATCACATGAAGAAAAATGTCAAGATGTTAAACACAGGTTCCTCTAAGCTGGATGATATTTTAAAAACTAGCAAATCAAGTGGTGATCGCTCTGGACTCGGTTTCAAAGGAGAAAGCTCGATTTCACAGACAGTGTCATCACCAGTATCAAACTTTATATCACCAAAATTGTCAGGAAATTTATTTGATTACAAAGGGAAGAAAGTTGCAATAAGCACTACTAGAATTGAGTAGAAAGAAAAGTATCATCTTGCTTCCATAAATAGAGGTAACATAATTAATTCTATTTGTCACTATTGTAATCGACGTTATAACGCCCCGTGTCTTCCAGACCCGATTTTGCTACCCAAAACATTGAACTGGACTAAGAGAAATTACAAAAAATTTTAAATTTTCTCTCAGTGATGAAAATTCTTATCTTTAATCTTCGACTTTACAGCAGGAAAACTCAATAAGTAGACAACGTTCATAATTAGATAAAACGTTAAGACATTTGGCCGAAGGGAATTGGAAACTCAAGGACATCTACCGATTGCAAAACAACAACACTTAATATCGGCTACTATCGATTGAAACATGCAAATCACGTGACTCATTAAACTTCATCAAATCACAAGACGACAAGACTTAATATCGACTTCTACCGATTGACACATGCACATCACGTGACTCATTAAACTTCATCTGATCACAAGACGACAAGACTTAATATCGACTTCTACCGATTGACACATGCACATCACGTGACTCATTAAACTTCATCCGATGGAAGACATCATCCGATAGACAAGAAACTTTCAGACTTTCACAAACTTCAGCATGACTGAATAAACTAACACACAGTTGGACCATAATCTCATCTAGAATACGTATAGCGAAAGACTCTAACAAAACAGATCATTCTATCATTTCATGATCATTCTCAAACTCAGAAGTTAGTCAGTCAGGTTCCAGTATCCATTGTTTTAAGAAAGCATCCTACATAGACTTCAGTATTCATAACCTTACTAATATGATAAAAGTAGTATCCAGGAGTTGAAATCGCCTTTCCAGCCACTCACTGACAACTTGAACTCCTTCCAGCAACCAGCCTTGAACATCCTCATTAGACTTGAGATCCTCACCTGGTAGTTCTTCACCTACATCATGAGGTTTAAACTATAAGCCTAATGCTTAGTAAGGAGTGCAATGCTAACATGTCTCCATGAATGCACAAATTAAAGGAAACACATGTTCATGATCTTTTCGTGTTCTTGTTCTTGTTCATGTTCATCGTTTTCATCATATGAATTAAGGGAGGATTTGTGCCGAAAAGGGGGTTGACAGTGAGAGTGTACATAGTCCCTTGTAGGTCGTATTCATGGTCCTTCTTTTGGACAGTGACATACGCCAAACTGCCCACAACCCTCTCTTAATCCTTGTTGTATAAGTTTCATGTTCATATCTTGTTCATTGGAGAAATCATGCACTTAAAACATTTTCATATGCTTGAGAAATATTCAAGATGCATGAGCATGAGTAATCTTAGTTCATCAGACTACTGAACAAGCCATTCATTCATCAAATGATCATAACATCAACTCGAGTACTGAAGACAACCAAACGTTAGCACAAGTACTTTTAACATCATAAACAACTTCTACTTAGTACCCTAGTGATGTAGGGCCCTAATGGCCGGAAGTCTTACTCACTCACTTACCTGGTTTCCTTAGCAACTTGAGCACTTCTCTTCGAACTTCTTCACCTAGAAACATTTCACATTACAGTGTTAAATCAAAATCTTAACTAAAAGTCATCCTTATATCTAACATAAATATTTCTAGATCTTCCTAGTCGAGCGCCTAGTGTGTACAGATTAAACTTCAAGAACCTAAATAACCGGATTAAGTCTAACAACTAAACACCGTCTGTTATCTTAATGTCTAGAATCGAATCGGAAATGCCATTACTAAACACAGATTATGATTGTCACTACCATTACTCTGTTAGTGAAGAATCTGAAACCTCAAGTTCTAGCTGAAGACAGAGCTCTAAATAGCTACTCAGTAACTACATTGTCTAAGTCTTACCTAGAGCATGGATTGTCAAAGTGGAGGCTAAAGAACTGGTCACCGGCGAGGGAATAGCTGGCAGAGAAGGAGCTCTAGAAGGAAGGGAATCGCCGAAAGAGGAAATTTCGGCTACAGCGAGGTTTTAATGAGGTTTAAGAATTCCCATAACCTATTTATACCAATTAGAATCCACCTTAATTACAAACTTGCCACCTAACCTAGTTTCACTCAATATGTAATAAATAAGTCTTGGCATTAAATTTAAAATCATAAAGGTCAATAAAAGGGTGACAATTAAAATGGTTAAGAAAATCACCTGGCCGAAATTGTCGGGTGTTACATCCACCCCTCCTTAAACAAAATTTTCGTCCTCGAAAATTGATCAAACAAAGAGCTTTGGATATTTGTCCAACATGTCCTGTTGTCACTCCCAAGTGGCTTCTTCAATGCCATGATTCGTCCACAAAACTTTTACAAGAGGAATTTCCTTATTCTGTAGAGTCTTAACTGCAGATTCCAAAATTGGTACAAGTTTCTCTTCATACGTTAATGTCGGCTCAAACTCAATTTCTGTTGGCTTAAAAACCTGTGACGGATCATGTATGTATTTCCTTAGCATGGACACATGAAAGACATTATGGACCTTTTCCAGTGATGGAGGCAATTGCAACCTATAAGCAGTTTTACCAATCCTTGTCAAGATAGGGAAGCGACCAATGAATCGTGGACTAAGTTTTCCCTTCTTGCCAAATCTTAAAACTCCCTGAAACGGTGAAATCTTTAATAAAACTTTATCTCCAACAGCAACTTCGAGATCTCTCCTTTTTTGAAATGATAAATCCTAACTTTATTGTTAAAGGAGAATTGTTTTCTTGAATTTTGGATTTAAGTTGAACTTATGCTAAGCTTGATATATATTAAACTCTTATTCTTTTGATGGATTTAAAATTTGGGTGAACCAAGTGTTGTTTATAAAATGGTAATTTTCATATTTATGGTTCACTATTGACTTGTTAGCTTAGCTAGAGAATGAAATTGTTCATTTATGCTTGCTTGAATCTTATGTCATTATCTTGTATGTTTGCTTTTAAATTGTTTACATGAACATTTCAAATTTTTGAAATTAGTGAGACCACTGTGGATAGTGAAATGATTTTTAAACTTTAGGATAACTATGTTTTGTGCCTACTGTGGAAAGTGCTTAAATAATTTTAGTAGAAATTTTATCCTAAGTGTTGTACCATCCTCCATGATATTCAACTGTTGGATTTGAGGTCAAATCCTCAAGAACCGGGAGGGGATGATATGCCCACTGTCTCGATCCATCGAGAACAAGTCAAGGTATGTATTTATTTATTTATTTTATCTATCTAATGGACTTGTGGAATTATGTAGGTAAGTTGGCTTTCCGAAGCTTGGAATGAAGAAGGAATTTGTTTTCCTTAAATTCAACTTTTGTAACCAAGCTTTCGTTTTATTTTATTTGCAATTTAAAATACTTTAATTTTTGTTTAAAACCATTAATTGGCAAACTTTAGCCTTTTTAGAATGTATATTTTGTAATAGTCTTCAAAGGATGGTGAACCAAGAGAGAACCAAGAGCTAGACCGACCAAACCAAGAGGAACCAAGCTTGAACCGATTGAACCAAGGAGGAACAAGCAAAACCAAGGAGAAACAAAGCTGAACCGCTTCATGCCCTTCAGCCAAGAGACCAAAACCGGTTCACTGTTGCTGCTTCACGCCTCAGCCGATTCACGCCAACGGCTATATCCTTCTTCGCCAACGGTCATTTGCATTCTGCACAGCCGCATTCCGTCGCCCTCGCCAGAAGTCTCCATCTTCTTTTTCGGTGTATTTAGCTCCCCTTGTAGATATGTAATTTTTTTTAAGCCAGTATTACATATTTTTGGAAAACCAGAACGTTGTTTGTTCGTCGGTCGGAGTTCTTCCGAGAAGAGAGAGCTTCTCTCTCGGCGTCGCCGGCGCGCCCAGCGCCTGATGGCCTCGCCAAGTCTTCCTCGAGCTCAAGGTTGCTCGGAGGAATACTCAGTCGCCGAAGGCGGCGAAACCTTAGTTCCCTTCGCTGTGATTTCGTCGCTGGCAACGACGAATTTCTCACCCGAAGCTTCGATAGCTTTTGGGCCAGCAACGGGTCATTCACCTCCATTTCCATTTCCCTCCCCTTATCGGTCTTCTCTGTGGCAAAGAAATCGATTTGATCCCTCACCCACATCACCGAATACGTCTTTCCATTTTCGTGTTTATTCTCTATTTTCGTTGTTTTCTGCGTCTGTTTTGGGTGTCTTCGAGCACCGATCTGTTGTTGCTTTTCAAGTCTTCCACTTGCATGTTTCTCCACCCATTTGCAGACCCGTAGCCTATCAAGTCTGCATAACTCTTCTATCGGCTTTGTGCAGTCATCATCCTTTTCCTGATTATGGCAATCTTGTCTGACATCTACTGTAAAATTTCAGGGCCTAGAAGTTTTGCCTCGCCAACCTCATCCCAGTATAAGGGTGATCTGCATTTCCTACCATACAATGCCTCGTAAGGTGTCATACCGATAGTGGACTAGTAACTATTGTTGTAAGAGAATTCCACTAAGGGCAAGTATCGATTCCAAGATATCTTAAAATCTAGTACACACCCGCTCAACATATCATCAAGTGTCTGAATTGTTCTCTCTGATTGGCCATCTGTCTGAGGATGATAAGCAGTGTTGAAAGATAACTTTGTGCCAAGCGTGCCTTGAAGACTTTGCCAAAACCTCGAGGTGAATCTGGGATCACGATCTGAGACAATGGATATTGGAATCCCATGCAATCTGATAATTTTATGAACATACAGATTAGCAAGCTAGTCCATCGTGTACGTTGTCCTTACAGGTAGAAAGTGAGCTGATTTCGTCATTCTGTCAATTACAACTCAAATGCTATCATGACCTTTAGTTGTCTTAGGTAATCCCACAACAAAATCCATGGCAATGTTTTCTCATTTCCATTCGGGAATCGGTAAGGGTTGAAGGGTACCTCCTAGACGTTGATGTTCTACTTTAACTGGTTGGCATATCAGACATGATTCCACATACTTGGCAACATTCCTCTTCAAATTCGGCCACCAATATAGTAACTTCAAGTCTCGATACATCTTGGTGCAGCCAGGATGTATAGAAAAGGGAGACGAGTGCGCCTCGGCCAAGATCAACTTACGTAATTCCTCATCACTTAGAATATACCATCGATTCCGAAATTTCAAAATGTCATCCTTGGAAAGAATGAACTTAGAAGAGGCGTCCTTCAACTTACTCATCATGCTACTATTTTCCTTTGAATCCTTTTGTTGTGCCTCCTTGATCCTATCCATGATAGTTGGTCTAATAGAAACATCGGCAAGTAAGGCTGACATGTCAGAAACCATCTCCAACTCGAACTTCTGTACTTCTGTCCTCAAAGGTATAGACATGGTTGACACCGCGGGCTGCATTGTCGTTGACATACTGCTTAATGCATCGGCTACAACATTAGCCTTACCCGGGTGGTACTTAATTTCAAAGTCATAATCCTTAAGAAACTCTAACAAACATCTTTGTCTCTCAACTCCTTTTGGGTAAAAAGGTACTTCAGGCTTTTATGGTCAGAAAACACCTCACACTGCTGACCATACAAATAGTGTCTCCAAATCTTTAATGCAAAAACAACTGCGGCTAATTCCAAATCATGAGTGGGGTAATTCTGTTCATAACTCTTCAGTTGCCTGGAGGCATACGCTACAACCTTGCCTTCTTGCATCAAGACACATCCCAGTCCAACTTTGGATGCATCGCAATAAACACTAAATCTCCCTTCCTCAGTTGGAAGTGCCAAAAGAGGGGCTGTCGTCAACTTCAGTTTTAGTGTTTGGAAGCTATCTTCACAAGCTTCAGACCAAATTGGTGTCTTTCTTTGTCAAACTAGTTAAAGGCTTAGCTATCATAGAGAATCCCTTAATGAACTTCCTATAATAACCTGTCAGACTAAGGAAACTACGGACCTCGCTGGCATTCCTTGGCTGTGGCCAGTCCTTAACAGCCTGAATCTTGGTTGGGTCTACGGATATGCCCTCAGCAAAGATGACATGACCTAAAAAGTTGACCTTATCTAACCAGAACTCACATTTGAACAACTTGGCATAGAGTTGCTGCTGTTCTAATGTCATCAAAACTATTCTTAAGTGTTTTTCATGGTCAGCTTTGGCCTGTGAATAAATTAGGATATCATCTATAAATACAATCACAAACTTGTCCAAATACTCACGAAACACACGGTTCATCAAGTCCATAAAAGTTGCAGGTGCATTCGTCAATCCAAACGACATCACCAGAAATTCATAGTGTCCATATCGGGTTCTGAATGCTGTCTTTGGTACATCACTCTCCTTAACCTTCAGTTGGTAATAACCCGAACGTAAGTCAATTTTTGAAAACACTTTGGCTCCTTGAAGTCTGTCAAACAAATCGTCGATACAGGGCAAGGGATATCTATTCTTGATTGTCAACTTGTTTAACTCTCTATAATCTATGCACATTCTAAGAGAACCATCTTTCTTCTTAACGAATAGGACATGTGCACCCCAGGGAGAACAGCTGGGGCGTATAAATCCCTTGTCTACTAATTCCTGTAGTTGGACCTTCAATTCCTTCAACTCAATAGGTGCCATGCGATAGGGGTTCTTAGACACAGGTAAAGCCTTGAGATATGTATCGATTACAAACTCGATTTCCCTATCAGGTGGTAGCCTGGGCAAGTTGTCCAAAAATGCATCTTAGAACTCTCGAACTATGGGAATATCCTGAAGTTCTACCTTACTCTTTACTCGGACATCAATTATACTAGCTAGAAAACTCTCACAACCACCTTTCAGTAACCGTTGAGTCTATAGCGAGGATATAATTGGCATTTTACTTATTTTTGGAATAGCTTGGAAGGAATACCGATCTCCATTTAGGGGTCGGAACTCAACCAATCAAGACCTACAACTTATCGTGGCATAATGTTTGAATAACCAATCCATCCCTAGTATAACTTCATATTCCTTCATGTCAATTACGATCAATTCTACGTATAACTTCTTATTTCCTAATGACACCATATCACCTTTTATTATCCGTTCGGAATGTAAAGACTTCCCCGATGGTAACATGACACTAAATGACCTCTCGGCTGGCAAGAGTTCTAATTTATGCTTATATACAAACAGGGTTGATACAAACGAGTGAGTGGATCCCATATCTATAAGTGTATAAGTAGAAATACCACAGATCATAATTGTACCTGTTATGACCGTATGCTGCACTACATCTTCATCCTCCATCAAAGCATAGACCCTAGGCGCTACTCTTGCTCAGTTCGGGTCTGGCAGCATGGGGCAATCTCTGACTATGTGTCCAACCTTGTCACATCTATAGCAACGGCCAAAATATAGTTTACATTCGCCATAGTGATTCTACTGGCAGGTGGAACATAGGGGAGCCAGAGGCCGCTTTCCTTTTCCTTGATCATCATTTGGATTGAAAGGTCTCTTCACACCTTTTTGTTGTTGCTGCGGTCCCCTATTCGGTTGTGGTTGCCAACCTCTGCCCTGGCGCGGTGGTGGCTGAGTATCCTTGATGAACTTCCTTGGTGGTTCACGTTGTCCTTGTAATGTTAACTCAACTTCCTCCAATTCCAAAGCCTTAGCAGCCACTTCGGAATAAGGTATGTTATGGATCCCTGCAGTCTTTACTCCCTGGAAGAGGCTCGGCTTCAGTCCATGGACAAACTGGTGGATCTTATCTTCCTCATCATCCACCAAACGGGGTGCAAACCTGGACAAGGCCTCAAACTTACAGATGTAGTCAGTCACAGAACCGGTTTGGCGCAGCTGCATAAACTCCATCTTTTTGCTGGCCCGAATTTCTCGACTAAAATACTTGTCATAAAAGGTCGTCTTGAACCACGCCCAGGTCATAGTTTCCGCATTCGTAGTGCTCTGAATTGAGTCCCACCAATGCCTTGCCCCCAATGCAAGATGAAAAACAGCACAAGTGACCTTGTCCCCTTCATCGACCTTGGCATACTTGAACATGTCCTAAATTGTCCGAATCCACTCCTCAGCATAAATAGGATCTGAAACTTGACCATTGAATACTGGAGGTCGAAGGCGGTGAAAACGCTCGCTCCCATTGTCGTGAGTCGTATTTGAGCTTGAATTCCCTTGCTCATCCCTAGCAGTCACCCACTGCTCAATTTGGCGAGACTGGCGAATAACCAACTCAGTTAACTGAGCGATGGTGTTACTATCCTCATTGCTCTCCCTTTGTTGACCTCTTACCATTTTGAGATTCCTAAACAAGTAATCATAAACACATCTTAACGTAATGACATTACTAAAATCGTAAATACTTACAGTTACTGGAGTGTACTCAAGTGGCAGTCAGTGCTGGAAGGCAGTCTACAGAATCGATTTTAGAACCCGGTTTCGCTTTGATACCATAATTGTAATGCCCCGAGTCTTCCAGACCCAGTATTGCTACCCAAAACATTGAACTGAACTAAGAGAAATTACTGAAAATTTTAAATTTTCTCTCAGTGATGAAAATTCTTATCTTTAATCCTCGACTTTACAGTGGAAAAAATCAATAAGTAGACAACGTTCATAATTAGATAAAACGTTAAGACATTTGGCCGAAGGAAATTGGAAACTCAAGGACATCAACCGATCGCAAAACGACAAGACTTAATATCGGCTTCTACCGATTGACACATGCACATCACGTGACTCATTAAACTTCATCCGATCACAAGACGACAAGACTTAATATCGACTTCTACCGATTGACACATGCACATCACGTGATTCATTAAACTTCATACGATCACAAGACGACAAGACTTAATATCGACTTCTACCGTTTGACACATGCACATCACGTGACTCATTAAACTTCATCCAATGGAAGACATCATCCGATAGATAGGAAACTTTCAGACTTTCACAAACTTCAGCATGACTGAATAAACTAACACACAGTTGGACCATAATCTCATCTAGAATACGTATAGCGAAAGACTCTAACAAAACAGATCATTCTATCATTTCATGATCATTCTCAAACTCAGAAGTTGGTGAGTCACGTTCCAGTATCCATTGTTTTAAGAAAGCATCCTACATAGACTTCAGTATTCATAACCTTACTAATATGATAAAAGTAGTATCGAGGAGTTGAAATCACCTTTCCAGCCACTCACAGACAACCTGAACTCCTTCCAGCAACAAGCCTTGAACATTCTCATTAGACTTGAGATCCTCACCTGGTAGTTCTTCACCTACATGATGAGGTTTAAACTATAAGCCTAATGCTTAGTAACGAGTGCAATGCTAACATGTATGCATGAATGCACAAATTAAAGGAAACACATGTTCATGATCTTTTCGTGTTCTTGTTCTTGTTCATGTTCATCATTTTCATCATATGGATTAAGGGAGGATTTGTGCCGAAAAGGGGGTTGACAGTGAGAGTGTACATAGTCCCTTGCGGGTTGTATTCATGGTCCTTCTTTTAGACAGTGACATATGCCAAACTACCCCCAACCCTCTCTTAATCCTTGTTGTATAAGTTTCATGTTCATATCTTGTTCATGGGAGAAATCATGCACTTAAAACATTTTCATATGATTGAGAAATATTCATGATGCATGAGCATGAGTAATCTTAGTTCATCAGACTACTGAACAAGCCATTCATTCATCAAAGGATCATAACATCAACTCAAGTACTGAAGACAACCAAACGTTAGCACAGGTACTTTTAACATCATAAACAACTTCTACTTAGTACCCTTGTGATGTAGGGCCTTAATGGCCGGAAGTCTTACTCACTCACTTACTTGGTTTCCTTAGCAACTTGAGCACTTCTCTTCAAACTTCTTCACCTAGAAACATTTCACATTACAGTGTGAAATCAAAATCCTAACTAAAAGTCATCCTAGTATCTAACATAAATATTTCTAGATCTTCCTAGTCGAGCGCCTAGTGTGTACAGATTAAACTTCCAGAACCTAAATAATCGGATTAAGTCTAACAACTAAACACGGTCTGTTATCTTAATGTCTAGAATCGAATCGGATATGGCATTACTAAACACAGATTATGATTGTCTGTACCATTACTCTGTTAGTGAAGAATCCGAAACCTCAAGTTCTAGCTGAAGATAGAGCTCTAAATAACTACTCAGTAACTATATTGTCTAAGTCTTACCTAGAGCATGGATTGTCGAAGTGGAGGCTGAAGAACTGGTCGCTGGCGAGGGAATAGCTGGCAGAGAAGGAGCTCTTGAAGGAAGGGAATCGCCGAAAGAGGAAATGTCGGCTACAGCGAGGTTTTAATGAGGTTTAAGAATTCCCATAACCTATTTATACCAATTAGAATCCACCTTAATTACAAACTTGCCACCGCACCTAGTTTCACTCAACTTGTAATAAATAAGTCTTGGCATTAAATTTAAAATCATAAAGGTCAATAAAAGGGTGACAATTAAAATAGTTAAGAAAATCACCTGGCCAAAATTGTTGGGTGTTACATCGACGTGGTCATATTCGCCCGAGATGTTTTACTTATCTAGCTGACTTAAGACAAGGTACTGCTAGAAATTTCTCTTCTCGCAGATTTCCTCAACAAAGTTGGGTCATTAAATCAAACTTGAAATGCAATGTTACACAAATCTCTTTAAAGTCCACTACAACCGATGCTTGGTACTTTGACAGTGGCTGCTCTTGACACATGACCGGTGAAAAGAAATTCTTGGAGGATATCATTTCTGAAAGTGTGGGAAAAGGGACCTTTGGCAACGGTGTCAAGTCTAGTGTCATGGGCAGAGGGACACTAAATGTTCCAGGGCTACCAAAATTGGAGAATGTTCTTCTGGTTGATTGTCTAAAGGCTAATTTAATTAGTATTAGTCAACTGTGTGATCAAAATCTAAACGTTCATTCACTCGTGGAAAATGCGTAGTATCCGATCATGATAGAAATTGCATCATAGAGGGAGTCAGATCTTCTAACAACTGCTATCTTATTTACTCATCTTCTACTTGCTTTCGTTGAAGCATGGAAGATTTTGTTTTATGGCATAGAAGGTTGGGTCATGTCAATGATCGAATGTTAAAGATGATTATATCAAAAGGAGTTGTCTGTGGTGTTCCAAAGATGAATTTTGATGAAGGAAGAATATGTGGACCATGTCAGATTGGGAAGCAAACAAAGGTCTCACATCCAGTGTCGTCAACACTAGCAACAACTTGTGTGCTTGAGCTGCTTTACATGGATCTAATGGGTCTAATGCTCGTCGAAAGTATTGGAGGTAAACGATATACTTATGTTACTGTTGATGATTTCTCTCGATATACATGGGTGGAATTTCTTAGAGAAAAACAAAGCCTTCAAATCTTTGTGTATCCGACTCCAACGTGAAAAAGATTGTATCATCATGAAGATTATTCGAATCCGCGGTGATCATGGGAGAGAATTTGAAAACTCTGAATTCTCTGAGTTTTGTAATCAGTTTGGTATATTTCATGAGTTCTCAGCACCTAAAACTCCTCAACAAAATGGAGTTGGGGAGAGAAAAAATCAAACTATTGCAAAGATGTCTCGAGTAATGTTACATGAGAAGAATATTCCACAAAAATTCTGAACTGAAGCTATGAACACGGCTTGTTACACTATCAATCGAGTGTATCTTCGAGGAGGAACTTCAATGACACCTTATGAGATCTGGAAAGGTAAAATCTCAAATCTTAACTATTTTCATCCTTTCGGTAGTACTTGTTATGTATTGAATGACAGGGCACATAAGGGGGAAGCAAGACCCAAAGAGTGATGAAGCTATTTTTTTGGGCTATGCCACAAATAGCCATGCTTATCGGGTTTACAACAAAAGGACTCTAAATGTTATCGAATCTGTGAATGTTCAAGTGGATGATTCTCTAGAACCAGCTGATACTCACATAGATGACGTTATAGAGAATTCAAATGATGAAAAATTCGGTGTTTCAACCAGTATTACAGGGGATGCTCCGAGTAGTGTCACGGACCAAGTTGCATAAATTGATGACGTTACCACCTCAGATCAAAGACAACCGTCTACGCGTGTCAAGAAAAATAATTCTTCAGATTAAATTATTGGAGGTCTCAATGATGATATTCGAACCCGAGACAAACCAAGAGTCAACTATCGTGAAATGATTCAATTTGCATGTTTTACTTCATCAATTGAGCCCAAAAATGTGAAAGAAGCCTTGTTAGATGAATATTAGATTGGTGCTATGCAAGAGGAACTCGATCAATTCACATGAAATCAAGTTTTGGACTTGGTATCATGCCCCCCGATGTGAATGTTATTGGTACCAAGTGGATATATAAGAATAAAAGCGATGAGAATGGTAATATTACCAGGAACAAGGCTTGATTAGTTGCTCAAGGATACTCTCATATTGAAGGTGTGGAGTGTGAAATGTGAAGAGAAAAGTGTGTGAAAAAGTGAAGAAATGGAGATGAAGATGAAGGAAGTAAAATGCAAGAAAATAAAGGTGAGTTGTGTGGGTGTGTATAGCCAAAATAAAGAGGTGTGGAGTGTGAAATGTGAAGAGAAAAGTGTGTGAAAAAGTGAAGAAATGGAGATGAAGATGAAGGAAGTAAAATGCAAGAAAATAAAGGTGAGTTGTGTGGGTGTGTATAGCCAAAATAAAGAGGTGTGGAGTGTGAAATGTGAAGAGAAAAGTGTGTGAAAAAGTGAAGAAATGGAGATGAAGATGAAGGAAGTAAAATGCAAGAAAAATAATTCTTCAGATTAAATATTGGAGGTCTCAATGATGATATTCGAACCCGAGACAAACCAAGAGTCAACTATCGTGAAATGATTCAATTTGCATGTTTACTTCATCAATTGAGCCCAAAAATGTGAAAGAAAATAGAGAAATAGATGAAGAGAAAAGTGTGTCAAACAATTATTGAAACGGTTCAAGTTGGAGAATGCACGTCAAAATAGAACACCGCTTGCGTGACACGGGATCCCTTAGAAAAGGGTCCATGTGAAACCCATAAAATATGCAAAATGTGTGCTCGGTGTGTGGTTGTGCTATGGCCGAAATTAAGGAAAGAAAAATGACAAATAATGCAAGAAAATGAGGTGAATGAAGTGTATGCTAGTGGCCGAACTATGCAAGCATTATGTAGGCATGAAATGTGAAAGAAAATAGAGAAATAGATGAAGAGAAAAGTGTGTGAAAAAGTGAAGAAATGGAGATGAAGATGAAGGAAGTAAAATGCAAGAAAATAAAGGTGAGTTGTGTGGGTGTGTATAGCCAAAAATAAAGAGGTGTGGAGTGTGAAATGTGAAGAGAATGTAATAAAGGAAAATACCTTCGGCGGATCCAAAGAGCTATTTTACGTTTTACGCTCTTTGGATAAACGATTTTCCCGTAGGAAAAACGACCACCTAGGGCCTAGGTTTTCTTCATCAGCTCCTAATCCCAATGGAAAAGGCGATGGAATGAGTAAGAATTAACATAGCAACCCAAAGCTAGGTTAATAATGGAGGGCTACTCCACTTGGTTCAAGGAACCAAGGAAAACTCCTAAGGAAAATAACCTTGGAAATAGGAAAATAGTAGTTTTATAAATTTGGAAAAAGTCATTGAACATGCACCAATACTATGAATTTATAGACCCCTAGGGTGGATTAGGGTTTGACATGGTTGAAGGAGAGTCATTAGATTGAAGAAAATGATCAAGGGCCGAAAATGAGGGAGATGTGCATGCGGAACAACGGAGGAGGGGCGCTGGCGCTCGCCTAATCGACGGACAAGGAAGCTGCCCGCGCGCGCGCCTGGATGAAGCTCACTGTTGCTCGTGCCCAGCTGGCATTGCCGTGTTGCCCGCGCCATCGCGCGCCAGCACGCGCCAGATCCGACGGATCTGATTGAGGCCGCGCTAAATCCTAGCCAAGGGTGGAGATTTTGCCAACTCTTCAATCCATGCTTCCACCCACATATGTACCTGCAAAATCATACATTCGGATGTGGGCTCTTCTTTGGGCCAAGTCTTTCTTTAGGCTTCATTTGTTGTTGGCCTTTTTCCTTTGAATAAATTGTTGAATTTTCTTCAACTCATAATCCACCAACATACATCTAACCCTAACCACACAATCTAATGCATGATATGCAAATATAATAATAATCCATACAAAAAGGCTAATGTATGCCAATGAGTTCAAAAATAAAATTACACATTTAATGGCCCGAGAAGACAAATTGCAAATGGGCTGCTTGAATGCTCCGTGTGACTGCTCCATTGAAGGACATGACAAGGTTTCTCCACATCTTCTGAGGTCGGCTCCCAAGTGAAGTCCATGATGGGATCAAAACCTGCAAAAAGAGAAAACTCATCAGAAAATTGGGTGAATAAGTTATGGGTCCGAGTTTGTGATCTGGTTATAGGCCTCCTAGTCATGTCATCCCCTCCGGGTGGCTGAGGATTTGACCTCAAATCTATTTGTTCAACCTCCTCTTCATACCCCAACTCTCCAATATACGGGGATAAATCTTGAACATTGAAGGTGGATGATACTCCATATTCACTCGGTAATTCCAATTTATAAGCATTATTATTAATTCGCTCTAAAATCTTGAAGGGGCTTTCAGCTCTAGGTAACAATTTGGAGAGTCTTTTGGTGGGAAACCGTTCCTTCCTAGGATGTAACCACACCAAATCTCCAACATTAAAGATTACCTCTCTTCGTCCCTTATTTGCATGCTTAACATAATTGGCGTTACTTTTCTCAATTGTTTGACGAACCTTTTCATATAACTTCTTCATTTGCTCCGCTTTATTAGCTCCCGAAGGGTTTACAAGGTCCTGGGTTAGAATGGGAATGAGTGTCAGGGGTGAGTTCTGATTAAATCCATAGACTACCTCAAAGGGCGTTTGTTGGGTGGTGGAGTGAAGGCTTCAGTTATAACCGAATTCAACTTGGGGTAGTACTATGTCCCAATTGGTTAGAGTCTTACCCACGACACTACGAAGAAGGGTTCCCAAGGTCCTATTGACCACTTCCGTTTGGCCGTTCGTTTGGGAATGGAAAGATGTACTAAAACATAGTATAGTCCCTAATTTCTTCCATAGGGTCTTCCAAAAAGTGCTCAAGAACTTGGTATCGCGATCGGACACAATAGATTGAGGCACTCCATGAAGTCTAACTATCTTCTTGAAGAATAGGTCGGCTATAGCAGCAGAGTCATCAGTCTTATTGCAGGCGATAAAGTGCGCCATTTTGGAGAATCTATCTACGACCACTAGAATAGAATCTTTATTGCGTTCCGTTTGTGGTAATCCCAAAACAAAATCCATACTAATTTCTATCCAAGGGTGTGAGGGAATTGGTAAAGGTAGGTAAAGTCCTTGGGGTAGAACTTTGCTTTTGGCTTTTTTACAAACGATGCACTGCTCAACAAAGTGGTGCACGTCTTTCATCATATGAGGCCAACTAAATCTTTCTCTCAGTAGTTCAAGGGTTTTCTTTTCTCCAAAATGCCCAGACAATACTTCTCCATGAGCTTCTTTAAGAAGGCATTGTCTTAGACTACAATCGGGAATACACAATTTCCCACCTTTAAGTAAAAATCCATCAACAAGACTATATCCTCCTTCAGCCTTATTTTTACAACCTTGATAAGGCGTTTCAAAATCTTTATCGGACTCATATAAAGTCTTGATCCATTCAAATCCAAAAAATCTAACGCCTAATTCCGTCAAGAGGATACGTCTTCGTGATAGAGCATTGGCAAAGGTGTTGTCAGATCCTTTCAAATATTTCAAAATGTATGGAAATCTTTCCAAGAATTCCACCCATTTTGCATGTCTCTTGTTGAGTTTGTGTTTACTTTTAATATGTTTGAGTGATTGATGGTCGGAATGAATCACAAACTCCTTAGACAAAAGGTAGTGTTGCCAATGTTCAATAGCTCTAATCATGGCATAAAATTCATTGTCATAGGTAGAATAGTTCAAGGCAGCTCGTTTCAACTTTTCACTAAAATAGGCAAGATGCTTGCCATCTTGCATTAATACAACCCCAATGCCAATCCCGGAGGCATCACTCTTAATCTCAAAAACTTTATTGAAATCGGGAAGTGCTAAAACTGGAGATTGACAAAGTTTTTCTTTTATCAGGTCGAAGTTACTTTGACATGCCGGTATGCAATTAAAGTCTACTTCTTTCTTGGTGAGGTCCATAATAGGAGCAACTAAAGAACTGAAGTATTTAATGAACCTCCTATAAAAAGAGGCTAATCCGTGAAAAATATGGACTTCAGTGATACTATTAGGAGTGGGCCACTCCTTGATGGCTTTAACCTTATTCTCATCCGCTTCTAAGCCATCTTTTGAAATAATAAAGCCCAAAAAGTAAACATTTTCTTGTCCAAAAGAGCATTTACCAAAATTCCCAAACAATTTAGCTCGACGGAGAGTTTAAAAAAGTATCCCGAGATGGTTGACATGTTGTGGAAGGTTGGGGCTATACACCAAGATGTCATCGAAGTATACGACAACAAACTTCTCAATGAGGTCCTTAAGAACATGATGCATTAACCTCATGAAGGTGCTTGAGGCATTTGTAAGTTTGAATGACATAACCATCCACTCAAACAATCCGTATTTTGTTTTGAAGGCGGTTTTCCATTCATCACCTTCTTTCATGCGTATTTGGTGATATCCTGTAACGCCCGGGATTTTTAAGAGAAAATAAAATGATAGGTAATTGTTTAATAAATAATTTTTTTAAGTAATTTAAAAGAAAAGCGAATAAATTTGGTTAACCTAATTGGTTAAATAATTTGGATTCGGGCATTTCCAGTGAAATTAAGTCGTGGGTTATAGTTAAGAACGAGATTTAACGGAAATTACGGAAGAGTAAAACGGTATATTAATGTTTAATAGGAATTAATATTAGAATTATTATTATTATTATTATTATTATTATTATTATTATTTTATTTTAATTAAACACAAAAACAACAAAATCTGTTGTTTTTGGTTGTGTTCAAGCCCGACGACCCGCGAGCGAAGAACAGGGGAGACGAGGGAGGAACGGCGACGTGGCGCCGTTCACCGGCGACGCGGCGACTCCCTCCGGCCAGACAACGGCGGCAGGAGAACTCCGGCCCGTCTCGCGCACGAACCGAACCGGTAACTGATTCTTCGCCCTGTTTTTGGTTCTTTTGGAGGCCGAGGGCGTCGAGCTCGATTGAGCTCCGACCACCGGCCATTTTTGGCTAGCCTCGGCGTCAAATGACCGGGCTTAGGCCGACGAAGGTCTCCTGGCCGTGTTGTGCTCGAATTGAGCGAAAAATCAGAATGCCCTATTTTGGCATTTTGGGTTTCGTGTGTGTATCCTTGAAATTTTGATTAGTTTAGGCTAACTGAGGCTAATTGTGGTCGATTGGTGAGGAAATGGGTAGAATTTGATGAAAAATTGAAAAGGGGGAAAATTCCGGGAAATGGCAGATTCTGGTTTTTGGATTTTTGACCTAGCTAGAGTTGTTTGTTTTAAAATTCCTTTTGGCAGGTTAAAATAGGCTATTAGAGGAGTATGTGGCCGCCGGAATCGTTCGATTCCGATAACCGACGCAAAAGTTACGCGCGTTTGAAGTTTCGGGTCGGTTTTCCCAAACCCAAATTAGTGGCCTATTTAATTAGGTTTTAGTTGGATTAGGCTAGAAATAGTAATTTGAGAGTAATTGGTGAATGTAGGCTTGGTTTTAATGAAGCTTGAATGTTTGACATAGGTCGAGCCATATGTGACGCGATGTGCCAAAACAAACAAACTACGGACGACAGGTAAGTTCTCGTGATCTTCTCTAGCCGATTGGCCTACACCGTACCTCGAGGTCGTCTCGAGGAATTTTGGTGGATTGTTTGTTTAAATTGTTTTGGGTTTGGGTAGTTAAGATTAGTTGTTTTTATAGGTTGTTTATTTATTGTCTTGATGGTACACATGTGATTGTTTACTTTATGTTTATATTGAACTGTTCACGCCTCATGGTTTTAAAAATGTCATGAAAATGAATTTACGCACGGATTTCATGAAAAGAACATGCATGTAAAGGCAAGTAAAGTATCACAGTAAACAACCATGACATGGGGTTATCGGGGATGAGGTTCAGACCTGGCGTTCTGTGGTGAGCGGGTTTCCCTCCCTTCAAATGGTGTGGGCTGTCTAATCGCTTGACGTGCCCTATCCATCTATCGAGCGTTTCCGATAACCATAGACTGACACGTACGGATATATGCATTGACATGGACGGTTTTCATAGTACAGAGCATACATGATCATGCATTAGCATTTATGTAGGGCTTACTGAGATTTTTATCTCATAGATTGTCTGTATGGTGTAGGTGATCCTGATATAGGTGAGGACGAGATCCTTCCACCTGAGGAGTGATGCAGTTGACGGAGGATGGCTCACGGGGTGTGCTGGCGTAGTCGATGCTTCACCGACCCGTGGGGAAGTATGTATAGGTTTTGAGGGTTTCTTTTTGGAGTGTTTTGGGCTGATGGTGAACAGTATAGAACATTTTAGGATGCTTGGTTCTGGTTAGGTGTTAGATTTTTATGTTGATGTTTCAAATGTTTTGTTTTAAACCATTAATTTAACGTTATGGGAATGTTTTTAGTTTAATTGGTAGTTGGTACGTTTTAGGGTATTTGATTCTGTTTAGTTGATAGATTTGTTTTATAAAATGTTTGTTAAGGTTTTTATTTGGATTTTTATGAACTGCTTGGTGATTTTGTAAACAGGAGGATATGTCACACTTTTAAACGGAACCATGCAGTTCGTTTTCGTGAAAATGTACTTTGTTATAGTTGTGTTTCGAGTCGGTTTTGGGGTGGTATTTCGGGAGACGGATGAGTATTGGGTGCTTGATGTTAAGTTGTACTGTGAAATGAATGTTTGTGATGTGGATAGAAATTGTGGTATAGATAGAATTGCGTTAGTGAAATGGTGAGGTTGTGTTTTGTAGGTGTTTGGGTACGTATTGGTTTAGGATTAATTGTTTTGTAATTGTTTTAACGTTTTTATTAAATTGTTTCCCACTTAAACGCTAAGTATAAAAGAAAAAGGAAAAAAAAAATTTCCTACAGGAAATTAGGAATAGTTTGAGGGTCGTTACAATTATGGTATCAGAGCCTCGGGTTTTAAAATCGGTTCTGTAGACTGCTCGACTGCTCAGCCACTACGCGGACATTCTTCATCAACTGTAAGTATGTTTATAGTTTTATTCGATTTCAGTTTCTTAGAGATGTTTGCATTTAACTTTTATAGGAGCTATTTATAGATATGGTGTAACGCCCGGTTCTTTTTCGGGTTTTAGATTTTCCGCATATGAATGGCATTTTCGTATATATGTCAAATTAAGCCCGTTTTACGAACGGGAAGTTTTATTAGAGCCCTAGTAATTAATGAGAAATTTTAGAAGAATAAGAAAATTTCAGAAATTCAAATTGACAGTATAATGCCCAAGTGTTTGGTTTCTGCTATATGAGGTAATTTCGTAAATAATTGAAATATGTCCGTTGTGCGAATCGAGACCTTTAATGGAACCCTTATGATTTATAGGAAATTTAAGGGAAAGTTGAGAATTTTTGAAATCCAAATCGAGGGTGAAACGGTAAAGTCTCCGTTTTGCCCTTGTAGCAATTCAATTCGTAGAAATAGAAAAATAAATCTGTTTGACAAACGGAAAGTTTCATTAGAGCCCTAGGAATAAGTTGGAATTATTGGTGAAATAAGAAAATTTTAGAGAAACCGAATCGATAGACGAATAATAGGATAAACAAAAATTTCAATGGAAGGGCAAACTTGTCTTTTACAATTTAATTAGTTAAAAAGGGGCAAAGCCCCTTCTTCTTCCTCATTTGACAAATTCCAAAGAGGAATTTGTTTCCCCTCTCTTGGCGACCAAGCTTCTCCACGGCGACGATTTCTTCAATCGGCCGATTCCTCCACTCCGATCATCAAACGTTCTTCACGTTCTCTTCCCCTCGCGATTCTAGGTAAGTCTCTAGCGTTTTCCGGCTGTAGTTCTCGATTTTTAGAGATTTAAACATTTAGGGTTTCGTAAAAATAGCCGGGTTTTGTTAGAATAGGTTATTTATTGCTTTATTGATGATTATTGAGCATTATTGGATGAATTGGGTTGATGATTTAAATGTGCAAACTGGAAAATGCAGGGCAGCTTCGGTTTTTGATTTTCTGCCATTATTTAGGTTTAGTTTTTGATAAATGGGTTTCACCATTAGAAAGTAGACATTCTAAGGAGTCCATAGCAACTTTAATCACTCGATTTCGTTAAGAATTGATTTAATTATGAATTTTTGAAGTTGTTGTGTAAAAACTGGAAAATTTCCGCAGTCAGTTCGGTTTTTTGATTTTCTGACGCTAACTGAGTTAGATATTTGGCAAATAGACTCCACCATGTTAAACTAGACATTTTAAGGATTCTATAGCATGTTGAATCATTGAAATCGGATAAGAATTGGAGAAGTTATGAATTTTCAAAGTTTAAGTGAAATGGTAAAACGAAATTCCGGGCAGGTCACTGTTCCGATGCATTTTGACCCTCTTCCCGATTTTATCTTGCAAAAATGTTTTTATGGGTTAAATTAGACACTTTAAGGGAGCCATGGCCTTTGGAACCAAGCCGTTTCGACATTTTTAGATGAAGTTATAATTTTTCGAAGTTGGTTCATGTTTAGAGCTAGAATCTTAGTTTTTGTGATTTAAGTCAACCGATTTGCTTGTGCTGGTTTGAAATGCTCCATTTAAAGTGTCATACATGTCTATGTTCTTGTTGGATTAGATGGCTTGAAATTGTTGATGTTCGGTTTTAAAACTAATTTCATTGAGATGTTTCGATTGGAGATATTGATTTTGAAGT
This sequence comes from Begonia masoniana, assembly GCA_022432975.1. Taxonomy (NCBI): domain Eukaryota; kingdom Viridiplantae; phylum Streptophyta; class Magnoliopsida; order Cucurbitales; family Begoniaceae; genus Begonia; species Begonia masoniana. Next base: position 32,333,081 of record CM039503.1, on the reverse strand, counting down.
TGATGTGCTTTAGGTTTCAAGTTACAAAAAGAGATTCGTCAAGCTAAATTCATTTGCAAAGGACGCGAGGTAAGTCTCTGTGACTTGTTTGGCCATTTAGGCCTACACCGTACGAATAGAGTCGATCGAGGATATTGGAGATGATTGTGTATTTTGGGTGATTAGGACCGGTAGCTAGACTACTTTAAGTTATAGAAAGTTTAGTTTTGTTGGTTGTTAATGCTTTATTTTCATTGTTTCTTATCGTTATCGCATCGAGCATGTCCATGCATTGTTTTTCTAAGCACGCATACAAAATGAATTTCAAAGCGTTTTTCATGGAAAAAGCTAAACAAAGTACGTAATTGAACAACAGAGATAATCACGCCGGGTGCGGTGGTTCAGGCATGGCTGTTGAAGGAAGCATGCTTTCCCCCCGTGTTAGATCCGAGGGGCTATCCAATAGCGGGATGTGCCGCTCCTATCTAACGAGAGTGAAGCCCCGGGTGACACATAGACACAGAAACAAAGAAACAAAGAAATGAAAAGAATGCAGAGTTTCAAAAGAACATATCCTACCATAGCATACATTTGCATTTCACTTAGATTTACTGAGCCCCTAGCTCACGTGTTTAAATTCTATGGTGTAGGTGATATTGAGACAGGTGAGGAAGATATCCCTCCGTCTGAAGTATGAACATGTTGAAGGAGGAGGCCCGTGGGAGTGCGCTGGCAGTCGGTGCGCGATTTTGACCCGTGGGGACGTTCATAGGTATTTTGGGTTATTTTGGATAGAAATTGTTAGAACATTATAGGTTGATTGGATCTGGATAGTTGATAGATAGCGTTTTGGGGAAATTGTAATTATTTTGAAATGTTTTAGTGATTTAAAAACAGGTGGATATGTGAAATGTTTAAACGGAACCACGCGGTTCGTTTTCGTAAAAAATTGGTTATGTTTTAAAACGCATTTTGAGTCGGTAATTGGATGACGAGTGTAGAGTGTGTTAATAATAGTGTTATTGTGTAGAAATGCGTTTTTGAGGAATGTATGAAATGTGCGAAAATGAAATGTGAAAGATAAAGATTGGGTGATATGTGAGTTCATGGCTATTTGGTGTATGCAGGGTGCAGGGCGTGAAATGGTTAAGGAAAAGATGCCTCTGGGTTTCAAAATCCAGAGGCAGTGGCGAATATTCGCCTGAGGGAGGCGAGTAATCGCCCAATCCCTCTGCCTGAAGCGCCAAGGGAGTTCACCCTTCTCCGGAGAAATCCAGAGAAGGTGGCGAGTAATCGCCTGGGTGAAGTGATCGCCACGTAAATGTGGCGATTGCTTGTTGGCCGAAGAAACGCCAGGCGATCAACCAGGCGACTACTCGCCTGGTTGTGATCGCCGAAGGGCGACTGCTAGCCACAATTGTGGCGAGCAATCGCCACATGTTCTGCCATTTTTGGCAGAACATATACTTAATAAAAAAAGAGATTTTTATTTTAATTATTTCTTATATTATTTAAAGTTTAATTAATAGTTTAAAGTTATTGTATATAGTTTTCAAAGGAAATTTCAAACGCCGTTAACAATTTCAATTCCGGCTCTAAAGATTTTATTTCCGCTCGAAAGTTAGATTTAAAGATTTTACGCATAAAATGAAAAATTTGTACGGTAAATTTAGGGTACGGGTAAGGGTCGTTACAATTATGGTATCAGAGCCCCCGGGTTTTAAAAATGGTTCTGTAGAGTGCACGACTGCTCAGCCACTACGCGGACATCCTTCGTCAACTGTAAGTACGTTTAATTGTTTTATTTAAATTCGATTTCTTAGGATTATTGTTTTAACTTTTATAGGAGTTATAGGAAATGATTCGAGGTAGAGATGAACGAGACGACACCATAGATCTATTGAGGGTTGTCATTGCCCAACAAACTCAACAACTAGACCGACAAGCACAACATATAAACAGGCTATCTCACCAACTGGAAACATTGATAAACCGAGAGGGCCCTAGAACACAAGTGGTGATTTCTCCTAGTAACCACAGTATGGATAGGTTCCTCGCGTGGTTTCGACCACACCCAGTAGAGGGAGAGCAACAAAGAGGTGCTAAGAGAGCGTATGAGGGAAGAAACGACCAGAGCAAAAGAAGACAGGCACAAGGAACTTCTCGGAAACCTCGGTGCCATATATGCCAGAGGGAGCACTACGGTTATTGTAGATTGGGCACAGATAAGTGCTATCGATGTGGTGTGATTGGCCACTATGTCAAGAATTGCCCGAAGTCGGGCAGAGACCAATCGGGTGGAGACCAGAAAAATGCTACATCAAATATGCTTGCCCTGACTAGAGAAAAGGAAACTGCCCAACCTTCAGCCATTTCAGGTAGAGTTTTGTCTTACAGTTAATTAGGTTAAAACATTAGAGTGGAGATGTAGAATAAGAATTTGATTGTAACAATTGCACGATAGACTAAAATAGGAGTTGGGTAAGAAGGGTTCCTAGGTGAGCTTCGACGAAAAGACTGTAGGTTGAATACAGGACGACATAGACCTTATGGAAAGAGAGTTATGCGGTAATAGGAGTAGTCCGACTTAACCATAGGAGGTTGTACACTTAGAGTTTAGTTACTGCTAGAGGGATACTTGCATACCCTAGATCCATGAGAAGGTGAATGTATCTAGACTAAAACCCCATCAAAGAACTCAACTTAGCTTTATTGTTGAGAAGATAAGGGAGTGGCTATTATAGCTGTAGTTTTGGAGGACGTAGTAAACCAATACAAGTCATGGACGTAAGATCTGAGTATTGTGTAGGAATGTTCATATTGACAAATAGAAGCGAAGAAAGTAATTGATCTAATTGAAGTTGGGAGCTTAATGAATCTTAAGGCAATAAAGAGTCAAGGTTATACAAAGGGTAAGATTTTAGAATTTGAGGGAATGTGAATTTATGATGTAAACTTATCTACAACAAGTTTGCTAACAAGAAAATCGTTGGATAAAACGTTGCAAGAGAATAAAGTAGAATATTTAGAACCCTCACTATGAGAAACGAAAGAGGGTAAACCATTTAGTAACTTCGAAGGGATCCTAGTGAGATATTAGGAATAAGTGCAGGGGGTCGTTGGATTAAACGAAGGGTTAAGATTGGAAGTCTAGTATAGTGTTTTAAAGTCGGGTGATTGTGAAATTCGCGACTTATCGAATAAGAAGAACGGGGAATTACTCAGGAGCTATGTAAGTACCCTTAGAATCGAGCCTAAGTTGGAAGAGTCTCAAAGGTTCGACTTACATTTGACAAGTCAATGCCAATGAATACATAAATGACTTAAGGTTAGAATTAATAATTGAAGCGAACCAATGGCAAAACCTAAAGACTTGACAGTACATAGAGTCAATGAAGACTTAAGTTTGACAAATGAGTGCAATGTAGGTAATATGAGAATTTCAGTTAAGAACCTAACATGGAAGCTCGTAGAGGTAACTTAGAAAGGAATGCGATGTTTATAGGATTTTATTCATAAAGGAATAAGGATTTTAAGAGAATAGCGACGTTAGCACCAATTGGACTTATTGAAACCTTGAGGTATTCTGATGATTTAGGTTGCAAGGTATAGCAATGGGAACCTGGTTGAGAAGCCTACACTGAAGTAGTCGCCAATAATTGGCGAGTTGTTCAAGAAGACATGTGACCAAAGAGTACTAGAGACAAAATAGTTTATAAGGGTTTATTACTAGAGAAAATTTAGAAATTTGAATTCGCATGCATTCCGACTACGAATAGATCCGATGAATTTAAGCAGAAGTTTGGGTTATAGCCCCGGAGTTGGTAGTACTCTTTAGACGATGTTGATCTAGCTGATGTTAGGAAGTTTAAGTATAGCTATGATTTAAGAAAATAGCTAAGGAAAATCGTCAATTCAAGGCCTTGTGGTAAGTTTCGACCGAGGAAACCTAAAAATAGGACCAAATTAAATAAGTTAGAAGGTTTAACCTATGAGTGATAGAGTGAAGATCAATGCATGCGTAAATTATTTAGGTGCATGGATGTGCAATGTGGTTATTCGAGTTGGAGACTTAAGGATCTGATAGCACGCGATGCATAATTTGAGGCGCTGTTAGCCAAAACAAAAATAGCGAATGCAGTTAGGGGCTAATGATGCATCATCGAGTTCAGGAGCTTTGGTTTAGAACCATAGAGGTTGACCCTAAGTATAAATAGAACCAAAGTGGAAAGTCAAAAATTTTGAGAGATAAAGGGAAGGAACTCAAAAGGTACGGAATAAGGCCGCAAAGCATGAGGCGTTAATGTCAAGAGTGATAAGCTAAATCAAATTTTGAGGACAAAATTTCTATTAAGGTGGATGGAATGTAACGCCCGGTTCTTTTTCGGGTTTTAGATTTTCCGCATATGAATGGCATTTTCGTATATATGTCAAATTAAGCCCGTTTTACGAACGGGAAGTTTTATTAGAGCCCTAGTAATTAATGAGAAATTTTAGAAGAATAAGAAAATTTCAGAAATTCAAATTGACAGTATAATGCCCAAGTGTTCGGTTTCCACTATATGAGGTAATTTCGTAAATAATTGAAATATGTCCGTTGTGCGAATCGAGACCTTTAATGGAACCCTTATGATTTATAGGAAATTTAAGGGAAAGTTGAGAATTTTTGAAATCCAAATCGAGGGTGAAATGGTAAAGTCTCCGTTTTGCCCTTGTAGCAATTCAATTCGTAGAAATAGAAAAATAAATCCGTTTGACAAACGGAAAGTTTCATTAGAGCCCTAGGAATAAGTTGGAATTATTGGTGAAATAAGAAAATTTTAGAGAAACCGAATCGATAGACGAATGGATAAACAAAAATTTCAATGGAAGGGCAAACTTGTCTTTTACAATTTAATTAGTTAAAAAGGGGCAAAGCCCCTTCTTCTTCCTCATTTGACAAATTCCAAAGAGGAATTTGTTTCCCCTCTCTTGGCGACCAAGCTTCTCCACGGCGACGATTTCTTCAATCGGCCGATTCCTCCACTCCGATCATCAAACGTTCTTCACGTTTTCTCTTCCCCTCGCGATTCTAGGTAAGTCTCTAGCGTTTTCCGGCTGTAGTTCTCGATTTTTAGAGATTTAAACATTTAGGGTTTCGTATGGATTTCGTAAAAATAGCCGGGTTTTGTTAGAATAGGTTATTTATCGCTTTATTGATGATTATTGAGCATTATTGGATGAATTGGGTTGATGATTTAAATGTGCAAACTGGAAAATGCAGGGCAGCTTCGGTTTTCGATTTTCTGCCATTCTTTGGGTTTAGTTTTTGATAAATGGGTTTCACCATTAGAAAGTAGACATTCTAAGGAGTCCATAGCAACTTTAATCACTCGATTTCGTTAAGAATTGATTTAATTATGAATTTTTGAAGTTGTTGTGTAAAAATTGGAAAATTTCCGCAGTCAGTTCGATTTTTCGATTTTATGATGCTAACTGAGTTAGATATTTGGCAAATAGACTCCACCATGTTAAACTAGACATTTTAAGGATTCTATAGCATGTTGAATCATTGAAATCGGATAAGAATTGGAGAAGTTATGAATTTTCAAAGTTTAAGTGAAATGGTAAAACGAAATTCCGGGCAGGTCACTGTTCCGATGCATTTTGACCCTCTTCCCGATTTTATCTTGCAAAAATGTTTTTATGGGTTAAATTAGACACTTTAAGGGAGCCATGGCCTTTGGAACCAAGCCGTTTCGACATTTGTAGATGAAGTTATAATTTTTCGAAGTTGGTTCATGTTTAGAGCTAGAATCTTAGTTTTTGTGATTTAAGTCAACCGATTTGCTTGTGCTGGTTTGAAATGCTCCATTTAAAGTGCCATACATGTCTATGTTCTTGTTGGATTAGATGGCTTGAAATTGTTGATGTTCGGTTTTAAAACTAATTTCATTGAGATGTTTCGATTGGAGATATTGATTTTGAAGTTGATGTGCTTTAGGTTTCAAGTTACAAAAAGAGATTCGTCAAGCTAAATTCATTTGCAAAGGACGCGAGGTAAGTCTCTGTGACTTGTTTGGCCATTTAGGCCTACACCGTACGAATAGAGTCGATCGAGGATATTGGAGATGATTGTGTATTTTGGGTGATTAGGACCGGTAGCTAGACTACTTTAAGTTATAGAAAGTTTAGTTTTGTTGGTTGTTAATGCTTTATTTTCATTGTTTCTTATCGTTATCGCATCGAGCATGTCCATGCATTGTTTTTCTAAGCACGCATACAAAATGAATTTCAAAGCGTTTTTCATGGAAAAAGCTAAACAAAGTACGTAATTGAACAACAGAGATAATCACGCCGGGTGCGGTGGTTCAGGCATGGCTGTTGAAGGAAGCATGCTTTCCCCCCGTGTTAGATCCGAGGGGCTATCCAATAGCGGGATGTGCCGCTCCTATCTAACGAGAGTGAAGCCCCGGGTGACACATAGACACAGAAACAAAGAAACAAAGAAATGAAAAGAATGCAGAGTTTCAAAAGAACATATCCTACCATAGCATACATTTGCATTTCACTTAGATTTACTGAGCCCCTAGCTCACGTGTTTAAATTCTATGGTGTAGGTGATATTGAGACAGGTGAGGAAGATATCCCTCCGTCTGAAGTATGAACATGTTGAAGGAGGAGGCCCGTGGGAGTGCGCTGGCAGTCGGTGCGCGATTTTGACCCGTGGGGACGTTCATAGGTATTTTGGGTTATTTTGGATAGAAATTGTTAGAACATTATAGGTTGATTGGATCTGGATAGTTGATAGATAGCGTTTTGGGGAAATTGTAATTATTTTGAAATGTTTTAGTGATTTAAAAACAGGTGGATATGTGAAATATTTAAACAGAACCACGCGATTCGTTTTCGTAAAAAATTGGTTATGTTTTAAAACGCATTTTGAGTCGGTAATTGGATGACGAGTGTAGAGTGTGTTAATAATAGTGTTATTGTGTAGAAATGCGTTTTTGAGGAATGTATGAAATGTGCGAAAATGAAATGTGAAAGATAAAGATTGGGTGATATGTGAGTTCAGGGCTATTTGGTGTATGCAGGGTGCAGGGCGTGAAATGGTTAAGGAAAAGAAGCCTCTGGGTTTCAAAATCCAGAGGCAGTGGCGAATATTCGCCTGAGGGAGGCGAGCAATCGCCCAATCCCTCTGCTTGAAGCACCAAGGGAGTTCACCCTTCTCTGGAGAAATCCAGAGAAGGTGGCGAGTAATCGCCTGGGTGAAGCGATCGCCACGTAAATGTGGCGATTGCTTGTTGGCCGAAGAAACGCCAGGCGATTACTCGCCTGGTTGTGATCGCCGAAGGGCGACTGCTCGCCACAATTGTGGCGAGCAATCGCCACATGTTCTGCCATTTTTGGCAGAACATATACTTAATAAAAAAAGAGATTTTTATTTTAATTATTTCTTATATTATTTAAAGTTTAATTAATAGTTTAAAGTTATTGTATATAGTTTTCAAAGGAAATTTCAAACGCCGTTAACAATTTCAATTCCGGCTCTAAAGATTTTATTTCCACTCGAAAGTTAGATATAAAGATTTTACGCATAAAATGAAAAATTTGTACGGTAAATTTACGGTGCGGGTAAGGGTCGTTACATATGGTGTGTCGAGGGAATGATCGAGACAACCGAGACGTTACGATAGATCACCTTAAGGATTTCGTTGCCCAACAATCCCAACACATTAGCCTACAAGCGCAGCACATAATTAGGAAATCTTGTCAGCTCAAAATATTGGGTTTGTCGCACCCAGTAACCACGGTACAAAGAGGAAGACTCTTAATCGAAAGAAAGAAGTTATACCAAGGGTAGCCTGACTTAATAAGATTAGCCCGACTTAACCATGAGAAGTTGTACACATAGATTTTGTTACCATGAGAGGAATACAGCTTATGACATATAAGATTTGAATAGATAGAAAATGAGCCCTAGTCGATGAAATTTGAACCCTTAGAGTATTAAGCCTCGGAAGATGCTTTAGGTTGTCAAGGTATACTAAGTGCACTTAAGCAAGTAGGAAGATATAGCAAGAACTTGTATGCCCTAGATCCATAAAAAGATGGATGCATTTAGACAAAAACCATGTCCAAGAACTTACTAGCTTTATTGTTGAGAGGATATGAGAACGACTATTACGATTGTAGTTTGGAAAGACGTGGTAGATCAATACAAGTCGTGGACATAAGATTTAAGTGATCGGGTAGGAGTGGTCGTATCGACCGATATTGAGGCAAAGAATAAGGGGATTTACTTATGGTTGGAGAGTAAATAAATTCTGAAACATTATGGAATATAGGTCATGTGCAAGGTAATACCCAAGATGCCAAATTTTGTTGTTCTCTAGGAAATGAATACCGCCTTAGAAAACTAATCAATAAAGAAGGCTAATCAATAAAGAAAGATTTTAGATTTGTGAGAAGATTACAACCGACCTACTAGGCGAGAGGCTTAGTGGAGTTATGAGTGACTAATGAATGGTAGACACGTCAAAATTTTGATGTTGCTTGATTAGAGGCTAGTAAACGTAAACGTAATATCTACCGGGGAGGAATTTAGCACTTCAGATTAGTGGTTGTGCTTAGGAGTTTAAGGCAACCGGTATAACCATAGAAGGGATGGTGATGTAGTTAGAGCGAGTCTATAGCGGGTACCGTTCAAGTTAAGAACCGCAAACATAAGATCTACCTCTGGTATAGAAATAGAAATATCAGTAATCGAGGAACTAGGAGGGGTGAACCTTAATGAAGAGGTGTTTCTAACGCACTTTAGAATATAGAATAGTAAGATTTGGGGAACTAGATGAGGTTCGGGTCGAGGGCGTAAACTTATCTGCAACAAGTTTGCAAACAAAAAGACTGTTAGATGAGTCATTGTACAGAAGCCAAGTGGAATAAGTAGAACCTGACTAAGGGGAACAAAAGGATGTAGACCATCGGGTGACTTGAGAGAAGTCCATGTGCGACATTTGAGTTAAATAAAGGGGAGTTTGGATTACAAGCTGGATGAGGTTAGGAATCCTTGAACGGAAGTCAACCCAAAAGACATTGGAAGTTGATGTTATTTCGAGAATTGAGGATAGGAGACAATCTTTAGTAGAGACCAATCAGTAAGTTAGAGTGAGTTTAACGTTTTGGGTGACTAAATGCAAACCAACACGATCTCGAGACGTTAAGTGTCGAGTACCAATTAGGAAAAGTAACGAGTAATTGATTTCGAACTTTTGAGTTAAAAAGATAAGAGATAAGTAGTAAGTCTAAAGTTGATGCAGTTCTAGTTATACACCGTAACCGGTGACTTACCTCCAAGATGGAAGTAGGAACTTTAGTGTTTAAAGGACCCGAGAGGTAGATCGTAATGAAGTGCCATTCCAGATTTTTGGGAAAAGAATTGACTGGAGAGTTTAGGTGATGACTAATTAAATGGAACTCAAAGTGTGTATGAGTGATCGAACGATAGAGCGTGAAGCTGGAAAAGTTTAGAACTTTGGGGATGTAGAAATAGTCATTACTCAATAGGTGGTTAAAGCCATAGATCAGTCAAAATATTAGCGCCTAAGTAGTAATTGAGGAAATCTGGAGAATGAGATCAAATTTGGTGAGTTAGAAAGTTTGGCCTATAAGGGATTAAGTGAAGGCCGATTCATGTGAGAATTTAAGGAAGTGAACTCGACCACTTTGGTATTTCCCTGGAGACTTGAGAATTGATAGGGCTTGTGGTATGAGCCATGACATGCTTGGTCCCATTAAAGGTAATGGATGCTTCTAAGTTTTTGGGAGAATAGAAGGACAAGATTAGAGGATTTTAGAAGATTAGGATCAAGATTGTAAATCTATTTACAACAAGTTTGCTAACAAGAAAATTGTAGACAAATTATTGTGAAGAAGACAAGTAGAATATTTAGAACCTGATTAGCAGGAATGAAAAAAAAATAATAATAATGGACTAGATTGTAAATTTGGAGGAGGTCCTTGTGAGATATTAAGAAAGAGTGTAGGACATTTTCGTTTAATTAAATAAAGGGTTTAGATTTGAAGTTAAACTTGAATGTGAAGTCGTGCGAATCGAGGGATTGGATGAGCGGAAGAAGGGTTTGCACGAAAATTGTGCAAGTGAGCTTAGAAGTGAAGTTAGATCAGGAGGTTTAGGAAAGTTTCGACTCGTAAGTTGCGTCGAATTGTTTATGCACTCTTTAAGGTGTTGGGTGAATAGTTTAACTAATTTGTCAGTGATTGATGAAACTGAGGCACAAGTTGGACAAACGAGCGTTATAGACGTAATTATAAAGACTTAGAGAATACTTTGAAAGAGAAGAGGGTAAATTTAAGTATTCAGAGTCCCGAGTACTAGGATTGTGTTAGAGTGACTAAAGGAACGTCATGTTTGCCCGATGTCCATAGGTGTATGAGTGCGAGTGATGGATTAAAAATTTGACGGTAAGGTATAGGAGGACTTGGAAGTGGAAGAATTAGGATAAGAAGGCTATGTATTAGGTCCTTCGTATTAAGTAAGAGAAGAAACTTCGAGGAAATATGATGACTATAGATGCGTTAGATTGATGTTGTATGAGAAAAGTAGGGAAACGATTGAATTTAATTCGAGGAAAACTAGAGTGGAGGTTGAGTTGGGAGAGAATTGAGAGATTAAGTGATGATGGATTAGGTTGAAAGCAATGGACGTATGAGTGGTTAAGTTACAAATGCATAGTTAGGAGAATCACAATTTTGAAAATCTAGGAATCGTCATTACATGATAGGTGATTAAGGCTATAATGTAATCAAGATTTAGTATTGCAACAGTTATTACGGTGGTAGCATTCGAGTGAGAAATAAGAGGATTGACTAAGCAATAATTTTGAGGACAAAATTTCATTTAAGGAGGGAAGGATGTAACGCCCGGGATTTTTAAGAGAAAATAAAATGATAGGTAATTGTTTTAAGTAATTTAAAAGAAAAGCGAATAAATTTGGTTAACCTATGTGAGGACCCCAACCCGATCAGGGCCGCCACGGACTAGCCGTGACATAACCATTACCTAAGCCCTCGTGTTTTCTCATAAACTTTTTCATTTTTACTTAACACTTTAAAAGAAAACTAACTTAGACAATTGACCCACCTCTAACGACCTTTAGGGTCTAACTTTGACTTAAACATTTTGAGCGTAAAACATTTTGACTTTTAAAACATTTGGAACTAGACTAAAACCATTACTAACTTAAAATAATTAACACTTAAAGTAAGATCAATTAAAACAAAACACTAATATAACCTATACTCAAGAAAACAAACTGCGTGGATCGCTCTAAAAATCGAGCGTATCCTTACCTGTTTTAAAATGACCAAACAGTTCAAAATAACCAAACAGTTCCAGTATATTCTCCAAAATAAAGACTTTACATTCTAAACAATCTACTACCACTACCTTTACATCATTCTAAACAATCTAGTGCCACTACATATACATCAAAACTTGACTTTTCGTACATTTTTCTATCAAAACATATAATCTACATACTTAAACACTTTGATGCTTTCACAAATTAAACCTACACGTAGACCTACTAACCAACAAAACTAACTCACATCATTCGACATACATCATTCAAGCCATCGGATCATCAAGCCAACACACACCCCGTCGCCACGAGCACCACCCATCGACCACCTTTTCCTTGTCATCATGAAGAACTCTCACCTTCACACCTGTCACCTTGTAACGCCCCGAATTATCTGAACCCGGGTCGCTACTCATTACTTGACCATGACTAAGAAATTTTCGGATAAATTTTAAAACTTCATTCGACAGTCAAAATTTGACATTTTCTATACATTCAAAACATTTGAAAACTTTGCAGCGGAAAATCATTTAAACAACTATGAAGTTAGACGAACTGTAGAATATACTGTTGGGGTGATTAACGGAAGTGTTGAAGTCATCTGCCGACGACAAGGTCAACGAAAGAAGCAGAAATAGAAAACCGAAGACTTCATCAGTGACAAAACGACAAATCACCTATTTCGTTTTCCGGTGACGTCAGCGGCATCAACCGAAAACGACGAAACACCCATTCCCTCTTCCGGTCAGTAAACGACAAAATACCTATTTCCTCTTCCGATGAGTAAACGACAAAATACCTATTTCCTCTTCCGATGACGTCAGCCGGAAGACAATTACTTTCCTCTTCCGATGACGTCAGCCGGAAGACATACTCACCCGACTTCCCTTACACTTCTTCTGCCGATGACGTCAGCCGGAAGACAAATGCTTTCCTCTTCCGATGACGTCAGCCGGAAGACATACTCACCCGACTTCCATTACACTTCTTCTGCCGATGACGTCAGCCGGAAGACAAATGCTTTACTCTTCCGATGACGTCAGCCGGAAGACATACATGAGACATCTACCGGTAGACTTCCCTCTTCCGATAGACATCAACACAATTCCTTTCAACAGAACGCAATAAACCTCTACACATATCCACTGATACAAAATTATTCAATTCCCACCAATGGACTAAACAACCTGTCTATAACCCGAGAAAGATTCGACTATCTAACAGACTTAAAACATTTTACCAAAAATCCATTCATAACACTCCAAGTCATTGTATTGATCAAAATCAGTAAGAACATGAAAATCAGAAATTCTCGAAAACGAAGTCAAGCAGCTGTAATCTCCTTTATTAAAAACTCCATATACTCAATTTAAATCATTATCCACTAAACCTCTACATCTGTAAACAACATGCTAAACCGCCCCATCAGTTACCATGTCGAGGCCTGAATGCACTCCTCCAACGTCCACTATTCCTCAACATGATCAGGAGACACACCTGCTAACACTTCTTCACCTACATCACAAAACTCATCTATTAGCCTAATGCTAAGTAAGTAAAGCAGTATATGAATGAAATAAAATGCTGAGCTTAAACTCCTAAATATGCAGTTTCTATTTTCTCCTCTCAGTGGCATACATATTCGTTCATATCATGATCAGATCCCATGGTTCCCTTGGGAGTGGGATCAATTCTCCCAATGTCTACATCCTCATACTCAATTAAGGGGCGGATGAATTCCCTTAACAGCTGATCTGATCCCATGGTTCCCTTGGGAGTGGGATCAATTCTCCCAATGTCTAAATCCCTTCATAAGTTAAGGGGTGGATTAGTTCCCTTAATAGTTTGTCTGTCGCATACAGTTCATACCTTACCATTCCTTACATGAAATTCATTTTCGTAACTTTTAACAAAAACATGATGCATGGACAATAGAAATATTCAAGCATACATAAACCTACTGTTTTGTGATGTAGGCCCGAAGGCACAAGCAATACTTTACTTACCTGGATTCCTTGCAAATGCTCGGTTAAGAGCTACTTCGGGGGTTTGTTCACCTATATTCATAAACAGAACGTTAAACCTCAATCTAAGCTATTTAGAAATCTAAGGAGTGGGTTGGGCATTTCTATTTATCTAACATTCCCGATTCTGCTCTAATCCTCAAGCAGAATCTCTCACTCGTAACATTAACAAAATGCATACGTTGGGATCCTTAAGCTACCTAGGTACTAAAATCAGCAATTAATCGAATCAAAACTCACCTGGGTTGGAGGAATCGGTGAGGAAATCGCCTAGAGAGCTCTGCTGGGTTGAGCTGAAAACCGAGAGTGAAATGAGTATGACGGCTATACCTCATTTACTCTTTCCTTAAATACGTTATCCATTTGCAAAATTGACAATTACCCTTATGCCCTCACTTAGTTACTCATTAACCTAATTGATTTTACCCCTAATTTCATTCTATAAAATTCACACTTAGAAGATTAATAGATTATTTTAATTCTAATAAACCGGGTGTTACACACCTACACCATACAACATAAACAGTAAGCCTAATGCTTAGTAAGGGGATGCACTATATGAATTTAAAACATTTTACTTAACATATGCAGTTACTACAGTTTCATCATACATAATCGTTTCGTTTTGTTAACATTTTCTCATTTGTCTACGTAGTAGACCATTTCCTTGCCCCGTGAGAACACATAACTTGCCCCGTGAGAACATACATAACTTGCCCCGTGAGAACATACAGTCAGACCCGTTAAAAAAATACAGTCAGAACCATGAGAACGTACAGTCAGAACCATGAGAAACGTACAGTCAGAACCATGAGAACATACAGTCAGAACCGTGAGAACATACAGTCAGAACCGTGAGAACATACAGTCAGAACCATGAGAACATACAGTCAGAACCGTGAGAACATACATCATTCACTTGATCATTCTTTACTTCAACGTTTCACATATCATCTTTAAATCATTATCGTTCAATTCATCGTAAAAACATGCTCGTAAATAGTTCGTATGCACATTTTATAAAACATGATGCATGAGGAGTTCATAGACATACATAGACATATCATCAACCAATTCACTACATACATGGACATATACTATTCTTAACGAACTTCACAAACAACTAACATTCTAAGCTACCCGACTCATTAATCCCCACAATCAGAAAATCATCACCAAAACGGAAAAACCTAACGTTGACATGATGTAGGGCCTTAAGGGCCAGAAGCCTAACATCCACTTACCTGGCGTCCGTAGCAAACCGTGCACCGTCCGAAAGTCGTCTCCACCTAAGGCATTTATAAATAAGTACATTAAAATCGATCCGAATTAAACGAACCTCAAACTTAAACTAAGCTCCCAGCTAAAGCAATTTCTTCTAAACTTTCACTTTCTCCATTCGGGCATTTCATTGAACACGTGGTGCTCACAATTTACTTAACCTCCGTTAATGGTTTTCTAATAATCTCTAATATCCAAACTTTAACCTAAATCCACCAAAAATCATCAATTCATTTAATCTACCTAAATAACAAGTGCATTCACTAATAAGCATAATATCATCAATTTCTAACTAAAACTTAATTAAACGGCCACTAATTTGAGTTCGGTAAAAACCGACCCGAAACTCAAACGCGCGTAACTTTTGCATCGGTTATCGGAATCGAATGATTCCAGCGGCCACGTACTCCTCTAATAACCTATTTTAATCTGCCAAAAGGAATTTTAAAACAAATGACCGGAGCTAGGTCAATTTAGGCAAAATCTGAATCTGCCCTTTACCCGGAAAATCCCCCTTTTTGATTTTTCATCAAATTCCATCAATTTCTTCACCAATCTATCCTACTAACATCTAATTAACATAAACTAACCTAAAATCGAAGTTACATTAAGCAAAACCCGAGTGCCCTAAATCGGCCTCACTGAATTTTGCTCACATTGAGCTCAACACGGCCAATCAACCAAAGCCGGCGTTAAGCTCGGCCATTTGATGCTGAAAGCAACCAAAAACGGCCGGCGATCGGAGCTCAATCGAGCTCATCACGCACGGCCACCAACCGAACCAAAACAGAGGAGAAAAACAAGCATACCAGTCGGGTTTCGCGTGGAGATGGCCAGAGATCACGCGGCGCCGTCGTCTGGCCTGAAAACGGCGAGGGATCGCCGGCGCTTCGTCGGAGGAGAGTCGCCGTCTCCCTCATCTCTCTCGGCGTCGGGCTAGAGCTCGAACAACAACAGAATCGTTTCTGTTGTTGTTTGTTTTGTTATTAATAATAATAATAATAATAATAATAATAATAATAATAATAATAATAAAACAATAATAAAAGTAATCATTAATTAATCCTCATTTATCGTTTTGCCTTCCGTAAATCCCGTTAAATCCCGTATATCCCCACAAATTCCAATTTAATCTTAGAGTTCTAACAAAACTCACCGTTCCCAAAACGGACTTATTTTGCTATTTTTACAAATTGATACATTAAAAGGTTAAAACGAAAACTCTAGTATTACTCTTCTCGATTTGGGTTTCTAAAATTTCACTTATTCTTCTACAAATCCCCATAAATTTCTAGGGTCCTAATAAAACTATCCGCTCGCAAAACGGACCTAATTTACTTACTTACGAAAATAGCCTTGGAGCGGAAACCCGAAAACTCGGGTGTTACATCCTTCCCTCCTTAATTGGAATTTTGTCCCCAAAATTATTGCTTGGTTAACCTTCTAATTACTCACCCTCACATTATCTAAGTACAATGCTCGAAATACTATCCTCGACACCCTTATGGTCTTACTCACCCTTCGGGTCTTCATAGTTTTCTATATCTCCGAAGCTTTCAATCCATCTAACTTCGCACTTCGTAATTCAATCGCTCATCCACTCATCGACTTTGACTTAATCCTTTGTCACTTAGAACCTCGAATTTCTTCTAACTTAACCTCGAGCTAAGTTCATTCGGCTTCTAACTCATCAAAGCTTCTTCAATTATATGACACTAAGGGCTTGATAATTAAATTTCTCATCCTAATTCTCCATTTCGAACTCTTCTCCACACTATTATCTCTTTCCCAAATCATCACTTTCACTTTTTAAACCTACTTACCTTGGGCAATCATAACATTTCCTTAGCTACTCTAATGCCATTCCTGTATACAGGACGGTAATTACTAAATCTATTTCTTTATGCTTTTACAGTATCCACTAGGTCTCTATAATTATTTCCACTACGCTCGTTTTGTCCAACTTTTATCTCGGTCGTCATTAATCACTAACATCATCAATTACTAACAAATTCTTAAGTCTAAACCAATTCGTTAAACTATCCACCCAACACCTAAAATAAAATGTGCATAAGCACTTCGACGTAACTTACAAGTCAACTTTACTAAACCTCAAAATCTACTCTCACTTCTAAGTTCACTTGCATAGCTTTCATGCAATTCTCCCTTCATTTCATCCAACATGCTCCCAATTTCTCTACCTTAACTACTTAACTCTTATTTCGAGTTTCCGTTCGATCTAGTAAAACTTCTTACTTACTCGTACTACACTATTCGAAATCCAAAGATCTACCTAACCGGTCATTTTATCTCACATCACACATTCTCTATTTCCTCAAGTCGCGATCTTCTTCACGCACTTAAGCTTATCATTCTTAACCTTAGCCATTTACAAAATCATTGGCTCCGACTTCGGTACATAAGGGTCGAGCCTTCGAAATTTCCTAATTTAATCTTATCTCGATGCACTTGAACATTATTTGTGCAATTTCTCGTCCTCCTCGTCTGGTGACTCCTTAATCTATCAATCCGCACAACACTAACATTCGATCATAATTTCAAATCTAAACCCTTTATTTCATTTAGATAATGTCCTAAACTTATTCTTAATATCACACTAAGACTTCCTCGAAAGTTACGAACTAATCTACTACTCGGTCATTTCTTCTAGTCAGGTTCATAATGTTCTCCTTAGCTTCTGCACAATAATTCATCCAGCTTCTTCACAATAATTTATCTAACAACCTTCTTGTTAGCAAACTTGTTGCAGGCAGATTTACCACCTTAATCCTAATCTTCTAAAATCCTCCAATCTTGTTCTTCCATTTTCCAAAACTTAGAAGCATTCCTTACTTTTAATGAAACCAAACATGTTATGGCTTATACCACAAGCCCTGCCAACTCTCTAAGTCTCCAGAATAACAAAGCGGCCAAATTAATATCCTTAATTCCCACACGAATCAGCCTCCACTTAATCTTTTATAGGTCAATCTTTCTAACTTACCTAACTTGGCTTAATTAAGTTTTCTAACATCCTTTGGGTTAATTACTATCTCGAGACTCTTACTAACCCATGGGTTGTAACCTAACTCGCGCCTAAACTTATCTGCTTTACCCATAGTCATAGCATACGACACTCAGTTCCCACCTTTCTTTAGTAAAGGTCTCTCGTAAATCCGTCATCAATAGTATCCTAAGTCACACACCTAAACTCTCCAGTAAATTCTTTTCCCAAAATCTGTGAATGACTTTTCATTACGATCTACCTCTCGGGTCCTTTAAACACTAAAGTTCCTACTTCCATCCTGGAGGTAAGTCACAGGTTACGGCGTTTAACTCGAACTGCATTAACTTTAGACTTACCACTTATCTCTTATCCTTTTTAAACCAAGAGTTAGAAATCAACTACTCGTTACTTTTCCGAATTTGGTACTCACTCCGCCAAACAACACGTACTCACGACTTGACGCGTCTAATATCCACAGATCGCCCTTAGCTTAACTAAGTTTTCTCCCTTATCGCTTTGGTCGTAAACCTCACGCATCAAAGAGAGAAACAAAGCTCCTTTTATCGACTAACCTTCTAAGGTGGTACGTACCTCCTAGCCAACGTCTAATTCTTGTAACTTGAGTACCACCTCACATAAGATTTCCTATTTTCTAACGTCTCTAAATTTGTTAACCTTCCAACTCCGCCTCAACATCTTTATTCTCTTCACTGATATTTACTAAGTCAAATGCTTTTATTCGACAATTCACCTAAGCTAGACTTTTGGTTATTACCTTCATTTTAAATACTTAGGGGGTTTCGTCAAACTATTAGATCTCCTAAGTAGTATCCCTCCAATGGTAATAAATTCTAAGTATGTGCACACTTGCACAATTATCCCAGGTTATTCATCTCAACGCATAACTTTCTCTATTCACAATCCTCCTTCTATCTAATATACAAAAGTTACGTTTTAAACCCCTACTCTAATTACACTTCTTCTCCAACGCTCCTTATCTTATTAATCGTCACTATATGAATATACCTGGAATAACCGATGGTTGAGTGGTTCCTTCCTCCTCGGTCAAGGTATACATCCTCAGAGGACAACAAGGTGGTATCTTATTCGGTCTTAGACAAATCTCTGGCCTTGTGCCCCACCTTGTTGCACCGAAAACATCGACCGGAATGCAACTTGCACTCCCACCGGATGACACATCGCATAAGAAACCTTATCTACCTCCTTCACATTAATAATGTCAAACAATCTTTCCATTGCTCGAACCTACACCTCGGCCTGTATCGGATCTATAGCACATTCATCAAATATCGGAGGTCGAACTACCTAGTTCGTTCACTACCCTGGTTCCATGAAGTACTATCTTGTCTTTTACCATTTCCATCTCGGTTGAGCAAGATCTCTACTTGTTCTGACCATTGGTGCACTATGTCCATAAGCTGACTAATGGATTTCTCCTCGAGTTTTCTAGGTGCTTTCGGCATTTTCTTGTTCCTTCACATTAAGAAACACATGCAAAATAAACAATTTAGAATCATACATAAACTTAAACACTTACAGTCGATGGAGAGTCCTCGTGCGGCGGTGTGTTTTTGGCAGGCATATCATAGAACTCGCTTTTAAAACTCCGTCTCTCTGATACCATAACTGTGACGACCCCAACCCGATCAGGGCCGCCACGGACTAGCCGTGACATAAGCATTACCTAAGCCCTCGTGTTTTCTCATAAACTTTTTCATTTTTACTTAACACTTTAAAAGAAAACTAACTTAGACAATTGACCCACCTCTAACGACCTTTAAGGTCTAACTTTGACTTAAACATTTTGAGCGTAAAACATTTTGACTTTTAAAACATTTGGAACTAGACTAAAACCATTACTAACTTAAAATAATTAACACTTAAAGTAAGATCAATTAAAACAAAACACTAATATAACCTATACTCAAGAAAACAAACTGCGTGGATCGCTCTAAAAATCGAGCGTATCCTTACCTGTTTTAAAAAGACCAAACAGTTCAAAATAACCAAACAGTTCCAGTATATTCTCCAAAATAAAGACTTTACATTCTAAACAATCTACTACCACTACCTTTACATCATTCTAAACAATCTAGTGCCACTACATATACATCAAAACTTGACTTTTCGTACATTTTTCTATCAAAACATATAATCTACATACTTAAACACTTTGATGCTTTCACAAATTAAACCTACACGTAGACCTACTAACCAACAAAACTAACTCACATCATTCGACATACATCATTCAAGCCATCGGATCATCAAGCCAACACACACCCCGTCGCCACGAGCACCACCCATCGACCACCTTTTCCTTGTCATCATGAGGAACTCTCACCTTCACACCTGTAACCTACACCATACAACATAAACAGTAAGCCTAATGCTTAGTAAGGGGATGCACTATATGAATTTAAAACATTTTACTTAACATATGCAGTTACTACAGTTTCATCGTACATAATCGTTTCGTTTTGTTAACATTTTCTCATTTGTCTACGTAGTAGACCATTTCCTTGCCCCGTGAGAACATACATAACTTGCCCCGTGAGAACATACAGTCAGACCCGTGAGAAACATACAGTCAGAACCATGAGAACGTACAGTCAGAACCATGAGAAACGTACAGTCAGAACCATGAGAACATACAGTCAGAACCATGAGAACATACAGTCAGAACCGTGAGAACATACAGTCAGAACCATGAGAACATACAGTCAGAACCGTGAGAACATACATCATTCACTTGATCGTTCTTTACTTCAACGTTTCACATATCATCTTTAAATCATTATCTTTCAATTCATCGTAAAAACATGCTCGTAAATAGTTCGTATGCACATTTTATAAAACATGATGCATGAGGAGTTCATAGACATACATAGACATATCATCAACCAATTCACTACATACATGGACATATACTATTCTTAACGAACTTCACAAACAACTAACATTTTAAGCTACCCGACTCATTAATCCCCACAATCAGAAAATCATCACCAAAACGGAAAAACCTAACATTGACATGATGTAGGGCCTTAAGGGCCGGAAGCCTAACATCCACTTACCTGGCGTCCGTAGCAAACCGTGCACCGTCCGAAAGTCGTCTCCACCTAAGGCATTTCATAAATAAAGTACATTAAAATCGATCCGAATTAAACGAACCTCAAACTTAAACTAAGCTCCCAGCTAAAGCAATTTCTTCTAAACTTTCACTTTCTCCATTCGGGCATTTCATTGAACACGTGGTGCTCACAATTTACTTAACCTCCGTTAATGGTTTTCTAATAATCTCTAATATCCAAACTTTAACCTAAATCCACCAAAAATCATCAATTCATTTAATCTACCTAAATAACAAGTGCATTCACTAATAAGCATAATATCATCAATTTCTAACTAAAACTTAATTAAACGGCCACTAATTTGAGTTCGGTAATAACTGACCCGAAACTCAAACGCGCGTAACTTTTGCGTCGGTTATCGGAATCGAATGATTCCAGCGGCCACGTACTCCTCTAATAACCTATTTTAATCTGCCAAAAGGAATTTTAAAACAAATGACCGAAGCTAGGTCAATTTAGGCAAAACCCAAATCTGCCCTTTACCCGGAAAATCCCCCTTTTTTATTTTTCATCAAATTCCATCAATTTCTTCACCAATCTATCCTACTAACATCCAATTAACATAAACTAACCTAAAATCTAAGTTACATTAAGCAAAACCCGAGTGCCCTAAATCGGCCACACTGAATTTCGCTCACATTGAGCTCAACACGGCCAATCAACCAAAGCCGGCGTTAAGCTTGGCCATTTGACGCTGAAAGCAACCAAAAACGGCCGGCGATCGGAGCTCAATCGAGCTCATCACGCACGGCTACCAACTGAACCAAAACAGAGGAGAAAAACGAGCATACCGGTCAGGTTTCGTGCGGAGATGGCCGGAGATCACGCGGCGCCGTCGTCTGGCCTGAAAACGGCGAGGGATCGCCAGCGCTTCGTCGGAGGAGAGTCGCCGTCTCCCTCGTCTCTCTCGGCGTCGGGCTGGAGCTCGAACAACAATAGAATCGTTTCTGTTGTTGTTTGTTTTGTTATTATTAATAATAATATTAATAATAATAATAATAATAATAATAAAACAATAATAAAACTAATCATTAATTAATCCTCATTTATCGTTTTGCCTTCCGTAAATCCCGTTAAATCCCGTATATCCCCACAAATTCCAATTTAATCTTAGAGTTCTAACAAAACTCACCGTTCCCAAAACAGACTTATTTTGCTATTTTTACAAATTGATACATTAAAAGGTTAAAACGGAAACTCTAGTATTACTCTTCTCGATTTGGGTTTCTAAAATTTCACTTATTCTTCTACAAATCCCCATAAATTTCTAGGGTCCTAATAAAACTATCCGCTCGCAAAACGGACCTAATTTACTTACTTACGAAAATAGCCTTGGAGCGGAAACCCGAAAACTCGGGTGTTACAACCTAATTGGTTAATTAATTTGGATTCGGGCATTTCTAGTGAAATTAAGCCGTGGGTTATAGTTAAGAACGAGATTTAACGGAAATTACGGAAGAGCAAAACGGTATATTAATGTTTAATAGGAATTAATATTAGAATTATTATTATTATTATTATTATTATTTTATTTTAATTAAACACAAAAACAACAAAATCTGTTGTTTTTGGTTGTGTTCCAGCCCGACGACCAGCGAGCGAAGAACAGGGGAGACGAGGGAGGAACGGCGACGCGGCGCCGTTCACCGGCGACTTCCGACTCCCTCCGGCCAGACAACGGCGGCAGGAGAACTCCGGCCCGTCTCGCGCACGAACCGAACCGGTAACTGATTCTTCGCCCTGTTTTTGGTTCTTTTGGAGGCCGAGGGCGTCGAGCTTGATTGAGCTCCGACCACCGGCCATTTTTGGCTAGCCTCGGCGTCAAATGACCGGGCTTAGGCTGGCGAAGGTCGCCTGGCCGTGTTGTGCTCGAATTGAGCGAAAAATCAGAATGCCCTATTTTGGCATTTCGGGTTTCGTGTGTGTATCCTTGAAATTTTGATTAGTTTAGGCTAATTGAGGCTAATTGTGGTCGATTGGTGAGGAAATGGGTAGAATTTGATGAAAAATTGAAAAGGGGGAAAATTCCGGGAAAGGGCAGATTCGGGTTTTTGGATTTTTGATCTAGCTAGAGTTGTTTGTTTTAAAATTCCTTTTGGTAGGTTAAAATAGGCTATTAGAGGAGTATGTGGCCGTCGGAATCGTTCGATTCCGATAACCGACGCAAAAGTTACGCACGTTTGAAGTTTCGGGTCGGTTTTACCAAACCCAAATTAGTAGCCTATTTAATTAGGTTTTAGTTGGATTAGGCTAGAAATAGTAATTTGAGAGTAATTGGTGAATGTAGGCTTGATTTTAATGAAGCTTGAATGTTTGACATAGGTCGAGCCATATGTGACGCGATGTGCCAAAACCAACAAACTACGGACGACAGGTAAGTTCTCGTGATCTTCTCTGGCCGATTGGCCTACACCGTACGTCGAGGTCGTCTCGAGGAATTTTGGTGGATTGTTTGTTTAAATTGTTTTGGGTTTGGGTCGTTAAGATTAATTGTTTTTATAGGTTGTTTATTTATTGTCTTGATGGTACACATGTGATTGTTTACTTTATGTTTATATTGAACTGTTCACGCATCATGGTTTTAAAAATGTCATGAAAATGAATTTACGCACGGATTTCATGAAAAGAACATGCATGTAAAGGTAAGTAAAGTATCACAGTAAACAACCATGACATGGGGTTATCGGGGATGAGGTTCAGACCTGGCGTTCTGTGGTGAGCGGGTTTCCCTCCCTTCAGATGGTGTGGGCTGTCTAATCGCTTGACGTGCCCTATCCATCTATCGAGCGTTTCTGATAACCATAGATTGACACGTACGGATATATGCATTGACATGGACGATTTTCATAGTACAGAGCATACATGATCATGCATTAGCATTTACGTAGGGCTTACTGAGATTTTTATCTCATAGATTGTCTGTATGGTGTAGGTGATCCTGATATAGGTGAGGACGAGATCCTTCCACCTGAGGAGTGATGTAGTTGACGGAGGATGGCTCGCGGGGTGTGCTGGCGCAGTCGATGCTTGACTGACCCATGGTGAAGTATGTATAGGTTTTGAGTTTCTTTTTGGAGTGTTTTGGGCTGATGGTGAATAGTATAGAACATTTTAGGATGCTTGGTTCTGGTTAGGTGTTAGATTTTTATGTTGATGTTTCAAATGTTTTGTTTTAAACCATTAATTTAACGTTATGGGAATGTTTTTAGTTTAATTGGTAGTTGGTACGTTTTAGGGTGTTTGATTCTGTTTAGTTGATAGATTTTTTTTATAAAATGTTTGTTAAGGTTTTTATTTGGATTTTTATGAACTGCTTGGTGATTTTGTAAACAGGAGGATATGTCACACTTTTAAACGGAACCATGCAGTTCGTTTTCGTGAAAATGTACTTTGTTATAGTTGTGTTTCGAGTCGGTTTTGGGGTGGTATTTCGGAAGACGGATGAGTATTGGGTGCTTGATGTTAAGTTGTACTGTGAAATGTATGTTTGTGATGTGGATAGAAATTGTGGTATAGATAGAATTGCGTTAGTGAAATGGTGAGGTTGTGTTTTGTAGGTGTTTGGGTACGTATTTGTTTAGGATTAATTGTTTTGTAATTGTTTTAACGTTTTTATTAAATTGTTTTCCACTTAAACGCTAAGTATAAAAGAAAAAGGAAAAAAAAAATTTCGTATGGGAAATTAGGAATAGTTTGAGGGTCGTTACATATCCGCTCTTCAAGTCTACTTTGGAAAATATTGAGGCTCCGCTTAACTCATCTAGCATGTCCTCAAGTCTAGGGATAGGGTATCTATACTTAATGGTAATTTGGTTGATAGCTCGACTATCAACGCACATTCGCATAGAGCCATCCTTTTTAGGTACCAACAAGGTAGGTACGGCAAAAGGGCTCATTGATTCTCTTATATAACCTTCCCAGTAACTCTTGAACTTGATCTTGGAGCTCTTTTGCTTCTTCAGGTCTCATCCTATAGGCCAGTCGATTTGGTAACATAGCTCATGGTTGGAGGTCAATTTGGTGTTCTATTCCTCGTATTGGTGGTAATCCGGGTGGTAGTTATTCAGGGAAGATATCTTGGTAGGTCTTAAGTAGATTTTGGACCGATAAAGGTATATCTCCAAGCTCCATAACACGGTCTCTAAATAATACTAGAATCACGGTCTTTCCCTTTATGACTGCAGATCTTAATCCTTTTTTTGTTAAGAAAAGATTTTCCTTAATCTTTTCTTCCTTCCTAACTGCATCGTCATGTGCTATCTGCTCAGGGATCATAGGAAGTAATTTAGTATTCCTACCGCCGAATTTCAGACTGTAATTATTGAGGAATCCGTCATGTTGTACCCTACGATCATGCAACCATGGTCTACCAAATAAGAGATGACTTGCGTTCATATGAACGACATCGCAAAGAACCGCATCCTTATACTTCCCAATAGTGAAATTGACGGTCACTTGTTTAGTTACCTTGATGTCATCTCTATCGTCCAACCATCTTAACTTATATGGTTTAGGTGGCTAGTTGTTTCTAATCCAAGTTTTCTCACCATATTTTGGGAAGCTACGTTGACGCAACTTCCACCATCAATAATCATAGAGCAAACTTTGTCCTTGACTGCACACCTACTTTGAAAAATATTCTCACGTTGGCAGTCTTCCTTTTCATATTTAGACATAAGGGCTCTTCAGATGACCATTAAAAGTGGTCCATCTTGAGCAGCACATTCATCCGACTCGTGCTCACTCTCGTCCTCTACCTCTACTTCTTCTTCCTTTTCGAGGTATTGTCCTTCATCTTTCTCGCTCTCCCATTCTCTGATCAATTCTTTTATAACCATCACTCGACGGTTAGAGCATTTATTTGCGTAATGTCCATTGCCTAAACAATTGTAGCATTGGACATCACAGGCTCTTTGTCCTTTAGATGTGTTCGTTTGATTTTTATCCGTAGGAGGGGGTTTGTTTTGGTTGAAGGGTGCTTTAGGTGGCCAATTACGGTTAATTGGCCTTTTCTCTTCGTTCTTCCATGGAGGTTTGGGTTTATCTTGATCTAAGTGCCTAGGTGGAGATTTAGTTGGAAAATTGGTTTTACGTTTTTTTTTGAGTTGCCTTTCCACTGTGAGGGCAAGTTGAATAACCATATCCATGGCCTCCAATTGTTGTACTTCAACCGCGTCACCAATATCTCGGTTCAAACCACTGATAAATCTTGCGATGAGTTGTTCTTTGGGCTCATCAATAGCACAATGCATATTGAGAGTCTCAAATTCCATGAGATACTCATCAACCGAGTGGGTATTTTGCTTAAGGTTGTGGAGTTGAGGGAAGAGTTCGTGTTTGTAATGTCGGAGAACGAACCTCTTGTGCATTAATTCTTTCATGAAATTCCAGGTTGAGACGGGGTATCCTAATGTTCGCATCCTTTGGTTCTTAAGGTTGGACCACCTTAATGCAGTGTGGCTCGTTAATTCAAGAGAGGTGAGTTGAATTTTAACTCGTTCGAAATAATCGTGACACTCAAAAACCTCTCTCTACCTTATCAACCCAATCTAAGTATGTGTGCCCGTCACACGTTCCATTGAAAGGTGGAATGGTAATCTTGATATTACGGAGGTCGTCGTTGTCCCTACGATGATTTGGGCGATACTTTTCATCATCTCCAGCCCAATCCTCATCCTCCGACTCATAACGGGATCTCATTCTTTGGGGCTCAGCCTATTCTTCTTCCTCTAGGGGTTGTGGAAAAGGATTCCTACTCCTAGGACGTTCAGGAATAACCCTAGAAGAGGTCTTTCGTGAAGGATTTCGTTCTTGGGATTCTCTACGGGGATGGTTTGTCATAAGTGATTGGACTTGTTGGGAAATGATGTTAACTAAGCTTGTTAAGGCATCAATTTGTCCTTGCATGCCTCCTTGTGCGCTAGTTTCACCCTCGTGACGAATGTGTTCGGGAGGGGGAGTATCCCCGATTCGGTTCAAGGTGCGGTGCATCACGTGTGAATCCACTTCTATTCGTCATAGTTAAGTGTTTTAAATAAATTTCAATTTCTTGTCTAAGTTATTTATCTTAATTGGTGAGATGCTTATCTTGTTAATGTCTTAGATAATTTTAGGCACTAAAGGTGAATTCCTTTTTCTAAGATAAAAAAAAAAAAGGATCATGCTCACATTAAACATTTTAAAATTTGGAAATCAATAAATAACTTAGGCAATTCAACATCTCTTAGCAACAACTAATTTTAGAATTGACAATTTTCAATAAACATTTATAACCACAAGTTCAATCAAACTTCACGAATTGAATCTACTTTAAACTAGAACCATTCAAAATAATATAAATACCAACTATATAACATAAAAAACAGCAAGCAAGCACATTAGAACACAAGTTTTATCAATAATGACATGCTGAAATTTTAATGTTAACATAGCAGAATTTTCATGTAGTTCATAGTTTTAATGTGATCGATTTTGACATGCTATTGTTATATTCTTGCAAATCAATGTTGTGCACTCAATTAACAGCATATAATAGGTGAGTTTATAAGCTAAAACAAGAGCAACAATCAGCAATTTAACATGCAAATTTTGAGCATAACATAAAGATGCAAAACCTAGAAGATAAGTCAAGAATAATCCGATTTTGATAATGTTAGATCTAGGCCGATTTTAAGCATCAAAATTTTCAGAAATTTATATAGTTAATGGACAATATTTAAGTGCTAAAACATGGTTCAAATGATAACATGATAAGCTAAATAAATCAAACCAATATTATACTAAAAACTGAGAAGAAAGAAGCAAAAACCGTGAAGGAAAATCAACACATATAAATCGGTTTTATAGTTTAACATTAGGCCGAATTTCATGCTTCATTTCTCCCATATTTCGAGCAATCTTTTGGTTTAGATTTAGATGTAAATATTGCCTCAAAATATAGCTAAATAAAGGATGAAAGCCGAGACAAATAGAGAAGAATAATCAGATACTAAGGGAAGGTAAAAACCGAGGAGAAAGTGTATAGCTTACCTTGGCCGAAATTAGCACAATGCATACCACATTTAATTTAATGTTTCAAGCTATCAAATGACAAGAATAATGGCAGCAAGTAGAATGATAAGATTAGCACAGATTAGCACAAAATATAGATATGAAAAATGTAACGCCCCGAGTTATCTGAACCCGATTCGCTACTCATTACTTGACCATGACTAAGAAATTTCGAATAAATTTAAAACTTCATTCGACATACAAAATTTGACGTTTACTAAACGTTCAAAACAATTGAAAACTTTGCAGCGGAAAAATTATTTAAGACTACAATGGGATTAAACTAGCGGTGAAAATAGTGTTGGAAAGATTAATGGAAATATTTCAAGTGTCCGGTCAAAAGAATTAAGGTTTTAAGTGATGGACTACTCAAGGAATTACAAAAGTCGAATTCATCTGCCGACGACAAAGTCAACAGAAGAAGCAGAAGTAGAAAACCAAAGGCTTCTGCCGATGACGTCTACACGACTTCACCCACAACTTCATCTGCCGAAGAAGTCGTGAGAACTTCATACACCACTTCATCTGCCGATGAAGTCAACATAACTTCATCTGCCGATGAAGTCAGCGCAATTTCATCTCTCAATAGATAAACACACGACATCTTCCGATAACAACAATATGACTCCTTCCGATAGAATTAAAACATACACTACATCTTCCGATTCACTAAACGACAAACAGATTACTCTACATCTTCCGATTCACTAAACGACAAAACAGATTACTCTACATCTTCCGATTCACTAAACGACAAAACAGATTACTCTACATCTTCCGATTCACTAAACGACAAAACAGATTACTCTACATCTTCCGATTCACTAAACGACAAAACAGATTACTCTACATCTTCCGATTCACTAAACGACAAAACAGATTACTCTACATCTTCCGATTCACTAAACGACAAACAGATTACTCTACATCTTCCGATTCACTACTCGACGACTTAATACTCTACACCTTCCGATCGAATAGACTACATTTGCCGACACGTGCTTCTCACATGACTCCTTAAGGCATTTGCCGATAGACTTCCATCTTCCGACAGACTGTCACACCACATCTACCGATAGACTTCCTTCTTCCGATAGACATCAACACGATTTCCTTCCACAGAACGCAATAAACCTCTACACATATCCACTGATACAAAAAATTATTCAATTCCTACCAATGGACTAAACAACCTGTCTATAACCCGAGAAAGCTTCGACTATCTAACAGACTTAAAACATTTTACCAAAAATCCATTCATAACACTCCAAGTCGTTGTATTGATCCAATTCAGTAAAAACATGAAAATCAGAAATTCTCGAAAACAAAGTCAAATAGCTGTAATCTCATTTACTAAAAACTTCATATACTCGATTAAATCATTATCCACTAAACCTCCACATCTGTAGACAACATGCTAAACCGCCCCATCAGTTACCATGCCGAAGCCTGAATGCTCTCCTCCAACGTCCACTATTCCTCAACACGATCAGGAGACACACCTGCTAACACTTCTTCACCTACATCACAAAACTCATCTATTAGCCTAATGCTAAGTAAGTAAAGCAGTATATGAATGAAGTAAAATGTTGAACTTATACTCCTAAATATGCAGTTTCTATTTTTCTCATCTCAGTGGCATACGCATTCGTTCATAACATGATCTGATCCCATGGTTCCCTTGGGAGTGGGATCAATTCTCCCAATGTCTACATCCTCCTACTTAATTAAGGGGCAGATGAATTCCCTTAACACTTGATCTGATCCCATGGTTCCCTTGGGAGTGGGATCAATTCTCCCAATGTCTAAATCCCTTCATAAGTTAAGGGGTGGATTAGTTCCCTTAATAGCTTGTCTGTCGCATACTGTTCATACCTTACCATTTCTTACATGAAATTCATTTTCGTAACTTTTAACAAAACATGATGCATGGACAATAGAAACATTCAAGCATACATAAACCTACTGTTTTGTGATGTAGGCCCGAAGGCACAAGCAATACTTTACTTACCTGGCTCCTGGAAATCTGTCTGGTTGCTAGCTACTTCGGAGGTCTGTTCACCTAAGTTCATACAGAATATAAATCAAGGCTTCACTAAACCTTTCAAAATATCAAACAGCGGTTCGAGAAATCTAGTTAGAAACTCTACTACCCGAGCATTCCTACTTATCGCTAAAACCCGAATCTACACTCAATCTCAGCATCCTCAAAATCCTCACATTGCAATCCTCCAGGCATTTCACCACTATACCACAAGAGAAATAAGGAAAAGAAACTTACCTAAGTCGAAGGAGAACCGAGCGAGGAGAATCGCCTAGAGAGCTCGGCTGCTTGAGCTGAAAAATCGAGAGTGAAATGAGCATTGACGGCTATACCTCATTTACTCTTTCCTTAAATACGTTATCCACAATATAAATTGACAATTACCCTTATGCCCTCACTTAGTTACTCATTAACCTAATTGCTATTTCTCCCTATTTCATTCTATAAAATTCACACTTAGAAGATTAATTGGTTATTTTAATTCTAATAAACCGGGTGTTACAAAAAATATGCTAAAAAGTAAACGAGCCTGTAATACCCGACATTTTCAGTCAGGTGATTTTCTTAACGGAATTAACTGTCACCCTTATTTTTGGACCTTTTGATTTAAATTTAATACCAAGATTTGTTCCAAATTGTGTGAACTAGGTTGAGTGGCAAAATTGAAATTAGGGTGGGCTGTGATCGATATATAAAGGAGATGGAAAGTTTTTAAATCTCACTAATACCACTGTAGCCGACACTTTCTCCTTTCAGCGATTTCCCTCTCCCGAGCTCTCGCTCTCTGCCTGCCAGTAATCCTTCCTTCGACGATCGGTTCCCTTGCTATTTCTCGAATACTCTACGCTCGAGGTATGGATTAGACAATGTAGTTGTCAATTAGTTGTTAAACTCTGTTTTTTTAGCTTGGTGTTGGAGTTTGGTTTCTCCAATGGCCGAAGTAGCAATAGCAACATTTATAACCTGGCTTTTTGTAATGTCATTTCTGAATCGATTCTGGACATTTAATATAACCGACCCTGATTAATCGTTAGTTGGACCTAGCTGTTTCGGTTTTGGATTTCTGACTGCACATAGAGAACTAGACTAGGGGATTCGGGAATGACTTTAGTTATTAGATTCTAGGATGACTTGTGATTGGAACTTTTAGGGTTTTCTTTTAACTACTGTGATGTGAAATGTTTTAGTTGAAGAAGTTCGAAGAAAATGAGTTCAAGTTGCTAAGGAAACCAAGTAAGTAAATGTGTAAGATTTTCGTCCACTAGGGCCCTACATCACAATGATGCTAGGTAGAAACCGATACGATGATTAAAAGTTATTTAAGCTACTGTCTGTTACTTATGTTGATGTTTGACTTAATGGTATGATTTTCCGTCGGATGAATGCACTATTCTGTGGCTTGATGAGTTAGGAGTTCTCATGTTCATGCATCACGAACGTTTTATGCATATGATAAAGTTTTAAGAGCATGTTTTTCTCATGAAAAAGATAAGAACATAAAACTTATGCAACGTGAATTAAGCGAGGGTTGGGGTGGTTTGGCGTATGTCACTGTCCAAAAAGGAAGGACCATGATTACGACCCGCAAGGGACTATGTACACTCTCACTGTTAACCCCCATTAACGGCACAAATCCTCTCTTAATTCACACAACCTGAATGATGAATATGAATGATGAATATGAATGATGAGCATGAATGATGATTATGAACGATGAATACGAACGATGAACAAGAATGAAGACCTTGAGTATGAATATGAATAAGAAAAGATTCATGAGCAGTTGTTTTCTTAAAATGAGCATTCATGCATACTTGTTAGCATTGCATTCCTTACTAAGCATTAGGCTTATAGTTTAAACCTTGTGATGTAGGTGAAGATTTAGTAGGTGAGGATTCCAAATTCAGTGATGATGTTTAAAGGCTGGTTACAAGATGGTGCTCAGGGTGGAAGACTGTGGCTGGCAGGTGAATATAACCCATAATTAAGCTCATAATGTGTCAGTAAGATTTATGATGAACTGATGTTTAAGTAGAATGATATTTTAACACTGAGCTTCGTAACTGTCTGGTTTAACTACTGAGTCTGGGGATGATTTTAAAGATATGGAAAGAGTTACTTTAACTAAGTCTTCCGTATATGTAACACCCAGATTTTTTAGGTTTCTGCTCTAGGGGTACTTTCGTAAATAAGAAATATAAGCTCGTTTTGTGAGCGGATAGTTTTATTAGGGCCCTAGGAGTTTATGTCGATTTTAAGAAGAATAAGTAAATTTTTAAAAATTTAAATCGATAGTGTAACACCGAGTTACAGTTTTCCGCCTATAGTGTTTTAAGTCGTAAAAATAGTAAATTAGGTCCGTCTTGC
Organism: Begonia masoniana; assembly: GCA_022432975.1. Lineage (NCBI taxonomy): Eukaryota > Viridiplantae > Streptophyta > Magnoliopsida > Cucurbitales > Begoniaceae > Begonia > Begonia masoniana. The sequence continues at coordinate 32,300,808 of CM039503.1, read as the reverse complement.
CAACGGAAGGTTTCGTTAGAATCCTAGGAGTAAGTTGGATTATTTGGAGAAATAAAAAAATTTTGAAGAAACTAAATCGGGAGACGAAATAATGAATTAAACTAAAGAATTGGGGGGAGGGTATTTATGTAATTTTGCAAGTCAAGTTTTATTAAAATAAATAACTCCTTTTCCCCTTCCCTCTCTGTTCTCCATCTCCAGACAACGTAAAAAAGGGTTTTTCCCCCTTTCCCTTGTGCGATCGTTCCTCCCTCGCCATTTCTCTTCAACGCCGGCGGTTCATCCTTTTTTCGGCGAGTTCTCTTCCATTTTCTTCAACCATCAACCCTCTAGGTAAGGCTCTAGCATATTGTGGGTTTAGTTGTCGATTTGGGTTGTTATTCGTTAGGTTTTATTGATTTAGGGTTTGAGTAAATTTACGTTTTCGGTTAGAAATCGTTAGGATATTTAAATTAGTGCCCTTTGATGACGTATTTACTACTATTGACGATAGTTATGTGAGATTGTGGTTATTGACAGATTTAGGTTAGATTTTTGGTTTTTGAAGGTTGTAAAATCTCCATTAATGGAGTTTAATATTTTGTGAGCACTACATGCTCGATGAAATGCCTAAATGGAGAAAATAGAAGTTTAGGAGAAATTTCCTTAGATAGGAGTTTAGTTAAGTTTGAAATTGTTTATATATGATCGATTTTAATGCTCCTATTTGTGAAATGCTTTAGGTGGAGACGACTTTTCAGACGGTGCTCGGCTTGCTACGGACTCCAGGTAAGTGGGTGCTAGGTTTCCGGCCCTTAAGGCCCTACATCGTGTCAACGTTAGGCATTTGTGTGTTAATGATGATTTTCTGATTGTGGGGTTTAATGAGTCGGGTAGCCTAGGATGTTATTTAATAGTTGTTTGTGAAGTTTGTTGCGGGTAGTGTATGTCCATGTACAAGGTGAATTGTTCGATGATATGTTTTGATGATATGTATACGTAGATTCCTCATGCATCATGTTTTCTCAAATGTCATAAGAAACGTTTCATGCATGAATGAAGTAAAGGAAAAGTAATGATTAAGTGTGGGTTGGGATAGTATGGCCAGAACAACAAAACCAATGTCACTTCCATGCGATGGAATATGAATACGGCCGAAAGGACTATGTACACGCACTTGGCCTACTCCCTGGCACATCCCCACCTTAATCCATGTCAACCAAAAAGAAAAAGAATAAGAACAAGTAAATGAACATGTTTTATGAAAAGAATCATGCATTCATGCATATGTAAAGTATAGTGCATCCCCTTACTAAGCATTAGGCTTAATGTTTATGTTGCATGATGTAGGTGACAGGTGTGAAGGAGAGAGTTTTCTCGATGTCAAGGAATAGGTGGTCGACGGATGGTGCTCGTGGCGACGGGGTGTGTTTTGGTTTGGCTTGATGGTCCGATGGTGCGCCCCGAACTATTTTGTGGCGATGGGATGTGAGTTAGTTTTTGTTGGTTAAAAAGATTATGAATTTTAGGGTGTATAGTTAGGTTTATTATTTAGAAAATTTATAGTGGATGTAGGTTTGAAGTAGTGCTATTTGAATGATTTGATAACGTACGCCTTTGGTGATGTTTTAAGAAAATTTCATGTTTATGTTCGATGTTTGTTTTGAGGATTTGATTGGGTTTTATTTGATGATTTTAGGTGATTGACGACTGTATGGATACGCACGGTTTTAAAGCGATCTATGCAGTTAGTTTTCGTGAAATTTAGAAGTGTATAAACTAAGTTAGAGTTGTGTTGAGTAATGAATAATGTCGGGTGATGCGTGTTGTTGGATGAGTTTGATGTGGAATCTGGGTAGTAGATAGGTTTATATTTCGATGTTTAGAACGTTTTGAAATCTGTTACAACTGTTTTTATAAACGCCCTTTTGAGTCGGTTTTTTGAATGATTGTGGAGTGAAAGTGGTATATGTGTGTAGTGATAATACGTTGAGGAGTGGTTATGAAAATGAAAGAAAAGTGGTGAAGTTTTAAGTGTGTTTTGCTGGAAATTGAAAGGAGGAGGAAGGAAGAAAGAAGAGGTGGTGGGGCGAGCTCTCTAGAAAATGATTCCAGAGAGGTTGCCGAACGATCGCCATGGAGGGCGATCGTTTGCCCCTCATCTGGTCGCGCTCTGGAAGAAATTCCAGAGCGCTTGCCAAATGATCGCTGGAGGAGGCGATTAGAAGGCAAAAATGAGCGATCGCTGAGGGCGATTGATCGCCGATTTTTGGCGATCGATCGTCCATCGTGTTTTGGTGTGCGGCGATCGATCGCCACTATCTTTTGGTTGTCAAAAAGCCGATTCTGCCCTCCCATGCTTGGCCGACGTTTTAAATGATTTAAATGTTTCTTTAAATTGTTTATTTAAATTTTTTTAAGATTTGTTTTAAACTAACTTCGATCTCAATTTCGATTGAGATTCCGCCTTAGGATCACTTAAAGTTTATAAAGTTTATTAAGGATATATAAAAAAAATGATTCTGTCACGGCAAGTCCGTGGTGGCCCTGACCGGGTTGGGGTCGTCACAATTATGGTATCAGAGAGACAGAGTTTTAAAAGCGATTTTGTGAACTGCCTGCCAAAACATGAACCGCCACATGAGGACTCTCCATCGACATGTAAGTATTTAAGTTTAAGTCTTATTCATAGATGTTTATATTGTTTTGTCTTGTGTTTATATTGTGTCTAGGAACAAGAAATGCCGAGAGCACCTAGGCAACTCCGAGTGGATCCCATTAGTCAGCTTACAGATATGGTGCGAATTGTTGAGCTAGGGGAGAAGTAGCTACCAGTTAGGGGCATAAAAAAAGTTGGTGAGGATTTAATTAGCGTGGTAAGTAAGAAACGTGCACGAAGGCTTGTGCAGTTCCCTCAATGCCAAACGTGTAAGAAGTGCCATGGTGGGGTGTGCAAGGCAGGTTCTGGCTGATGCTTTGCGTGTAACGGACTGGGCCATCTCTCTAGGAACTGTCCAATGGGGTTTCTCCGAGAGGTGCAACCGCAACAAAAATAGGTTTGGCAACTACATCGACGGGGCGCTACGAAGCCCAAAGATGCACCGTTTATACAGGACAGAAGTAAACGGCCACAAGGGACTCAACAAGCTCCTCGATGCCCTACGTGTCTGAAGAATCACTTTGGGGAGTGCAAGTTGCATTCCGGTAGATGTTTTTGGTGCGACAAGGTGGGGTACAAGGCCAGAGATTGTCTAGGACCGAATAAGATACCACCGTGTTGTCCTTCGAGGATGTCCACCTTGATCGAATAGGAGGGAGCCGCCCAACCATCGGTTATTCCAGGTATATTCATATAGTGGTGACTAATAAGATATGAAGCATTTGACTTAGTAAATATCAGTGAAGAGAATAAGGATATTGAGGCGAAGTTGGTAGATTGACAAACTTAGAGACGTTAGAAAATAGGGAATCTTATGTAAGGTGGTACTTAAGATACAAGAATTAGAAGTTTGCTAGGAGATATGTACCACTTTAGAAGGTTAGTCAAAAAAGGGGGATTTGTTTCTCTCGTTGATGGGTGAGGTTTACAACCAACGCGATAGGGGAGAAAACTTAGTAAGCCAAGAGTGTTCTGTAAATAATAGACGCGTCAAGTCATGAGTGCGTGTTGTTCGGAGAGGAATTTAACACCCTAAAGTAAAAGTCATGATTTGAGGTATAGTACGATGTTAGGCGAAATAGAGGTTCGACAGAGTGAGTACCAATTAGGAAAAGCAACGAGTAGTTGATTTCGAACTTTTGGTTTAGAAAGATAAGAGATAAGTAGTAAGCCTAAAGTTGATACAGTTCGAGTTAAACACCGGAACCTGTGACTTACCTCCAAGATGGAAGTAGGAACTTTAGTGCTTAAAGGACCCGAGAGGTAGATCGTAACGAAGGGTCATTTCCATATTTTTGGGAAAAGAATTGACTGGAGAGTGTAGGTAGTGGCCAATTAAGTGGAACTCGAAGTGCGTATGAGTTATCGAATGATAGAGCGTGAAGCTGGAAAAGTTTAAATAGTCATTACTCAATAGGTGGTTAAAGCCGTAGGTCAGTCAAAAAAAATAAATAAAAAATTAGCGCCTAAGTAGTAATTGAGGAAATCTAGAGAATGAGATCAAATTAGGTGAGTTAGAAAGCTTGGCCTATAAGGGATTAAGAGAAGGCCGATTCATGTGAGAATCTAAGGAAGTGAACTCGATCACTTTGTTATTTGCCTAGAGACTTGGGAATTGATAGGGCTTGTGGTATGAGCCATGGCATGCTTAGTTCCATTAAAGGTAATGGATGCTTCTAAATTTTTGGGAAAATAGAAGGATAAGATTTAAGAACTTTAGACGATTTAGATTAAGGTTGTAGATTTACCTACTAACAAGTTTGCTAACAAGAAAATTGTTAGACAAATTATTGTGAAGAAGATAAGTAGAATATTTAGAACCTGACTAGAAGGAATGAAAGATAGTAGGCTAGTTAGTAACTTCGAAGAAGTTCTCGTGGGATATTAAGAATAAGTATAGGGCAGTGTTTAATTAAATGAAGGGTTTAGATAGGAAGTTCAGTTCGAATGTTAGAGTCGTGCGAGTTGAGGGATTAGTGGGTTATTAGATAAGGAAAGCAAGATCTTGCCTGAAAAACATTTAAGTGCATTAGGAATAAGACTAACTTAAGAAATTTCAAAGGCTCGACCCGTATGTACCGAAGTCGACGCCAAAGATTTTGTAAATAGCTAAGGTTTAGGTTGATAAACATAAGTGTGTGAAGTAGATCACGACTAGAGGAAATAGAGACTATGTGGTGTAAGATAAAATAGGCGGTTAGGTAGACTTTTGAGCTTTGGATTATATTATGCAGGTAAGTGAGAAGATTAACTAGATCAAACGGAAGATTGATATAAGAGTCAAGTAGTGGAGGTTGAGGAATTTGAAGCATATTGGATGAAATGAAGGATGAATTGCATGAAGACCATGCAAGTGAGCTTAAAAGTGAGAGTAGATTAAGAGGTTTAGTAAAGTTGGCTCGTGAGTTATGTTGAAGTGTTTATACACCCTTTAAGGTGTTGGGTGAATAGTTTAACGACTTAGTTTAGACTTAAGAATTTGTTAGTGAATAATTATGACCGAGATAAGAGTTGGGCAAAACGAGCGTAGTGGACATAATTACAGAAACTTCGAGGATACCGTGAAAGCGTCAAGGGGTAGATTTAAGCATTTACAGCCCTGTGCATAGGAATAGCAACAGAGTGACTAAGAAAATGTTGTGATTGCCCAAGGTACGTAGGTATAAGAGATGCGAGATCTACGTGTCAGGTCCTTAGTGTCGTAGAATTGAAGAAGCTTTGAGGGCTTGGTATGATTAGGTACGAATTTTTGTCACGAAATTTAAAGAGTTAGAAACTGAATGAACTTAGCTCGAGGAACAAACTAGAGTTGAAGTTAAGTTAAATGAAATTCGAAGGTCTAGGTGACGAAGGGTTAAGTTGAAGTCCATGGATGTATGAGTAATTGACTTACGAAGCACGTAGTTAGATGGATTGAAAGCTTTGGAGATATAGAAAACTATCAAGACCCGAAGGGTGAGAGAGATCTTACGAGTGTCGAGGCTAGTGTTACAACATCATTTCTTAGGCAAGCTGAGTAGAGGTAATTAGATGTTTAACCAAGTTATAATTTTGAGGACAAAATTCCAAATTAAAGAGGGAAGGATGTAACACCCAGATTTTTTGGGTTTCTGCTCTAGGGGTACTTTCGTAAATAAGAAATATAAGCTCGTTTTGTGAGCGGATAGTTTTATTAGGGCCCTAGGAGTTTATGGGGATTTTTAGAAGAATAAGTAAATTTTTAAAAATTTAAATTGATAGTGTAACGCCGAGTTACAGTTTTCCGCCTATAGTGTTTTAAGTCGTAAAAATAGTAAATTAGGTCCGTCTTGCGAACGGAAAGTTTCGTTAGAATCCTAGGAGTAAGTTGGATTATTTGGAGGAATAAAAGAATTTTGGAGAAACTAAATTGGGAGACGAAATAATGAATTAAACTAAAGAATTGGGGGGAGGGTATTTATGTAATTTTGCAAGTCAAGTTTTATTAAAATAAATAACTCCTTTTCCCCTCCCCTCTCTGTTCTCCATCCCTAGACAACGTAAAAAGGGGTTTTTCCCCTTTTCCCTTGTGCGATCCTTCCTCCCTCGCTATTTCTCTTCAACGCCGGCGGTTCATCCATTTTCCTGGCGAGTTCTCTTCAATTTTCTTCGACCATCAACCCTCTAGGTAAGACTCTAGCATATTGTGGGTTTAGTTGTCGATTTGGGTTGTTATTCGTTAGGTTTTATTGATTTAGGGTTTGAGTAAATTTACGTTTTCGGTTAGAAATCGTTAGGATGTTTAAATTAGTGCCCTTTGATGATGTATTTACGACTATTGACGATAGTTATGTGAGATTGTGGTTATTGACAGATTTAGGTTAGATTTTTGGTTGTTGAAGGTTGTAAAATCTCCATTAATGGAGTTTAATATTTTGTGAGCACGACATGCTCGATGAAATGCCTAAATGAGAAAATAGAAGTTTAGGAGAAATTGCCATAGATAGGAGTTTAGTTTAAGTTTGGAAATTGTTTATATAGGATCGATTTTAATGCTCCTATTTGTGAAATGCTTTAGGTGGAGACGACTTTTCGGACGGTGCTCGGCTTGCTACGGACGCCTAGGTAAGTGGGTGCTAGGTTTTCGGCCCTTAAGGCCCTACATCATGTCAACATTAGGCTTTTGTGTGTTGATGATAATTTTCTGATTGTGGGGTTTAATGAGTCGGGTAGCCTAGATATTATTTATTAGTTTTTTGTGAAGTTTGTTGCGAGTAGTGTATGTCCATGTACAAGGTGAATTGTTCGATGATATGTTTTGATGATATGTGTACGTAGTGTGGGTTGGGATAGTATGGCCAGAACAACAAAACCAATGTCACTTCCATGCGATGGACTATGAATACGGCCGAAAGGACTATGTACACGCACTTGGCCTACTCCCTGGCACATCCCCACCTTAATCCATGTCAACCAAAAAGAAAAAGAATAAGAACAAGTAAATGAACATGTTTTATGAAAAGAATCATGCATTCATGCATATGTAAAGTATGGTGCATCCCCTTACTAAGCATTAGGCTTAATGTTTATGTTGCATGATGTAGGTGACAGGTGTGAAGGATAGAGTTCTCTCGATGTCAAGGAATAGGTGGTCGACGGATGGTGCTCGTGGCGACGGGGTGTGTTTTGGTTTGACTTGAAGGTCCGATGGTGCGCCCCGAACTATTTTGTGGCGATGGGATGTGAGTTAGTTTTTGTTGGTTAAAAAGATTATGAATTTTAGGGTGTATAGTTAGGTTTATTATTTAGAAAATTTATAGTGGATGTAGGTTTGAAGTAGTGCTATTTGAATGATTTGATAACGTACGCCTTTGGTGATGTTTTAAGAAAATTTCATGTTTATGTTCGATGTTTGTTTAGAGGATTTGATTGGATTTTATTTGATGATTTTAGGTGATTGACGACTGTATGGATACGCACGGTTTTAAAGCGATCCATGCAGTTAGTTTTCGTGAAATTTGGAAGTGTATAGACTACGTTAGAGTTGCGTTGAGTAATGAATAATGTCGGGTGATGCGTGTTGTTGGATGAGTTTCATGTGGAATCTGGGTAGTAGATAGGTTTATATTTCGATGTTTTAGACGTTTTAAAATCTGTTACAACTGTTTTTATAAACGCCATTTTGAGTCGGTTTTTTAATGATTGTGGAGTGAAAGTGGTATATGTGTGTAGTGATAATACGTTGAGGAGTGGTTATGAAAATGAAAGAAAAGTGGTGAAGTTTTAAGTGTGTTTTGCAGGAAATTGAAAGGAGGAGGAAGAAAGAAAGAAGAGGTGGTGGGGCGAGCTCCCTGGAAAACGATTCCAGAGAGGTTGCCGAAAGATGGCCATGGAGGGCGATCGTTCGCCCCTCATCTGGTCGCGCTCTGGAAGAAATTCCAGAGCGCTTGCCGAATGATCGCTGGAGGAGGCGATTAGAAGGCAAAAATGAGCAATTGCGTAGGGCGATTGATCGCCGTTTTGGGCCGATCGATCGCCCCTCGTGTTTTGGTGTGCGGCGACTGATCGCCAGTTTTGGGCGATCGATCGCCACTGGCTTTTGGTCGTCAAAAAGCTGATTCTGCCCTCCCATGCTTGGCCGACGTTTTAAATGATTTAAATGTTTATTTTAATTGTTTATTTAAATTGTTTTAAGATTTGTTTTAAACTAACTTCGATCTCAATGTCGATTGAGATTCCGCCTTAGGATCACTTAAAGTTTATTAAGGATATATAAAAAGAAATGATTACGTCACGGCAAGTCCGTGGTGGCCCTGACCGGGTTGGGGTCGTCACAGTATAAGAATGTTTGGATGAGTCTCTGATTTTCATTCATATGAGTGTTGAGTCAATGTGGATTGAAGTCTGTTAAGAGTTTGCATCCACCGATGGATGTCCCCTATCGGAAGATGTTAAGAGTTTGCATCTACCGACGGATGATTTCTATTGGAAGGTGTATTAAGTGAACACGTGAATTGCACATGTCTATCGGTAGATGTAAGGTATTTCAAATACCGGATTATATAAGAGCTAGTTTGTCGTCTAGTGACCAGTAGATGCTTTACTATCGGTCGATGCGAGTCTATGACTCTATCGGCAGATGCAATTAAGAGATGTTTAGAAACAGATGTGTCGCGTGGCGGGCACGTGACCATCGGTCGATGCGAGTCTATGACTCTATCGGCAGATGCAATTTAAGAGATGTTTAGAAACAGATGTGTCGCGTGGCGGGCACGTGACCATCGGTCCATGCGAGTCTATGACTCTATCGGCAGATGCAGTTTGGGAGATGTTTGCGAAAAAATATATATATATATATAATACTAATAATGAACAAGGTGCATGAAGTAAGAACCTATTGATTAAGAGGTTAAGTTATGAATTACGTGGCGACTCCAACTGGGGTTGTTACAGAGTTGCTATCCCAGTTTTGTGCCGGTTTTTGATTATTGTCATGGCAACTAAAACGCATCGTGGGAAGCCTTTTGGCTCTGATACCACTTGACATGAGATCCCTTAGAAAAGGGTCAGTGTGAAACCCACAAAATATGCAAAATGTGTGCTCGGTGTGTGATTGTGCTATGGCCGAAATTAAGGGAAGAAAAATGACAAATAATGCAAGAAAATGAGGTGAAGGAAGTGTATGCTAGTGGCCAAACTATGCAAGCATTATGTAGGCATGAAATGTGAAAGAAAATAGAGAAATAGATGAAGAGAAAAGTGTGTGAAAAAGTGAAGAAATGGAGATGAAGATGAAGGAAGTAAAATGCAAGAAAATAAAGGTGAGTTGTGTGGGTATGTATGGCCGAAAATAAAGAGGTGTGTTGTGTAAATGTGAAGACAATGTAATAAAGGAAAATACCTTCGGCAGATCCAAAGAGCTATCTTACGTTTTAGCTCTTTGGATAAACGATTTTCCCGTAGGAAAAACGACCACCTAGGGGCCTAGATTTTCGTCCTCAACTCCTAATCCCAATGGAAAAGGCGAGGGAATGAGTAAGAATTAACATAGCAACCCGAAGCTAGGTTAATAATGGAGGGCTACTCCACTTGGTTCAAGGAACAAAGGAAAACTCCTAAGGAAAATAACCTTGGAAATAGGGAAATAGTAGTTTTATAAATTTGGAAAAAGTCCTTGAACATGCACTAATACTATGAATTTATAGACCCCTAGGGTGGATTAGGGTTTGGCATGGTTGAAGGAGAGCCATTAGATTGAAGAAAATTGTAACACCCGACAATTTCGGCCAGGTGATTTTCTTAACCATTTTGATTGTCACCCTTTTTATTAACCTTTATGATTTTAAATTTAATGTCAAGACATATTTATTACAAGTTGAGTGAAACTAGGTTGGGTGGCAAGTTTGTAATTAAGTTGGATTTTAGTTCATATATATAGAAAATGGAAACCTTAAACCTCACTAAAACCTCACTGTAGCGGACACATTCACTCTCGGCGATTTATCTCTTCTCTAGAGCTCTCTCTCTTTTCTAGCTACAGCTCCTTTCGGCGACCGATTCTTCAGTCTCCACTCCGACAAATTCACACCCTAGGTATGACTCGGCAACGTAGTTGCTGGTTAACAATTTTGAGCTCTGTTTTTCAGCTAAGCTCTGTAGTTTCAGATTCTTCAATGTCAGAGTTATTTAAGTGACATTTTAATCCGCATTTAGTAATGGCTTTTCCAATTCGAATCTGGACATTAAGATAATCGACTGTGTTCAGCTGCTAGGTTGAATATGATTATTTAGGATCTGGAAACTGAATCCACGCACACAAGGTGCTGACTAGAGAACCTAGAAGTACAAATGTGTTAGATTCTAGGATAACTATTGGTTAGGACTTTTAGGATTTTGTTTAACTCTGTAATGTGAAATGTTCTAGGTGAAGAAGATTGCAGAGAAGTGCTCCATTTGCTAAGGAAACCTAGATAAGTGAATGTGTAGGATTGTCCGGCCATTAGGGTCCTACATCACAGGGGTACTAGTTAGAAGTTGTCTTTCGATGTTCAAATATTATCTGAGCTTTTGTCTGTTAGTTACGATACTTGAACTTAAAGAATGATCCTTGTTAGATGTATAACCTGTTCAGTAGAATGATGAACCAAGGGTATCCCTGCTCATGCATCACGAATGTTTCTCAAGCACATGAAAATGTTTTAACTGCATGTTTTCTCTCATGAATAAAATATGAATATGAAACCTATGCAACATGGATTATGAGGGGGTTGGGGGCAGTTTGGCGTATGTCACTGTCCAAAAGAGGGACCAAGAATATGGCCCGCAAGGGACTATGTACACTTTCACTATCGAACCCCCCTTACCGGCACAAATCCTCTCCTAATCCATACAATGTAAATGATGAATATGAATGATGAATATGAATGATGAATATAAACGATGAATATGAATATGAATATGAACAAGAACAAGAAAAGATTCATGAGCATGTGTTTCTTTAAACTGTGCATTCGTGCATATGTGTTAGCATTGCATTCCTTACTAAGCATTAGGCTTATAGATTAAACCTTATGATGTAGGTAAAGAACTTAACAGGTGAGGATTCTAAATTCAATGAGGAAGTCTAAGGCTGGTTGCTGGATGTGCTCAGGGTGACAGTGCGTGGCTGGAAAAGGCGATTATGACCCGTGGTTACTGCTCATGTGATGTCAGTAAGGATTATGAAAACTGAGGTTAAAATAGGACGAGTTTTCTCATGTCATTAGATACTAGAATATGACTGATACAATTTCTAAGTAGGATGGGGTTTCTCTTAAGAGCGTTATATCTTCAGATATTACCTGTTTTAGCTTCTGAGCTCGAGAATGATTTTGAGGATTTATATATATGTGATGGTCTGTTTTAATGAAGTCTTCCGCTATGTATACTCAGATTGAGTTTATGTTTAAGTCAGAGTAGGAGTAGTTTAAACTTTGTCGTTTTGTAGTCGGATGATGTGAGTAGTGTTGTTTTGATCGGTTGAGTAAATCATCCGGCTGACGTCATCGGCAGGAGTAGTCTAAACTTTGTCGTTTTGTGATCGGATGATGTGAGTAAAGATGAGTAATAGGATGATGTGAGTAGTGTTATTTTGATCGGATGAGTAACTCATCCGGTTGACGTCATCGGCTGGAGTAGTCTAAACTTTTTCGTTTTGTGATCGGATGATGTGAGTAAAGATGAGTAATCGGATGATGTGAGTAGTGCTATTTTGATCAGATGAGTAAATCATCCGGCTGACGTCATCGGTAGGAGTAGTTTAAACTATGTCGTTTTATAATCGGATGATGCTGTTTATTTCATCGGATGAGCGTATATAAGTTTTTGTCGTCAAGCGATCGGCTGGAGTCTTAATGTGTCACGTGGGATACGCATGTCAATCGGATGATGTTGTTTATCCTATTGGATGATGTTGTTTATTTTATCGGATGAGTGTATATAAGTTTTGTCGTTAGCAATCGGATTAAGTTTAATGTGGCACGTGGGATACACATGTTGATCGGTGGATGTTTGCAAATCCATGCAGCCCCGCGAACGATGAAGTCGTGAGGTCTGAGGGAACCTTCCTTCAGCCCGATCGTGTTATGAAATCAATGTTGAGTTTAGTCGCTCTGCTATGCGACTAGTTATGCCGACAGTTTTATAGATGAGTCGAGTGTTAAAAGTTCTTTCTGTAAAAAAAAAAAAGTGTGGAGAGAGCATATTTAGAATAAAAGTTCCATGAAAATATGAATTAGTCTCGGCCCTTAACGGGGTCGTGACAAAAATGATCAAGGGCTGAAAATAAGGGAGATGTGTGCGCAGATCAACGGAGGAGGGGCGCTGGCGTGCGCTTAATCGACGGACCAGGAAGCTGCCCGCGCGCACCCAGATGAAGCTCGCTGCTGCCCGCGCCCAGCTAGCGTTGTCGTGCTACCCGCGCTAGATGGTGCTGCTTCGCGCGCCAGCGCACGCCAGATTCGACGGATCTGATTGGGGCCGCGCCAAATCCTAGCCAACGGTGGAAATTTCGCCAACTCTTCAATCCATGCTTCCACCCACATATGTACTTGCAAAATCATACCTTTGGATGTGGGCTCTTCTTTGGGCCAAGTCTTTCTTTGGGCTTCATTTGTTGTTGGTCTTTTTCCTTTGAATAAATTGTTGAATTTTCTTCAACCCATAATCCACCAACATACATCTAACCTTAACCACACAATCTAATGCATGATATGTAAATATAATAATAATCCATACAAAAAGGCCTATTGTATGCCAATGAGTTTAAAAATAAAATTACACATTTAACGGCCCAGGAAGACAAATTCCCAGTGGGCTACTTGAATGCTTCGTGTGACTGCTCCATTAAAGGACATGACAAGGTTTCTGCCACATCTTCCAAGGTCAGCTCCCAAGTGAAGTCTATGATGGGATCAAAACCTGCAAAAAGAGAAAATTCATTAGAAAATTGGGTGAATAAGTTATGGGCCCGAGTTTGTGATCTGGTTATGGGCCTCCTAGGCATGTCATCGCGACACATGAGAAAATTGCGAAAGACGAAAAGGGAATTTCTGTTGATACTAGATTATATAAAAGCATTATTGGTAGTCTCTTATATTTAACTACGAGTCGGCTGGATATTTGTTATAGCATTGGAGTGTGTGCTCATTTTCAAGAGAATCCTCGAGAATCACATTTAACATCTGTCAAGCGGATACTTAAATATATTAGCGGGACAGTTGACTATGGGATTTGGTATTCATTTGATACTAATGCAAATTTGTTGGTTATCGTGATGCTGATTGGGCTGGGAGTTCGGATGATCGAAAAAACACCTCTGGTGGATGTTTTTATTTGGGACATAACTTGGTGTCTTGGTTCAGCAAGAAACAAAACTCAATCTCCCTATCCACTGACGAGGCATAATATATTGTAGCTGGTAGTAGCTGTACTCAGCTCCTCTGGATGAAACAAATGCTGAAAGATTACAGTGTCACGCAGGATGTCATGACACTCTACAGTGACAATATGAGCACCATAAATATTTTCAAGAATCCGATTCAGCATTCTCAAATCAAGCATATAGATATTCGACATCATTTTATTCGATCTCTAGTGGATGACAAAATTATTAATTTGGAGCATATGGTGACCGAAAAACAAATTGTCGATATTTTCACCAATGCATTAGAAGGTGCAAGATTTGAAGAGTTAAGGTTTGCCCTAGGCCTCTTTGTCATGTGAAGAAATATTTCTGGTTATTTCATTGGGTTTATTTCCAAATTTGAGTAAGAGTTTATGGTTTATTTCCATGAAGATTTTGGCAGATTTTATGGGAACTGAGAGATAATTTCTTCTATATTTAGAGAGATATTGGTGGAATTTGATCTGATTGCCTCTTGAGTTTGTTTATTTGAAGTTTTTAGATTTATTTTCCAAACTTTATGGGAATTAGAAGATTCTTCTGGAATTATTAAATATGGTTTATGGATTATTTCCATAATTCCTTCACACGGACTTCTCTCTCCTTCTCCCGATCACTACTCTCCGTTTCTCTCTCACAAAAGATTAGGGATTTCAGAACTCTTCTCTGAAAGATTCTTGAAAATATCACAAGGAAAGTCTTCAACGCCTACTCCCATTATGGGGTCTCCTCTTTCTGAAGCTGACTTTTCTAGAGTTGTGGTGGAAGCAGTTCCCATTCAGCAGGTAGATCCTTTCGGTGTAAGAACTTGCTCCAATATTTTAACTGGACCTACATCAAATGTCAGTGTTGGCCCTCCCAAAGCTCCAGATTCTTTTAAAGTTTCTCAAGTATCAAAGAGAAAAAGGCCTGAACTGAAGAAAGTTGAATCCTCTTATGAGGATTGGGAAGAAGAACACATGAAAGCTGTTTCCACGGATGATGATGATATTCTCGAAATACCTGACCCTGAATCTACTGAAAAAATAATCTCCAAACCCAGGAAAGAAAAATCGATTCCTGTAACTAGTAGACTCACTCGCTCTTGAACAAAGTCTCCAGTCAAGCCAAGTCCCACAATAACAAAAACTTCTGTTTGCTCTTAGACAATCTAAAAGAATAAAGACTATTGTTCCCTCTCGCACAAGTCCACTCCTGATCCTTCTGCTGCATGTGATGATTTTAAGTTCAAATATTGCACTGGACTTTGGCCTAGGGTCTCAAAAAGGATTGTGTGGTCCGAAAGAAACATTAACGAATGAGACTTTAAAAACTATCAGGGTAGTATGGATTTGCTCACCAGCCAAGGGTTGGGCAAAACTATTAGAGGTTTAAAGCCTTTTGTCTTAAAGGTTGTCCAAGAATTTTATTGCAACTTAGATACACATATGAATAATCTTGATCATTCCAATTATGGTCATGTGTTTGTAAGAGGACATCTGTTTAATTCTCTCCCACAACAATCAATACCTATTTATGCAGTTATGGAGATGATTCTGTTGAGTTTTTACCTGATTTTGACAAGATTATATCTGATGTCACGGGTGGTGTCAGGTGTGTTTGGCCCCGTGGAAAGGATTTTCCAGCATCTCAACTCACTGTAAAGTATGCTATTTTACACAATATTGCCATGCAAAACTGGCTTCCTACCTATCATGGGACAGGGGTCAACAAATCAATGGCAACTTTGTTATTTAAAATTGGGAACTACATTTCATTTGATGTTGGACAATTTATGTTTTGAGCAAATAGTGAAGCATGCAGACTGTAAGCATGAAAGGACTACCCTTCCATTCCCTCGGTTAATCTATGCCTTGATATCATCTTAAAAATCGGTAATCAGGAGCAAAGAAATTCTTGATCTAGATAAAGAGGAGATCAGAATTTGTCCTACTCTGTTTGAAGGTGATCACATAAATGATCTGAAAAATACTGGTACTCATGTTTCACTCCAGTTCATGCTGCCTTATTCTCTCAGAACTTGAAGGTACTTAAAGATGAATTAAAGTTTTTAAGTGATCAACAAGTGTTGATTGAAAAGAGAAGAAAAGAAATTATAGGTCTAATTGATGACCTTGAAGGAACAACATCTAAAGATGCTTTTGATGGTGATATTTTTGAACAACAAAGGACTGCTAATAATGTTTTAGCTGCTGCTGACTCCACCAAAGATGTTGCTGAATCAACTGAAGAAATTGATGAGTCGATTGAAGAATTTGCTGATGCAGAAACTCAGGTTCCCTCTACAACTTTTGATACTGATCTCCCTGGTGTCACTTCTGATGTCATGACTGCAACAACAGAAACTCATGCCACTCAAAATGAGCAGTTACCAGAATTCGGGTTTGTAACTGATTAAATGATGTGTTTAGACAATTTTCATTTGTTGCTGGATTTCTCTTTTGCTGCTGGATATTTTTATTTGCTGCTGGATATTTTTCTTTTGCTGCTGGATACTTTCTTTTGTTGATGGATTCTTTTTATGCTGATCTAGATATGTGGTCTTCTATTCTCTTTTTGTCCTTTTATGGCAAAAAGGGCGAGTAATTTGAAGTTTGTGCTTACACTGATTACTGGGATATGATGTGCATATCATGAATAGTGTTTTGTGCATTGATCTACTGTTGCAAGTATTAATGGGGAGCTTTGATGATCCTACATCTAACATTCAGGGAGAGTTCTTGATTTTGCGAAAAAATGCCAAAAGGGGAGATTGTTAATGTCAATATGTGTTAGCATATGATTTTTTGGAAAATTAATTAATGTGTATGACTTTGTTTATCTTGTCAATTAAATATAAATTACAGTTATATTATCAGGGTAAGACAAGCAGATTTTGTGGAGATTTAAGTATCAAATATATGCAGAATATTTGCTTTTGGAAAGCTTGAAAAAAATAAGGAAAGTGTGTTGCTTGGTGATCAAGTTATCAATTGAATTTATCTATAGAAGACCGATTTGAAGATTATGAATTTTGTGTATCATAACAGATAGTAAGATTCGTGATCCAACTATTTTGGGATCCAAATCTGTTTTATTCTAGTACTTTCCATATGTGTCGCAATGGGTGTCATGAATCTGGATTTTGTGATTGCGTTTCCTTATATTATGCATTTTGTTTTGGAACAAAAATCTGTTGCAGATATATTTAAGCATCTACCATTCACAGAAAAAGCAAGCGGATTATTGATTACTCTCTGAAATTTACTTGTTCCCCAAGCTGCCGTTATTTTTCTCTCTCTTGCTTCTGCAAGTGAGTGTGTTATTGTTTGTTTCAGTCTCTGTTGACTGTTTCCACACTCTACCTCTGTTTGGATTTCATTGTTATTTGAGTGTGGTGGTGTGAATCCTAAGACAACGATTGGTGTCACAATCGGTGTCATAGGAGTGTTCTTCTTATTCTTCATTAAAGCTTAGTCTCGGGAGGAGGCTGCATTCAAACTCAGGAGGAGTTCGGTTTATTGACAATGGGAGCTTGTCGTTCTTGATCGTGGGCAAGGGGATCTTACCATAACACGGATTTCGAGAGGAGTCGCCAACAATAAGGAATCTTGTTGTTTTCTAGATCTCGGGAGAGGTCGATCTTAAGTCGAGGGGAGCTTGCAAAAACAGTTTCTTTGGGGAAGTTAGTGAGAGACGACGACAAAGATAAGAGGGAGTCTTTATTTGTATAAGTCCGGTTGTCTTGTAACTTTGTTAACTCTCTGAAATGTTTTTAAATCTGGGGTGGCCCCGCAGATGTAGGCAATTTGCCGAACTGCGTTACTAACCTTGTGTCTCCTTCTTTACGCATTTCTTTATTGTCAATTACTGCTATTTACTCTTGGTGTCACAAGTAGTGTTACGACACCACATAACTAATCACGATTTCAATACTCATCAAACAAAAATCCAACTTTCGTAATTATTTGCTTCGTCAACTTTCTGTTTTCTCTCTATTTTTTTCTCGATCTTTCCTTTACTATCCATTAATCAGTACCTCTAACAAACCCAAAAGAGAAGTTACACAATCGACACCTCCCTCGCCAAAATTGGCACCCAACATCTGCCATCCAAGAACCAGAGTTGAGATTGAACCCAAAATCAAAGACGATTTTAACATTTGCATCCTTTGAAATCACCAACACCCAGCTTATTATGATCTTCATACACACTCCAAACTTAGAGGAAACATGGGAGGCTTGGATGAAATCCTTACAGCCTGGAATGCCCGACTGAACTCCCATAACAAACAACCCAAACAATGGGTGGGCGCCATATGGAGCCTTCCTTTGACGAAATCAAACTTGTCGCGAATTGGAGAGTGAACAACCCTCCATTTTTGACGACAACTGAAGAAATCGTGGTGAATGTGTAGGAAGAAGTTGACCTTGGGTTTTCTTTTGACTCATTATTTGGACCTCACCCACTAGCTTGACTCAAATCATAATTTACACCAAGGCATACCAACCCAGTTTAACTGGGTTAGCTCAACCTAATTCGGCCAATCTGTTTCAAACTAAATCTGCTCAAATTGATCCAAATTTATACATGTATGAATTTTCTTCATATTTTTTAAGAGCTCAACAAAAATCATGGGAATGTGATGTTTAAAGGAAATATTCATACCCAATTAAATACTAACAATAATAATTTGTTTAAGTGAGAAAGAATTGTACCGGCGCTCACTCGATCCTAACTTACACTCCCAAATTTTTTAAGTAAATAAACTATATTTTATATGTATTAGTTGTAGGTCTTACATCACATGTCATATTATACAAAACTATTTTATTGTGAGACATTGGCAATTGGCATAGAAAAATATTATTAGTAGCATATAATGTATGAACTAGGGGTGGATGCAGTTAGATTCTTCTCTGGAACCGGAACCGAAACCGAAATAAGATATGAACCGCGTTTTACTTTTCAGTCCCAATTCGGTTCCAAATTTTTTTAAATTTATTTATATTTTTGTTGCTTTTGGGCTAGTTTTTTTAAGTTTGAGATGGGTTTGCTGCTGGTTTTTGGGTATGGGCTAGCTTTTGGAATTTTGGATCAAGTTTTAAGCTAATTTTTTGGTCGAATATTCAGTTCGGTTTCACGGTTCTTCAAAATGTGAATCCGGAACCGAGACCGAACCGCACGCTTCTTGAAAATGTAGACCCGAACCGGAACCGTAGGTGAGTAAAATCGACCTAAATCAAGGACCGAACCGCACGGTTCAATTAAAAGCATGTTGTGGTCCAATAGTATAAATACATGAATGCCTGAAATTATTAGAATTGACAGCTTTAGATCGGTTGTCTTAGATGGTAGGTTGATATAAAGAATTAAGGAAGTTGTGATGCTATATAGTTTGAGAGGAAGAATAAGTATGGTCTACATTGAAACGTAACTAATATTTATAGAGCATATCTGTAACCTAAAATAAAGAAAGTAACCTAATAAAGAAACTAACTTAATTTGAATAAAGAAACTACACACTAAGTAATTATTAAAATAATAATTAAAATATTTTAATTTATTTTCTTTACCATACTGCCTCAATATGGAGCTCCTCGAGGGAGAATCCAATCTTTGTTTGAAGAAGTTGGAAGCAAGCATTCAAAAGAGATTGTTGACCAAGATAGAGATCTTTGTGGAGTCATTAACAAAGATGTTGGTTGAACACTATACTTCTGATTAGACGATGCACGATCAAAGAGAGAGACATAGATATATATATATATATATATAAAGTTGACTTTTTGACCATAGAAGATGAGAGCTTGTTGTAGAGCCATGGTTGTTCGGCGAGTTGTTGCGAAGGTTTTTGACTGCAAATGATGCAAGGATGAAAAGGGAGAGAGAAATAAAATAAAGTCAAATTTTTGACAAGAGAGTTTGAAATTAATGAAGAAAGGAATCTAAAGCCGAGTTTTTGGCCAGAGACGACAAAAGAAAGTAATATTGGGGTTGATGACAAGAAAATTATTGAATCTCATGTAATAGAAAGAACGTCTTAGTTGTTTGTTATGGATGTAGTTGAGAGATTATACAACAACTACAGAAACAGAGATATGGAGTGGCATAAAAGGGGCAACTTACTGTTTTTCTTGTTCTTTTAGCCCATGGAGGATCAGATACTACAAAGATTAAAAGTCGTTGAATCCTTGTGAGAATAAAAAATCACTAATTGTTTGAAAGTTTACTGATGAAAGCATAGTAAGGTTGAAACAGAAATTCCAAAATTATATAACTCTTAAGCATGAAACTTGGTTAACGTATGAAGTAATTCATACATGCATGTATTTTGTTTACTAGGATTATTCTCTCACTAGTATTTTTATGACAGTGAATTTTTTCAATAAAAAAAGAATTGTTGTTGATAGTTGATCTTCTAGTTGTGAGCAAGAACAAAAAAAAGATGATTAAACAATTAAACAGTGTAAAACAATTAGTTGAGATAAATATGTATCTTAGAATATTATAATTTTAATAAGACTAGATAATGAAGTTATTTTTGTTTGTTGTATTATTGATGGTTTGATTATAATTTTAGTGTGATTATATAGTTGAATTCCTTTGTATCTCATGCATTGAGAATTTAGTCATGATTGGAGGCTTGTGAGTTTACAAGTATTATATTTAATGTTTAGCTTGATAAAAATATTCAATTAAGAGTTTTTATAATATACATATTCAGGGAACACTCTTCTGTGGATGCCTTATCAATAACAAGAGAAAGATTAAAGAAACGTGAGTTCTCTGGAGCCAACACGTCAGGCAGGTAAAAGTTGAAAATTAAAAAAGGTGTTAAGTGCTATCATTGTGGCAAGATATGCCACATGAAAAAGGATTGCTGGAAATTGAAAAAAGAACAAAACTCAGAAGGTGCAAAAGGAGAAAGGAAGAGTACGACTGTAACTGTCTCTGGGGGTGAAGATGTCATTATATGCGAAGATGTTGTCAACCACATAATGAATGAATCATGTTGGGCGTGTGACTCTATTACATCTTATCATGTTACTTCAAAAGTAGAATATTTTACATCTTACACCAGTAGTGATTTTGTCTTTGTTAAAATAAAGAACAGTCACGTTTCTAGAATAATTAAAAAATGGGACATTTGTACAGACCAACACAGGATGTGAGTTGGTGCTTAAAGATATCAGACATGTTCTAGTTATTAGACTAAATCCAATATCAGTCGGTGCACTTGATGAGCCTGGTTACAAGAGCAAATTTTGTAACGTCCCCAATTTCTATATACATAAATCCTAAAAGTCCATAAAATTTAAACTTTTACGTTTCTTCTTATAATTGGACTTGCTTATTACCTTCGTCTATTCTCATACAATTTTCATTTTTCATTTATCTATTCATTTCCCTTTTCATTCTTTCATCAATCGTGAGAGAATAGACTCAGGCATTAAATCCGAATCTACCAACATTCAAAGACTAATTACTTTATTCAGCGGAAGTCTATCTAATTGTGGAAACCTCAGTAATAATTTAAACTTAGGTGTCAATACTAAAACAATAAAGACAGGCATATAATTAAGTTTTTTCCTCTCGGGTTTCATCGAAGGAACAATATTTTTCCTCTCGGGTTTCATAAATTTGAACAGTGGTCGGGATAAATAATTCTCTCTATCGGGTGTGGACGAATGGTACAGTGGGGGTCGACGTGGCTTTTGTAAAGAAATAAGTCGACGACTATAAAGCAGACGGGAAATAAATTCCACTCGAGTTTCGTCTCATTCGTCCACGGACCACGTGACTTTATCGTCCCCAGTCCATGTGACTTCATTGTCCACGGGCTACACTAAACTCATCGTCCACAGACGAACGTCCATATACTTACTTAAGTTTAATGTTCACAGATCACGTGACTTTATCGTCCTCAGTCCACGTGACTTCATTGTCCACGGGCTACATAAACTCATTGTCCACAGACTTTGGACGATGACTTTGGATGCTGACTTTCCCTGTCAGAATACTTAACTGAACCTTATTGTCCACAGACTTTAGAATATGACTTTAGGACGATGAATTTCTCTTATAAAATACTTAACTGAACCTTATCGTCCACAGATTTTGGATGATGACTTTTTCTTATAAAATACTTAACTGAACCTTATCGTCCACAGACTTCGAACGATGACTTTCTATTATAAAATACTTAACTGGACCTTATCGTCCACAGACTTCGGACGATGAATTTCTCTTATAAAATCTCGACTCTAAACCATGCATTACCCGATCAATCGCCCCTTCCTGGTGATCGATCGGCTAGCTCTCTTGGATTTTGTACAGAGAGCTGTTTTCACCTTATTTCCCCTGCATAACCTAAAATTATCAAGGTCTATCTTTAATTCATCAAAACATCAATCTATTCATCAATATTCATTCATATATAGCAGAAACTAATAAAATCTTCAAAATACATAAAAAAAAAAAGTTTTGATTAACCTAACCAAATACCAAGCATCCTAAAAAGAATTTCTATACAATTCAATCCAAAACTCTTAACCTATAGCTCCCACGGGTCATGTTCGCATTGACTACGCTAGCACGCTTCCAGGAGCATCCTCCATCAAACTGTAGGCTCGTCAGGTGGAGGGACATCTTTCTCACCTTGCTCGTAGTCACCTACACCATAAAGACACTTATGAGATAAAAATTTTAGCAAGTTCTATGTAAATGCTATGCATGAACATGTGTATGCAGTTTTCATGAAAGCCGTCCATATCATTTAATTTAGCAGTACGTGTCAGTCTATGATTATCGGAAATGCTTGACAGATGGATAGGGCAGTCAAGCGGTTAGA
The DNA here is from genome assembly GCA_022432975.1 of Begonia masoniana. NCBI lineage: Eukaryota > Viridiplantae > Streptophyta > Magnoliopsida > Cucurbitales > Begoniaceae > Begonia > Begonia masoniana. The sequence goes on along the minus strand of CM039503.1, from coordinate 32,278,437 downwards.
CAACCCACACCATCTGAAGGGAGGAAAACCCGCTCACCACGGAACGCCAGGTCTGAACCTCATCCCCGATAACCCCGATGCCATGGTTGTTTACTGTGATACTTTACTTGCCTTTACATGCATTTTCTTTTCATGAAACCGATGCGTAAATTCATTTTCTTGCCGTTTTGAAACCATAATGCATGAGCAATTTAACATACAATAAAACATACATAACGAGTATACCATCAAACGTCACCAAGCTTAATCTATAACAACGATCAAGCCTAAACTCCCCAACCAAGGCAATTAAATAAACAAAACACTAACAAATCCTCAACACAAATTCTGACTTATGGTGTAGGCCAATCGGCAACAGCAAATCACGAGAACTTATCTCAAGTCCTCAGCACACCAAGCACTATCCGTGAGCTTGTTCACCTAACTCAATTCATAACACACGGCATTAGAACTGAGTCTAACCCAATCGGACTCCGTTAATTTCACTTAACTATCCTCCATAATCATAAATGCCTTATTATCATTCAACATTCCAATAACTAACGATTTCTAACTTCACTCGACAATTTCTAACGAAACCCTATTTGATTAACAACTCTAAAATTGAAGGCTAACAATCAAGAACATTAAAACCTTACCTAGGGTGGTGATTTAGGAATGAATTGTGAAGGAAATTGATTGGTTGAAGGAGGAGCCGTTGAATTGTGAAGAAGCATAGGGGTGGAGAGAATTTTCGTGGCTGTGAAAGTTAAAGGAGAGAAAGAGTGAAAGTGAATGTGGTTTCTCGTAAGGGAGGAAAAAGGAAGGTGTTGCCCTTGCCAAGCTTCTCCCACAAGTTTTGACACTTGTCACACTCTCACTTGGTGCTCCCAACTACCCCCTTTTACTTCCTAATTTGCCCCTCCATCCAATTGTTGTTTGGTTGAACTTAGTTTGGTTTCTCCAACAAGACTCCCCGCTCGTTAAATGGAATAGATTCACAATATTTACAAAAATGCCATTATATTGTGGAATTACAAAACCCCGTAAAATTGGGTGTTACATTCCATCCACTTTAATTAAAATTTTGTCCTCAAAATTTGATTATATAAACAGTTCAGGATACTTAGACATCATATCCTGCTGTCTCTCCCAAGTAGTTTCCTTCGCCCCGTGGTTCCGCTTAACACCTTGACTAGTGGAATTTCTTTGTTTCTCAATACCTTAATAGAGGACTCCAGAATCTGTACCGACTTTTCCACATAGGTTAGCGTCGGTTACACCTCAATCTCCCGTGCTTCTATGACATGCGACGGGTCATGCACACACCTCATGAGCATGGATACGTGAAAGACGTTGTGGATGCTCTTCATAGATACCAGAAGCTATAATCGATATGCCATCCTCCCAATTCTCTTCAAAATAGTAAAGGGCCCCACATAGCGAGGGCTTAGCTTCCCTTTTCTCCCGAATCGCATAACGCCTTTGAATAGAGAAATCTTTAAATACACCTCATCGCCCTCATTAAACTCCAATTCCCTTCTTCTATTGTCATCATAGTTTTTCTGTCAACTTTGTGCTATCTCCATACGCTGCCTAATAACGGCAATCTTCTCTGTCGTCTGCTACAAAATATCTGGGCCGATTATGCTAGCTTCGCCAACTTCGTCCCAGTATAGCGGTGATCTACATTTTTGCCCATACAGCGCCTCATATGGAGCCATGTCGATAGTAGCCTGGAAGCTGTTATTATAGGAAAACTCGATCAGTGGCAAGTACCTGCTCCACGATCCTTGAAACGCCAATACAAAGGCTCTGAGCATATCCTCAAGAATTTGATTCATTCGTTCTGTCTGACCATTGGTCTGAGGATGGAATGCTGTGTTGCAGTTCAATTGAGTTCCCATGGCCTTGTGCAAACTTTTCCAAAATCTCGAGGTGAATCTCGGATCTCGATCCGAAACTACAGAGACGGGCACCCCGTGTAGCCTGATAATTTCTTGTACATATAGGTCAGCGAGCTGATCCATGGAGAACGTTGCTTTAACTAGAAAAAGTGGGCCAATTTCGTCAAATGGTCCACTATCACCCATATGCTATCATGCCCCTTCGTCGTTCTCAGGAGTCCAACAATAAAATTCATAGAAATCTGCTCTCATTTTCACTCCGGGATCGGTAGTGGCTGTAAGGTTCCGGCCGGCCTCTAGTGCTATGCTTTGACCTGTTGGTAGACTAAACAAGTTTCTACATACCTAGCGACCTCTCTTTTCATGTTTGGCCACAGAAGTGCTGTTTCAAGTCCCGGTACATCTTAGTGCTTCCCGGATGCACAGAATAAGCTGAGGAGTGTGCTTCGGCCAAAATCTCCTTCTTCAGCTCCTCGTCGTTAGGCACGTACCATCTATGCCTGAATCTCAATACACCATCATCCGACAGGATGAAATTGGATGGGTCCTCAGGGGTCACGCTCAATCGATACCTCTCGCACTCCAAGTCCCTCTATTGAGCTTCTCGGATTCTGTCTATGATTGTCGGGCTTAGCGAAATATTTGTGAGCATACTAGATAATTCAGCCACGATCTCTACATCAAACCTCTCAATTTCTGCCTTTAATACCATCGACATCGTGGCAAGTGAAGGCTGACTCGAAGAAGGCATTCTGCTCAGAGCATCTGCGACTTTATTCGCCTTTCCTGGGTGGTATTTAATCTCAAACTCGTAGTCTTTTACGAACTCTAACCACCTCTTTGTCGCATGTACAGTTCCTTCTGCGTAAACAGATACTTTAAGCTCTTGTAGTCTTAATATATTTCGCATTGATGCCCGTATAAATAATGTCTCTAAATCTTTAATGCGAAGACCACTGCCGCTAGTTACAGGTCATGCGTCGGATAATTCTGCTCATACGGCTTTAACTGCCGAGACGCATAGTGTAACGACCCTTACCCGTATCCTAATTTTCCTATATTATTTTTTTTAATCCTACAGTTTAAGCGGAACTTAAACTAAAATTGAAATCGTTAACATTGTTTGGAAAATCATTTAAATCTAAGTTGTTAAACTATTTAAACAAAACTTAAAATAAGTTACAAAACAATTGAAATAAAACAATTAAAATCAATTAAATTCATCGGCCAAAGCTTGGAGGGCAGAAGGGACATTTGTCCCATAAAAGGCAGGGGCGATCGATCATGCCGATCGATGGCGATCGATCGACATGTCCTCTGGAATCCGATTTCCAGAGGACTTGCTCCCCATTTCTTCACCTTTCATCACCTTTCTTCCCCTGCATATTCATACACCTATACTTCCATTTTCTTCCTCCATTATCACTAAAACCCATAACATAAAATCATTCAATTCACCATTCGTCAAATCACTAAATAGACAACCCGAAACATATTCTAAAACGTATTTAAAAAACATAGTAACTTTCGTAAAAATGAACTGCGTGGTTCGGTTTAAAAACTGAACGTATCCCGATAATATCAATTATCCAGCAGTTCCTGTATATCATCGATAAAATAATTTTCAAAACAGTTTATAAAATAGCTTTCCAAAACATAAAACATAAACCTATCAACTAACCAGATTCCAAGCATCATAATATGTTCAATCTATACAATTTCTTCTATGATGTAACTATCGTATCCCCAAATACCTTTACATCGATCCCCCATGGGTCAACATACGCGTCGACTGCCCAACACGCTCCCACGGGCATTCTCCTTCAATCTGTACGATCTTTTGGTAGAGGGACATCGTCCTCACCTTGCTCAAGGTCACCTACACCATAAAGACACCTATGAGATAAAAATTTCAGTAAATTCTACGTAAATGTTTATGCATGATCATGTATGCTCAATGCTATGAAAACCGTCCATGTCATTTCATATATCAGTACGTGTCAGTCTATAGTTATCGGAAATGCTCGACAGATAGATAGCGGACGTCAAGCGAATAGACAGCCCACACCATCTAAAGGGAGGAAAACCCGCTCACCACGGAACGCCGGGTCTGAACCTGATCTCCGATAACCCCATGTCATGGTTGTTTACTGTGATACTTTACTTGCATTTACATACATGTTCTTTTCATGAAATCCATGCGTAAATTCATTTTCATGATATTTTTAAAACCATGATGCGTGAACAGTTCAATATGAACATACATAACGAGCATATCATCAAAACACTACAAATACCATCAAAACCCTCTCAACAATCAACCTATAAAACAACCGAACCTAAACTACCCCACCAAAAACACTAGACATAACAATGACCAACATAAGCAAACAAAGAACCAACGTATCCTCAACACGATTTTCAACATATGGTGTAAGCCAATCGGCCACAGTAAGTCACGAGAACTTACCTCGCGTCCGTTGCAAAATCTAGCTCCGTCCACGAGCGTCGTTCACCTAAGGCAAATTAACAATAATCATCGTTAAAGTGCGTTTAAACCATTAAACGTCCAAATTAACGAAACCTTAGCTAAGGAAATCTCCTAAAGCTCTAACTTAGCTCTTTGAAACATTTTATCGAGCACCTTGAGCTCGTTATTTATAAAACTCCATTGATGAGATTTCTCCAAATCTCAATCATCCGATTTCTCAACTTCAACAATGAGCCTACTCCTTATGTCGTCCAACAATTACGAATACGTCCACTAGAGGCATTATCACGCCAAACCTATCGATTTCTAACCCTAAATCGTATTTTTAACGAAACCTTAAACGAAACTCTAACCGTTCAACTCTCTGAAAATCGAAGTAAACCATCCAAAAACCATAGAATCATACCTAGGGTCAGGTTTAGAGGAGAAAACGTGAAGGATCGGAGGTCGATTAGAGAGCGTTGGTTGCCGGTGTAACACCCGACATTTCGGCCAGGTGATTTTCTGACCATTTTTATTGTCACCCTCTTATTTAACCCTTATGATTTAAAATTTAATGTTAAGACAAATTTATTACAAGTTGAGTAAAACTAGGTTGGGTGGCAGTTTTGTAATTAAAATCGATGGATTTAGTATAAATAGGAAATGGAAACCTTAAACCTCATTTATTACCACTGTAGCCGACATTCCCTCTCGGCGATTCCTTCTTTCCCAAGTTCTTGCTCTCGGCTACCAGAACTTCCCTTTACCGACGGCTGGTTCGAGCTTGCTCTTCTCTGCAAATCCACACCCGAGGTATGAAATGGACAATGTAGTCATTCATTAGTAAATAGAGCTCTGTTTTCAGCTCGGCACTGAGTTCGGATTTTTTTTAGCAGTGGCCGAGTAGTTTACGACTTTTAAAATCTGGGAGTAGAAATGTCATCCCGAATCGATTCTGAGCATTTTAAGTAACCAACTCGGATTTAATCAATGGTAAAACCTGTCCACCTAGTTTCGGATTTCAGACTGCAGTGTGTCAAACAGAGGAATCAGAATGACTTTAGCTATTAGATCCTAGGATGGTTTATGATTAGGACTATTAGGACTTTGTTTTAACTACTGTAATGTACATGTTTTAGGTGAAGAAGTTTAAAGGAAAGAAACTCGGATTGCTAAGGAATCCAGGTAAGTGAATGTGTTAAGATTTCCGGCCACTAGGGCCCTACACCGCAAGGGTATTAGGAAATCACTAAGATGTTAGCTTATTGACTATGATTTGTTATTTCCACGATATGAAGAAGTTGTGTAAGTAAATGTAAAGTTACAGGATGTTTTACTTGTCCTCATGATATGACTTCTCTCTATGAACTTTATGTCTATGCACTGTGTCCCTGTTATGATTAAGTTGAGAACATGAAAAGCAAATGTAACCAAGATTAAGTGCAGAGCGGGGAAAGACTATGTTATGTATGACTCGCGAATTCTCCCACTGGTGGAGGCCGAGTTAATGATATGTATGACTCGCGAAATCTCCCACTGGTGGAGGCCGAGTTAATGATATGTATGGCTCGCGAATTCTCCCACTGGGGAGGCCGAGTGATGTATCATGATTGCCGCGATAGGCAAATGATTATGTATGTCTACCGCGATAGGCAAATGACTATGTACCCCTGTCTTCCTCCCTCGTCTCCTGCCTTAATACATGTCATGTAAATGATAAAGATGAACACGAATGATGAATGGTTTATGAACTTATGTCTCTTTAAATTGTGTACTCATGTATATTTGTCAGCATGCATTCCTTACTAAGCATTAGGCTTATAGTTAAACCTTATGGTGTAGGTGAAGAAGGTTCAGGTGAGGATGTTATGTGTAAAGGGGATGCTTAAGGCTGGTTGCTGGAGGATGCTCAAGGTGACAGTGCGGGATTGGAGAGGCGATTTATGACCCCTGGTTAAGACTCTTATGTTACAGTACGTTAAGGGACATGGTAGTTTTAGTAGGATGAGATTATTTTAAAACGTTGTGCTTTGAAACTGTCTAGTGGATCATTGAGTCAGGGAATGATTATATAGATTTATAAATGATCTGTTGCTTAAGTCTTCCGCTATATGCATTTTGAATGAGTTGTGTTTTCTTTCCGTTGGGAGGAGTCATTTGATGATTTAGTGTTCTCTACCGTAAGACGGAAGCTGGATGAAGGCAATCTTCCGGCTGACGTCATCGGCAGATGCCGAGAGTTAATTGTCTGTGGTTTTAGTCTTCGGCTGACGTCATCGGTAGAGGCCGAAGGATAGTTGTATGATGGTTTAGTCTTCCGGATGACGTCACCGGAAGATGTAAAATGTGTTTTGTCGCTTAGCGACCGGAAGATGTAAAATGTGTTTTGTCGCTTAGCGACCGGAAGATGTTAAAAATGTGTGTTGTCGCTTAGCGACCCGGAAGATGTTAAAATGTGTTTTGTCGCCTTAGCGACCGGAAGATGTAAAATGTGTGTTGTCGCTTAGCGAACGGACCGGAAGATGTAAAATGTGTGTTGTCGCTTAGCGACCGGAAGATGTAAAATGTGTGTTGTCGCTTAGCGACCGGAAGATGTAAAATGTGTGTTGTCGCTTAGCGACCGGAAGATGTAAAATGTGTGTTGTCGCTTAGCGACCGGAAGATGTAAAATGTGTTTGTCGCTTAGCGACCGGAAGATGTAAAATGTGTTTGTCGCTTAGCGACCGGAAGATGTAAAATGTGTTTGTCGCTTAGCGACCGGAAGATGTAAAATGTGTTTGTCGCTTAGCGACCGGAAGATGTAAAATGTGTGTTGTCGCTTAGCGACCGGAAGATGTAAAATGTGTTTGTCGCTTAGCGACCGGAAGATGTAAAATGTGTGTTGTCGCTTAGCGACCGGAAGATGTAAAATGTGTTTGTCGCTTAGCGACCGGAAGATGTAAAATGTGTTTGTCGCTTAGCGACCGGAAGATGTAAAATGTGTGTTGTCGCTTAGCGACCGGAAGATGTCTCCTTTTAGGCGATGTTAAGTGAGTCACGTGTAATGCACGTGATGACCGGACGACTAAATTTCTGAGGGTTGTCAACGCATGCAACCCATGCAAACCCGAGTGGTATTAAGTTAAGAGAATTGAGGGCACCTCCTCTTTTCCTGAAATTGTCAAGAAGCCAATGACCGAGTCTAGTCGCTCGACTTTGTGAAGGTTGAGCCGACGAGGCGTGGGAAGTCGGGCACGAGAGGGTTCGTCTTCCTTAATGGTTCTGCGTTTCTATTACCAGTTTAAAAAAAAAATATATGTTAAATGTGAAAGTCTGTTGAGAGATAGTATGTGAATGTAATAATAGTAAAAGTCAAGCAAACGATTAATGAAAGAATATGAACACGTGACGGCTCCTGGCCGGGGTCGTTACAATTGTGGTATCAGAGCAAAACCAGGTTCTAAAACCGATTCTGCAGACTGTCTCCCAGCACCGACTGTCACTTGAGCACACCTCAGCAACTGTAAGTATTTATGATTTCATGTATGTCATTAAGTTAAGTTATGCCTGTAATGATTTGTCTAGGAATCCCAAGATGGTTAGAGGTCAACAGAGAGAGGCCAATGAGGATAGCAATGCTATTGCTCAGTTGACTGAGTTGGTCATGCGCCAATCTCACCAGATAGAACGACTGATGACAGCTAGAGAAGAACAAGGCAACTCCAGTACTAACGCAACTCATGATCATGGGGGTGAGCGCTTCCACCGGCTTCGACCCCCGGTGTTTAATGGGTATGTTTCTGATCCTGTCCATGCTGAGGAGTGGATCAGAAAGATTGAAGATATGTTTAAGTATGCAAAGGTTGACGAAGGGGATAAGGTCACCTATGCTGTCTTCCATTTGGAGTTAAGTGCAAGGCATTGGTGGGACTCGATCCAGAGCACCACTAATGCCGAAGCTATGACCTGGGGGATGTTCAAGACTGCCTTCTTTGACAAGTACTTCAATAGGACTGTTCGGTCGACTTAAGGTAAGCTTGATTAGTTTGGAGTTTAGCTTTTGGCTTAGGGTTACGTTTTGATGATAAATCGATGGATTTTAAGTTAGGGTTTCGGATTTTGTTTATTATACCATATTATTATCGATTATTGTTGATTATTAATGATAAAAAGGATGAAGAGCATCAAATTTCTTCAATTTCACAAAAAATTGGAAGATTTACAGGACACCTTAAGGTTTGTATAGCACCTTGAACCTTTGAATTCGGACCTGTATTCAATTTATTACGAATTTTTGAAGTTGGATAAAAAGTTATGATTTAAGAAACGAGCAGTTTCGGTTTTGGTTTTTCTGCCAATTTATGTAAATGGTTTTTGATAAATGAGCTTCATAATTAGAAAGTAGACATTCTAAGGATTCCGTAGCCGCTTGAATCGTCCAAAACGGACAAGTGTAGAATTAGTTTCCCAATTTCAAAATTTGGCCAAAATTGTGGATTTCAGATTTCAGGAGTTTTAGGTGAAACATTAGTTTCTTTTGAGAGTTTGATAATAAGGTTTAGTGAAGGTTGAACTAATGGTATGTATTATATTTTCTAGGTTCTCCAATTCTCCGGTTTAGCGAACGATCTACGAGAAGTTGCTACGGATGACAGGTAAGTTCTCGTGACTTACTCTGGCCGATAGGCCTACACCGTACGTCGAAGTCGTCTCGAGGAGTTTTAGTGACGTGTTTGTTTAAATTGCTTTGGTTGGGTAGTTAGGTTTAGTTGTTTTATAGGTTATCCCTTTAATTGCTTTTATTGTCTTGATGGTACGCATGTTTCATGTTTAAATTATGCTATAAATTGTTCACGCATCACGTATTTTGAAAGAGCATGAAAATAAATTTTCGCACTATGTTTTAAAGAAAATGGCGATGTGGCCTGAAAGATGGCTATTGATCTATTGTGTGGATCGATTACGGGTCTGTCACAATACCACATCTAATATGAATCGATGTATGTTTATAGTCATGCGAGGTGGGGCTCAGGCATGGCTGTGCGTGTTGCAAGCATGTACCCCCCTCCTCTAGGTGGAAAGGGTTGTCCAACCGCAGGATGTGCCCTCTCCATTTAGGGGGTTGAGATCTCGATGACAACCTACGTAAAGATAATATGTAACACCCGAGTTTTTCGGGTTTCCGCTCCAAGGCTATTTTTGTAAATAAGTAAATTAGGTCCGTTTTGCGAGCGGATAGTTTTATTAGGACCCTAGAAATTTATGGGGATTTGTAGAAGGATAAGTGAAATTTTAGAAACCCAAATCGAGAAGAGTAATGCTAAAGTTCCCGTTTTAGCCTTTTAATATATTAATTCGTAAAAATGGTAAATCAAGTCCGTTTTACGAAAAGAAAGTGTTATTAGGGTCCTAACGATTAATGTGAATTTGTGGAGATATACGGGATTTAACGGGATTTACGGAAGGCAAAACGGTATGTTAATGTTTAGTATAAATTAATATTAGGATTATTATTATTATTATTATTATTATTAATAAAAACAAAACAAACAACAGAAACGATTCTGTTGTTTCTCGAGGCCCGAACGCCGAAGGCCGAGAGCGAAGAACAGGGGAGAACGGCGACTCTCCTCCTCCGACGCCGGCGATTTCTCGCCGTTTTCAGGCCAGACGACGGCGGCGCTTCCAGGGCCGCCATTTCCGACCGTCTTCGAGCGCAACCCGACCGGTATGCTCGTTTTCCTACTCTGTTTTGGTTCGGTTGGTGGCTGTGAGTGGTGAGCTCGATTGAGCTCCGATCACCGGCCAAAATGGGCTGCTTCCGGCGTGGGTTTGTCAACCCTAGGGCCGGCTATTGTCGATTGGCGGTGGAGCGCTCAATTTGAGCGAAAATCAGTGAAGCCCGATTTAGGGCACTCGGGTTTTGCTTATTGGAACTTCGATTTTAGGTTAGTTTATGTTAATTGGATGTTAGGAGGATAGATTGGTGAAGAAATTGATGGAATTTGATGAAAAATCAAAAAGGGGGATTTTCCGGGTAAAGGGCAGTTTCGGGTTTTTGATAAATTGACCTAGCTCCGGTCATTTGTTTTAAAATTCCTTTTGGCAGATTAAAATAGGTTATTAGAGGAGTACGTGGTTGTTAGAATCGTTTGATTCCGATAACCGACGCAAAAGTTATGCACGTTTGAGTTTTGGGTCGGTTTTTACCAAACCCAAATTAGTGGCCGTTTAATTAGGTTTTAGTTAGAAATCGATAGTATAATGTTTTTTATGCTTATTAGTGAATACACTTGTCGTTATTTAGGTAGATTAAATGAATTGATGATTATTGGTGAATTTAGGTTAAAGTTTGAATATTGGAGATTATTGGAAAACCATTAATGGAGGTTGAGTAAATTGTGAGCACCACGTGCTCGATGAAATGCCGAAGGGAGAAAATGGAAGTTTTAGGAGAAGTTGCTTTAGCTTGGAGCTTAATTTAAGTTTAGAGTTCGTTTATTTATGATCGGTTTTAATGCCTTAATTGTGAAATGCTTTAGGTGCAGACGACCTTTGGACGGTGCTCGGCTTACTACGGACGCCAGGTAAGTGGATGTTAGGCTTCCGGCCCTTAAGGCCCTACATCGTGTCAACGTTAGGTTTTTCTGCTTTGATGATGATTTTCTGATTGTGGGGATTAATGAGTTGGGTAGCATAGAATGTTAGTTGTTTGTGAAGTTTGTTAAGAATAGTATATGTCCATGTACGTAGTGAATTGTTTGATGATATGTTTTGATGATATGTCGTACATAGATTTCTCATGCATCATGTTTTAGAAAAAGCACGAAAATGTTTTAGCATATGATTTCATGATTTAAACGTAGAAACAACAACGATGTCAAACGAAAATGTAAAGTGTCTGTAACGCCCCCGAACCCGCCCCGGGTCCGGTGTGCTACTTTGCTAGCCAACCTCGCTTTTAAAACGTAATTTAAAATGATTTTTGTAAAATCACACACACACACACACACACACACACACACACACACACACACACACACACACACACACACACACACACACACACACACACACACACACACACACACACACACACACACACACACACACACACACACACACACACACACACACACACACACACACACACACACACACACACACACACACACACACACACACACACACACACACACACACACACACACACACACACACACACACACACACACACACACACACACACACACACACACACACACACACACACACACACACACACACACACACACACACACACACACACACACACACACACACACACACACACACACACACACACACACACACACACACACACACACACACACACACACACACACACACACACACACACACACACACACACACACACACACACACACACACACACACACACACACACACACACACACACACACACACACACACACACACACACACACACACACACACACACACACACACACACACACACACACACACACACACACACACACACACACACACACACACACACACACACACACACACACACACACACACACACACACACACACACACACACACACACACACACACACACACACACACACACACACACACACACACACACACACACACACACACACACACACACACACACACACACACACACACACACACACACACACACACACACACACACACACACACACACACACACACACACACACACACACACACACACACACACACACACACACACACACACACACACACACACACACACACACACACACACACACACACACACACACACACACACACACACACACACACACACACACACACACACACACACACACACACACACACACACACACACACACACACACACACACACACACACACACACACACACACACACACACACACACACACACACACACACACACACACACACACACACACACACACACACACACACACACACACACACACACACACACACACACACACACACACACACACACACACACACACACACACACACACACACACACACACACACACACACACACACACACACACACACACACACACACACACACACACACACACACACACACACACACACACACACACACACACACACACACACACACACACACACACACACACACACACACACACACACACACACACACACACACACACACACACACACACACACACACACACACACACACACACACACACACACACACACACACACACACACACACACACACACACACACACACACACACACACACACACACACACACACACACACACACACACACACACACACACACACACACACACACACACACACGTAAGCTTACGCTTAGAAGTAGGGATAACAATATAGGACAAGCCACACCCTAACCTAACAAAACACAATTACCACCCGGCACTACAATGCAACACTCAAATCTGATGGGAAACGGGCCTAAAATACGTTTAAAATACCTCGAAAAATTTCGGGTTAAAATAATTTAGAAATAGGAAAAATAAAATTTTTTTTTTTTTTTTTTACACTTGGGTACTGTTAACGCGCCCGAACGCAGCCTGTTACGCGTTCGAACGCAGAACTCTCGGGTGCTACAGTACCCAAGAGCTCTGGCGCGCGCCCGAACGCTTGCTGATGCGCGCCAGATCGCAGGCAATACGACCTACTTCACTTTCCCAGGCTAAACACTTCCAAAAATTCTGAAATTTTAACCACGTCATCCCGACACCCATAACTTCATGTCCCATAAATTTCTTGAAAAACCGACTTAAAACAATTAACAAAAAAAATAGAGACCTCAACCCGACATTATGGATTTGAAAACCAAAAATCGACAATATAACGGCTAAATTTTCGAAATCCAAAACCTGAAAAGACAATACCCTTAAAACACGATTTAACCAACCAAATGACCAGATCAATCCAACTATATACATCAAACAAAATTTAACCAAACGACTCTAAGATCCAATCCCGACCACAACGTGCACATTTCACCACCATTATCACACACCAAAATAACTATACACTTCAACTCCAAATACTCAAAACATGACCAATCAAGCAACACCCAAACATTCCCAAATCCACTCCTAATAACTCAAAGTTTTCAAAACATGCACTACCACAAACCCCTGCCGAGAACTAGGTCGAAGCGCCCCGACAACTGCCCGCACCGGCATACAGCGTACATCAACGACTGCGTCCTAATCCCAGCTTTTCTCGTAGCTCTAACCTGTACTCCAGTCATCACCTACACCACAGAACACACACACACACACACACACACACGTAAGCTTACGCTTAGCAAGTAGGGATAACAAATATAGACAAGCACAACCCTAACCTAACAACACAATACCACCCGGCACTACAATGCAACACAACATTACCCAACACGACAACACAATGCTAGTTGCCCGCACCGAAGTGCCTTAGACTTTAACCAACTCTCACACAAAATCTTACGTATACACAGTTAGGTGCCTCTTGCAGAACCTCCCGAAGCTTGCCATATTTTAGACACTACTTCGCGACGAGGAGCCACTACACAACTTTTGTGGAAACCTCCTGAAGCTTGCCATATTTCAGACACTACTTCGCGACGAGGAGCCACTACACAGCTTTTGTGGAAACCTCCCGAAGCTTGCCATATTTCAAACACTACTTCGCGAGGAGGAGCCACTACACAGCTTTTGTGGAAACCTCCCGAAGCTTGCCATATTTCAGACACTACTTCGCGACGAGGAGCCACTACACAGCTTTTGTGGAAACCTCCCGAAGCTTTCCATATTTCAGACACTACTTCGCGACGAGGAGCCACTACACAGCTTTTGTGGAAACCTCCCGAAGCTTGCCATATTTCAGACACTACTTCGCGACGAGGAGCCACTACACAGCCTTTGTGGAAACCTCCCGAAGCTTGCCATATTTCAGACACTACTTCGCGACGAGGAGCCACCGCCAACAGACCACTTTCAAAACCATGTATATGCCACTAATGCTTAACCAACACAAAACATTCAAAACATGCTTAACCACAACCAAACATTTAAAACCACTCTTAACCACAACCAAACGTTTAAAACCATACTTAACCAAACATTCAAGCAACCAAATTAGAGCAAAGCAACAATCTCAAACACTAACAATACACTATCAAACAATAAATCCTACCGTTCTGTGGTGTAGGCCCGAAGGCAACAAACACACGTCCACTATTTACCTGAACTCCTTGCGCGTGCTCGTAACTAAAAGCTCAGTCGGTCCAATTGTTCTCTCGTTAACCTAAAAATATAAGGAAAACAACTTAGCACACTCTAAGAATTCCAAAGGCTTGCCTAAATAGCCTAAGATAAAACTAAGGACAAATTTACCAAAATGTACAACAAACCCGAAATTACCCACACTTTTCATCATCAAAATTCAATCGATCAATTCACTCATAAAATTCTAAAGGATTCTAAACAATTTCTAAAACCAGAACTAACCAACAATTTACCCTAAAATCACAAAACCCGATTTTCTACCCAATTTAACTGTCAAACTTCAAACGGTCATAACTCCCTCGTTTTTCAACGGATTTCAACGTGCCACCCCAACTCGGAAACCTCTACACGTCCACTATCCATTGAATCACTCAAACTAACCAAACAAACACTTTGGCCAACCCAAAATTCACAAAGACAGAATCGGCCCTACAGTTTTCTTAAACCGTTTTTGTGTAACACTCTTTCAATCTTCCATCTAACCCCTCTAACAACCTAAATCACTCCATTCAACAACTAAACTACCACAATTAGAAAGGAAACAACCAATTGAAACCCTAATTTCGTAGCTTCCCATTAGGGTTTCCCAAACCCACACAAAACTCACTCTAAACCCTTCAAAAACACTCACAAACTTCACCTATACCAATACAAACCAAAACCCATATATTATTACCTTGAAACTCCTTGCACAAATTGAAGAGAAGAGAGGAGGAAGGGCAGCTATGGCAGATGGAGAAGAACGTGAAGAATGAGGGAGAGAAGGAAAGAAATTGCTTTTTAATCTAATCATTTTCCACCTTTTTGTTTTTTTCCCCACAAAATTTCCTTATTTCTAATTCAAACCCCACCTTTTTCTCACTTGAATGTCAATGTGAAATGCTCCCTTGAATTACCACTTTAATGCCAATTAACACTCACATTCTATTGGTTCCTTAAATTTGACTTTTCAAACACCTTTTTGCTTTTGAATTTTTCAAGCTTCCTTCTCCTTCAACATTTCAACCTATCCTTATTTTATTGGTCAACTTCATTCTTTTTTTTTTTTTTTCATTATTTCTAAACCTTCATCCCTCTAAACAATTACTCTTAGGCCTATATGCGTTATAGAAAAAAATCTCGGGTGTTACAATCCACCCTCCTTACAAAAATTTTGTCCTCAAAATTTGCGTATTGCGCATCTTAGTATTCTTCCACTTACTCCTACTAAACTTACCTCCTAACTTCGTGCGTTGCCACATTAAATCCCAACTACATTACCATCTTAAGCTTCCATCTGGTGATAATAATTCCTTGCATTTCCAAAGTTTTATTTTCACTTACTCAGCACTCCCTAGCTCAAATACTTCTACGCCTATTGACATGAACCGGTTTAGTTATCACGAGGACTCTTAAATTCCTCTAACTTACACTTACATTGAAACCTCAAATTTCAACTCTCTTCTACTCCCCTGACTTTCGGATTGCTATGCTAAACCTCGACTACTCTATGGTCTTAATTATCTATCGAAGAATGACAATTTTACATCTCCAAAGGTTTATATTTGCTAACTACGTACTACGTAGTTTGAATACTCATACATCCATTGGCCTTGACATGATAAATCCTCACCTATACTCTCAAACTCTTCTAACTGAGTTCTCAACTCTAGTCTTCCTTCAAGCTAATTGCATCATCACCTTACTTTCAAAATACGCAACTATTTACTTCAAACCATCATAACATTTTATTCCTTCACACACAAAGCTCTCAATACATAAACTATCCCTTTTTCTTTCGAAATATAAAATGACTTACGCTCGATTTAACCAACTTCGACTGTAATTATCACCAAGCACTTTCAAATTCTTAAGTCTAAACCAACTCGTTCTCACTCAATATTTTGAATGGTGTACCCTGACTTTACTTCAACTCTCAACCTCCCTTAATTGCATAACACTAAAAACTTAGCGAATAACTTCTTATTCTAAGTTCTCAGTTCAAAAATTCCTCTCAAAATAAATTCTCATCTTGCACCTATTCGTTATTCATTTTAACATCATCCACGCACTGACTACCTAAACTAATCTACTATGCTCTTGAAGTACTAGAGTGCTCATAATTACCTTTACTACACTCAATTTATCTCACTTCTATTTCATTCATAACCACACACTCTCAAAGTCTTAGTTTCGGTGTATTCCCACTTCGACTCTAGCCCATGTCCACTACTCAACACTTTATAAATCAATATCCCCAAAATTCATTTGCTCAAAATTCCTATTCAATGAGGGTTTCTTTATCCATTCTCTCCAACTAATCCTTATAGCTACACTCACTGCTCTGAATCTCATCCACTATACCCTCGATCATGCATCGAGGGTTGTCAACTCTCTATGACTCTAATTTCGGGTCATTCTAAACTATATACCTCACAAACCGCTACCACCAAAACAATACAACATACCTCAGTCTATCAAAATAAAGAAACAGCCGTTGAACTACAAATACCATACCTGAGATGACTGTTAAATCATGCGTGTTGTTTTAGCCTGACCCTTCTTTTCTATAGGACAATCCTTGGCTATATGTCCAGGCTTATTGCAATTGAAACACTGATTGGTCTTTGGCTTTGGACAATCTCGGGCAGCATGGCCAGCTTTAAAACAGTTAAAACATTTTCCCTCGTATTGACCGCACTCTCCTGGATGAAATTTCAAACACTTAAGACATTTCGGAAAACTTCTTCTTTTCTTTTGTCGTGGTTTCTTTCCTTCTCTTTGGTCACATAAAGTATCTCCCGATCTTTTAGGTTCCTGAAGCTGTGATGAAGATCCATCATCACCCATCAGAGTTGTAATTCCTGTGAACATTTGACCCAGAACTTTTGCTGGTTTAATCAACTTACCAGCAGCTTCCTCAACTTCTAATGCTTTCGCTACTACCTCAGAAAATGAACTTTTCGTAATCCCGAAGGTCTTCACCAGCATATAAATCTCGGGTTTCAAGCCCTGCACAAACTGAAAGATCTTATCTTCTTCCCGACTGACCATGTGGCTGGCAAACTGAGACAAGAGTTCAAATTGCTGAATATAATCTCCCACTGATCCCGTTTGCTTAAGTGCCATAAATTCAATCCTCTTTGCACCCTGGGCCGTCTGGTTGTAGTATTTATCGAAGAACAAGTCCTTAAAGTCTTGCCAGGTTAAGCCATGAGGACTGATGGTACCCTCCACCGACTCCCACCAACTTTGAGCATTATTGGCCAGATAAAAAGTAGCATATTTCACTTTGTTTACTTCTTCAACCTCGGCAACTTTAAACATATTCTCTATAGTATGAATACACCTATCTGCAGCTGTAGGATCCGTTAATCGGCCCTCAAACGCCGGAGGGTTCAGCCCCCGAAATCTATTTCCACTAGCACCGACTCCAACATTTCCAAATCCTCCATGTCCAATTAAAGTTCCAACTAGCTCTGCTTGCCGGGTAACCATGTCTGCTAGCTGCTTAACAGAGTCCTCAAGTGGATTTCTGGGCGGCACGGGTTCATGCCTAGGTCTCCTGGTTCATCTAGGGTTATACATTGTAACTTAATCCTGTATACAATTCAAAACAAACTAACTTAGATATAAAACTAGCTAAAGGAAAGAATACTTACAGTCGGTGAAGCATGTTGCACGACGGCCGGCATTGTCGGGTAATTCTTTGAACGTTTCGACCATTAAAGCTCTGATACCATCTTGTAACGCCCCCGAACCCGGCCCGGGTCCGGTGTGCTACTTTGCTAGCCAACCTCGCTTTTAAAACGTAATTTAAAATGATTTTTGTAAAATTTTCGAGTTTTGCAAACACTCAAAATCTGATGGGAAACGGGCCTAAAATACGTTTAAAATACCTCGAAAAATTTCGGGTTAAAATAATTTAGAAATAGGAAAAATAAAATTTTTTTTTTTTTTTTTACACTTGGGTACTGTTCACGCGCCCGAACGCAGCCTGTTACGCGTTCGAACGCAGAACTCTCGGGTGCTACAGTACCCAAGAGCTCTGGCGCGCGCCCGAACGCTTGCTGATGCGTGCCCGATCGCAGGCAATACGACCTACTTCACTTTCCCAGGCTAAACACTTCCAAAAATTCTGAAATTTTAACCACGTCATCCCGACACCCATAACTTCATGTCCCATAAATTTCTTGAAAAACCGACTTAAAATAATTAACAAAAAAAATAGAGACCTCAACCCGACATTATGGATTTGAAAACCAAAAATCGACAATATAACGGCTAAATTTTCGAAATCCAAAACCTGAAAAGACAATACCCTTAAAACACGATTTAACCAACCAAATGACCATATCAATCCAACTATATACATCAAACAAAATTTAACCAAACGACTCTAAGATCCAATCCCGACCACAACGTGCACATTTCACCACCATTATCACACACCAAAATAACTATACACTTCAACTCCAAATACTCAAAACATGACCAATCAAGCAACACCCAAACATTCCCAAATCCACTCCTAATAACTCAAAGTTTTCAAAACATGCACTACCACAAACCCCTGCCGAGAACTAGGTCGAAGCGCCCCGACAACTGCCCGCACCGGCATACAGCGTACATCAACGACTGCGTCCTAATCCCAGCTTTTCTCGTAGCTCTAACCTGTACTCCAGTCATCACCTACACCACAGAACACACACACACACACACACGTAAGCTTACGCTTAGCAAGTAGGGATAACAAATATAGACAAGCACAACCCTAACCTAACAACACAACACAACCCGGCACTACAACGCAACACAACATTACCCAACACGACAACACAATGCTAGTTGCCCGCACCGAAGTGCCTTAGACTTAACCAACTCTCACACAACATCTTACGTATACACAGTTAGGTGCCTCTTGCAGAACCTCCCGAAGCTTGCCATATTTCAGACACTACTTCGCGACGAGGAGCCACTACACAACTTTTGTGGAAACCTCCCGAAGCTTCCCATATTTCAGACACTACTTCGCGACGAGGAGCCACTACACAGCTTTTGTGGAAACCTCCCGAAGCTTGCCATATTTCAGACACTACTTCGCGACGAGGAGCCACTACACAGCTTTTGGGGAAACCTCCTGAAGCTTGCCATATTTCAGACACTACTTCGCGACGAGGAGCCACTACACAGCTTTTGTGGAAACCTCCCGAAGCTTGCCATATTTCAGACACTACTTCGCGACGAGGAGCCACTCACAGCTTTTGTGGAAACCTCCCGAAGCTTGCCATATTTCAGACACTACTTCGCGACGAGAGCCACTACACAGCTTTTGTGGAAACCTCCCGAAGCTTGCCATATTCAGACACTAACTTCGCGACGAGGAGCCACTACACAGCTTTTGTGGAAACCTCCCGAAGCTTGCCATATTTCAGACACTACTTCGCGACGAGGAGCCACCGCCAACAGACCACTTTCAAACCATGCATATGCCACTAATGCTTAACCAACACAAAACATTCAAAACATGCTTAAACCACAAACCAAACATTTAAAACCACTCTTAACCACAACCAACCGTTTAAAACCATACTTAACCAAACATTCAGCAACCAAATCAGAGCAAAGCAACAATCTCAAACACTAACAATACACTATCAAACAATAAATCCTACCGTTCTGTGGTGTAGGCCCGAAGGCAACAAACACACGTCCACTACTTACCTGAACTCCTTGCGCGTGCTCGTAACTAAAAGCTCAGTCGGTCCAATTGTTCTCTCGTTAACCTAAAAATATAAGGAAA
Source organism: Begonia masoniana (assembly GCA_022432975.1). NCBI lineage: Eukaryota > Viridiplantae > Streptophyta > Magnoliopsida > Cucurbitales > Begoniaceae > Begonia > Begonia masoniana. The sequence continues at coordinate 32,257,970 of CM039503.1, read as the reverse complement.
ACAACTTAGCACACTCTAAGAATTCCAAAGGCTTTCCTAAATAGGCTAAGATAAAACTAAGGACAAATTTACCAAAATGTACAACAAACCCGAAATTACCCACACTTTTCATCATCAAAATTCAATCGATCAATTCACTCATAAAATTCTAAAGGATTCTAAACAATTTCTAAAACCAGAACTAACCAACAATTTACCTTAAAATCACAAAACCCGATTTTCTACCCAATTTAACTGTCAAACTTCAAACGGTCATAACTCCCTCGTTTTTCAACGGATTTCAACGTGCCACCCCAACTCGGAAACCTCTACACGTCCACTATCCATTGAATCACTCAAATTAACCAAACAAACACTTTGGCCAACCCGAAATTCACAAAGACAGAATCGGCCCTACAGTGTTCTTAAACCGTTTTTGTGTAACACTCTTTCAATCTTCCATCTAACCCCTCTAACAACCTAAATCACTCCATTCAACAACTAAACTACCACAATTAGAAAGGAAACAACCAATTGAAACCCTAATTTCGTAGCTTCCCATTAGGGTTTCCCAAACCCACACAAAACTCACTCTAAACCCTTCAAAAACACTCACAAACTTCACCTATACCAATACAAACCAAAACCCATATATTATTACCTTGAAACTCCTTGCACAAATTGAAGAGAATAGAGGAGGAAGGGCAGCTATGGCGGATGGAGAAGAACGTGAAGAATGAGGGAGAGAAGGAAAGAAATTGCTTTTTAATCTAATCATTTTCCACCTTTTTGTTTTTTTCCCCACAAAATTTCCTTATTTCTAATTCAAACCCCACCTTTTTCTCACTTGAATGTCAATGTGAAATGCTCCCTTGAATTACCACTTTAATGCCAATTAACACTCACACTCTATTGGTTCCTTAAATTTGACTTTTCAAACACCTTTTTGCTTTTGAATTTTTCAAACTTCCTTCTCCTTCAACATTTCAACCTATCCTTATTTTATTGGTCAACTTCATTCTTCTTTTTTTTTTTTTTTTTTTTCATTATTTCTAAACCTTCATCCCTCTAAACAATTACTCTTAGGCCTATATGCATTATAGAAAAAAATCTCGGGTGTTACAGTGTCTGAGGGAAGTGATTCACCCCTCAGATGTAAATTGTGGAACGTCCAGAAAACGTATGATATCTGAGGGAAGTGGTTCACCCTTCAGGTAAAGATTTATATGTGGAACGTCTAGAGATGGAGAAACTAATCCGCCCTCCATTGGTAGAGGATTACATGTATGTACGATGGAAATGAAATGATATGTATGATGAAACGAAATGAAATGAATATGTATGACGAAACGAAACGAAATGAATATGAACGATGAAACGAAACGAAATGATTATGTACGATGAAACTGTAGAAACTGCATATTTTAAGTAAAATGTTTTAAATTCATATAGTGCATCCCCTTACTATGCATTAGGCTTAATGTATATGTTGCATGATGTAGGTGACAGGTTCGAAAGCAAGAGTTTCTCTTGATGACAAAGAACAGGTGGTCGACGGATGGTGCTCGTGGCGACGGGGTGTGTTTTGACTTGGCTTGATGATCCGATGGCTTGAATGATGTATGTCAAACGATGTGAGTTTGTTTTGTTGGTTAGTAGGTCTACGTGTAGGTTTAATTTGTGAAAGTATCAAAGTGTTTAAGTATGTAGATTAGAGGTTTTCATAGAAAAATGAATGAACAGTCGAGTTTTGATGTATATGTAGTAGTAGTAGATTGTTTAGAATGTGGAGTTTAAATTTTAGAATTTTACTGGAACTGTTTGGGTATTTTGAACTGTTTGGTTATTTTAAAACAGGTAAGGATACGCTCGATTTTTATAGCGATCCACGCAGTTTGTTTTCTTGAGTATAGGTTATATTAGTGTCGTGTTTTAATTGATCTTATTTTAATTGTTTTAAATATTTTATTTGTTTTAAGTTATTAATGGTTTTAGTCTAGTTTTAAATGTTTTACAAGTCGAAATGTTTTACGCTCAAATGTTTAATGTTTAAGTCAAAGTTAGTCTGTAAAGGTTGTTAGAGGTGGGTCAATTGTCTAGATCCGTTTTCCTTAAAGTGTAACGCCCCGAACTCGCCCCGGGCCCAGTGCGTCACATTGCAAACAAATCCCGTGTTTAAACAACGTTTAAAAGTAATTTAATGAAATTCTCGGCTCGATTTTCGGGTTTTCTGAACCCTCAATTTTTCTTGGAAAGCGTGTCTAAAATCCTTAGAAATATGTTGGAAAAATGTCGGGTTAAAATGGTCTGGAAAATCGAAGGTTAAAAGCATTTTTTTTTTTAAAAAAAATTTGGAATGGGGCGCTGCTGGGCGCCACGCGCGCGCACAGCGCGCACAGCGCGCGCACCACGCGCCCACGCGGCCCCCTGGCGCGCGCACAGCGCACGCCCCTGCGCGCCCTTGCGTGCTGGTCGTGTTTCGGAGGCGAATACTCGCCTCCGGGTGCCGAATACTCGCCACCCTCTCTGCCCCGCTCGCCCAAAATAACCCCAGAGGCGATTACTCGCCTCCCATGGCGAGCAATCGCCAACCCCTCGGGTTTTTGACCCCCAAAACGCCCAAAACTTGACTTTTGCCCGGCTTTTCGACCTTCCCTCACTTCCTTCATTTTTCTACGACTAAAACAACTCCAAAAATTCTGAAAATTTAAACATACCTTCCCGACACTTAAACCCTTAAAGCCCATAAAAATCTTGGAAAACCGACTTCAAACGGCGAATACAAAAATAGAAAACATAACCCGACGTTAGTTATTTTAAAACCAAAATGGGCGGCGTAACGCCTAAATTTCTTTAAACCAAATCCTGAAAAGAAAACACAAAATATATGTTCTCAACTTCCCAAATAAAACAACCATTAAACACAATACCGCCGACTCAAAACACTAAAATACGTTACGAAAACATTTGCAGATATTCATACTAAACATCTAATTCATCTAAGTTGTTTTAAACAAATATCCTTTCAACACCATTTCCAAAACTCTTGCCAAACTATCTACAACATCCCCACCAAATGCAATATCCCCACAAAATACAATATCCCCACAAAATACCCGAGGACGATAGTAATCGAGACGCCCCGACAATAACCTACACCGGCGGACTCCGTACTCCCCCGACCGCGGCCTAATCCTGAGCTGTCTCCTCGACCTCACCTGTATAAAGCTCGTCACCTACACCATAGAACACAAAACATAAGCCTAATGCTTAGCAAGTAGGGAAATGCACAATAACATACTAAATGCTCGACTCAACCCTATCATGCAGTTTCTACACACTCTGTTGTTTTCTTTTCGTTTCGGTTGCATTTATCTTTCACTTTCATGTGAATCAAGTAGGCACACGCCCAACACAATCCTGGACGGCCACGCCTTGACCCACGGAGCAAGACCGGAGGCACACGTCCCAACACAGTCCAAGACGGCCAACCGAATCTCCTCCAATCGATCGTAGAATCCTCATCGCGCACTTCAAGCACGAGTGCACTTCAAGCCCGAACCTCATTGTGCGCTTCAAGCACAGGTGCACTTCAAGCACCAACCCCATTGTGCACTTCAAGCACGAACAGTTGAGGTCGAGAAATTCATACTCACGACTCATTACGTACATTAGAATCCCCCAATCAATCGTAGAATCCTCATCGTGCACTTCAAGCACGAGTGCACTTCAAGCACCAACCCCATTGTGCACTTCAAGCACGAACCTAGGTCGAGAAATTCATACTCACGACCACGTTGCAAATCTTTTCTTATCTTTCATTTCATTCTTACTGCTCAAGGATGAAAAACCGTAATTTCGTAGTTTAAGAAACCATGATCGTTACACACGTGCATGACCAAAAGCAAAACAGCAAAATCAACAATCCGCTAAACCGTTCTATGTGTGTAGGTCCGAGGCAACAAACCGCACTGTGATCGTCGCGGCCACTACTTACCTGGTTGCTCGGATTCCTTGCTTACTTTTATCGCTAATTCATCGTCCGACGTCCTAAAATAATGAATGTGCTTAATAAGTCACCATAACATCTACAGGATTCTTAAACTAAACTAAAACAACACGTACAACTTCATCACCCTCAAAACAACGCAAACTCAGTTTTTCCAAAATGCGTCAACATCAAACGTCATAATCTCCTCATTTTTCAACGGATTTTGACGGTGCCCCCCCCATTCGGAAACCTCACACGTCTACTATCTATTGAAATGCTTAAATCCCCCAACAACACCTTGACCACCCAAATACCAAGACAGTTCGTGCATTGGGTTTCCACCGGTTTTTCCCAACCTTAACTCCTTCCAAATCACAATCAACTCCTTAGATCACCTAACCCAAGTCATTCAACCCCACCAACCATTGAAAGAATCAACTATTAAAACCAATTTCCGGCTTCCGAATTAGGTTTTCAACCCTCACCAAATCCTCTAAACACCCCAAAACACTCAAGCTTCACTAATAGCATCCAACTAAACCCTAATTTTACCTTCAAAACAATCACCTTGAAAACTTGATGGAGGAACTTGGAAGAGCCTTCAATGCGCCAAGGGAATTCGTGGCGAGCACAAACGCGCCAGAGAGCTGACAACCTTGCCTAACTTTTGTCTTTTTACCCATAAAGATGTTCCACTTTTCTTTCCTCCACACCACAACTTTCTTTAAAATTATAAATCACCACATTCTTCTTTCTACTTTTTCCATCCAACGTGGCTGCCATTTTCCCCCATTTTTCCTTTCATTTTCCACTACTAATAACCTCCAGTGGCTATTAAGAGTTGACTTTTCACTATTCTATCTCTTTTCCTCTCTTGACTTTCCAACGTGAGTGAACCTTTACTTTCCCCCATTTTAGTCATTTATTTTCCTTTACAAAAAAATTGCCATAGTTTGTTAAAGTCCTTTGACTTTTCAACTCACGGTAACGTTGAATTTTTTTTTTTTTTTCAACCCTCTTTCTCCTCTTTCTTTTTAACCCCCTTCAATCCCTTCAAGCAATAAACTCTTATACATTCTAACCTATGCTAGTCCATGGTAGACATTCTCGGGTGTTACATAAATTTTAGGTACAAATGAAAAGTTATCTGAATACTACGTGGGCTTATGTAATAGTTTGCTCACGGAATTCCGTGCAGGCCCATCCGGGTTGGGGTCGTCACATAATAAAATGTTGCATGATTTACGAACGCATATGCACAGCCTGCATTGCATTACATAAAGCCTTGCTGAGATTTTTATCTCATAGATTGTCTGTAGGTGTAGGGGATCTTGACTTAGGTAGGGCGAGATCCCCTCAACACCGAGGAGCTGATGCAGTTGACGGAGGATGGCTCGCGGGTGTGCTGGCGCAGTCGATGCTTAAACCCTGACCAGTGGGGGTGTATGTCTGTGTTTTGAGGGTTTTTGGAGATATTTTTTGATTTAAACAGTGGATTAGGATCGGGTTAATTGTATAGATAGAACTTTTAGGATGTTTGGATCTGACTATTTGTGGTTTATTTTTTGAGATTTTTAACGTTTTTCCGGAACTTGTTTTTGTAAATGTTGGTAATAGGGATATGTTCTTTTTTAAACATATCCAAATAGTTCGTTTTCATTAAATATATTGTCGTTTTAAATGTTTTTCGAGTCAGTTTTAATGGTTTTTCAATGGAGGAGGTACGAGTATTCGGGATTTTTATGTTAAATTGAATTTTGAACGTATGCGGTGTCAGATAATTGGGGAAGGGAGTGTATGTGGTTAAGTAGTTGGAGTATATTGTGCAAGGGAGGAATAAGAAGGAGAAAAAAAAAAAAATTAATAAATTATTTATTAAGAAAGAGGTGAGACAATGCATTTGGTGACCATTGCCATGAGAGGCGTCTTCCCAAGGGGATCCCACGCTCTGGCAAATTCCAGAGCGTGTGGCGATCGTTGCCCAAGGTGGGCGATCGATCGCCGGTGAACGCTCGCGATCGATCCGAATCCGCCGGGGAACGATCGCGAGGCGATCGTTCGCTTCGCGATCGTTCACTACACCGGGGCGATCATGATGCCCCCCCCCCCCCCCCTTTCTTACTGTCGATCGATCGCCAGAAATGGTCGATCGAATCTCCCCTTGATTTTCAGGACCAAAAGTCCCTTTTGTCTTGCCCCTCCTTGGCCACGCTTTTTCCAGTTTTTAAATTGTTTTTAAACAATTGTTTTGATTGTTTTATATTTTTTTATAGTTTTGTCAATGGTTTAAAAGTGAAACTTCATGATTCCGCTTATTAAACGTTTTATTTCCACTCGAACGTTAAGTTTAAAGTTGTAGGTATAAAAAAAATACGAGAAATAGGGTCAGTGTTATGGTCGCTACAGTTTATGGTATCAGAGCCCACTGTATTTTAAAAACGGTTCTGTAACTGCTCGACTGCATACCACTACCGGAAATCCTTCCTCAACTGTAATCGTTTTACTTTCTTAGGCCTATATGCGTTATAGAAAAAAAATCTCGGGTGTTACAACTCCACCTCTCCTTACAAAAAAAATTTTGTCCTCAAAAATTTGCGTATTGCGCATCTTAGTATGTTCCACTTACTCTACTAAACTTAACCTCCTAACTTCGTGCGTTGCCACATTAAATCCCAACTACATACCATCTTAAGCTTCCATCTGGTGATAATAATTCCTTGCATTTCCAAAGTTTTATTTTCACTTACTCAGCACTCCCTAGCTCAAATACTTCTACGCCTATTGACATGAACCGGTTTAGTTATCACGAGGACTCTTAAATTCCTCTAACCTTACACTTACATTGAAACCTCAAATTTCACTCTCTTCTACTCCCCTGACTTTCGGATTGCTATGCTAAACCTCGACTACTCTATGTTCTTAATTATCTATCGAAGAATGACAATTTTACATCTCCAAAGGTTTATATTTGCTAACTACGTACTACGTAGTTTGAATACTCATACATCCATTGGCCTGACATGATAAATCCTCACCTATACTCTCAAACTCTTCTAACTGAGTTCTCAACTCTAGTCTTCCTTCAAGCTAATTGCATCATCACCTTACTTTCAAAATACGCAACTATTTACTTCAAACCATCATAACATTTATTCCTTCACACACAAAGCTCTCAATACATAAACTATCCCTTTTGTCTTTCGAAATATAAAATGAATTACGCTCGATTTAACCAACTTCGACTGTAATTATCACAAGCACTTTCAAATTCTTAAGTCTAAACCAACTCGTTCTCACCTCAATATTTTGAATGGTGTACCCTGACTTTACTTCAACTCTCAACCTCCCTAATTGCAATACACTTAAAAACTTAGCGAATAACTTCTTATTCTAAGTTCTCAGTTCAAAAATTCCTCTCAAAATAAATTCTCATCTTGCACCTATTCGTTATTCATTTTAACATCATCCACGCACTGACTACCTAACTAATCTACTATGCTCTTGAAGTACTAGAGTGCCATAATTACCTTTACTACACTCAATTTATCTCACTTCTATTTCATTCATAACCACACACTCTCAAAGTCTTAGTTTCGGTGTATTCCCACTTCGACTCTAGCCCATGTCCCACTACTCAACACTTTATAAATCAATATCCCCAAAATTCATTTGCTCACAATTCCTATTCAATGAGGGTTTCTTTATCCATTCTCTCCAACTAATCCTTATAGCTACACTCACTGCTCTGAATCTCATCCACTATACCCTCGATCATGCCATCGAGGGTGTCAACTCTCTATGACTCTAATTTCGGGTCATTCTAAACTATATACCTCACAAACCGCTACCACCAAAACAATACAACATACCTCAGTCTATCAAAATAAAGAACAGCCGTTGAAACTACAAATAACCATACCTGAGATGACTGTTAAATCATGGTGTTTGTTTTAGCCTGACCCTTCTTTTCTATAGGACAATCCTTGGCTATATGTCCAGGCTTATTGCAATTTGAAACACTGATTGGTCTTTGGCTTTGGACAATCTCGGGCAGCATGGCCAGCTTTAAAACAGTTTTAAAACATTTTTCCCTCGTATTGACCGCACTCTCCTGGATGAAATTCAAACACTTAAGACATTTCGGAAAACTTCTTCTTTTCTTTTGTCGTGGTTTCTTCCTTCTCTTTGGTCACATAAAGTATCTCCCGATCTTTTAGGTTCCTGAAGCTGTGATGAAGATCCTCATCACCCATCAGAGTTGTAATTCCTGTGAACATTTGACCCAGAACTTTTGCTGGTTTAATCAACTTACCAGCAGCTTCCTCAACTTCTAATGCTTTCGCTACTACCTCAGAAAATGAACTTTTCGTTAATCCCGAAGGTCTTCACCAGCATATAAATCTCGGGTTTCAAGCCCTGCACAAACTGAAAGATCTTATCTTCTTCCCGACTGACCATGTGGCTGGCAAACTGAGACAAGAGTTCAAATTGCTGAATATAATCTCCCACTGATCCCGTTTGCTTAAGTGCCATAAATTCAATCCTCTTTGCACCCTGGGCCGTCTGGTTGTAGTATTTATCGAAGAACAAGTCCTTAAAGTCTTGCCAGGTTAAGCCATGAGGACTGATGGTACCCTCCACCGACTCCCCACCAACTTTGAGCATTATTGGCCAGATAAAAAGTAGCATATTTCACTTTGTTTACTTCGTCAACCTCGGCAACTTTAAACATATTCTCTATAGTATGAATACACCTATCTGCAGCTGTAGGATCCGTTAATCGGCCCTCAAACGCCGGAGGGTTCAGCCCCCGAAATCTATTTCCACTAGCACCGACTCCAACATTTCCAAATCCTCCATGTCCAATTAAAGTTCCAACTAGCTCTGCTTGCCGGGGTAACCATGTCTGCAGCTGCTTAACAGAGTCCTCAAGTGGATTTCTGGGCGGCACGGGTTCATGCTAGGTCTCCTGGTTCATCTAGGGTTATACATTGTAACTTAATCCTGTATACAATTTCAAAACAAACTAACTTAGATATAAAACTAGCTAAAGGAAAGAATACTTACAGTCGGTGAAGCATGTTGCACGACGGCCGGCATTGTCGGGTAATTCTTTGAACGTTTCGACCATTAAAGCTCTGATACCATCTTGTAACGCCCCCGAACCCGGCCCGGGTCCGGTGTGCTACTTTGCTAGCCAACCTCGCTTTTAAAACGTAATTTAAAATGATTTTTGTTAAAATTTTCGAGTTTTGCAAACACTCAAAATCTGATGGGAACGGGCCTAAAATACGTTTAAAATACCTCGAAAAATTTCGGGTTAAAATAATTTAGAAATAGGAAAAATAAAATTTTTTTTTTTTTTTTTACACTTGGGTACTGTTCACGCGCCCGAACGCAAGCCTGTTACGCGTTCGAACGCAGAACTCTCGGGTGCTACAGTACCCACGAGCTCTGGCGCGCGCCCGGAACGCTTGCTGATGCGTGCCCGATCGCAGGCAATACGACCTACTTCACTTTCCCCAGGCTAAACACTTCCAAAAATTCTGAAATTTTAACCACGTCATCCCGACACCCATAACTTCATGTCCCATAAATTTCTTGAAAAACCGACTTAAAATAATTAACAAAAAAAATAGAGACCTCAACCCGACATTATGGATTTGAAAACCAAAATCGACAATATAACGGCTACAAATTTTCGAAATCCAAAACCTGAAAGACAATACCCTTAAAACACGATTTAACCAACCAAATGACCATATCAATCCAACTATATACATCAAACAAAATTTAACCAAACGACTCTAAGATCCAATCCCGACCACAACGTGCACATTTCACCACCATTATCACACACCAAAATAACTATACACTTCAACTCCAAATACTCAAAACATGACCAATCAAGCAACACCCAAACATTCCCAAATCCACTCCTAATAACTCAAAGTTTTCAAAACATGCACTACCACAAACCCCTGCCGAGAACTAGGTCGAAGCGCCCCCGACAACTGCCCGCACCGGCATACAGCGTACATCAACGACTGCGTCCTAATCCCAGCTTTTCTCGTAGCTCTAACCTGTACTCCAGTCATCACCTACACCACAGAACACACACACACACACACACACGTAAGCTTACGCTTAGCAAGTAGGGATAACAAATATAGACAAGCACAACCCTAACCTAACAACACAACACAACCCGGCACTACAACGCAACACAACATTACCCAACACGACAACCACAATGCTAGTTGCCCGCACCGAAGTGCCTTAGACTTAACCAACTCTCACACAACATCTTACGTATACACAGTTAGGTGCCTCTTGCAGAACCTCCCGAAGCTTGCCATATTTCAGACACTACTTCGCGACGAGGAGCCACTACACAACTTTTGTGGAAACCTCCCGAAGCTTCCCATATTTCAGACACTACTTCGCGACGAGGAGCCACTACACAGCTTTTGTGGAAACCTCCCGAAGCTTGCCATATTTCAGACACTACTTCGCGACGAGGAGCCACTACACAGCTTTTGGGGAAACCTCCTGAAGCTTGCCATATTTCAGACACTACTTCGCGACGAGGAGCCACTACACAGCTTTTGTGGAAACCTCCCGAAGCTTGCCATATTTCAGACACTACTTCGCGACGAGGAGCCACTACACAGCTTTTGTGGAAACTCCGAAGCTTGCCATATTTCAGACACTACTTCGCGACGAGGAGCCACTACACAGCTTTTGTGGAAACCTCCCGAAGCTTGCCCATATTTCAGACACTACTTCGCGACGAGGAGTCCACTACACAGCTTTTGTGGAAACCTCCCGAAGCCTTGCCATATTTCAGACATACTTCGCGACGAGGAGCCACCGCCAACAGACCACTTTCAAAACCATGCATATGCCACTAATGCTTAACCAACACAAAACATTCAAACATGCTTAACCACAACCAAACATTTAAACCACTCTTAACCACAACCAAACGTTTAAAACCATACTTAACCAAACATTCAAGCAACCAAATCAGAGCAACAGCAACAATCTCAAACACTAACAATACACTATCAAACAATAAATCCTACCGTTCTGTGGTGTAGGCCCGAAGGCAACAAACACACGTCCACTACTTACCTGAACTCCTTGCGCGTGCTCGTAACTAAAAGCTCAGTCGGTCCAATTGTTCTCTCGTTAACCTAAAAATATAAGGAAAACAACTTAGCACACTCTAAGAATTCCAAAGGCTTTCCTAAATAGGCTAAGATAAAACTAAGGACAAATTTACCAAAATGTACAACAAACCCGAAATTACCCACACTTTTCATTCATCAAAATTCACTCGATCAATTCACTCATAAAATTCTAAAGGATTCTAAACAATTTCTAAAACCAGAACTAACCAACAATTTACCTTAAAATCACAAAACCCGATTTTCTACCCAATTTAACTGTCAAACTTCAAACGGTCATAACTCCCTCGTTTTTTAACGGATTTCAACGTGCCACCCCAACTCGGAAACCTCTACACGTCCACTATCCATTGAATCACTCAAATTAACCAAACAAACACTTTGGCCAACCCAAAATTCACAAAGACAGAATCGGCCCTACAGTGTTCTTAAACCGTTTTTGTGTAACACTCTTTCAATCTTCCATCTAACCCCTCTAACAACCTAAATCACTCCATTCAACAACTAAACTACCACAATTAGAAAGGAAACCAACCAATTGAAACCCTAATTTCGTAGCTTCCCATTAGGGTTTCCCAAACCCACACAAAAACTCACTCTAAACCCTTCAAAACACTCCAAAACTTCACCTATACCAATACAAACCAAAACCCATATATTATTACCTTGAAACTCCTTGCACAAATTGAAGAGAAAGAGGAAGGAAGGGCAGCTATGGCGGATGGAGAAGAACGTGAAGAATGAGGGAGAGAAGGAAAGAAATTGCTTTTAATCTAATCATTTTCCACCTTTTTGTTTTTTTCCCCCACAAATTTCCTTATTTCTAATTCAAACCCCACCTTTTTCTCACTTGAATGTCAATGTGAAATGCTCCCTTGAATTACCACTTTAATGCAAATAACACTCACACTCTATTGGTTCCTTAAATTGACTTTTCAAACACCTTTTTGCTTTGAATTTTTCAACACTTCCTTCTCCTTCACATTTCAACCTATCCTTATTTTATTGGTCAACTTCATTCTTCTTTTTTTTTTTTTTTTTTTCATTATTTCTAACCTTCATCCCTCTAAACAATTACTCTTAGGCCTATATGCATTATAGAAAAAATCTCGGTGTTACAGTGTCTGAGGGAAGTGATTCACCCCTCAGATGTAAATTGTGGAACGTCCAGAAAACGTATGATATCTGAGGGAAGTGTTCACCCTTCAGGTAAGATTATATGTGGACGTCTAGAGATGGAGAAACTAATCCGCCCTCATTGGTAGAGGATTCCCTGTATGTACGATGGAATGAAATGAATATGTATGATGAAACGAAATGAAATGAATATGTATGACGAAACGAAACGAAAGAATATGAACGATGTTGAAACGAAACGAAATGATTATGTACATTGCAAACGTTAGAAACTGCATATGTTTAAGTAAAATGTTTTAAATTATATTTGATAGTGCATCCCCTTACTATGCATAGGCTAATGTATATGTTGCATGATGTCGGTGACATGTTTCGAAGCAGGTGTTCTCTGAGACAAGAAAGGTGGTCGACGGATGGTGCTCGTGGCGACGGTGTGTGTTTTTTGACGTGGCTTGATGATCCGATGGCTTGAATGCTGATGCAAACGATTGTGAGTTTGTTTGTTGGTTAGTAGGGTATACGTGTCGGTTTAATTTAGTGAAGTCTCAAAGTGTTTAAGTATGTAGATTAGAGGTTTCATAGAAAATGAAATGACCCGTCGAGTTTGATGTATATGTAGTAGTAGTAGATGTTTAGAATGTGGATGGAGTTTAAATTTTAGAATTTTACGGAACTGTGGGTATTTTGAACTGTTTGGTTATTTTAAAACAGGTAAGGATACGCTACGATTTTTATAGCGCATCCACGCAGTTTGTTTTCTTGAGTATAGGTTATATTAGTGTCGTGTTTTAATTGATCTTATTTTAATTGTTAAATATTTTATTGTTTTAAGTTATTAATGGTTTTAGTCTAGTTTTAAATGTTTTACAAGTCGAAATGTTTTACGCTCAAATGTTTAATGTTTAGTCAAAGTTAGTCTGTAAATGTTGTTAGCGGTGGGTCAATTGTCTAGATCCGTTTTCCTTAAAGTGTAACGCCCCGAACTCGCCCCGGCCCAGTGCGTCACATTGCAAACAAATCCCGTGTTTAAACAACGTTTAAAGTAATTTAATGAAATTCTCGGCTCGATTTTGGGTTTTCTGAACCCTCAATTTTTCTTGGAAAGCGTGTCTAAAATCCTTAGAAATATGTTGGAAAAATGTCGGGTTAAAATGGTCTGGAAAATCGAAGGTTAAAAGCATTTTTTTTTTTTTAAAAAAAATTTGGAATGGGGCGCTGCTGGGCGCCACGCGCGCCTGCGCACAGCGCGCAACAGCGCGCGCACCACGCGCCCACGCGGCCCCCTGGCGCGCGGCCACAGCGCACGCCCCTGCGCGCCCTTGCGTGCTGGTCGTGTTTCGGAGGCGAATACTCGCCTCCGGGTGCCGAATACTCGCCACCCTCTCTGCCCCCGCTCGCCCAAAATAACCCCAGAGGCGATTACTCGCCTCCCATGGCGAGCAATCGCCAACCCCTCGGGTTTTTTGACCCCCAAAACGCCCAAAACTTGACTTTTGCCCGGCTTTTCGGACCTTCCCCTCCTTCCTTCATTTTTCTACGACTAAAACAACTCCAAAAATTCTGAAAATTTAAACATACCTTCCCGACACTTAAACCCTTAAAGCCCATAAACAATCTTGGAAAACCGACTTCAAACGGCGAATACAAAAATAGAAAACATAACCCGGACGTTAGTTATTTTTAAAACCAAAATGGGCGGGCGTAACGCCTAAATTTCTTTAAACCAAATCTGAAAAGAAAACACAAAATATATGTTCTCAACTTCCCAAATAAAACAACCATTAAACACAATACCGCCGACTCAAAACACTAAAATACGTTACGAAAACATTTGCAGATATTCATACTAAACATCTAATTCATCTAAGTTGTTTTTTAAACAATATCCTTTCAACACCATTTCCAAAACTCTTGCCAAAACTATCTACAACACTCCCCACCAAATGCAATATCCCCACAAAATACAATATCCCCACAAATACCCGAGGACGATAGTAATCGAGACGCCCCGACAATAACCTACACGGCGGACTCCGTACTCCCCCGACCGCGGCCTAATCCTGAGCTGTCTCCTCGACCTCACCTGTATAAAGCTCGTCACCTACACCATAGAACACAAAACATAAGACTAATGCTAGCAAGTAGGGAAATGCACATAACATACTAAATGCTCGACTCAACCCTATCATGCAGTTTCTACACACTCTGTTGTTTTCTTTTCGTTTCGGTTGCATTTATCTTTCACTTTCAATGTGAATAGTAGGCACACGGCCCCAACACAATCGGACGGCCACGCCTTGACCCACGGAGCAAGACCGGAGGCACACGTCCCACCACAGCCAGACGGCAACCGAATCTCCCCAATCGAGCGTGAGAATCCTCATCGCGCACTTCAAGCACGATGTGCACTTCAGCACGAACCTCTATTGTGCGCTTCAAGCACAGGTGCACTTCAAGCACCAACCCCATTGTGCACTTCAAGCACGAACAGGTTGAGGTCGAGAAATTCATACTCACGACTCATTACGTACATTAGAATCCCCCAATCAATCGTAGAATCCTCATCGTGCACTTCAAGCACGAGTGCACTTCAAGCACAAACCCTATTGTGCACTTCAAGCACGAACAGGTTGAGGTCGAGAAATTCATACTCACGACCACGTTGCAAATCTTTTCTTATCTTCATTTCAGTCTTACCGCTCAAGGATGAAAAACACGTAATTTCGTAGTTTAGAAAACCATGATGCGTGACACACGATGCATGACACAAAGCAAAACATAGCAACAATCAAACATCCCTACCGTCTCTATGGTGTAGGTCCGAAGGCAACAAACACGCACTTCCACTACTTACCTGGTTGCTTCGGATTCCAGTTGCTTACTTTTACCGATAATTCAATCGTCCGACGTCCTAACATAATGAAAGTAGCTTAATAAGTCACCAATAAAATCTAAAGGATTCTTAAACCTAAAACTAAACAACACTTAAACAACTTCACCCTCAAAACACTCAAACTCAGTTTTTCCCCAAAATTGACCGTCAAACATCAAACGGTCCTAACTCTCTCATTTTTCAACGGATTTTGACGTGCCACCCCATTCGGAAACCTCTACACGGTCTCTACATCTACTATGAAATGCTTAATCCACCAAACACAACACCTTGACCAACCCGAAACATACCAGGACAGATTCGGGCATTGTGTTGTTCACAACGGTTTTTCCCAAACTCTTCCCAAATCCACAAATCTAACTCCTTAGATCACCTAACCAAGTCATCAACACCCAAACCAACCAATTTGGAAAGAAATCAACTAATTAAAACCAAAATTTCGGAATCCAAGAATTAGGGTTTTCAAACCTCACCAAAATCACCAAAACACCCCAAAAACACTCAAAAGCTCAACTAATTAGCATACAAACATAAAACCATAAATTTTTTGACCTCAAAAGCACCTTGAAACCGATGGAGGAAGCTTGGAGGAGCTTCAAGGCAGCCAGGGAAGCGGGAGAGCAAGGGGAGAAGCTGACAACCTTTGCTAAATTTTGTCTTTTTAACCTAACGAGTTTCCACTTTTTCTTTCCCACCACAATTTTCTTTAAAATTATAAATTGAACACATTCTTCTTTCTAATTTTTTCCATCAACGGGAGCCATATTTCCCCCATTTCCATTTAATTTTCCACGAGTAATTAAACCTCCCATTGCTATTAAGAGTTGACTTTTCAACTATTCTATCTCTTTTCACTCTCTGATCTTTCCAACGGAGTGAACCTTTTACTTTTCCCCCATTTTAGTCATTTGATTTTCCTTTACAAAAAAATTGCCAATAGTTGTTAAGTCCTTTGACTTTTCAACTCACTTAGCTTTGAATTTTTTTTTTTTTTTTTTTCAACCCCTTTTGCTCCTCTTTACTTTTAACCCCCCTTCAATCCCTTCACAATAAACCTCTTATACAATTCTAACCTAGGCTATTCACATGGTAGGAAATTCTCGGGTGTTACATAAAGTGTTGTTAAGTAAAAATGAAAAGTTTATGAGAAATACGTGGGCTTAGGTAATAGTTATGTCACGGCAAGTCCGTGGCGGCCCCTACGGGGTTGGGGTCGCCACATAATAAAATGTTGCATGATTTACGAACTCATAGCACAGCATGCATTGCATTTACATAAAGCTTGCTGAGATTTTTATCTCATAGATTGTCTGTATGGTGTAGGTGATCTTGACTTAGGTGAGGACGAGATCCCCTCAACCGAGGAGTGATGCAGTGACGGAGGATGGCTCGCGGGGTGTTGCTGGCGCAGTCGATGCGTAACCTGACACGTGGGGGTGTATGTATGTGGTTTTGAGGGTTTTTTTGGAGCTATTTTGAGTTAACAGTGGATTAGATAGGTTAATTGTATAGATAGAACATTTAGGATGTTTGGATCTGAACTAGTTGATAGGTTATGTTTTGAGATTTTTTAAACGTTTTCGAAACTTGTTTTGTAAATGTTTGGTAATAGGATCTGTTCGGTTTTTAAAACAATCCAAATAGTTCGTTTTCATAAAATATATGTCGTTTTTTAAATGTGTTTCGAGTCAGTTTTAAATGAGTCATGGAGGAGGTCCGAGTATTCGGATTTTATGTTAAATTGAATTTTGAAAACGTATGAGGTGTTAGTAGTAATTGGGGAAGGAGTGTATGTGTTAAGTGTTTGTAGGTATATTGTGCAAGGGAGGAAAGAAAGGAAGGAAGAAGAAAAAAAAAATAAGAAAAGAGGGAGGCCATGCATTTGGTGAACCATGCAAGGAGAGGCGATCTGTCACCAAGGGGATCGCCCGCTCTGGAAAAAACAGAAGCGTTGTGGCGATCGATTGCCCCAAAGGTGGGCGATCGATCGCAGCGGTGAACGATGCGAGGCGATCGATCGCCAGGGGACGATCGCGCGGCGATCGTTCGCCGCGATGTTCACCACACAAGGGGCGATCATGTGCCCCCCCCCCCCCCCTTCTTACTGGCGAGCGATCGCCAGAAAGGGCGACGATCGCCCTGGATTTTCAGGGACAAAAGTCCCTTTTGTCTTTCCCTCCTGCCGACGCTTTTTCCAGTGTTTAAATTGTTTTTAAACAATGTTTTGAATGTTTTAGATTGTTTAAGTTTTGTCAAATGGGTAAAAGTGTAAACTTCATGATTCGATTTAAAAGTTTTATTTCCAATCGAACGTTAAGTTTAAGTTGAGGAATAAAAAAAAAATACGAGAAAATAAGGGTACAGTGTTAGGGTCGCTCAGTTATGGTATCAGAGCCCCCGGATTTTAAAACCGGTTCTGTAGACTGCTCGACTGCATAGCCACTACGCGGAAATCCTCCTCAACTGTAAGTCCGTTTATTTTTTATTTCTTGTTTGTTTCTTGGATGTGTGTTTAATTCGTTATAGGAGATATAAAATGGTCCGTGGTGAGATGTAGGGACAAAGTCCTGAATAGGCGACGGAATTACTCAATCGTCAGGCCAAACGTATAGACCGACAAGCACAACATTATGATAGGCGATCTCGTCAGCCGAGATATTGATAAACCAAGAAGAACCCTAGGACCCAAGGGCTGGTTGCTCTCAATGACTACGGTTACGGAAAGGAAGAGCGAAGAAAGAAGTAGAACGAAGCCGACCGAGGCGCGCCCGAAGAACTTCTCCATGACCTCTGTGTCCTAATGCTGAAGGAGCATTATGGAAAATGCAGCTTAGCGCACAGGTAGGTTCTATAGAGTGGGACGTGAACTGGCCACTACGTCAAAAAGTGCCCGAAACTTGGTAAGGCTCAGAAAAAGGTACACGAGGATAATTGTCCCCAACAAAGACAAGGATGACGGCCAACCCTAGTTACCTCAGGTATAGCTTTATTGCGACAGTTAATGGAATGAAGAATATAAAGTAGGGATGTAACTGCCCAGACACTGTACCCTATTTCCCGTACGAAATTCTTCTTTTCTTTTTATACTTAGCGTTTAGTGGAAAACGATTTTAATAAACCGTTTAAAAAATTTCAAAACTATTATTAAACTAACACGCGCAACAACACCTACAAAATACACCTCACCATTTCACTAACGCAATTCTATCTATACCACGAATTATAACTACATCACAAAACATACACTTCCCATACGACTTAACTTCCTTAAACCACCGATTTACTCTACATTCCCGAAAATATCACTCAGAAGACCGCGAGAATAATAAACAAAACACATTTTTTTTTTTTTTTTTTTTTT
>CM039503.1:31718176-32239316 GCA_022432975.1 Begonia masoniana | reverse complement strand
AAACTAGACAAATGTACCAAAATGTACCACAACCCGAAATTACCCACATTTCATCATCAAAATTCAATCGATCAATTCACTCATAAAATTCTAAAGGATTCTAAACAATTTTCTAAAACCAGAACTAACCAACAATTTACCTTAAAATCACAAAACCCGATTTTCTACCCAATTTAACTGTCAAACTTCAAACGGTCATAACTCCCTCGTTTTTCAACGGAGTTCAACGTGCCACCCCAACTCGGAAACCTCTACACGTCCACTATCCATTGAATCACTCAAATAACCAAACAAACACTTTGGCCACCCCAAAATTCACAAAGACAGAATCGGCCCCTACAGTGTTCTTAAAACCGTTTTTTGTGTAACACTCTTTTCAATCTTCCATCTAACCCTCTAACAACCTAAATCACTCCATTCAACAACTAAACTACCACAATTAGAAAGGAAACAACCAATTGAAACCCTAATTTCGTAGCTTCCCATTAGGGTTTCCCAAACCCACACAAAACCTCACTCTAAACCCTTCAAAAACACTCACAAACTTCACCTATACAATACAAACCAAAACCCATATTATTACCTTGAAACTCCTTGCACAAATTGAAGAGAATAGAGGAGGAAGGGCAGCTATGGCGGATGGAGAAGAACGTGAAGAATGAGGAGAGAAGGAAAGAAATTGCTTTTTAATCTAATCATTTTCCACCTTTTGTTTTTTTCCCCACAAATTTCCTTATTTCTAATTCAAACCCCACCTTTTTCTCACTTGAATGTCAATGTGAAATGCTCCCTTGAATTACCACTTTAATGCCAATTAACACTCACACTCTATTGGTTCCTTAAATTTGACTTTTCAACACCTTTTTGCTTTTGAATTTTTCAAACTTCCTTCTCCTTCAACATTTCAACCTATCCTTATTTTATTGGTCAACTTCATTCTTCTTTTTTTTTTTTTTTTTTTCATATTTCTAAACCTTCATCCTCTAAACAATTACTCTTAGGCCTATATGCATTATAGAAAAAATCTCGGGTGTTACAGTGTCTGAGGGAAGTGATTCACCCCTCAGATGTAAAATTGTGGAACGTCCAGAAAACGTATGATATCTGAGGGAAGTGGTTCACCCTTCAGGTAAAGATTTATATGTGGAACGTCTAGAGATGGAGAAAACTAATCCGCCTCCATTGGTAGAGGATTACATGTATGTACGATGGAAATGAAATGAATATGTATGATGAAACGAATGAAATGAATATGTATGACGAAACGAAACGAAATGAATATGAACGAGTGAAACGAACGAAATGATTATGTACGATGAAAACTGTAGAAACTGCATATTTTAAGTAAAATGTTTTAAATTCATATAGTGCATCCCCTACTATGCATTAGGCTTAATGTATCTGTTGCATGATGTAGGTGACAGGTTCGAAAGCAAGAGTTTCTCTGAGACAAAGAACAGGTGGTCGACGGATGGTGCTCGTGGCGACGGGGTGTGTTTTGACTTGGCTTGATGATCCGATGGCTTGAATGATGTATGTCAACGATGTGAGTTTGTTTTGTTGGTTAGTAGGTCTACGTGTAGGTTTAATTTGTGAAAGTATCAAAGTGTTTAAGTATGTAGATTAGAGGTTTTCATAGAAAAATGAATGAACAGTCGAGTTTTGATGTATATGTAGTAGTAGTAGATTGTTTAGAATGTGGAGTTTAAATTTTAGAATTTTACTGGAACTGTTTGGGTATTTTGAACTGTTTGGTTATTTTAAAACAGGTAAGGATACGCTCGATTTTATAGCGATCCACGCAGTTTGTTTTCTTGAGTATAGGTTATATTAGTGTCGTGTTTTAATTGATCTTATTTTAATTGTTTTAAATATTTTATTTGTTTTAAGTTATTAATGGTTTTAGTCTAGTTTAAATGTTTTACAAGTCGAAATGTTTTACGCTCAAATGTTTAATGTTAAGTCAAAGTTAGTCTGTAAAGGTTGTTAGAGGTGGGTCAATTGTCTAGATCCGTTTCCTTAAAGTGTACGCCCCGAACTCGCCCCGGGCCCAGTGCGTCACATTGCAAACAAATCCCGTGTTTAAACAACGTTAAAGTAATTTAATGAAATTCTCGGCTCGTATTTCGGGTTTTCTGACCCTCAATTTTTCTTGGAAAGCGTGTCTAAAATCCTATAAGAAATATGTTGGAAAAATGTCGGTTAAATGGTCTGGAAAATCGAAGGTTAAAAGCATTTTTTTTTTTAAAAAAAATTTGGAATGGGGCGCTGCTGGGCGCCACGCGCGCGCACAAGCGCGCACATGCGCGCGCAACCACGCGCCCACGCGGCCCCCTGGCGCGCGCACAGCGCACGCCCCTGCGCGCCCTTGCGTGCTGGTCGGTTTCGGAGGCGAATACTCGCCTCCGGGTGCCGAATACTCGCCACCCTCTCTGCCCCGCTCGCCCAAAATAACCCCAGAGGCGATTACTCGCCTCCCATGGCGAGCAATCGCCAACCCCTCGGGTTTTGACCCCCAAACGCCCAAAACTGACTTTTGCCCGGCTTTTCGACCTTCCCTCACTTCCTTCATTTTTCTACGACTAAAACAACTCCAAAAATCCTGAAAATTTAACATACCTTCCCGACACTTAAAACCCTTAAAGCCCATAAAAATCTTGGAAAACCGACTTCAAACGGCGAATACAAAAATAGAAAACATAACCGACGTTAGTTATTTTAAAACCAAAATGGCGGCGTAACGCCTAAATTTCTTTAAACCAAATCCTGAAAGAAAAACACAAATATGTCTCAACTTCCCAAATAAAACAACCATTAAACACAATACCGCCGACTCAAAACACTAAAATACGTTACGAAAACATTTGCAGATATTCATACTAAACATCTAATTCATCTAAGTTGTTTTAAACAAATATCCTTTCAACACCATTTCCAAAACTCTTGCCAAACTATCTACAACATCCCCACCAAATGCAATATCCCCACAAAATACAATATCCCCACAAAATACCCGAGGACGATAGTAATCGAGACGCCCCGACAATAACCTACACCGGCGGACTCCGTACTCCCCCGACCGCGGCCTAATCTGAGCTGTCTCCTCGACCTCACCTGTATAAAGCTCGTCACCTACACCATAGAACACAAAACATAAGCCTAATGCTTAGCAAGTAGGGAAATGCACAATAACATACTAAATGCTCGACTCAACCCTATCATGCAGTTTCTACACACTCTGTTGTTTTCTTTTCGTTTCGGTTGCATTTATCTTTCACTTTCATGTGAATCAAGTAGGCACACGCCCCAACACAATCCTGGACGGCCACGCCTTGACCCACGGAGCAAGACCGGAGGCACACGTCCCAACACAGTCCAAGACGGCCAACCGAATCTCCTCCAATCGATCGTAGAATCCTCATCGCGCACTTCAAGCACGAGTGCACTTCAAGCACGAACCTCATTGTGCGCTTCAAGCACAGGTGCACTTCAAGCACCAACCCCATTGTGCACTTCAAGCACGAACAGGTTGAGGTCGAGAAATTCATACTCACGACTCATTACGTACATTAGAATCCCCCAATCAATCGTAGAATCCTCATCGTGCACTTCAAGCACGAGTGCACTTCAAGCACAAACCCTATTGTGCACTTCAAGCACGAATAGGTCGAGAAATTCATACTCACGACCACGTTGCAAATCTTTTCTTATCTTTCATTTCATTCTTACCGCTCAAGGATGAAAAACACGTAATTTCGTAGTTTAGAAAACCATGATGCGTGACACACGATGCATGACACAAAGCAAAACATAGCAACAATCAAACAATCCCTACCGTTCTATGGTGTAGGTCCGAAGGCAACAAACACGCACTCCACTACTTACCTGGTTGCTCGGATTCCAGTTGCTTACTTTTACCGATAATTCAATCGTCCGACGTCCTAAAATAATGAAATGTAGCTTAATAAGTCACCAATAAAATCTAAAGGATTCTTAAACCTAAAACTAAACAACACTTAAACAACTTCACCCTCAAAACACTCAAACTCAGTTTTTCCCCAAAATTGACCGTCAAACATCAAACGGTCATAACTCTCTCATTTTTCAACGGATTTTGACGTGCCACCCCAATTCGGAAACCTCTACACGTCTACTATCTATTGAAATGCTTAAATCCACCAAACAAACACCTTGACCAACCCGAAATACCAAGGACAGATTCGGGCATTGGGTGTTCACAACCGGTTTTTTCCCAAACTCTTTCCAAATCACAATCTAACTCCTTAGATCACCTAACCCAAGTCATTCAACACCCAAACCAACCAATTTGGAAAGAAATCAACTAATTAAAACCAAATTTCGGACTCCAAGAATTAGGGTTTTCAAACCCTCACCAAAATCACTCTAAACACCCCAAAAACACTCAAAAGCTTCAACTAATAGCATACAAACTAAAACCCATAAATTTTTACCTCAAAATCACCTTGAAAACCTTGATGGAGGGAAGCTTGGAAGAGCTTCAATGGCAGCCAAGGGAATCGTGGAGAGCAAGGGGAGAAGATGACAAACCTTGCTAAATTTTGTCTTTTTAACCTAAAGATTTTTCCACTTTTTCTTTCCCACCACAATTTTCTTTAAAATTATAAATGAACCACATTCTTCTTTCTACTTTTTCCATCCAACGTGGCTGCCATATTTCCCCCATTTCCATTTAATTTTCCACTTAATTAATTAACCTCCCATTGGCTATTTAAGAGTTGACTTTTCAACTATTCTATCTCTTTTCCTCTCTTGACTTTCCAACGTGAGTGAACCTTTACTTTCCCCCATTTTAGTCATTTATTTTCCTTTACAAAAAAATTGCCAATAGTTGTTAAGTCCTTTGACTTTTCAACTCACTTAGCTTTGAATTTTTTTTTTTTTTTTTTCAACCCTCTTTCTCCTCTTTACTTTTAACCCCCTTCAATCCCTTCAACAATAAACTCTTATACAATTCTAACCTAGGCTATTCACATGGTAGGAAATTCTCGGGTGTTACATAAAGTGTTAAGTAAAAATGAAAAAGTTTATGAGAAATACGTGGGCTTAGGTAATAGTTATGTCACGGCAAGTCCGTGGCGGCCCTACGGGGTTGGGGTCGCCACATAATAAAATGTTGCATGATTTACGAACTCATATGCACAGCATGCATTGCATTTACATAAAGCTTGCTGAGATTTTTATCTCATAGATTGTCTGTATGGTGTAGGTGATCTTGACTTAGGTGAGGACGAGATCCCTCAACCCGAGGAGTGATGCAGTTGACGGAGGATGGCTCGCGGGGTGTGCTGGCGCAGTCGATGCTTAACCTGACCCGTGGGGGTGTATGTATGTGTTTTGAGGGTTTTTGGAGATATTTTGAGTTAACAGTGGATTAGATAGGTTAATTGTATAGATAGAACATTTTAGGATGTTTGGATCTGAACTAGTTGATAGGTTTATGTTTTGAGATTTTTAAACGTTTTCGAAACTTGTTTTGTAAATGTTTGGTAATAGGGATATGTTCGGTTTTTAAACATATCCAAATAGTTCGTTTTCATTAAAATATATGTCGTTTTAAATGTGTTTCGAGTCAGTTTTAAATGAGTTCATGGAGGAGGTACGAGTATTCGGGATTTATGTTAAATTGAATTTTGAAAACGTATGAGGTGTTAGTAGTAATTGGGGAAGGAGTGTATGTGTTAAGTGTTTGTAGGTATATTGTGCAAGGGAGGAAAGAAAGAAGGAAGAAGAAAAAAAAATAAGAAAAGAGGGGAGACAATGCATTTGGTGACCAATTGCAGGAGACGGCGATCTGTCACCAAGGGGACGCCACGCTCTGGAAAAATTCCAGAGCGTGTGGCGATCGATTGCCCAAAGGTGGGCGATCGATCGCCAGGTGAACGATCGCGAGGCGATCGATCGCCAGGGGAACGATCGCGAGGCGATCGTTCGCTCGCGATCGTTCACCACAGCAAGGGGCGTGCCCCCCCCCCCCCCCCCTTCTTACTGGCGATCGATCGCCAGAAATGGGCGATCGATCGCCCCTTGATTTTCAGGGACAAAAGTCCCTTTTGTCTTTCCCTCCTTGGCCGACGCTTTTCCAGTGTTTTAAATTGTTTTTAAACAATTGTTTTGAATTGTTTTATATTTGTTTTAAGTTTTGTCAAATGGTTTAAAAGTGTAAACTTCAATGATTCCGATTTTAAAAGTTTTATTTCCACTCGAACGTTAAGTTTAAAGTTGTAGGTATAAAAAAAATACGAGAAAATAAGGGTACAGTGTTAGGGTCGCTACAGTTTATGGTATCAGAGCCCCCGGATTTTAAAAACGGTTCTGTAGACTGCTCGACTGCATAGCCACTACGCGGAAATCCTTCCTCAACTGTAAGTCCGTTTTATTTTTATTTCCTTGTTTTGTTTCTTAGGATTGTGTGTTTTAACGTTTATAGGAGATATAAAATGGTCCGTGGTAGAGATGCTAGGGACAAAGTCCTGAATAGGCTGACGGAATTACTCAATCGTCAGGCCCAACGTATAGACCGACAAGCACAACATATAGATAGGCGATCTCGTCAGCTCGAGATATTGATAAACCAAGAAGAACCTAGGACCCAAGGGCTGGTTGCTCTCAATGACTACGGTACGGAAAGGAAGAGCAAGAAAGAAGTAGAACGAAGCCGACCGAGGCGCGCACGAAGAACTTCTCCATGACCTCTGTGTCCTAATTGCCTGAAGGAGCATTATGGAAAATGCAGATTAGGCACAGGTAGGTTCTATAGATGTGGAGTGACTGGCCACTACGTCAAAAAGTGCCCGAAACTTGGTAAGGATCAGAAAAAGGTACACCGAGGATAATTGTCCCCAACAAAGACAAGGATGACGGCCAACCCTTAGTTACCTCAGGTATAGCTTTATTTCGACAGTTAATGGAATGAAGAATATAAAAGTAGGGATGTAACGGCCCAGACACTGTACCCTATTTCCCGTACGAAATTCTTCTTTTTCTTTTTATACTTAGCGTTTAAGTGGAAAACGATTTAATAAAACGTTTAAAAAATTTCAAAACTATTATTTAAACTAACACGCGCACAAACACCTACAAAATACACCTCACCATTTCACTAACGCAATTCTATCTATACCACGAATTATAACTACATCACAAACATACACTTCCCAATACGACTTAACTTTAAACCACCGATACTCCTACATCTCCGAAATCTCACTCAGAACGACTCGAGATATAATTAAACAAAACACATTTTCACGAAAACAAACTGCATGGTTCCGTTTAAAAGTTTAACATATCCTCC
This sequence comes from Begonia masoniana, assembly GCA_022432975.1. Lineage (NCBI taxonomy): Eukaryota > Viridiplantae > Streptophyta > Magnoliopsida > Cucurbitales > Begoniaceae > Begonia > Begonia masoniana. The sequence goes on along the minus strand of CM039503.1, from coordinate 32,231,980 downwards.
TGTTTACAAAATACCAAGCAGTTCATAAAAATCCAAATAAAAACCTTAACAAACGTTTTATAAAACAAATCTATCAACTAAACAAAACCAAACACCCTAATATGATCAACTATACGTTTTATAATACCATTAACATAAATCTATCACCTAACCAGATCCAAGCATCCTAATATGATCAACTATACATTTTATAATACCATTAACTCCTCCAAAATACTTACATACATCCCAAAATACCAACTCCTCCAAAACACTCACATACATCCCAAAATACCTTTACATCATTCCCCACGGGTCAAAACGCGCCTCGACTGCTCAGCGCACTCCCACGGCCATCATCCATCAGCTGCTCCTACGTCAGGAGGAGGAATATCATCCTCACCTGGGTCCACGTAACCTAGAACGTCACCTACACCATACAGACACATATGAGATATGGAAATCTCAGTAAGCTACGTAAATGCAGATGCATGCGTGTCGTGCATATGAAGTTCAGAAAACATGCTCATCAGACATATCAGGTCATTTCATACATATTGCCACCGAGATATCAGCCCTCTAAATGGAAAGGATACATCCCGCGGTCGGACTACCACTTTCGACCTAGAGGAGGGGGTACATGCTCATAAACCCTACAGCCATGCCTGAGCCCCATCTCGCGTAACCAGATGATGTGGTATTGGTCAGACCCGGAAATAGTCCACCAATAGATCAAAGTCCCCCCGTACGGGCCACATAGATTTTTCTTTGAAAACATCGTGTAGAATTCGTTTTCATGTCATTTGAAATACGTGATGCATGAACAGATAATGAACAAAAAGTAAACAATCAACATATATACCATCAAGACCGAAATAGAATAACCTATAAACCATTTAAACCTAACTACCCAACCGAAAGCGATTTAAAGCAAACAAGTCCTCAGGAATCCTCGATACGACATCGAAGTATGGTGTAGACCGATTGGTCAAAGTAAGTCACGAAAACTTACCTGACGTCCGTTGCAAGGCTAGCTCCGTCCACGAGCGTGGTTCACCTACGCAATTGTTATCAATTTGTCGTTAATACGAGCTTAAACAATAATATGTCCAAATTTAACAAAAACCTTAACTAATGAATTTCCTAAAATCTTCACCTAACTAATCGAAGTATTTAAACAACGATTAACGCTCGATAGTTTAAAATCACAATTAACGAGTTTTCCTAAAAACCCGAAAATTCACCAATTTTAACATTTCTCACAATTCACTCTAATTCCGTCCAATAACGTTCAATACGTCCTTTATATCGTTAATTACTATAAACCTATTAATTTCGGACTCTAATTTGGGTTCGGTAAAAACCGACCCGAAACTTCGAACGCGCGTAACTTTCGCGTCGGTTATCGGAATCGAACGATTCCAGCGGCCACGCGCTACCCTAATAACCTATTTTAACGTGCCAAAAGGAATTTTAAAACAAACGACCGGAGCTAGGTCAATTTATCAAAAACCCGAAACTGTCCTTTTTCCCAAAATTTCACTTTTTCGATCTTTCATCAAAACTCATCAATTTCTTTACTAATCTATCCTCCTAACATCCAATTAACATAAACTAACCTAAAATCGAAGTTACACTCAACAAAACCGAAGTGCCCTAAATCGGCATTCACTGTTTTTCGCTCAAATTGAGCATTCCACGGCCAATCAACAATAGCCGGCCTAAGGGTTGGCAAACCCTCGCCGGAAGCGACCAAAAACGGCCGGCGATCGGAGCCAAAATCGGCTCGTCACAGTCGGCCACGAACAAACCCAAAAACCGAACCAAAACAGGGGAAACCGAGCCTTACCGGTCGGGTTTCGCTCGGAGATGGCCGGAGATCGCCACGTCGCCGACGTCTGGTCGGCAAGGGTCTGAAACCGCCGGTGAACGGCGCCGCATCGCGTCGCCTCTTCCTCCCCCGCGCCTTCGCTGCTCGGGCTCGACATCGACAGAATAGCTTCGGCTATTCTGTCGATTTTATTATTATTAATAATTATAATAATAATAATAATAATAATAATAATTAAAACTAAAACTATTTCGTAACAAAACATTAATTTTGCCCTCTCGTGTTTTCGACCATTCCAATTTTCTTATTTCGCCAATAAATCCAACTTATTATCTGGGTTCTATTAAAACTGTCCGTTCGCAAATCGGACCTCGTTTACTATTTTTACTAAAATGTCCTTTATATTACGAGAAATCTAATTACTCAAAATATAGCGTCATTATTCCGAAAATTCTCAAACTTCCCTTAAAATTCTAATTACTCGTTAGGATCGTAATGACGTTTCCTTTTCGTAAAACGGACCTGATTTGACATATTTACAAAAATGTCATCCAATAATATAATAATAATATTCTTAAAAATCCGTACGAGCCGGATATTACAAGGGATATAGTATAAAGTTAGAATTTTGAGAAGATAATTGTGTGATAGGTTGAAGTAAGTTAAAAATATATATATTGGGGATGACATAGACTTCGAATAAAGGAGGGATAGAGTTATGCGTTAAAGTCTATGACCCAGTATAACCGTGAGAATTGAGCACTTAGGATTCAATTTCCATGGGAGGGGTACAATTTATGGAAAATAAGGTTTAAATAAATGAGAACTAGACCCTAATTGACAGACCCTTAGGGTTTGGAATACGACCAGTCGAGGAGATATTAGGAGTTTAAATGTAAGACTTACTAGGAAATATTCTAAATGGTTGAGGTATCGTTAGTACGTAAAAGTAAATAAGAAAATATAGCAAAAATTTAAATAACCTAGATCCACGAGAAGTTGGGAGCATCTAGGCAAATTGGGCACTCAAAAGTTTAGTTTAAGTATATTGTTGAAGGGGTATGCAATGCGTTGACTTCTTTTGTTAAGGGGGTGATGGAATAATGTAACGTTGCGGACGTAAGATTCGAGTGATTGCATAGGGGTGTTCATATCAACTAATATCAATGAAGAAGAATAAGGGTATTTAATCAAAGTTGAAAGGGTAACGAATTTAGAGACAATAAAAGGATAAAGATATATGAGAGGTAATGTTCGAGATACAAAGTTTGGTCGATCTCTAGAAGATAAGAATCGTGTAACGCCCCGAGTTTTCTGAACCCGGTTTGTTACTCATAAGCCGTACATAACTAAGAAACCTTGGACTAAATTTAAGACTCTCTCGAAAGTCTAAATTTAACATTTTTTTTTAAAGAAACTTCAAAACATTTAAATGCTTGCAGCGGAAATCATTTGAACCACAATGAAGTCATACAAAACTACGAAATGCTGTTGAATTGTTAAGAAACAATCGGCAATTTGAAAATTCTAGTTTAAACAGCGAAATACTAGAGAAGTCGTAGAAGTCAAACACTGTAACGACCCCTTTTCCCAGCAAGATATTGTCCGCTCTGGGGATTGGGCCGCAGCCCAATATCCTCCCCTCACGGCTTTGTTTGGCGAGAACTTCCCAGAAGGTCACCCAACCTGGAATTACTCTCGCCGAAGCCATCTTAACTTCGGAGTTCTTATGGGATCCGTTGTCAATTGAGCTCCAAAACGCGTCTTGCTATGTTGGGAGGGTCTCTTTTACATATGTTTCATTTCCACATACTTCCCCAAGCGCTGTGGGATTGTGACGACCCCCTTTTTAGGACCCGGGATTCGCCTATACTCGAGTCCGGGATCCATACATCCTGCAACCCGAGGTTTGCCCCGCAGTCCTACACATACGTTCACATTCGGGTCATCACAATCACCCCCCCTCAGGGGCCCAACGTCCTCGTTGGCCACAATTCCGGTTGGGTACAGGCTCTGATACCATTTGTAACGACCCCTTTTCCCAACAAGATATTGTCCGCTCTGGGGATTGGGCCGCAGCCCAATATCCTCCCCTCACGGCTTTGTTTGGCGAGAACTTCCCAGAAGGTCACCCAACCTGGAATTACTCTCGCCGAAGCCCTCTTAACTTCGGAGTTCTTATGGGATCCGTTGTCAATTGAGCTCCAAAACGCGTCTTGCTATGTTGGGAGGGTCTCTTTTACATATGTTTCATTTCCACATACTTCCCCAAGCGCTGTGGGATTGTGACGACCCCCTTTTTAGGACCCGGGATTCGCCTATACTCGAGTCCGGGATCCATACATCCTGCAACCCGAGGTTTGCCCCGCAGTCCTACACATACGTTCACATTCGGGTCATCACAAACACATCTGCCGATTGATAAAGTCAACGGAAGAAGCAGAAAACAACCAAAATAGAAGGCTCCTGCCGATGACGTCAGACGAATGAAAAACAAAGGACATCTCTCGGTAGACTGTATCTACCAGTGACTAAACGACAAAATGCACTCTACATCTTCTGATGACGTCAGCACACATCTGCCAATGAGTTTACTGAGACATCATCCGATGGACTTAGACCTACATCTTCCGATGACGTCAGCTCGCATCTGCCGATCACTAAACGTCAAACGTAGTACCCACTCATACCGGTAGGGCAAATCCTACATCTTCCGATGGAACAAACCTCATGTACCGGTGACTTTACTGAGACATCATCCGATGACTATTCTTAAGGCATCTTCCGATAGAATTAACCTACGTCATCCGATGACTTTTCTTAAGGCATCTTCCAATAGAATCAACCTACATCCTCCGATGACTTTTCTTAAATCATCTTCCGATAGACAACAACACAGCTTTCTCTGATAGGAAACAATAAACTTCTACACACATCCACCGATAGCTTTTACCAAAACATCATCCGATAGACAAATTACTCGACTCCTACCGATGGACCAAACAACATGGCAGTAGACTTTACTATAAATCAAGAAAGTCCCGACTATCAAAAGGACTTAAACATTTTACCAAAAACCATTCAGAGGCAGTTTAAATCATTGTATTGCTCAAATTCAGTAAAAAATACATTATAAATTCCAACGGAATACTCATGTCAGGAAATCTCCAAAACTAATTCAAAAGGTTGCTACCACTACTGTCATGAAAACTCAATGTACTCAGATTGAATCATTATCAATTAGACCTTCACAACCGCTGACACCAGTTAACCCGCCTCATCAGTTTACCAGACCGGAGCATGAATGTACCCCTCCAACCACATCTACTCGTCTGTGCACAATGGAAATTCACCTGCAGTAATCTCTTCACCTACATCACAAAACTCATCTATTAGCCTAATGCTAAGCAAGTAAAGCTAGAAATGAAATGTGTACTGGAATGTAAATCCTAAATATGCAGTTTCTACTTTCATTCCTCAGTTATGTTGCATTCGTTCACTGGTCTGATGATCCCTGATACAATGGGAGGTGGATCAGTTTTCCCAGGGTATGAATCCATATATTCAATTAAGGGGTGGATTAATTCCCTTAACAGCTGATTTGATCCTTGATACAATGGGAGGTGGATCAATTTTCCCAGGGTATGAATCCGTATGTTCGATTAAGGGGCGGATTAATTCCCTTAAAAGTATACTGTTACAATCTGTTCACATCTCACCATGCTACTTCATGTAAATTTAGTTTCGTTTTTCTTTCAAAATATGATGCATGGTAACTAAAAAGAAACATTCATTCATGCACACACAAATCCTACTGTTTTGTGATGTAGGCCCGAAGGCACATGCAAACTCTACTTACCTGGTCTCCTGGAAAAACTTGGTTGCAAGCTACTTCGGGTATTACTCAAACCTAAAACCATAGACAGAGCATACATTAAATTTCCTCTAATCTTCATTCTAAACCACTAGAAATCTAAGGGAAACTGTTTTGGGAACTCTAGTCATTGTGCATTCCCGATTTCAACTTAAACCAAAACAACCACTCGCTTACCGCCTTCTCCAAACCTCATATATCATCCCTCCTATCAACGATAGATACAATGTAACAAGAAATAGAAGCAAAACTCACCGAGTTCGGAGGAAATCACTGGAGGAAGTCGAAGGGGGTCTCTTATCGCGCTCTGCTAAGCTGAGGAGCTGAGAATGGAGGGGAAATGAAATAAATAGTGGCGGCTACTTCATTAATAGTTTCCTTAAATATGTTAACCTTTATTACTATCAGATTACCATACTGCCCTCCCTTAGTCATTCATTAACCTAGTCATTAATCCTCCATAAAAATAATGCCTCACGATTTGATTAAATAATTAGATTGTGATTAAACTGGGTGCTACAAATCTACCCTCCTTAAAAGAATTTTGTCCTCAAAATTCAGTACCTGAACAACTCAGGATGTTGGTCCATCATGTCTTGTTGGCACTCCCAAGTTGTCTCCTCTATGTTCTGATTGTGCCATAAAACTTTCACTAGTGGAACTTCCTTGTGCCCTCTCCATTTAGGGGGTTGAGATCTCGATGACAACCTATGTAAAGATAAGAAAATGTTGCATGATTTACGAACTCATATGCACAGCATGCATTGCATTTACATAAAGCTTGCTGAGATTTTTATCTCATAGATTGTCTGTATGGTGTAGGTGATCTTGACTTAGGTGAGGACGAGATCCCTCAACCCGAGGAGTGATGCAGTTAACAGAGGATGGCTCGCGGGGTGTGCTGGCGCAGTCGATGCTTAACCTGACCCATGGGGGGTGTATGTATGTGTTTTGAGGGTTTTTGGGGATATTCTGGGTTAACGGTGGATTAGATAGGTTAATTGTATAGATAGAACATTTTAGGATGTTTGGATCTGAATTAGTTGATAAGTTTATGTTTTGAGATTTTTAAACGTTTTCGAAACTTGTTTTGTAAATGTTTGGTAATAGGGATATGTTCGGTTTTTAAACATATCCATGCAGTTCGTTTTCATGAAAATATATGTCGTTTTAAATGTGTTTCGAGTCGGTTTTAAATGAGGTCATGGAAGAGGTACGAGTATTAGGGGTTTTATGTTAAATTGAATTTTGAAAACGTATGAGGTGTTAGTAGTAATTGGGGAAGGAGTGTATGTGTTAAGTGTTTGTAGGTATATTGTGCAAGGGAGGAAAGAAAGAAGGAAGAAGAAAAAAAATAAGAAAAGAGGGGAGGCAGTGCACTTGGCGATCAATCGCCAGGAGAGGCGATCTGTCACCAAGGGGATGGCCACGCTCTGGAAAAATTCTAGAGCGTGTGGCGATAGATCGCCCAAGTGAACGATCGCGAGGCGATCGTTCACCAAAGCAAGGGGCGATCATGATCGCCCCCCCTTTCTGACTGGCGATCGATCGCCATAAATGGGCGATCGATCGCCCCTCGGTTTTCAAGGACAAAAGTCTCTTTTGTCCCTCCTTCCTTGGCCGACGCTTTTCCAGTGTTTTAAATTGTTTTTAAACAATTGTTTTGAATTGTTTTATATTTTGTTTTAAGTTTTGTCAAATGGTTTAAAAGCGTAAACTTCAACGATTCTGATTTTAAAAGTTTTATTTCTACTCGAACGTTAAGTTTAATGTTGTAGGTATAAAAAAAAATAATACGGAAAAATAAAGGTACAGTGTCGCTACAATGGTACTTCCCGGGTGTATAGAATAAACTGAAGAATGTGCTTCGGCCAAATCTCTTTCTTTTAACTCCTCTTCATTAGGCACGTACCACCTATGCCTTAATTTTAGAATATCATCATCTAACAAGTTAAATTCTGACACGTTTCCAGATGTCATGCTCAATCGAAGCTCTGCACACTCTATATCTTTCTGCTGAGCTTCACGTATCTTATCTAGAATAGTCGGCCTAAGAGAAATGTTGGTGAGCATACTGGACAACTCTGCCACAATCTCCACATCAAACTTCTCAATCTCAGACCTCAACGTAACCGACATCGCTGTAAGTGAAGGCTGACTCGCAGTAGGCATTCGGCTCAAAGCATCAGCGACCTTGTTCACCTTTTCCAGATGGTACTTAATCTCAAACTCATAGTCTTTGATGAACTCTAGCCACCTTCTCTGTCGCATATTCAATTCCTTCTACGTAAACAAATACTTCAGGCTTTTGTGGTCGGAAAATATTTCGCACTCCTGCCCATATAAGTAATGCCTCCATATTTTCAGGGCAAAGACCACGGCCGCTAATTCCAGCTCATGCATAGGATAGTTCTGCTCATACGGCTTCAACTGCCGAGAAGCATACGCGATAACCCTCCCTTCCTGCATAAGCATGCATCTAAGCCCAACTCCAGATGTATCACAATATATGCTGAACTTATCGCCTTCAACAGGCAATGTCAACACTGGCGCTGCGGTCAATCTCTGCTTTAACTCCATAAAACTATTGTCACAAGCAGCCGACCATATAAACTTTTCGTTCTTCCGAGTCAAGCGTGAAAGAGGAACAACAATCTTCAAAAATCCTTCAATGAATTTCTATAATATCCAGTCAACCCGAGAAATCCACGTACCTCTTGCATGTTCTTAGGCTGTGGCCAATCTCTGACCACCTGAATTTTGCTCGGATCCACAGAAACCCCTTCCTGTGATATAATATGGCCCAGAAAACTGACCCTATTCAGCCAAAACTCACATTTGGAGAACTTTGGATATAGCTGGTGTCGTTGGAAAATTCCTAGAACAATCCGCAATTGCTCTTCATGCTCCTCCTTCGTCTTAGAATAAACCAAAATGTCGTCGATAAAAATCACAACGAACTTATCTAGATAATCCTTGAAGACGCGATTCATCAAATCCATAAACGTTGCAGGGGCATTAGTAAGTCCAAAAGACATAACAAAGAACTCATAATGCCCGTACCTTGTTCGGAACGTCGTTTTCTGAACATCTTCCTTCCGGACCTTCAACTGATAGTAACCCGAGCGTAGGTCAATCCTGGAAAACACTCGAGCACCTTGCAGCTGATCAAACAAATCATCAATCTGGGGCAGTGTTTACTTATTCTTCATTGTAAGCTTATTCAGCTCTCTGTAATCCACACACATCTTGAGGGTCCCATCTTTCTTCTTGACAAACAGAACGGGCGCACCCCAGGGTGAAAAACTGGGTCGGATGAAACCCTTATCCAGCAACTCCTCAAGCTGAGTTTTCAACTCTCTCAATTCAACAGGAGCCAATCTATATGGATTCTTAGACACTGGCGCGGAGCTCGGATATACGGGAAGATCGTCAAGGAATATCTCAGAGAATTCTCTGACTATAGGAATGTCATTCAGCTTTACTCTACTGAGCAACTGAGTATCAATTACTGTGGCCAAATAAATAGAGCACTCACCTTTAAACTGCTCGTTGACCTTCAAGGAATAGGAAATAGGCGATCCACTCAATCTGTTCATCGCCTGATAAGCAAACTCAGCTTTACCCGGGGGTCGAAAGGTCACAATCCCAGATCGACAATCGATGGTGGCGAAGTACTGTGAAAGCAAGTCTATCTCTAAGATAAGATCGTACCGCTCTATGCTCATAACTGTCAGACGAGCATAAAGGGTAGTATCCCCCATTGAGATGACATTGCCCTGGAGAATACGATCTGACTGCATATGCTCTCCTGAAGCCAGCATCACTTTATACTCGACCTCTGCTAACTCAGACTCTAATCCCAATGTAGTCATGCAAGCAGTTGAGATAAACGAGTGCGTAGCTCCCGTGTCTATCAAAGAAAATACTGCTACGCCCATAATCAAAACAGTACCTGCTATCACTGAGGGCTGAGCCTCGTCGTCAATATCACCAGGCTCAATAAAGGCAAATACTCTCAGGGTCACTCTTCTTTGATCGGTAGCCGCCCTTGGACAGTTCTGAGCGAAATGGTCGACCTCTCCACATCGATAACAACTATTCGTGCCCAATCGACAAGCGCCATAGTGTTCTTTCTGGCACTTAAGACAAACAAGCTTCTGAGTAGCCCCTTGGACTTGCTTCCCCTTACCTTGATCGCCTTTACCATCGTAGGGACTTTTTGCACCCCTCTGCTGTTGTTGTGGTTGTCCCTTCGGTTGCCAGCCCCTATTCTGAAGCCGTGGCTGTATCTCTCGAAAGAACCCTCTAGCTGGCTCTCTCGGTTTGGCATTACTCTGATCAACAGCCTCAATCTCAAGTGCCCTGGCCACAATCTCATCGTAGGACACATTCTGCACCCCTGATATGGTAAGACTCCTCCGAATTTCTTGACCAAGTTCCTACATAAATCTGCGTACCTTGTCCTCATTAACACTGACTTGACGTGGCACGAATCGGGACAGGGCCTCAGACTTCCTCACATACTCGGCAATTGACCCAACCTGTCGCAATTGCATGAACTCTATCATCTTCGCCTCCCGCACTGTATAGCTGAAGTACTTGTCATAGAATATCATTTTGAAACACTCCCACCTCATAATCGTCACATCAGTGGTTGCCTTGATAGAATCCCACCAAAATCGGGCATCTAGTGCTAAGTGGTAACTCACCAACGCAACCCTCTCTCCGTCCTCGATGCTTGCGTAGGCCAGCATGTCCTCCATGGTTCGAATCCACTCCTCAGCTGAAGAGGGATCCCTAGATTGCCCATTGAACACAGGAGGTTGGAGCTTCTAGAATCTCTCCATCCCTCGATTACCTGGAGTCGCGGTCTACCGAGCTCTAATGCCCTCTCGGTCTACTAGGGTGCCTAGCTGCTGGGACTGTCTCTCCATCTGTTGAGTCTGTCGCTCCATGTGTTGGGACTGTTGGGCAATAAATCCATTAAGTTGGTCTATCGTATCATCTCGGTCATTCCCTCGACGCACCATTTTTTTATAACTCCGATATAAAAGTTAAAACAAACACTCTAAGAAATTGAATTCAAATAAGGTATTAAACATACTTACATTTGAGGAAGGATGTCCGTGTAGTGGCTGTGCAGTTGAGCAGTCTACAGAACCGTTTTTAAAACTCAGGGGCTCTGATACCATAACTGTAGCGACCCTTACCCGTATCCTAATTTTCTCATATTATTTTTTTTATCCTACAGTTTAAGCGGAACTTAAACTAAAATCGAAATCGTTAACATTATTTGGAAAATCATTTAAATCTAAGTTGTTAAACTATTTAAACAAAACTTAAAACAAATTACAAAACAATTAAAATTAATTAAATTCATCGGCCAAAGCTTGGAGGGCAGAAGGGACATTTGTCCCATCAAAGGTAGGGGCGATCAATCATGCCGATCGATGGCGATCGATCGGCATGTCCTCTGAAATCCGATTTCCTGAGGACTTGCTCCCCATTTCTTCACCTTTCATCACCTTTCTTCCCCAGCATATTCATACACCTATACTTCCAATTTCTTCCTCCATTATCACTAAAACCCATAACATAAAATCATTCATTTCACCATTCGTCAAATCACTAAATAGACAAACCAAAACATATTCTAAAATGTGTTTAAAAAACATAGTAACTTTAGTAAAAACGAACTGCGTGGTTCGATTTAAAAACTGAACGTATCCCGATAATATAAATCATCCAGCAGTTCCTATATATCATCGATAAAATACTTTTCAAAATAGTTTATAAAATAGATTTCCAAAACATAAAACATAAATATATCAACTAACCAGATTCCAAGCATCCTAATATGTTCAATCTATACAATTTCTCTTATGATCTAACTATCGTATCCCCAAATACCTTTACGTCGATCCCCCACGGGTCAAAATATGTGTCGACTATCCTGCACGCTCCCACCGGCATTCTCCTTCAATCTGTACGATCTTCTGGTAGAGGGACATCGTCCTCACCTTGCTCAAGGTCATCTATACCATAAAGAAACCTATGAGATAAAAATCTCAGTAAATTCTACATAAATGCTTATGCATGATCATGTATGCTCAATGCTATGAAAACCATCCATGTCATTTCATATATCAGTACGTGTCAGTCTATGGTTATCGGAAACGCTCGACAGATAGATAGGGCACGTCGTGCGAATAGACAGCCCACACCATCTGAAGGAATGAAAACCCGCTCACCACGGAACGCCAGGTCTAAACCTCATCCCCAATAACCCCATGTCATGGTTGTTTACTGTGATACTTTACTTGTCTTTACATGCATGTTCTTTTCATGAAATCCATGCGTAAATTCAATTTCATGATGTTTTTAAAACTATGATGCGTGAACAGTTCAATATAAACATACATAACGAGCATATCATCAAAACACTACAAATACCATCAAAACCCTCACAGCAATCAACCTATAAAACAACCGAACCTAAACTACCCCACCAAACAATTAGACATAACAATAACTAACATAAGCAAACAAAGCACCAACGTATCCTCAACACGATTTCCGACATATGGTGTAGGCTAATCGGCCACAGTAAGTCACGAGAACTTACCTCGCGTCCGTCGCAAATTCTATCTCCGTCCACGAGCGTCGTTCACCTAAGGCAAATTTACAACAATCGTCGTTAAAACGCGTTTGAACCATTAAACATCCAAATTAACGAAACCTTAGCTAAAGAAATCTCCTAAAGCTCTAACTTAGCTCTTTGAAACATTTTATCAAGCACCTTGAGATCGTTATACATAAAACTCCATTGATGAGATTTCTCCAAATCTCAAACATCCGATTTCTCAACTTCAACAACGAACCTACTCCTTATGTCGTCGAATAATTATGAATACGTCCACTAGAGGCATTATCACGCCAAACCTATCGATTTTTAACCCTAAATCGTATTTTTAATGAAACCCTAAACGAAACACTAACCGTTCATCTCTCCGAAAATCGAAGTAAACCATCCATAAACCATAGAATCATATCTATGGTCGGGTTTAGAGGAGAAAACGTGAAGGATCGGAGGTCGATCGGAGAACTTTGGTTGCCGAAATGGAGAACGCCGTGAGGAAGAGAAACCGTCGCCTTAGAGTTTCGCCAGAGAGAAGGAGAGGAATCGTGAAGAAATGAGGGAGAAAAGAGAGAAGTGTGGTTTTAATAAAAATTGACTTGGCAATTTACCATTTTACCCTTCGTTTTATTTTCTATTTGTTTCGTCCTTTGTTTCGTTATTTAGCTAACGATTCGATTTCTCTAAATCTCCTTATTTCGCCAATAAATCCAACTTATTATCAGGGCTCCACCAAAACTATTCGTTCGCAAAACGGACCTCGTTTACTATTTTTACCACAACGTCCTTTATATTATGAGAACGTAATTATCGTAAAATTAGCGTTAAACTCCTAAAATTCCCAAAATATTCTTAAAATCCATATTAATTATTAGGATCGTAATAACGCTTTCTTTTCACAAAATCGACTTAATTTGACATAATTAAAAAATGTCATTATATATATAATTACAAAATCCCGTAGAGAATCGGATGTTACACATAGGCAATAACTCTCCCTTTCTGCATAAGTACGCATCCAAGACCAACCTTAGACGCGTCGCAATAAATGCTAAACTTTTCGCCCTCAACTGGCAGCGTCAGAACTGGAGCCGTTGTCAATTTCTGTTTCAGTTCTCGAAAGCTTTTATCACATGCAGCTGTCCATATAAACTTTTCATTCTCCTCGTCAAGCGTGAAAGAAGGACTACAATCTTCGAAAACCCCTCGATAAATTTACGGTAATACCCGGCCAATCCGAGAAATTCGCGTATCTCCTATACATTCTTAGGCTGCTACCAATCTTTTATAACTTGAATCTTACTCGGATCTACAGAAATCCATTCTTAAAATATGATGTGGCCGAGAAAATTTATTCGATCTAGCCAAAACTCACACTTGGAGAACTTTGGGTAAACTTGGCGTTGTTGCAAGACTCCCAAAACAATCTGTAAGTGCTTCTCATGCTCCTCTTTCGTCTTTTAATAGACCAAGATGTCGTCGATGAAAACAACAACAAACTTCTCTAGATACTCCTTGAAGACACAGTTCATTAGGTCCATAAAAGCTGCAGGGGCATTCGTAAGTCCAAAAGACATAACAAGGAACTCATAATGCCCATACCTCGTTCGGAATGCTGTCTTTTGAATATCTTTTCTCCGGACCTTAAACTAATAATAACCCGAGCGTAGATCAATCCTCGAAAATACTCGGGCCCTGCAGTTGGTCGAACAAATTGTCTATTCGGGGCAACGAGTACTTGTTTTTCACTGTCATTTTACTCAACTCTCGATAGTCGATGTACATCCTAAGAGTTCCGTCTTTCTTTTTAACAAACAAAACCGACGCACTCCATGGAGAAAAGCTAGGTCAGATGAACCCTTTATCCAATAACTCCTCCAGCTGAAACTTCAACTCTTTCAGTTCAGGAGGCGCCAATCTGTACGGATTCTTTGAAATAGGTGCCGAATTCGGATAAACATCTATTACAAATTTGATCTATCGGTCCGGTGGCAATCCGGGAAGATCGTCGCAAAAAATCTCCGCAAACTCCGTGACAATCGGGATGTCATTCAGGTGTTACCCCATTAAGTAATTGAGTGTCGACCACGGTGACCATGTAAACTAAGCATTCATCTTTAAACTGCTCATTAACCTTCATGGAATAGGAAGTTGGCAAGCTACTTAACCTATTCATTGCCTGATAAGCAAACTCCTCTTTACCCGGGGGCCGAAAAGTCACCAACCCGGATCGACAGTCGATGGTGGCGAAGTGGCGAGATAGCCAGTTCATCCCCAAAATGAGATCATACACCTCTATGCCCATAACTATCAGACGGGCATATAGGGTATTATTCCCCACTGAGACGACATTGCTCTAAAAAATACGATCCGACTGCATATGCTCTCCCTAAGATAGCATCACACTATATTCACAATCTGCCAACTCCGGCACTATCTATAGCCTAGCTATGCATGCAGTAGAAATAAACGAGTGCGTAGCACCCGTGTCTATCAATGAAAATACAGCTACTCCTGTGACTAAAAGAGTACCTGCTTTAACAGAGGGCTGGGCCTCGTCGTCAACATCACCTGGCTCAGTAAAGGCGAAAATCCTCGGGACAACTCTCATTTGATCGGTAGCCGCCCTTGGACAGTTCTAAGCAAAATGCCCTACCTCCCCACATCTGTAACAACTGTTTGTGCCCAATCGACAAGCGCCGTAATGTTCCTTCTGGCACTTAGGACAACTAGGCTTCTCAGTAGTCACTTGGAATTGCTTCCCCTTGCCCTGGTCACCCTTGCCATCATAGGGCCTCTTAGTACCTCTTTGTTGTTGTTGTGGTTGTCCCCTCGGCTGCCAGCCCTTATTCTGAGGTTGAGGTTGTATCTCCCGAAAGAATCCTCTAGCTGGCTCCCTCGGTTTGGCGTAAGTCGGTTCAGCGGCCTCAATTTCTAGCGCTCTCGCCACAATCTCAGCATAGAGTACATTTCGCACCCCTGATATGATGACATTCTTTTGAATCTCCTGACTTATCCCTTGCATGAATCGGTGCACCTACTTCATTAACAGTGACCTGGCGTGGTGCGAACCGGGACAGAGCCTCGAATCTTCTGACATATTCAGCAACTGAGCCAATCTGTCTCAATTGCATGAACTCCATCATTTTTGCCTCCCGTACCGTATGGCTAAAGTATTTGTCATAAAATATGGCTTTAAACCGCTCCCAATTCATTTCGGTTACATCTGTGGTTGTCTTGATCGTATCCCACCAAAACCGAGCGTCTAAAGCCAAATGATAGGTGACCAATGCAACTTTCTCTCCATCCTCTATATTCGCATATGCCAACATGTCTTCCATAGTACGAATCCACTCCTTGGCTAAAGAGAGATTCGAAGATTGTCCATTGAACACCGGGAGTTATAGCTTTTGAAACCTCTCCATTCCTCGGTTCCTGAGTTCTATTGCCCTCACGGTTTATCAAAGTGTCCAGTTATTGGGATTGTCTTTCCATGTGCTGTGCCTGTCGCTCTAAGTGTTGGGATTGTTGGGCAATGAAGTCTCTAAGTTGGTCTATGGTGTCATCTCTTTCATCTTGGTCATTTCCTCTACGCACCATTTTGTACACCTATAAAGGTTAAAGGAAATAACTCTAAGAAACAAAACAAATAAAGCATATAACGTACTTACAGTTTGAAGAAGTATGTCCGGGAAGTGGCTTGCGCAATCGAGCAGTCTACATAACCAATTTTAAAACCGGGGGCTCTGATACCAACTATTGTAACGTCCCCAATTTCTATATACATAAATCCTAAAGGTCCCGAAAATTTAAACTTTTACGTTTCTTCTTATAATTGGACTTGCCCATTACCCTCGTCTATTCTCATACAATTTTCATTTTTCATTTATCGATTCATTTCCCTTTTCATTCGTTCATCAATCGTGAGAGAATAGACCCAGGCATTAAATCCGTATCTACCAACATTTAAAGACTAATTACTTTATTCAGCGGAAGTCTATCTAATTGTGGAAACCTCAGTAATAATTTAAACATTGGCGTCAATACTAAAACAATAAAGACAGAGAGATAATTAAGTTTTTTCCTCTCGGGTTTCATCGAAGGAACAGTATTTTTCCTCTCAGGTTTCATAAATTTGAACAGTGGTCGGGATAAATAATTCTCTCTATCAGGTGTGGATGAATGGTACAGTAGGGCCGACGTGGCTTCTATAAAGAAATCAGTCGACGACTATAAAGCAGACAAGAAATAAATTCCACTCGGGTTTCGTCTCATTCGTCCACGGACCACGTGACTTTATCTTCCCCAGTCCACGTGACTTTATTGTCTACGGGCTACATAAACTCATCGTCCACAAATAAACATCCATAGACTTACATAAGTTTAATGTCCATAGATCACTTGACTTTATCGTTCCCAGTCCACGTGACTTCATTGTCCACGAGCTACATAAACTCATCGTCCACAGACCTTGGACGATGACTTTGGACGCTGACTTTCCCTGTCAGAATACTTAACTGAACGTTATTGTCCACAGACTTTGGACAATGACTTTGGACGGAGACTTTCTCTTATAAAATACTTAACTGAACCTTATCGTCCACAGACTTTGGACGATGACTTTCTCTTATAAAATACTTAACTTGACCTTATCGTCGATAGACTTCGAACGATGACTTTCTCTTATAAAATATTTAACTGGACCTTATCGTCCAAAGACTTTAGACGATGACTTTCTCTTATAAAATCTCGACTCTAAACCATGCATTACCCGATCAATCGCCCCTTCCTTGCGATCGATCGGCTAGCTCTTTGAATTTTGTTCAGAGAGCTGTTTTCACCTTATTTCCCCTGCATAACCTAAAATCATCAAAGTCTATCTCTAATTCATCAAAACATCAATCTATTCATCAATATTCATTCACATATAGCAGAAACTAATTAAATCCTCAAAATACATCAAAACAACATTTTGATTAACCTAACCAAATACCAAGCATCCTAAAAAGAGTTTCTATACAATTCAATCCAAAACTCTTAACCTATAGCTCCCACGGGTCATGTTCGCATTGACTACGTCAGCACGCTCCCACGAGCATCCTCCATCAAACTGCAGGCTCGTCAGGTGGAGGGACATCTTTCTCACCTTGCTCGTAGTCACCTATATCATAAAGACACCTATGAGATATAAATCTCAGCAAGTTCTACATAAATGCTATGCATGAACATGTGTATGCAGTTTTCATGAAAGTCGTCCATATCATTTCATTTAGTAGTACGTGTCAGTCTATGATTATCGGAAACGCTCAACAGATGGATAGGGCACGTCAAACGGTTAGACAGCCCACACCATCTGAAGGGAGGAAAACTCGCTCACCACGGAACGCCAGGTCTGAACCTCATCCCCGATAACCCCATGCCATGGTTGTTTACTGTGATACTTTACTTGCCTTTACATGCATTTTCTTTTCATGAAACCGATGCGTAAATTCATTCATTTTCTTGCCATTTTGAAACCATAATGCATGAGCAATTTAACATATAATAAAACATACATAATGACTATACCATCAAACGTTACCAAGCTTAATCTAGAACAACGATCAAGCCTAAACTATCCAACCAAAGCAATTAAACAAACAAAACACCAACCAATCCTCAACACAAATTTTGTCTTATGGTGTAGGCCAATCGGCCACAGTAAATCACGAGAACTTACCTTAAGTCCTCAGCACACCAAGCACTATCCGTGAGCTTGTTCACCTAAGCCAATTCATAACACACGGCATTAGAACCGAGTCTAACCCAACCAGACTCCGTTAATTCCACTTAACTATCCTCCATAATCATAAATGCCTTATTATCATTCAACATTCCAATAACTAACGATTTCTAACTTCACTCGACAATTTCTAACGAAACCCTATTTGAATAACAACTCTAAAATCGAAGGCTAACAATCCAGAACATTAAGACCTTACCTAGGGTCGCGATTTAGGAATGAATCGTGAAGGATGGTTTTTCGTAAGGGAGGGAAAAGGAAGGTGTTGCCTTTGACAAGCTTTTCCCCAAGTTTTGACACTTGTCACACTCTCACTTAGTGCTCCCAACTACCCCCTTTTACTTCCTAATTTGCCCCTCCATCCAATTGCTTGTTTGGTTGAACTTAGTTTGGTTTCTCCAACAAGACTCCCCGCTAGTTAAACAGAATAGATTCACAATATTTACCAAAATGCCATTATATTGTAGAATTACAAAACCCCGTAAAATCGGGTGTTATAAATTTGCTGGCCAAAAATGGGAGCTCAGCAAAGGCTTGCTAATCATAGCAAATGGAATCAAAGAGTTTAATTTGTATGTGACTCAAGTGACTATGAACGAAGCATCGATAAATGTTGCGCAAGATAACTCATCCATTGAGTTATGGCACAAATGACTTGGTCACATGAGCAAAAGAGGACTTCAACTGCTTGGCAAGAAAGAGTGTCTGCCACATCTCAGACATGAATCTTTGCCAAATTGCATTCACAGTTTGACTGGAAAACAAAACAGAGTTTTCTTTGAAAAGAATTTTGCATCAAGAAACCAGAAGTGTTAGAAGTCATCTATTGAGATGTTTGTGATCTCATGTCAATGAAAATGTTAGGCGGTGCCCAATATATGGTGACATTCATTGATGATCACTCTAGAAAAGTTTAGGTTTGCGCATTCAAATCAAAAGATGAGGTGTTTAACGTTTTCAAACAGTTTCATGCTCTAACAGAGCAAGAAACTGGAAAGAAGTTAACATACATCTGCACATATAATGGTGGCGAATATATGGAATCATTCAATGAATACTGCAAGATGCACGGGATCATACACAAAAGATCAGTTCCAAAGACTCCTCAACAAAATGGTGTTGCAGAAAGAATGAACCTCTGAGTGGAGAAGTTCTAAATAGACTATCGACTAGAAAATATGTCTCTTATAAGCATTTAAAGGGGTTTGGATGCATAGCATTCGTCCATATTTCCAAATATGAGAAGTTCAAGCTAGACAACAAAGCTAAGGAATGCATATTCTTCAAATACGGAAGTGACACAATTGGATATAGGATTTGAGATCCAATTGACAAGACAATTATCAGAAACTGAGATGTTGTCTTCTTTAAAGATCAGACCTTTGAAAACAAGAAGAAAGATGTGGAGATCACTGATAAGCATCTAGTAAAGGTTGATCTAGTGAAATCAACTTTTAACGGAGGAGATACTGGAGAATCTAAAGATGAAGCAGTTGATGGTGTTAACCAAAGAGAAATCGAGATTTCTCCTAAATTAGTTGCAGAACTAGAGTTAAGGAGGTCAACAAGAGATAATTAACCATCGAGAAGATACTTTGTGAACGAGTGTGTGATGATCACTGATGGCGATGAACCTAAGAACCTTATATGCGATGCAAGATAAGATGACAGCATTGCATGAGAACTATACTTATGAGTTGGTTAAGCTTTCAAATGGAAGAAACACACTGAAGAACAAATGGGTATACATACTCAAAGAAGAAGATTCGCAACCAAAGTATAAGGCATGACTTGTCATGCAAGGCTTTGGTTAGAAGAAGGGAGATGACTTTGAAGAAATTTTTTCACCTGCCATGAAAATGTCATCCATACGAGTGGTATTTGGATTAACCTCAAGTCTTAATTTGGAAATCAAGCAACTCGATGTAAAGACAACCTTCTTACATGGTTAATTATAAGAAGAGATTTACATAGATGAGCCAGAAGGGTTCCTTGTCAAAGGAAATAAACATCTGGTATGTAAATTGAGAAAGAGTCTGTATGGATTAGCTCCAAGACAATGGTGCAAAATGTTCGATTTCTTTATGGGAAATCAAAGATACATGAAAACTTCCTCAAACCATTGTGTGTTCGTGAAAAAGTTCACGGATAGTACATTTATAATCCTCCTACTTTATGTCGACAATATGTTGATTGTGGGCCCAGATAGAGAAAATATTGATTAGTTAAATAATCATTTTAACAAGTCTTTTTGTAACACCCGACAATTTCGGCCAGGTGATTTTCTTAACCATTTTGATTATCACCCTTTTTATTAACCTTTATGATTTTAAATTTAAAGTCAAGACATATTTATTACAAGTTGAGTAAAACTAGGTTGGGTGGCAGGGTTGTAATTAAGGATGGATGGATCAAGTATAAATAGGAAATGGAAACCTTTAACCCCATTTAAACCTCACTGTAGCCGACTCATTCACTCTCGGTGATTTCTCTCTTCCCCAGAGCTCTCTCCCTCAGCCAACTACATCTCCTTTCAGTGACCGATTTTCAGTCTCCGCCCTGACAATCCACACCCTAGGTAAGACTCTGTAATGTAGTCACTGATTGGCTATTAAGAACTCTGCTTTCCCTGCTAAGGCCCGTAGCTTAAGATTCTTCTTGGCAGTGAAATATTAGTGGCATTTGTAATCTGTGACTAGTTATTAGGTTGAAACTGATTATTTCTAGGATGACTTTTGGTTAGAACTTTTAGGATTTTTATTTAATACTGTAATGTGAAATGTTTTAGGTAAAGAAGTCTGAAGTGAAGTGCTCGAGTATTGCTAAGGAAACTAGGTAAGTGAATGTATTAAGACTTCCGGCCAATAAGGCCCTACATCACAAGGATATTTAGTTAGTTCCAGTTGTCTGATGTTTGTTCTGTGTTAGTAAGATTTCTCGTACTTAGATGATTTATGGATGTTGAGAATTTTGTTATAAGACGTTCTGGTAGAGTCTATGAATTCGACTGTTCTGGTATGATACTTTCTATAGTTTGATGATTTAAGAGCATCCATGTCATGCATCATGATTTACTTCTCAAGCATATGAAAATGTTTTATGAGCATGTTTTTCCCATGAACAAGATATGACAATGAATATGAAACTTATGCAACCAGATTAAGTGAGGGTTGGGGGCGGTTTGGCGTATGTCACTGTCCAAAGAGAAGGACCATGAATACGGCCCGAAAGGGACTATGTACACTTTCACTGTCATCCCCCCTTTACGGCACAAATCCTCCCTTAATCTATATGATGAAAGTGATGAATAAGAACAGGAAAAGAGCATGAAACGAACATGATCACGATTTTCTTGCAACTATGCATTCACGTATACATG
Organism: Begonia masoniana; assembly: GCA_022432975.1. Lineage (NCBI taxonomy): Eukaryota > Viridiplantae > Streptophyta > Magnoliopsida > Cucurbitales > Begoniaceae > Begonia > Begonia masoniana. The sequence continues at coordinate 32,210,495 of CM039503.1, read as the reverse complement.
TTAGCATTGCATTCCTTACTAAGCATTAGGCTTATAGTTGAACCTGATGATGTAGGTGATGAAGTATCAGGTGAGGATTCCAAAGTTAATGAAGATGTCTAAGTTTGGTTGCTAGAAGGTGTTCAGGGAGCAATTCTATGGCTGGATGGCGAACAAGACCCCCTGGTTAATGCTCTTATAATTTTAGTGATGATTATGAATATGGAAGTCTAAGTAGAATGAGATTTTTTTTAAGACATCGAGCTTTTGAAATTGTCTGGTTTAATTACTGAGTCTGAGAATGTTTATAAGGATATAGAACGAGTTGTTTTAACTAAGTCTTCTGCTACATGTATTCAAGATGTGTCCATGATTTACGTCTGCCTACGTTTATGTCTATGAATTAAGAGATCTGTGAAGGTCAGGTTATCTTTCTGTCGGTATGAGTTGCTTGAAGGATTTTGGGTTTTACTACCGTGTGTTTGAAGTCGGATGAATGCATCATCCGGCTGACGTCACCGGTGTGAGTTGAATGATAGAAGCTGGAGGAATGAATCATTCGGCTGACGTCACCGGTAGATGGCGAACGTTTGTCAAATAGCGGATGATGTGAGTATTGTTTGTCGTCTAGCGATCGGGCTATGTAGTGTATTTCAAATACCGGATGATGTAAGTATTGTTTGTCGTCTAGCGATTGGGCGATGTAGTGTATTTCAAATACCGGATGATGTGAGTATTGTTTATCGTCTAGCGATCGGGCGATGTAGTGTATTTCAAATACCGAATGATGTAAGTATTGTTTTGTCAACTAGCGACCGGGCAATGTAGTGTATTTCAAATACCGGATGATGTAAATATTGTTTTGTCGTCTAGCGACCGGGCGATGTAGTGTATCGCTTATGTCAAGTGATGTTTAATGAGTCACGAGAGATGCACGTGCCCACCGAAAGATGTTGTAACGACCCGGGGAGGATCGCCACGAAATTCTTGACTTTACATAAAACTTTAACTCATATTTGAACTCTTTTCTCCTTCTCTCTTTTTTTTTCTTTAATAACAGTATACCTAACAGGCTTAAAGACTTCAACTTAATGGATGGAAGGTTAGTCCCTCGTACATGCTTCTAATCGACGTACAAGTTGCATGGGTCTGCATGCATCAACCGATAGACATTGCGTCTTCCGGATGGCACGTGCACCCCACATGACTCATTTAAACACCTATCGACAGATGCGAATACTCGCATCGACCGACGATCACGTGCATCTCGTGTGACCAATTAAAACATCTACCGATAGACATGTGATATTCACGTGTTCATCTAAGACATCTTCCGATAGCTTACAAGCTCTATATCATCCGATCACTAAACAACAAATTATTACTTACACCATCCGGTCACTAGACGACAAATTATCACTTACATCATCCGGTCACTAGACGACAAAACCATGTTTGTATCATCTGGTAAAAGACTCCTTAGATCATCCGGTGACTTTATTACACTACATCTGCCGATCGCTAAACGACAAGATAGTACTTACATCATCCGGTGGCTAAACACTCTACATCTGCCGATCGCTAGACGACAAAATAGCACTTTCATCATCCGATGGCTAAACACTCTACATCTGCCGATGAAGAAACATACTACATCTTCCGGTGACATCATCCGGAAGACTCAATCGTTCGATTCCTATCATTTGACATCTGCCGATGACGTCAGCCGGATGAATGCCTCATCCAGCTTCTATCTTACGGCAGTAAAACACTGTAATCATCAAACAATCTCATCCAAATCTTAAACTGGGAATTATAACCCTAATGAGTGAAAACCATATCCCATACAAGATACACATAGCGGAAGGCTTAAGCAAAACAGACCATTCAATGATCATTAAAATCATTAACAGACTCTGAAGTCAAACCATTAAAATCCGAATCTCATTGTTATAAGAAAACTCTATTCTACTTAGTCATCTGTTTATCATAAACTTCTCTGACTTACTATGGGTATAACCAGGGAACTTGATCGCCTATCCAGCCTTCACTGTCACACTAAGCATCCTCCAGCAACCAAGCTCAAACATCTTCATTGACCTTGAGTTTCTCACCTGAAAACTCGTCACCTACATCATAAGGTTTAAACTATAAGCCTAATGCTTAGTAAGGAATGCAACACTACATGGATGCATGAATGCATAATTTGGGAAAAATCACATGCTCATAAGTCTTTTCTTGTTCATGTCTTTGCTCGTAATCATCATCCATAGCCATGGATCATATTCATCATTCATAGTCATTGATCATATTAATCATTCATAGTCATTGATCATATTCATCATTCATAGTCATTGATCATATTCATCATTCATAGTCTTTGATCATATTCATCATTCATAGTCATTGATCATATTCTTTGTTTAGGTTGTGTGGATCAAGAGAGGAATTGTGCCGGTAAAGGGGGTTCGACAGTGAGTTTGATCTTGTTCCCTACTGCGGGTCGTATTCATATGTCCTTCTTTGGACTGTGACATACGCCGAACCGCCCCCAACCCTCACTTAATTCACGTTGCATAAATCTTATATATATACATATATACATACATATCTTGTTCATGGAAAACATGCGATAAAACATTTTCTTATGCTTGAGAAACATTCATGATGCATGAACATGAGAACTTTTAACTCATCAAACTATGACAAGGATTATACCAGAGCAGACAACTTCACATTCACTAGCAGGTCATCAAATAGTATAACTCGCAACATACATAAATCCTTCAAGTGCAGACAAGCTCATTATCATAGGTAAACGTTAGACATCTCAACCTAGTACTCCCACGATGTAGGGCTCTATTAGCCGGAAATCTTAATACATTCACTTACCTGGTCTCCTTAGCACTTGAGCTCCTTTCTCTTCAAACTTCTTCACCTAAACATTTACATTGCAGTAGTTAAAACAAAATCCTAATAGTTCTAATCTCGAGTTATCCTAAGATCTAATAGCTAAGAGTCCTTCCCGAGTTCTTAGTTTAATACTCAATGTAACCCGAAATCCCAAAATCAAAACAGACGGATTCGATAATGATAACTCAGGGTTGGTTGTTTTAAATGTCCAGAATTGATTCGGAATGACATTACCAATATCGGGTTTCAAAATGTTCTTATCAATACTCGGCCATTGAAGAATCCAAAACTTCAATACAGAGCTGAAAAACTAGGCTAATAAACTAACAGATAACCACATTGTTAAACCCGTACCTCGAGCACAAAGTAGCCGAGAAGCAGCAAGGAAACCGATCGCCGAAGGAAGGATTTCCAGCTGACAAAGAGCGAGAGCTTGGGAGAGAAGAAATCGCTGGAAGTTGGGGTTGTCGGCTACAGTGGTTTAAATGAGGTTTGAATCCTTTCCTTTTTCTTTAAATACTGGCCTCAATCCTCCATTATTACAACTTTGCCACTCAACCTAGTTTAGATCCACATGTGATTAATTAAGCTTGGCATAAATCCTAAACTACGAAAATTAAATATTTATGACCGTTAATACAGTTAAGAAAATCACCTGGCCGTTGACTCGGGTGTTACAGATGTCTTCTATTGGGCAATGATAATTGAGTGATGTGCCCCGTAGGCCCATTACACGATCCCAGACCCGAGTTCACAATTTGACTAACACACTTGTCTCTTTTGTAGGTCATGGTTCGTGTGAAGACTTGGAGGACACCGTGGATGACTTGAAGTGGGAGATTAAAGCTGGAGACGTTGACCAACCGAAGCATCTCCTCATGTGGAAAGACTAAAGGCCCTTTAATGCTCACATGGGAATTTGTCTTCCGGAGCTTTAATATTTGTTGCTTTTTTTGAAATTTCAAACTTATTGGCAAACGTTGGCCTTCTTGTTTAAACTTTATTAGATGCATGCTAGGATTAGATGCATGTTAGGATTATATGGATGTTAGGATTAGATGAATGATAGGATTAGTTGGTGGCTTGGTTTGGCCCATTGAAGTTGAAGACATGCCCAAGCCAAAGCCAAAGCCCAAGCCCAAGTCCAAGCCCAAGCCCACCATTAGGTCTATATATTCATGGCATTGGTGTTTGTAACTTTTTTGGTTGATTTATGAGCACCCACGGATTTCTCTCTCAATAGAAGAAGAAGCTTGGAGCAAAGAGCTTCCAAGGTAAGCTCGGTTGACAACAACCGAGGGGTTGCGCCCCCGAACCATTCTTCTAGCTTGGTAGCTAGTTGGAGTGGATTTTGCCACCTCCTTCTCCACTCTTTTGAGAGCGGAAAACAGCAAGGAGTGGCCTTAACCGATTCCTTGAATCGAGTTATCTTCCTTGGAAGAAACTCTTGCCGGAAGCTCCATTGAAGCACTCACCGGCCGATTCTCGGAAAACATTATATAAATCTTTCATCTTAACGAATCTGGACCACAATTTTCACCAGCACACACCTCAGTCACTTCACAAGATTCACCTAAAATTTCATTAAATTTCGAGCACGTTTGATATTTCTTTTACATTTTCCACTCTCGGTTTTCTCGGATTTGTGTCACCCGGAGCTAACGATCTTCTTCGAGTTCTTGAGTCCTATTTGCAGGTCGGAGCTCATCAGGTGGTATTAGAGCTTGGATAGCTCGCTTAGGGTGAGGGAAACCAGATCGGTTTGGTTTTCCAAACCCATTTGGTTGCCCAAAACCGAGGCACCAAAACCGGGTGCTTGCTGTTCTTCATTTTCGGTTTGGTGTTCTTGCTATTTTTCTTACTTTCTCTTTTAGTTTCATTTAGTTTCTTTTAGTTCTTGCAAAGATCATTTCCAGAACATTTTTATTAGTTGTCTGCAACTTTGAGCTTGAGTTTTTGAAAAGTATTCCACCATTTTCGTGTTGCTTATTTTCCTTCCCTTTTTGGTAGAACAAACCCTAACAAACTTAGTACTTGCTGTTATCTTTCTCTTTTTGGTTTGCTGGCTTGGCTGCTGTGGATCTCACTTTTCCAGCACTTAAGAACATGTTGTTATAATCACAGATCTGAGCATTAAGAAATATGTTTGATTAACATCATTTCGTGTTGCTGTTTAGTGGTTTAAGTTGTCTTTTAGTATTCTAGTTTAATGCTGTTGCATATTTAAATCCGAGCTTCATGTTTATAATGTTCCGTTGATACAATCTTAGTACATTAATCTGCTGAGAATATTTGTCTTTTCATTTGAATTACATTGGTAAAGGAAAATGTTGCTAAAAGGAGTGAAAGTTAAGTAAAAGTGCATAATCTAAACTAGCCTCTACTTTTGGTGTATGCTTTATGTCGCTTTCACTGTGTTGGGATGAGATTGAAATTAATAAGGTTCTGTTGGTAAGATATTTACTTGTAATTGCATGTTTGGGAACATATGTATTAAGTTCACTAAAACGTTAAAAACACGTACGAATTGATTATCTCTGTTTAGTGGATTTAAAGCTTGTTTGTTAGTGAATTTGACCTTTCCCCACTAAAACGGCCATAACTTTTGCTACAAGTGTCAGTTTTCGACGAGCCACCTGGAAAATCGAAGCTATCGAAAAGATCTACAAAAGTGTCATAGATTAATATCTATGACACCCACATTTTGACCCCAAAAAACGTCATTTAGGCCCTCAAAATGCGTTTCAAAATTTCTGGATTGAAATTCTAGTTAGGTTTCCCACCTTTACCTTCCCTAACACCCGTGATCAACTTGAACCTAATTAATATTTCCTTCCTAAAACTTCAGTATTCACATGAATGAAGACTAGGAGTGCAATTAACCGAGAGCTAAACCAAGATATGAATCAAGAACCGAACCGGGACAATGACATTCCCCAACCCGAGACTCACACCCCACAAGAGGGAGAGTCTAGCATGCAAGGACAGTTAGATGGTCTTAGTGGAGAAGTTAACCATATAAGCCAACAACTTAAAGACTTAACCCTTAGCATGAAACACATAATGGAAGTCCTTAATACGAGAATTCCAAATGAAGCGACCCAAGAACCCCTACCTCGATTTAGACCCGGAAATCCTAGGAGACGATTTCAAGAACCATATCCCACCTCGGAAGAAGAAAGACCTGAGTATCCTAGGAGAAGAAACCCGCTTTATGAGGAGGAGGAAGAATGGACCTTAGATGATGAAGAGACTTTTCGACCAAGTAGACGAAAGGATCAAGAGGACCTTAGAAATGTCAAGCTACATATACCTCCATTTGACGGGACATGCGATGGAGATACCTTTCTAGAATGGATTGATAAGGTAGAGAAAGTTTTCGACTATTATGAGTACTCCGATAAAGTAAAGATCCAATTAGTATCCGTAGAGCTATCGGGATATGCGGCCCTCTGGTGGTCCAATATTAAGCTCCAAAGACGACGGATAGGAGATACCCCCATTACGACATGGAGAGCAATGAAGTCGCTCATGACTAAGAGGTTCATACCCACCCATTACCGTCAAGATCTATTCCTTCAAATCCAAAACCTACGACAAGGAACTCGATCCGTTGAGGCTTACCTAGCTGAATTTGAAACTCTAAGGATACGAGTAGATATGGAAGAACCTTAGGAGCAAGTTATTGCTAGATTCATTTGGGGATTGAATAGAGATATAGGAGACATCGTTGAAATACACCCGGCAGAGTCCATAGATGCAATTGTTCATATGGCTATGACGATTGAGCGACAGCTCAATAGAAAGAGGAAATCCACCTACCCTCCTAAGTTTACCCCCAACATTCCACCTAAAGTCACCCCTAAGTCACCCGCGCCAATCAAGCCCTTTGACAAGGCTGAAGGAAAGAAGCCTTTTAACCCTAGTTGGCCACTTAAGGAGTCCAGTAGCAAAACCTTAGTCGATAAAGCCAACCCACTTAGAGCGAGAGAAATCAAGTGTTATAAATGTCAAGGTCTAGGTCATTATATGGCTCATTGTCCGAATCGACGGGTGATGATTATCAAGGAAGATACGGGAGAAGTTGAGAGTGAGGATGACCACGAGGTAGGAGTAGAGGACAAAGATGTCGAGGAGAGTGACACTGAGGATGAAGTCGTGCGCGCTCCTGAGGGACCCTTGTTGATGGTTAGGAGACGAGTCCTTGTGACTAAGAATTCAGGAGAAAATTGCCAACGTGAGAATATCTTTCATAGTAGATGTGTTATCAAGGATAAGATATGCTCTTTAATTATAGATGGAGGAAGTTGTGCCAACGTGGCATCTGATGAGTTAGTTAAGAAGTTAGGATTAGAGACGACTACGCATCCCCACCCTTATAAGTTACGATGGTTAGATGATAGGGATGATGTTAAGGTCTCTCGACAAGTGAGAGTAGATTTTGCTATGGGAAAATATCAAGATTCTGTTTTATGTGATGTCGTGCCCATGAGTGCTAGCCACTTGCTTCTTGGACGACCCTGGCAATTTGATCAAAGAGTGAACCACGATGGATATTCTAACTACTATTCCCTTAAGTTTGGTGGTAAAACAATTAAGTTAGCACCTTTGACCCCCGAGGAAATATCCAAAGACGATGCCGCTAGAAAAGAAGCGAAGAATAAAGCAAATTTTTTTATGACTAGATCGGAGATAGAGGCATCGGTGCTTCGAGGAGATCCCATAATCCTTATACTATTTCGAGATAGAGTTATGGAGCTAGGAGTAATCCCTGATCCTGTAAAGAAGTTGCTCAATCAATTCCAAGATGTGTTTCCTGAGGAACTGACCCAAGGATTACCACCTCTACGTGGTATAGAACATCAAATTGACCTCATACCCGGGGCCACCCTACCTAATAGACCGGCCTATAGAATGAACCCCGAAGAAACCAAGAAACTCCAAGATCAAGTTCAAGATTTATTGGATAAAGGATACATACGAGAGTCCATGAGCCTCTGCGCAGTTCCCTCACTATTGGTACCTAAGAAAGACGGCACAATGAGGATGTGTGTTGATAGCCGAGCCGTGAATCAAATTACCGTAAAATATAGATACCCTATTCCAAGGCTCGAGGATATGTTGGATGAGCTCAGTGGAGCCTCAATATTTTCTAAGGTGGAGCTTAAGAGTGGTTACCACCAAATTAGAATGAAAGAAGGTGACGAGTGGAAGACGGCATTTAAGACTAAGTACGGGCTTTTTGAGTGGATGGTGATGCCCTTCGGGTTATCTAACGCGCCCAGTACCTTCATGAGACTTATGCACCACGTGCTGAAAGATTTCCTAGGAAAATTTATTGTTGTCTATTTTGACGATATTTTGTTGTACAGTCTAGACCTCCCACAACACCTCAACCATCTTAGTGTACTTTTCCAAACCCTACGAAAAGCTCAATTATTTGGGAATTTAAGCAAATGCTCATTCGCACAAGATAAAGTTTATTTCCTAGGGTTTGTCATTTCTAAAGATGGCATGGAAGCCGATGTTGACAAGATCAAGGCTATTAAGGATTGGCCTACCCCCAACTCTTTAACCGAATTACGTAGCTTCCATGGTCTGGCCTCTTTTTACCGGAGGTTCATAAAAGACTTTAGTTCAATAGTCTCACCGCTCACTGATTGCACTAAGAAGGGAAAAGAGTTTACTTGGACTCCGGTTTGTCAAAAGAGCTTTGAGCTAATCAAGGACAAGTTATGTCACTCGCCTGTGTTAGCACTTCCCGACTTTAACAAGGTATTTGAAATTAAGAGTGATGCTTCTAGAGTTGGCATTGGAGCCGTACTCATGCAAGAAGGGAAGCCCATTGCATACTTTAGTGAGAAATTGAAAGGAGCCGTGCTGAATTACTCAACTTATGACAAGGAATTTTATGCTGTTATTAGAGCATTAGAGCACTGGCAGCATTACCTCTTGTCAAGAGAATTTGTTATCAATACTGACCATCAAGCTTTACAATATATCAAGGGTCAGCACAAGTTAAACAAGAGGCATGCTAAGTGGGTGGAATTCTTGGAGAGGTTTCCGTACATTCTAAAGTATGTGAAGGGGGAAAATAATGTAGTCGCCGACGCACTTTCGAGGAAACACATTCTTCTTACCGAATTAGGCACTCGATTCTTTGGATTTGAATGGATCAAGCATAGTTACGAATCTGACCCTGATTTCGGATCTTATTACACCAAGTGCAAGGAAAAGGATGAAGGAGAATATCGACTTATGGACGACTATTTATTAAGGGCGGGAAAATTATGTATTCCGCAAGGAAGCTTAAGGCGATGTCTTGTAAAAGAAGCCCATTGTGGAGGATTAGCGAGTCATTTCGGGGAGAAGAAGACCCTCGATATGCTTAAGGAACACTTCTTTTGGCCACATATGAAAAGAGACGTGCACCGCATGGTGGAGACATGCATTGTGTGCAAGAAAGCCAAGAGTAAGGTTCTACCACAAGGATTGTATATGCCCTTACCCATTCCTTCACACCCTTGGACTGAAGTTAGTATGGACTTCATTTTGGGATTGCCACGAACTGCTCGTAATAAGGATTCGATCATGGTGGTTGTGGATCGATTCTCTAAGATGGCACATTTCATTCCTTGTGCAAAAACGGACGACGCCTTTTCTATAGCTGACCTATTTTTCAAAGAGATCGTTCGCCTACATGGTATACCGCATTCCATAGTGTCGGACCGGGACACTAAATTTTTGAGCTCCTTTTGGACCACTTTGTCGAAGAAGTTGGGGACGAAGCTATGTTTTAGCACATCTTTCCACCCTCAAACTGATGGGCAAACGGAAGTTGTTAACAGGACCTTAGGCTCCCTCTTACGCAGTATTGTAGGTAAGAAACTATCCAGTTGGGATATAGTCCTTCCCGGATTGGAATTTTCCTACAATCGCACCCTTCATTACACTACTGAGCAAACGCCCTTTGAGGTTGCCTATGGGTTTAATCCATGTACACCGTTGGACCTTGTTCCGTTACCCATTAATGAACTGGCCAACCCATCAGGAGCAAACAAGGCTGAACAAATTAGGAAATTACATGAGAACGTGCGTCAAGCCATCGAGAAGAGAAATGCGAGCGTGGCCAAACGAGTAAACAAAGGCCGACAAGAGGTTATCTTCAATGAAGGAGATTTAGTTTGGTTGCACCTACGAAAAGATAGATTCCCCGACAAAAGAAAATCTAAACTTCTTCCTCGTGCGGATGGACCCTTCAAGGTGTTGTAGCGGATAAATAATAACACTTATAAGATTAAACTGCCTGGAGATTACGGAGTATCGGCAACGTTCAATGTCATGGACCTCTCACCCTATATAAGCGATGAAGAAAACTCCGATAGGCCTGATTTAAAGGATTTGAGGTCAAATCCTCAATCACCTGGGGAGGATGATGTGCCCCGTAGGCCCATTACACGATCCCAGACCCGAGTTCACAATTTGACTAACACACTTGTCTCTTTTGTAGGTCATGGTTCGTGTGAAGACTTGGAGAACACCGTGGATGACTTGAAGTGAGAGATTAAAGCTGGAGACGTTGACCAACCGAAGCATCTCCTCATGTGGAAATACTAAAGGCCCTTTAATGCTCACATGGGAATTTGTCTTCCCGAGCTTTAATATTTGTTGCTTTTTTGAAATTTCTAACTTATTGGCAAACGTTGGCCTTCTTGTTTAAACTTTATTAGATGCATGCTAGGATTAGATGCATGTTAGGATTATATGGATGTTAGGATTAGATGAATGATAGGATTAGTTGGTGGCTTGGTTTGGCCCATTGAAGTTGAAGACATGCCCAAGCCAAAGCCAAAGCCCAAGCCCAAGCCCAAGCCCAAGCCCACCATTAGGTCTATATATTCATGGCATTGGTGTTTGTAACTTTTTTGGTTGATTTATGAGCACCCACGGATTTCTCTCTCAATAGAAGAAGAAGCTTGGAGCAAAGAGCTTCCAAGGTAAGCTCGGTTGACAACAACCGAGGGGTTGCGCCCCCGAACCATTCTTCTAGCTTGGTAGCTAGTTGGAGTGGATTTTGCCACCTCCTTCTCCACTCTTTTGAGAACGGAAAACAGCAAGGAGTGGCCTTAACCGATTCCTTGAATCGAGTTATCTTCCTTGGAAGAAACTCTTGCCGGAAGCTCCATTGAAGCACTCACCGGCCGATTCTCGGAAAACATTATATAAATCCTTCATCTTAACGAATCTGGACAACGATTTTCACCAGCACACACCTCAGTCACTTCACAAGAGTCACCTAAAATTTCAATAAATTTCGAGCACGTTTGATATTTCTTTTACATTTTCCACTCTCGGTTTTCTCGGATTTGTGTCACCCGGAGCTAACGATCTTCTTCGAGTTCTTGAGTCCTATTTGCAGGTCGGAGCTCACTCCGTCCACGAGCGTTGTTTGTCTGAGGCAAAACATAACGGTCGATGTTAAAACAATTTAAGTTTCTAAACGTCCTAATTAACAAAACCTTAACTAAAGAATTTCTTAAAACATCCAACTTAATTATTCGAAGCATATCGATAAACAATTTACGATTGATACCTCGAAACTACAATTTACGAGTTTTTCCCTAAAACCCAAAAATTCTCAAATTTTAACATTCGTCCTAAATCAATCAAATTTGTCCAATAACGTTCAATACGTCAAATATATTCTTTATTACGGCAAACCTATTAATTACAAACCCTAAATCTCGTTTTTAATCGAAAACCTAACGAAAACCTTAAACGTAAAACTCTATGAAACTCGAAGTTTAACGCTCTAAAACTTTAGAATCATACATAGAGTCGCGAGAGGAGGAGGAAATCACGAAGAGCGGAGGAGAAACGGAGGAGATCGGAGGACGAACGGAGTCGGAATCGGAAGGTTTTGTCGCGGGCAGGGAGGGAGGAGCCAAGAGGGAGAGGGTTTGGTCTTCTCTGGAGATCGATTTTCTAATGAAAATTGTTAAGGCATTTTGCCTTTAAGTAATTTTAAGTAAGTAATAAATAATTAAATGCTAAATGACGATTTTGCCCTTCCTCTAAATTTTCTATTTGTTTCATCATTCGTTTCATTAATCATCAAACGATTCAACTTTTCCAAATTTCTATATTTCGCCAATAAGTCCAACTTATTATTTGGGATTTATTAAAACTGTCCATTCGCAATTCGGACCTCGTTTACTATTTTAATAACACAACCTTTATGTTACAAAAAACGTAATTACTCGGAATATAGCGATATTAATTTGAAAAATCCCGAAAATTTCTTAAAATTCCAATTAGTCGTTAGGATCATAATGATGCTTTCTTTTCGCAAAACGGATTTGATTTGACATATTTACCAAAATGCCACATTATATTAAAATAATAATATCCCGAAAAGCCAGGATATTACACCAATAAGCTTCAAGGACGCGTAATTAAGACTTAGTAATGCGTTTGATGAAGTATAAGAAACTTCACATCAATTGATTTGTTCCAAAAAAACTGAATGTGTCAAGCAAATGAGGTTTACTGTTACATGAATTTTCGTTAGAACCTAAGTTATCCATTTCACCTTCAAGGTTTTAACTTGAAGTGATGAGAACGACGTGTATGGAGGACCCAATAAGTTTCATTGACGCGTAATTATGACTAAGTAATGCGTTTGATGAAGTATAAGAAACTTCACTTCAATCGATTTGTTCCAAAAGAACTGAACGTGTCAAGCAAATTAGGTGTACTGTTTCAAGACTTGGGATTAGAACCTAAGTTATCTATTTAACATTCAAGGTTTTAGCTTGAAGTGATGAGAACGACGCGTATTGAGGTCCCAATAATCTTCATGAAGGCGTAATAAAGACCTAGTAATGCTTTTGATAAAGTATAAGAAACTTCACTTCAATCGATTTGTTCCAAAAGAACTGAACGTGTCAAGCAAATGAGGTTCATTGTTACATGACTCGTGGTTAGAACTTAAGTTATCCATTTCACCGTCAAGCTTTTAACTTCAAGTGATGAGAACGACGTGTATGGTGGACCCAATCATGAATGCATAATTAAGACGTAGTATTGCGATTGATGAAGTATAAAAAACTTCACTTCAATCGATTTGTTCCAAAAGAACTGAACATATCACGCAAATGAGGTTCACTGTTACATGACTTGTGGTTAGAACCTAAGTTATCCATTTAACCTTCACAGTTTCAACTCGAATTGATGAGAACGACGTGTATTGAGGTTCCAATAAGCTTCATGGACGCGTAATTAGGACTAAGTAATGCGTTTGATGAAGTATAAGAAACTTCACTTCAATCGATTTGTTCCAAAAGAACTGTACGTATCAAGCAAATGAGGTTCACTGTTACATGACTTGTTGTTAGAACCTAAGTTATCCATTTAACCTTCAAGATTTTAACTTGAAGTGATGAGAACGACGTGTATGGAGGACCCAATAAGTTTCATTGACGCATAATTAAGACATAGTATTGCGTTTGATAAAGTACAAGAAACTTCACTTCAATCGATTTGTTCCAAAAGAACTAAACGTGTCAAGCAAATGAGTTTTACTGTTACATGACTTGTGGTTAGAACCTAAGTTATCTATTTCACCTTCAAGGTTTTAACTTGAAGTGATTAGAACGACGTGTATTGAGGTCCCAATAAGCTTCATGGAGGCGTAATAAAGACCTAGTAATGCTTTTGATAAAGTATAAGAAACTTCACTTCAATCGATTTGTTCCAAAAGAACTGAACGTGTCAAGCAAATTAGGATCACTGTTACATAACTAGAGGTTAAAACCTAAGTTATCCATTTCACCGTCAAGTTTTTAACTTGAAGTGATGAGAACGACGTGTATGGTGGACCCAATAAGCTTCATGAATGCATAATTAAGACGTAGTATTGCGATTGAAGAAGTATAAGAAACTTCACTTCAATCTATTTGTTCCAAAAGAACTGAACATATCACGCAAATGAGGTTCACTGTTACATGACTTGTGGTTAGAACCTAACTTATCCATTTACCCTTCACTGTTTTAACTTGAATTGATGAGAATGACGCGTATTGAGGTCCCAATAAGCTTCATGGACGCGTAATTAAGACTAAGTAATGTGTTTGATGAAGTATAAGAAACTTCACTTTAATCGATATGTTCTAGAAGAACTGTACGTATCAAGCAAATGAGGTTCACCGTTACATGACTTTTCGTTAGAACCTAAGCTATCCATTTAACCTTCATGGTTTTAACTTTAATTGAAGAGAACGACGTGTATTGAGGTACCAATAAGCTTAATGGACGTGTAATTAAGACTTAGTAATGCATTTGATGAAGTATAAGAAACTTCAATTCAATCGATTTGTTCCAAAAGAACTGAACGTATCATGCAAATGACGTTCACAATTACATGACTTGCGGTAGAACCTAAGTTATCCAATTCACCATCAAGATTTTAATTTGAAGTGATGAGAACGAGGTGTATTGAGGTCCCAATAAGCTTAATGGATGCGTAATTACGACTTAGTAATGCGTTCGATGAAGTATAAGAAACTTCACTTCAATTGATTTGTTCCAAAAGAAATGAACGTATCAAGCAAATAATGTTTACTGTTACATGACTTTTAGTTGGAGCCTAAGTTATCCATTTCACCTTTCAAGGTTTTACCTTGAAGTGATGACAACGACATGTATTGAGGTCCCAATAAGCTTCATGGACGCATCATTAAGACTTAGTAATGCGTTTAATGAAGTATATGAAACTTCACTTCCATCGATTTGTTCCAAAAAGAACTTAATGTATCAAGAAAATGAGGTTCGTTGTCACATGACTTGAGCTTAAAACCTAAGTGATCCATTTCACCGTCAAAGTTTTAAATTGAAGTGATGAGAACGACGTGTATGGAGGACCCAATAAGCTTCATGAACGCGTAATTAAGACTTAGTAATGAGTTTGATGAAGTATAAGAAACTTCACTTCAATCGATTAGTTCAAAAAGAACTGAACGTATCAAACAAATGAGGTTCACTGTTACATGACTTGCGCTAAGAACCTAAGTGACCCATTTCACCGCCAAGGTTTTAACTTGAAGTGATGAGAACGACGCGTTTGATGGACCCAAACGAGGTCAAGCAAATGAGGTTTACTGCTACATGAGTTGTTGTTAGAACCTAAGTTTTCCATTTCACCTTCAAGGTTTTAAACTGAAGTGATAAGGACGACGTAAATGGAGGAACCAATAAGCTTCATGGACGCATAATTAAGACATAGTAATGCGTTTGATGAGGTATAAGATATTTCACTTCAATCGATTTGTTCCAAAAGAACTGAACGTATCAAGCAAATGAGGTTCACTGTTACATGACTTGTGGTTAGAACCTAAGTTATCCATTTAACCTTCAAGATTTTAACTTGAATTAATGAGAACCACGTGTTTTGATGTCCAAATAAGCTTCATGGATGCGTAATTAAGACTTGGTATTGCGTTTGATGAAGTATAAGAAACTTTACTTCAATCGATTTGTTCCAAAAGAACCGAACGTGTCAAGCAAATGAGGTTCACTGTTACATGACTCGTGGTTAGAACTTAAGTTATCCATTTCACCGTCAAGTTTTTAACTTGAAGTGATGAGAACGACGTGTATTGGTGGACCCAATCATGAATGCATAATTAAGACGTAGTATTGCGATTGATGAAGTATAAAAAACTTCACTTCAATCGATTTGTTCCAAAAGAACTGAACATATCACGCAAATGAGGTTCACTGTTACATGACTTGTGGTTAGAACCTAAGCTATCCATTTAACCTTCACGGTTTCAACTTGAATTGATGAGAACGACGTGTATTGAGGTTCCAATAAGCTTCATGGACGCGTAATTAGGACAATGTAATGCGTTTGATGAAGTTTAAGAAACTTCACTTCAATCGATTTGTTCCAAAAGAACTGTACGTACCAAGCAAATGATGTTCACTGTTACATGACTTGTTGTTAGAACCTAAGTTATCCATTTAACCTTCAAGGTTTTAACTTGAAGTGATGAGAACGACGTGTATGGAGGACCCAATAAGTTTCATTGACGCATAATTAAGACATAGTATTGCGTTTGATAAAGTACAAGAAACTTCACTTCAATCGATTTGTTCGAAAAGAACTAAACGTGTCAAGCAAATGAGGTTTACTGTTATATGACTTGTGGTTAGAACCTAAGTTATCTATTTCACCTTCAAGGTTTTAACTTGAAGTGATGAGAACGACGTGTATTGAGGTCCCAATAAGCTTCATGGAGGCGTAATAAAGACCTAGTAATGCCTTTGATAAAGTATAAGAAACTTCATTTCAATCGATTTGTTCCAAAAGAACTGAACGTGTCAAGCAAATGAGGTTCACTGTTACATGACTTGTGGTTAGAACCTAAGTTATCCATTTCACCGTCAAGTTTTTAACTTGAAGTGATGAGAACGACGTGTATTGAGGTCCCAATAAGCTTCATGGACGCATAATTAAGACGTAGTATTGCGATTGAAGAAGTATATGAAACTTCACTTCAATCTATTTGTTCCAAAAGAACTAAACATATCACGCAAATGAGGTTCACTGTTACATGACTTGTCGTTCTTGATGAGAACGACGTGTATTGAGGTCCCAATAAGCTTCATGGACGCGTAATTAAGACTAAGTAATGTGTTTGATGAAGTATAAGAAACTTCACTTTAATCGATATGTTCCAAAAGAACTGAACGTATCAAGCAAATGAAGTTCACCGTTACATGACTTTTCGTTAGAACCTAAGTTATCCATTTAACCTTCAAGGTATTAACTTGAATTGAAGAGAACGACGTGTATTGTGGTACAAATAAGCTTCATGGACGTGTAATTAAGACTTAGTAATGCATTTGATGAAGTATAAGAAACTTCACTTCAATCGATTAGTTTCAAAAGAACTGAACATATCATGCAAATGACGTTCACAATTACAAGACTTGCGGTAGAACCTAAGTTATACAATTCACCATCAAGATTTTAATTTGAAGTGATGAGAACGAGGTGTATTGATGTCCCAATATGCTTAATGGATGCGTAATTACGACTTAGTAATGCGTTCGATGAAGTATAAGAAACTTCACTTCAATTGATTTGTTCCAAAAGAACTGAACGTATCAAGCAAATGAAGTTCACTGTTCCATGACTTGTGGTTAAAACCTAAGTTATCAATTTACACTTCAAGATTTTAACTTGAATTAATGAGAACCACGTGTTTTGATGTCCAAATAAGCTTCATGGATGCGTAATTAAGACTTGGTAATGCGTTTGATGAAGTATTAGAAACTTCACTTCAATCGATTTGTTCTAAAAGATCTGAACGTGTCAAGCAAATGAGGTATACTGTTATATGACATGTGGTTAGAACCTAAGATATCCATTTCACCTTCAAGATTTTAACTTAAAGTGATGAGAATGACGTGTATTGGGGTCCCAATAAGCCCCATGGACGCATAATTAAGACTTACTAATGTGTTTGATGAAGTATAAGAAACTTCACTTCTATCGAATTGTTCCAAAAGAACTAAACGTATCAAGCAAATGAGGTTCACTATTACATGACTTGTGGTTAGAACCAAAGTTATCCATTTAACCTTCAAGATTTTAACTTGAATTGATGAGAACAACGTGTGTTGATGTCAAAATAAGCTTCATGGAAGCGTAATTAAGACTTAGTAATGCGTTTGATGAAGTACAAGAAACTTCACTTCAATCGATTTGTTCCAAAAGAACTGAATGTATAAAGCAAAAAAGGTTCACCGTTACATGACTTATGGATAAAACCTAAGTTATCCATTTCACCGTCAATGTTTTAACTTGAAGTGATGAGAACTACGTGTATGGAGGACACAATAAGCTTCATAAACGCGTAATTAAGACTTAGTAATGTGTTTGATGAAGTATAAGAAACTTCACTTTAATCAATTTGTTCCAAAAGAACTGAACATAGTCAAGCAAATGAGGTTACTGTTACATGACTTGGGGTTAGAACCTAAGTTATCCATTTAACCTTCAAGGTTTAACTTGAAGTGATGAGAACGACGTGTATTGAGGTTCCCAATAAGCTTCATGGACGCATAATTAGACCAAGTAATGTGTTTGATTGAGCTATAAGAAAGTTCACTTCAATCGATTTGTTCTAAAAATAACTGAACGTGTCAAGCAAATGAGGTTTACTGTTACATGACTTGCTGTTCGAACCAAAGTTATCCATTTCAACCTTCAAGGTTTTAACTTGGAGTGATAGAACGACGTTTATTGAGGTCCCAATAAGTTCATTGACGCGTAATTAAGACATAGTAAACGTTTGATGAGCATAAGAACTTCACTTTAATCGATTTGTTCCAAAAAAACTTAACGTATCAAGCAAATAAGGTTCTCTGTTACATGACTTGTGGTTAGAACCTAAGTTATCCATTTAACCTTTAAGGGTTTAACTTGAATTAATGAACGACGTGTATTGAGGTCCCAATAAGCTTCGAGGACGCGTAATTAAGACTTAGTAATGCGTTTGATGAAGTATAAGAAACTTCACTTCATTAAATTTTTTTCAAAAGAACGGAACGTGTCGAGCAAATGAGGTTTATTGTTAAATGACTTATGGTTATAACCTAAGTTATCCATTTCACCTTCAAGGTTTTAACTTGAAGTGATGAGAACGACGTGTTTTGATGTCCAAATAAGCATCATGGATGCGTAATTAAGACTTAGTAATGCGTTTGATGAAATATAAGAAACTTCACTTCAATCGATTTGTTCCAAAAGAAAAGAACGTGTCAAGCAAGTGAGGTTTACTGTTACATGACATGTGGTTAGAACCTAAGTTATCCATTTCTCCTTCAAGGTTTTAACTTTAAGTGATGAGAATGACGTGTATTGAGGTCCCAATAAGCCCCATGGACGCATAATTAAGACTTAGTAATGTGTTTGGTGAAGTGTAAGAAACTTCACTTCTATCGAATTGTTCCGAAAGAACATAACGTATTAAGCAAATGAGGTTCACTGTTACATGACTTATGGTTAGAACCAAAGTTATCCATTTAACCTTCAAGATTTTAACTTGAATTGATGAGAACGACGTGTGTTGATGTCCAAATAAGCTTCATGAACGCGTAATTAAGACTTAGTAATGCTTTTAATGAAGTATAAGAAACTTCACTTCAATCGATTTGTTCTAAAAGAACTGAATGTATTAAGCAAAAAAGGTTCACCGTTACATGACTTATGGATAAAACCTAAGTTATCTAGTTCACCGTCAAGGTTTTAACTTGAAGTGATGAGAACTACGTGTATGGAGGAACCAATAAGCTTCATAAACGCGTAATTAAGACTTAGTAATGCGTTTGATGACGTATAAGAAACTTCACTTTAATCAATTTGTTCTGAAAGAACTGAACGTGTCAAGCAAATGAGGTTACTGTTACATGACTTGTGGTAGAACCTAAGTTATCATTTCACCTTCAAGGTTTAACTTAAGTGATGAGAAACGACGTGTATTGAGTTCCCAATAACTTCATGGACGCGTAATTAAGACCAGTAATGTGTTTGATGAAGTATAAGAAACTTCACTTCATTGATTTGTTCTAAAGAACTGAAGTGTCAAGCAAATGAGTTTACTGCTTACATGACTTGCGGTTCGAACCTCAGGTATCCATTTCACCTTCATGGTTTTAACTTGAAGTGATGAGAACGACGTGATTGAGTGTCCCAATAAGCTTCATTGACTTGTAATTAAGAATAGTAATGCGTTTGATGGAGCTAAGAAACTTCACTTCAATCGATTTGTTCCAAAAGAACTGAACGTGATCATGCAAATAAGGTTCGCTGTTAAATGACTTGTTGTTTAGAACCTAAGTTATCCGTTTAAACCTTTAGGTTTAACTTGAATTGATGAACGAACGTGTATTGAGGTCCCAATAAGCTTCAAGGACACGTAATTAAGACTTAGTAATGCGTTGATGAGTATAAGAACTTCACTTCAATCATTTGTTCCAAAGAACTGAACGGGTCAAGCAAATGAGGTTTACTGTTACATGACTTGTGGGTTAGAACCTAAGTTATACATTTAACCTTCAAGGTTTAACTTAAAGGTGATGAGAACGACGTGTATGGAAGAGCCCAATAAGCTTCATTGACGCGTAATTAAGACTAGTAATGCGTGTGATGAAGTATAAGAAACTTCTCTTCAATCGATTTGTTCCAAAAGAACGAACGTGTCATGCAATGAGGTTACTGTTACATGACTTGTGGTAGAACCTAAGTTATCCATTTCACCTTCAAGGTTTTAACTTGAAGTGATGAGAACGCGTGTTTTGATGTCCAATAAGCATCATGATGCGTAATTAAGACTAGTAATACGTTGATGAAATATAAGAAACTTCACTTCAATCGATTTGTTCCAAAAGAAACAGAACGTTCAAGCAAGTGAGGTTTACTGTTACATGACATGTGGTTAGAACCTAAGTTATCCATTTCTCCTTCAAGGTTTTAACTTTAAGTGATAGAATGACGTGTATTGAGGTCCCAATAAGCCCCATGGACGCATAATTAAGACTTAGTAATGGTTTGGTGAAGTGTAGAAACTTCACTTCATCGAATTTGTTCCGAAAGAACATAACGTATTAGCAAATGAGGTCACTGTTAATGACTTATGGTTAGAACCAAAGTTATCCATTTAACCCTTCAAGATTTTAACTTGAAGTGATGAGAACGACGTGTGTTGATGTCCAAATAAGCTCATGAAGCGGTAATAAGACTTAGTAATGCTTTTACTGAAGTATAAGAAACTTCACTTCAATCGATTTGTTCTAAAAGAACTGAACGTATTAAGCAAAAGGTTCACGTACATGACTTAGTGGATAAAACCCTAAGTTATCTAGTTCACCGTCAAGGTTTAACTTGAATTGATGAGAACGTGTATGAGGCACCAATAAGCTTCATAAACGCGTACTTACGACTTAGTACATGCGTTTGATGACGTATAAGAAACTCACTTTAATCAATTTGTTCGAAAAGAACTGAAGTGTCAGCAAATGAGGTTTACTGTTACATGACTTGTGGTTAGAACCTAAGTATCAATTTCACCTTCAGGTTTAACTTGAAGTGATGAGAACGACGTGTATTGAGTTCCCAATAAGCTTCATGGACGCGTAATTAAGACCTAAGTAATGGTTGATGAAGATAAGAACACTTCACTTCAATTGATTTGTTCTAAAAGAAATGAACGTGTCAAGCAAATGAGGTTTACTGTTACATGACTTATGGATAAAACCTAAGTTATCTAGTTCACCGTCAAGGTTTTAACTTGAAGTGATGAGAACTACGTGTATGGAGGAACCAATAAGCTTCATAAACGCGTAATTAAGACTTAGTAATGCGTTTGATGACGTATAAGAAACTTCACTTTAATCAATTTGTTCGAAAAGAACTGAACGTGTCAAGCAAATGAGGTTTACTGTTACATGACTTGTGGTTAGAACCTAAGTTATCAATTTCACCTTCAAGGTTTAACTTGAAGTGATGAGAACGACGTGTATTGAGTTCCCAATAAGCTTCATGGACGCGTAATAAGACCAAGTAATGTGTTGATGAAGTATAAGAAACTTCACTTCAATTGATTGTTCTAAAAGAACTGAACGTGTCAAGCAAATGAGGTTTACTGTTACATGACTTGCGGTTTCGAACCTAAGTGATCCATTTCACCTTCATGGTTTTAACTTGAAGTGATGAGAACGACGTGTATTGAGGTCCCAATAAGCTTCATTGACTTGTAATTAAGACATAGTAATGCGTTTGATGGAGCATAAGAAACTTCACTTCAATCGATTTGTTCCAAAAGAACTGAACGTATCATGCAAATAAGGTTCGCTGTTAAATGACTTGTTGTTAGAACCTAAGTTATCCGTTTAACCTTTAAGGTTTTAACTTGAATTGATGAACGACGTGTATTGAGGTCCCAATAAGCTTCAAGGACACGTAATGAAGACTTAGTAATGCGTTTGATGATGTATAAGAAACTTCACTTCAATCAATTTGTTCCAAATGAACTGAACGTGTCAAGCAAATGAGGTTTACTGTTACATGACTTGTGGTTAGAACCTAAGTTATACATTTAACCTTCAAGGTTTTAACTTAAAGTGATGAGAACGACGTGTATGGAAGACCCAATAAATTTCATTGACGCGTAATTAAGACTTAGTAATGCGTGTGATGAAGTATAAGAAACTTCTCTTCAATCGATTTGTTCCAAAAGAACGGAACGTGTCATGCAAATGAGGTTTACTGTTACATGACTTGTGGTTAGAACCTAAGTTATCCATTTCACCTTCAAGGTTTTAACTTGATGTGATGAGAACGACGTGTATGGAGGGCCCAATAAGCCTAATGGACGCGTAATTCAGACATAGGAATGCGTTTGATGAAGTATAAGAAACTTCACTTCAATCGATTTGTTCCAAAAGAACTAAACGTATCAAGCAAAAGAGGTTCACTAATACATGACTTGTGGTAGAACCTAAGTTATCCAATTCACCATCAAGATTTTAATTTGAAGTGATGAGAATGACGTGTATTGAGGTCCCAATAAGCTTCATGGATGCGTAATTACGACTTGGTAATGCGATTGATGAAGTATAAGAAACTTCACTTCAATTGATTTGTTCCAAAAGAACTAAACGTATCAAGCAAAATGAAGTTCACTGTTACATGACTTGTGGTTAGAACCTAAGTTATCCATTAAACTTTGAAGATTTTAACTTGAATTAATGAGAACGACGTATTTTGGTGTCCAAATAAGCTTCATGGATGCGTAAGTAAGACTTAGTAATGCGTTTGCTGAAGTATATGAAACTTCACTTCAATCGATTTGTTCCAAAAGAACTGAACATGTCAAGCAAATGAATTTTACTGTAACATGACATGTGGTTAGAACCTAAGTAATCCATTTCACCTTTAAGGTTTTAACTTTAAGTGATGAGAACGACGAGTATTGAGGTCCTAATAAGCCCCATGGACGCGTAATGATGACTTAGTAATGCGTTTGATGAACTATAAGAAACTTCACTTCAATCGAATTGTTCGAAAAGAACTGAACGTATCAAGCAAATGAGGTTCACTGTTACATGACTTGTGGTTAGAACCAAAGTTATCCAATTAACCTTCAAGATTTTAACTTGAATTGATGAGAACGACGTGTGTTGATGTCCAAATTAGCTTTATGGACGCGTAATTAAGACTTAGTAATGCGTTTGATTAAGTATAAGAAACTTTACTTCCATCGATTTGTTCCAAAAGAACTGAATATATTAAGCAAAAAAGGTTCACCGTTACATGACTTATGGATAAAACCTAAGTTATCCATTTCACCGTCAAGGTTTTAACATGAAGTAATGATAACTACGTCTATGGAGGACCCAATAAGCTTCATAAAGGCGTAATTAAGATTTAGTAATGCGTTTGATGAAGTATAAGAAACTTCACTTTAATCGATTTGTTCCAAAAGAACTGAACGTGTCAAGCAAATGAGGTTTACTGTTACATGACTTGTGGTTAGAACCTAAGTTATCCATTTAACCTTCAAGGTTTTACCTTGAAGTGATGAGAACGACGTGTTTTGAGTTCCCAATAAGCTTTATGGATGCGTAATTAAGGCCAAGTAATGTGTTTGATGAAGTATAAGAAACTTCACTTCAATCGATTTGTTCTAAAAGAACTGAACGTGTCAAGGAAATGAGGTTTACTGTTACATGACTTGCGGTTTGAACCTAAGTTGTCCATTTCACCTTCAAGGTTTTAACTTGAAGTGATGAGAATGATGTGTATTGAGGTCCCAATAAGCTTCATTGACGCATAATTAAGACTTAGTAATGCGTTTGATGGAGCATAAAAAACTTCACTTCAATCAATTTGTTCCAAAAGAACTGATCGTATCAAGTAAATAAGGTTCGCTGTTACATGACTTGTGGTTAGAACCTAAGTTATCCATTTAACCTTTAAGGTTTTAACTTGAATTGATGAACGACGTGTATTGAGGCCCCAATAAGCTTCAAGGATGCGTAATTAAGACTTAGTAATGCGTTTGATGAAGTATAAGAAATTTCACCTCAATCAATTTGTTCCAAAAGACTGAACATGTCATGGAAAAGAGGTTTACTGTTACTTGACTTGTGGTTAGAACCCAAGTTATCCATTTAACCTTCTAGGTTTTAGCATGAACTGATGAGAACGACGTGTATTGGAGTCCCAATAAGCTTCATGGAGGCGTAATTAAGACCTAGTATGGATTTTGATGAAGTATAAGAAACTTCACTTCAATCGATTTGTTCCAAAAGAACTGAACGTGTCAAGCTAATGAGGTTCACTGTTACATGACTCGTGGTTAGAGCCTAAGTTATCCATTTCACCTTCAAGGTTTTAACTTGAAGTGATGAGAACGACGTGTATTGAGGTCCCAATAAGCTTCATGGATACGTAATTAAGACTTAGTAATGCATTTGATGAAGTATAAGAAACTTCACTTCAATCGATTTGTTCCAAAAAAACTGAACGTATCAAGCAAATGAGGTTCACTGTTACTTGACTTGTGGTTAGAACTTAAGTTATTCATTTAACCTTCAAGGTTTTAACTTGAATTGATGAGAACAACGTGTATTGAGGTCCCAATAAGCTTCATGGATGCAAAATTTAGACTTAATAATGCGTTTGATGAAGTATAAGTGTAACGCCCTGAGTTTTGTGAACCCAGTTTGTTACTCATAAACTCGAACTTGACTAAGAAACTTTGAACCAAATTAAAAATTTCCCTCAAAAGTCTAAATTTGACATTTTTCTACGACTTCAAAATGTTTAAATACTTGCAGCGGAACTCATTTGAACAAAAATAGAGTTAAACAAAACTATAGAACAATGTTTGAATAATCAATTGAGATGTTAGGGAACATTCGGCCAAAAGAAACAAGGTTTAAATCGCGAAATACTTTGAAAGTTGCAAAAGTCAAACTCGTCTGCCGCTGAACAAAGTCAACAAGAGGGCAAAAATAAAACTGAAGGATCTTTACCGATGACGTCAGCCGGAGGATCATTCTTATAGCTTCAGCCGATCGCAAAATGACAAGTTTTACTACTACATCTACCGGTGACGTCAGTTGGATGATTCATTCATGCAGCCTCTGCCGATCATAAGACGACAAAAGACTTTACTCACAAAACGAAACAAACAGAATACATTAACCGGTCATTAAATGACAAAAGTCTTCTCACATCTTCCGATAGACATAATACACAATGTCCACCGATCACTAAACGACGGAATCATTTCCTACATCTTCCGATAACTATAGCACTCGACATCCACCAATCGCTAGACGACAAAAGTCTAAACTTTCTGCCGATGAAATAAACTACACCATCCGATAGATTTAACACGCTACTCCTACCGGTAGAAAACAACCATCTTCTACCGATAGAAAACGATGTCTTCTACCGATAGATTACTACTGCCGGTAGAAAACAGAGCAACTTTTAAACAATTCATACTCTATACAAAAACAACTCTAGGGACTTATTTGCTTCAATGAATCCTTTCGGAAACGAATCCAATCCCTACATTACTCAAATCTAGTAAAGACCAATGCTAAATCAGCAAGGTACTATTATCAGAAGATTTCAAAATGTGTTTCAAAACATTGGAAGCTATTACTGTCATAAGACTCAACATACTTAAGTGAAAACATTGTCGACTGAACCAGAGAGTTTTCAAACCTAAGATCAAGACATTAAAAGTTGATTCTGTCAGCGAAACTCAAACACAACTCAGCTATCTAATTTTTTTCACTACAATGCACATGTACAAAACACTAGTTAAACCGCCTCATCAGTTTACCAAGTCGTGACCTGAATGCGCTCCTCCAACATCATCTATGCGTTTGTGAACTCAGGGAAATCACCTGCAGTAACCTCAACACCTACATCACAAAACTCATCTATTAGCCTAATGCTAAGCAAGCAAAGCAATAATGAAATGATATGCTGAAACATAAAACCTAAACATGCAGTTTCTACTTTCTCATCTCAGTTGTACATTCGTTCGTTTACTGATCTGATCCCTCGGTTCCCTTGGGAGTGGGATCAGTTCTCCCAATGTTATACATCCTCTACTCGATTAAAGGGCGGACGAATTCCCTTAATAGCTATTCTGATCCCTCAGTTCCCTTGGGAGTGGAATCAATTCTCCCAATGTTCTACATCCTCTACTCGATTAAGGGGCGGATGACTTCTCTTAATAGCTATTCTGTCACATTCGGTTCATGCCTTACCATTCTTTACAAGAAAATTCATTTTCTTAATCTTTCATAAAAACAGGATGCATGTCATACAAACTCATTCGCACAATGCATAACCCTAATGTTTTGTGATGTAGGCCCGAAGACACATGCATACTTTACTTACCTGGATTTCTAGGGAAATATTTGGTTGCTAACCACTTCGGGTTCTACTCAAACCTAAAACCATAGACAGTGTATTAGTTAAACTTCATTCTAAACTATCTAGGAGTCTTAAGGAGATTAGTTTGGAAGCTCAGATCTTCGTGTATTCCCGATTCAGCACTAAACCAGAAACTACACATATTTAATACACTCCCAAAAACACATACATTGCACTCCCTCTGTTATCTAACTGTCAAGTCATAAGGAAAAATGGAGGAACGCACCTAAATCGGAGAAATCACTAGAGAAGTCAGAGGGAAAATCGCCTGGAGTTCTGATGAGCTTGAGCTGAATACCGAGAAAGGAAAAATAAGGGGGCAATGGCGGCTAAACCTCATTAAACCCTCCCTTAAATATGTTATCCACAATTAATTACAATTTACCATTTTGTCCTTACTCATACGCTTATTAACCTAATCACTAAATCGGCCAATTTAACTTTTAAAGCATTCTAAAAAAAATGAAACCAGGTAAATCGGTTAATAGAAACCGGGTGTTACAATAAGAAACTTCACATCAATCTATTTGTTCCAAAAGAACTGAACATATTAAGCAAATGAGGTTCATTATTACATAACTTGTGGTTAGAACCTAAGTTATCCATTTCACCTTCAAGGTTTTAACTTGAAGTGATGAGAACGACGTGTATGGAGGACCCAATAAGCTTCATGGATGCGTAATTAAGACTTAGTAATGCGTTTGATGAAGTATGAGAAACTTTACTTCGATCGATTTGTTCCAAAAGAACTGAACGTGTCAAGCAAATTAGGTTTATTGTTACATGACTTGTCGTTAGAACCTAAGTCATCCATTTTACCTTCAAGGTTTTAACATGAAATGATGAGAACGACGTGTATGAAGGAACCAATAAGCTTCATGGATGCGTAATTAAGACTTAGAAATGCGTTTGATGAAGTATAAGAAACTTCACTTCAATCAATTTGTTCTAAAAGAACAGAACGGGTTAAGCAAATTATGTTTACTGTTACATGACTTGTGGTTAGAACCTAAGTTATCCATTTAACCTTCAAGGTTTTAACTTGAAGAGATGAGAACGACGTGTATTGAGATCCCAATAAGCTTCATGGACGCGTAATTAAGACTTAGTAATGCGTTTGATGAAGTATAAGAAACTTCACTTCAGTCGATTTGTTCCAAAAGAACTGAAAGTATCAAGCAAATGAGGTTCACTGTTACATGACTTGTGGTTAGAACCTAAGTTTTCCATTTAACCTTCAACTTTTTTATTTGAAGTGATGAGACCGACGTGTATTGAGGTTCTAATAAGATTCATGGACTCGTAATTAGGACATAGTAATGCGTTTGATGAAGTATAAGAAATTTCACTTCAATCGATTAGTTAAAAAAAACTGAACGTGTCAAGAAAATTAGGTTCACTGTTACATGACTTGTAGTTAGAACCTAAGATATCCATTTAACCTTCAAGGTTTTAACTTGAAGTGATGAGAACGACGTGTATTGATGTACGTAATTAAGAATTAGTAATGCGTTTGATGAAGTATAAGAAACTTCACTTCACTGGATTTATTCCAAAAGAACTGAACGTGTCAAGCAAATGAGGTTTACTGTTACTTGACTTGTGGTTAGAACCTAAGTTATCCATTTCACCTTCAAGGTTTTAACTTGAAGTGATGAGAACGACGTTTATTGAGGTCCCAATAAGCTTCATGGATGCGTAATTAAGATTTAGTAATGCATTTGATGAAGTATAAGAAAATTCACTTCAATTGATGTGTTCAAAAGAACTGAACATGTCTAGCAAATGAGGTTTACTGTTACATGACTTGTGATTGGACCCTAAGTTATCCATTTCACCGTCAAGGTTTTAACTTGAAGTGATGAGAATGACGTGTATTGAGATCCCAATAAGCTTCATGGACGCGTAATTAAGACATAGTAATGCGTTTGATGAATTATAAGAAACTTCACTTCTGTCGATTTGTTCCAAAAGAACTGAAAGTATCAAGCAAAAGAGGTTCACTGATACATGACTTGTGGTTAGAACCTAAGTTATCCATTTAACCTTCAAGGTTTTTATTTGAAGTGATGAGACCGACGTGTATTGAGGTCCCAATAAGCTTCATGGACGCGTAATTACGACTTAGTAATGCGTTTGATGAAGTATAAGAAATTTCACTTTAATCGATTTGTTCAAAAAGAACTGAACGTGTCAAGCAAATTAGGTTTACTGTTACATGAGTTGTGGTTAGAACCTAAGTTATCCATTTAACCTTCAAGGTTTTAACTTGAAGTGATGAGAACGACGTGTATTGATGTCCAAATAAGCTTCATGGACGCGTAATTAAGACTTAGTAATGCGTTTGATGAAGTATAAGAAACTTCACTTCAATTGATCTGTTCCAAAAGAACTGAACGTGTCAAGCAAATGAGGTTTACTGTTACATGACTTGTGGTTAGAACCTAAGTTATCCATTTTAACCTCAAGGTTTTAACTTAAAGTGATGAGAACGACGTGTATTGAGGTCCCAATAAGGTTCATGGATGCGTAATTAAGACTTAGTAATGCGTTTGATGAATTATAAGAAACTTCACTTCAATCGATGTGTTCCAAAAGAACTGAACGTGTCTAGCAAATGAGGTTTACTAATACATGACTTGTAATAAGAACCTAAGTTATCCATTTCACCGTCAAGGTTTTAACTTGAAGTGATGAGAACGACGTGTATTGAGATCCCAATAAGCTTCATAGATGCGTATTTAAGACATAGTAATATGTTTAATGAAATATATTCACTTCAGTTATTTTTTTCAAAAGAACTGAACGTATCAAGCAAATGAGGTTCACTGTTACATGACTGTGATTGGACCCTAAGTTATCCATTTCACCGTCAAGGTTTAACTTGAAGTGATGAGAATGACGTGTATTGAGATCCCAATAAGCTCATGGACGCGTAATTAAGACATAGTAATGCGTTTGATGAATTATAAGAAACTTCACTTCTGTCGATTTGTTCCAAAAGAACTGAACGTATCAAGCAAAAGAGGTTCACTGATACATGACTTGTGGTTAGAACCTAAGTATCCATTTAACCTTCAAGGTTTTTATTTGAAGTGATGAGACCGACGTGTATTGATGGTCCCAATAAGCTTCATGGACGCGTAATTACGACTTAGTAATGCGTTTGATGAAGTATAAGAAATTCACTTTAATCGATTTGTTCAAAAAGAACTGAACGTGTCAAGCAAATTAGGTTTACTGTTACTATGAGTTGTGGTTAGAAACCTAAGTTATCCATTTAACCTTCAAGGTTTTAACTTGAAGTGATGAGAACGACGTGTATTGAGGTCCCAATAAGCTTCATGGACGCGTAATTACGACTTAGTAATGCGTTTGATGAAGTATAAGAAACTTCACTTCAGTCGATTTGTTCCAAAAGAACTGAACGTATCAAGCAAATGAGGTTCACTGTTACATGACTTGTGGTTAGAACCTAAGTTATCCATTAACCTTCAAGGTTTTAACTTGAAGTGATGAGAACGACGTGTATTGAGGTCCCAATAAGCTTCATGGACGCGTAATTACGACTTAGTAATGCGTTTGATGAAGTATAAGAAACTTCACTTCAGTCGATTTGTTCCAAAAGAACTGAACGTATCAAGCAAATGAGGTTCACTGTTACATGACTTGTGGTTAGAACCTAAGTTATCCATTAACCTTCAAGGTTTTAACTTGAAGTGATGAGAACGACGTGTATTGAGATCCCAATAAGCTTCATAGATGCGTATTTAAGACATAGTAATATGTTAATGAAATATATTCACTTCAGTTGATTTGTTTCAAAAGAACTGAACGTATCAAGCAAATGAGGTTTACTATTACATGACTTGTGGTTAGAATCTATGTTATCCATTTAACCTTCAAGGTTTTAACTTGAAGTGACGACACCGACGTGTATTGAGGTCCCAATAAGCTTCATGGATGCGTAATTAAGACTCAGTAATGCGTTTGAGGAAGTATAAGAAACTTCACTTTAATCGATTTGTTCCAAAAGAACTGAACGTGTCTAGCAAATTAGGTTTTCTGTTACATGACTTGTGGTTAGAACCTAAGTTATCCATTTAACCTTCAAGGTTTTAACTTGAATTGATGAGAACGACGTGTATTGATGTCCAAATAAACTCCATGGACGCGTAATCAAGGCTTAATAATGCGTTTGATTAAGTGTAAGAATCTTCACTACAATTGATTTGTTTCAAAAGAACTGAATGTATCAAGTAAATGAGGTTCACTATTATATGACTTGTGGTTAGAACCTAAGTTATCCATTTTACCGCCATGGTTTTAACTTGAAGTGATGAGAACGACGTGTATTGAGGTCCCAATAAGCTTCATGGACGCGTAATTACGACTTAGTAATGCGTTTGATGAAGTATAAGAAACTTCACTTCAGTCGATTTGTTCCAAAAGAACTGAACGTATCAAGCAAATGAGGTTCACTGTTACATGACTTGTGGTTAGAACTAAGTTATCCATTTAACCTTCAAGGTTTTAACTTGAAGTGATGAGACCGACGTGTATTGAGGTCCCAATAAGCTTCATGGACGCGTAATTACGACTTAGTAATGCGTTTGATGAAGTATAAGAAACTTCACTTCAGTCGATTTGTTCCAAAAGAACTGAACGTATCAAGCAAATGAGGTTCACTGTTACATGACTGTGGTTAGAACCTAAGTTATCCATTTAACCTTCAAGGTTTAACTTGAAGTGATGAGAACGACGTGTATTGAGGTCCCAATAAGCTTCATGGACGCGTAATTAAGACTTAGTAATGCGTTTGATGAAGTATAAGAAACTTCACTTCATCGATTTGTTCCAAAAGAACTGAACGTATCAAGCAAATGAGGTTCACTGTTACATGACTTGTGGTTAGAACCTAAGTTATCCATTTAACCTTCAAGGTTTAACTTGAAGTGATGAGAACGACGTGTATTGAGGTCCCAATAAGCTTCATGGACGCGTAATTAAGACTTAGTAATGCGTTTGATGAAGTATAAGAAACTTCACTTCAGTCGATTTGTTCAAAAGAACTGAACGTATCAAGCAAATGAGGTTCACTGTTACATGACTTGTGGTTAGAACCTAAGTTATCCATTTAACCTTCAAGGTTTAACTTGAAGTGATGAGAACGACGTGTATTGAGGTCCCAATAAGCTTCATGGATGCGTATTAAGACTTAGTAATGCGTTTGACGAAGTGTAAGAAACTTCACTTCAATCGATGTGTTACAAAAGAACTGAACGTGTCTAGCAAATGATGTTTACTGTTACATGACTTGAGATTAGAGCCTAAGTTATCTATTTCACCGTCAAGGTTTTAACTTGAAGTTATGAAAACGACGTGTATTGAGATCCTAATAAGCTTCTTGGACGCGTATTTAAGTCTTAGTAATGCGTTTGATGAAGTATAAGAAACTTCACTTCAATCGTTTTGTTCCAAAAGAACTGAACGTATCATGCAAATGAGATTCACTGTTACATGACTGTGGTTAGAACCTAAGTTATCTATTTAACCTTCAAGGTTTTAACTTGAAGTGATCAGAACGGCGTGTATTGAGGTCCCAATATGCTTCAGGAACGCGTAATCAAGACTTAGTAATGCGTTTGATGAAGTATAAGAAACTTCAATTCGATCTATTTGTTCCAAAAGAACTAAACGTGTCAAGCAAATTGGGTTTACTGTTACATGACTTGTGGTTAAAACCTAAGTTATCCATTTGACCTTCAAGGTTTTAACTTGAATTGATGAGAACGACGTGGATAAATGTCCAAATATACTTTATGGACGCGTAATCAAGACTTAGTATGGCGTTTGATGAAGTATAAGGAACCTCACTTCAATCGATTTGTTCCAAAAGAACTGAACGTGTCTAGCAAATGAGGTTTACTGTTACATCGCTTGTGATTGGAACCTAAATTATTGATTTCACCGTCAAGGTTTTAACTTGAATTGATGAAAACGACGTGTGTTGAGATCTTAATATGCTTCATGGATGCGTATTTAAGACTTAGTAATGCGTTTGATGAAGTATAATAAAGTTCACTTAAATCGATTTGTTCCAAAAGAACTGAACGTATCAATCAAATGAGGTTCACTGTTACATGATTTGTGGTTAGAACCTAAGTTATCCAATTAACCTTCAAGGTTTTAACTTGAAGTGATGAGAACGACGTGTATTGAGATCCCACTATGCTTCATGGACGCGTACTTGGGACTTAGTAATTCGTTTGATGAAATATAAGAAACTTCACTCCAATCGATTTGTGCCAAAAGAACTGAATGTGTCAAGCAAATAAGGTTTACTGTTACATGAGTTGTGTTTAGAACCTAAGTTATCCATTTCACCTTCAAGGTTTTAACTTGAAGTGATGAGAAAGACGTGTACTAAGATCCCAATAAGATTCATGGATGCGTAATTAAGACTTAGTAATGCGTTTGATGAACTATTAGAAACTTCACTTCAATCGATTTATTCCAAAAGAACTTAACATGTCAGGCAAATGAGGCTTACTGTTACATTACTTGTGGTTAGAACCTAAGTTATCTATTTCAGCTTCAAGGTTTTAACTTGTAGGAATGAGAACGACGTGTATTGTGGTCCCAATAAGCTTCATGGATGCGTAATTAAGACTTAGTGATGCGTTTGATGAAGTATAAGAAACTTCACTTCAATCGATTTTTTCCAAAAGAACTGAACGTATCAAGAAAATGAAGTTTATTGTTACATGACTTGTGGTTAGAACCTAAGTTATCCATTTCACCTTCAAGGTTTTAATCTGAAGTCATGAGAACGAAGTGTATTGAGATGCCATTATGCTTCATGGACGCGTACTTAATACTTAGTAATGCGTTTGATGACGTATAAGAAACTTCACTCCAATCGATTTGTACCAAAAGAACTGAACGTGTCAAGAAAATTAGGTTTACTATTACATGACTTGTGGTTAGAATCTAAGTTATCCATTTCACCTTCAAGGCTTTAACTTGAAGTGATGAGAACGACGTGTATTGAGATCCCAATAACATTCATAGACGCGTAATTAAGACTTAATAATGCATTTGATGAAGTATAAGAAACTTCACTTCAATCGATTTGTTCCAAAAGAACTGAACATGTCAAGCAAATGAGGCTTACTGTTACATGACTTGTTGTTAGAACCTAAGTTATCCATTTAACCTTTAAGGTTTTAACTTGTAGAGATGAGAACGACGTGTATTGAGGTCCCAATAAGCTTCAAGGATGCGTAATTAAGACTTAGTGATGCGTTTGATGAAGTATAAGAAACTTTACTTCAATCGATTTGTTCAAAAAGTACTGAACGTGTCAAGCAAATGAGGTTTACTGCTACATGAGTTGTTGTTAGAACCTAAGTTATCCATTTCACCTTCAAGGTTTTAAACTGAAGTGATAAGGACGACGTAAATGGAGGAACCAATAAGCTTCATGGACGCATAATTAAGACATAGTAATGCGTTTGATGAGGTATAAGATATTTCACTTCAATCGATTTGTTCCAAAAGAACTGAACGTATCAAGCAAATGAGGTTCACTGTTACATGACTTGTGGTTAGAACCAAAGCTATCTATTTAACCTTCAAGATTTTAACTTGAAGTAAAGAGAACGACGTGTATTGATGTCCAAATAAGCTTCATGGATTGCGTAATTAACACTTAGTAATGCGTTTGATGAAGTATAAGAAACTTCACTTATATCGATTTGTTCCAAAAGAACTGAACGTGTCAAGAAATGAGGTTTACTGTTACATTACTTATGGTTAGAACCTAAGTTATTTATTTAACCTTCAAGTTTTTAACTTCAGGTGATGAGAACGACGTGTATTGAGGTCGCAATAAGCTTCATGGACACGTAATTAATATTTAGTAATGCATTTGTTGAAGTATAAGAAACTTCACTTCAATCGATTTGTTCCAAAAGAACTGAACGTGTCAGGCAAATGAGGTTTACTGTTACATGACTTGTGGTTAGAACCTAAGTTATCAATTTCACCTTCAGGGTTTACACTTGAAGTGATGAGAACGACGTGTATTGAGTTCCTAATAAGCTTCATGGACGCGTAATTAAGACCAAGTAATGTGTTTGATGAAGTATAAGAAACTATACTTGAATCGATTTGTTCTAAAAGAACTAAACGTGTCAAGAAAATGAGGTTTACTTTTACATGACTTGCGGTTCGAACCTAAGTTATCAATTTTACCTTCAAGGTTTTAACTTGAAGTGATGAGATCGACGTGTGTTGAGGTCCCAATAAGCTTCATTGACGCGTAATTAAGACGTAGTAATGCGTTTGATGGAGCATAAGAAACTTCACTTCAATCAATTTGTTCCAAAAGAACTGAACGTATCAAGCAAATAAGGTTCGCTGTTACATGACTTGTGGTTAGAACCTAAGTTATCCATTTA
Source organism: Begonia masoniana (assembly GCA_022432975.1). NCBI lineage: Eukaryota > Viridiplantae > Streptophyta > Magnoliopsida > Cucurbitales > Begoniaceae > Begonia > Begonia masoniana. The sequence continues at coordinate 32,175,602 of CM039503.1, read as the reverse complement.
ACCTTTAAGGACGCGTAATTAAGACTTAGTAATGCGTTTGATGAAGTATAAGAAACTTCACTTCAATCGATTTGTTCCAAAAGAACGTAACGTGTCAAGCAAATGAGGTTTACTGTTACTTGACTTGTGGTTAGAACCTAAGTTATCCATTTCACCTTCAAGGTTTTAACTTAAAGTGATGAGAACGACGTGTTTTGATGTCCAAATAAGCTTCATGGATGCGTAATTAAGACTTAGTAATGCGTTTGATGAAGTATAAGAAACTTCACTTCAATCGATTTGTTCCAAAAGAACTGATTGTGTCAAGCAAATGAGGTTTACTGTTATATGACATGTGGTTAGAACCTAAGTTAATCATTTCACCTTCAAGGTTTTAACTTTAAGTGATGAGAACGACGTCTATTGAGGTCCCAATAAGCCCCATGGACGCATAATTAAGACTTAGTAATGTGTTTGATGAAGTATAAGAAACTTCACTTCTATCGAATTGTTCCAAAAGAACTGAACATATCAAGCAAATGAGGTTCATTGTTACATGAGTTGTGGTTAGAACCAAAGTTATCCATTTAAATTTCAAGATTTTAACTTGAATTGATGAGAAAGACGTGTGTTGATGTCCAAAAAAGCTTCATGGACGCGTAATTAAGACTTAGTAATGCGTTTGATGAAGTATAAGAAACTTCACTTCAATCGATTTGTTCTAAAAGAACTGAATGTATTAAGCAAAAAATGTTCACCGTTACATGACTTATGGATAAAACCTAAGTTATCCATTTCACCGTCAAGGTTTTAACTGGAAGTGATGAGAACTACGTGTATGGAGGACCCAATAAGCTTCACAAACGCGTAATTAAGACTTAGTAATGCGTTTGATGAAGTATAAGAAACTTCACTTTAATCAATTTGTTCCAAAAGAACTGAACGTATCAAGCAAATGATGTTCGCTGTCACATGACTTGCGCTTAGAACCGAAGTGATCCATTTCACCGTCAACGTTTTAGCTTGAAGTGATGAGAACGACGTGTATGGAGGTCCCAATAATATTCATTAACGCGTAATTAAGACTTAGTAATGTTTTTGATGAAGTATAAGAAACTACACTTCAAATGATTTGTTCCAAAAGAACTGAACGTATCAAGCAAATGAGGATCACTGTTACATGACTTGTGGTTAAACCCTAAGTAATCCATTTCACAGTCAAGGTTTTAACTTGAAGTGAGGAGAACGACGTATATTGAGGTCCCAACAAGCTTCATGTATGCGTATTTAAGACTTAGTAATGCGTTTGATGAAGTATAAGAAACTTCACCTCAGTCGATTTATTCAAAAATAACTGAACGTGTCAAGCAAATGAGGTTCACTGTTACAAGACTTGTGGTTATAATCTAAGTTATCCATTTAACCTTCAAGGTTTTAGCTTGAAATAATGAAAACGACAAGTATTGAGGTCCCAGTAAGCTTCATGGATGCGTAATTATGACTTGATGAAGTATAAGAAACTTCACTTCAATCGATTTGTTCCAAAAGAACTTAACGTATCAAGCAAATGAGGTTCACTGTTACATCACTTGCGCTTAGAACCTAAGTGATCCATTTCACCGTCAGGGTTTTAACTTGAAGTGATTAGAACGACGTGTATTGAGGTCCCAATAAGCTTCATGGACGCGTAATTCAGACTTAGTATTGCGTTTGATGAAGTATAAGAAACTTCACTTGAATTGATTTGCTCCAAAAGAACTGAACGTGACAAGCAAATGAGGTTTACTGTTACATGACTTGTTGTTAGAAACTAAGTTATCCATTTCACCTTCAAGGTTTTAAATTGAAGTGATGAGAACGACGTGTATGGAGGACCCAATAAGCTTAATGTACACGTAATTAAGACTTAGTAATGCGTTTGATGAAGTATAAGAAACATCACTTCAATCGATTTCTTCCAAAAGAACTGAACGTGTCAAGTAAATTAGGTTTACTGTTACATGATTTGTGGTTAGAACCTAAGTTATCCATTTAACCTTCAAGGTTTTAACTTGAATTGTTGAGAACGACGTGTATTGAGGTCACAATCAGCTTCATGGATGCGTAATTCAGACTTAGTAATGCGTTTGATGAATTATAAGAAACTTCACTTCAATCGATTTATTCCAAAAAGAACTGAACGTGTCAAGCAAATGAGGTTCACTGTTACATAACTTGTGGTTAGAATCTAAGTTATCCATTTCACCTTCAAGGTTTTAACTTGAAGTGATTAGAACGACATGTATTGATGTCCCAATAAGCTCATGGATGCGTAATTAAGACTTGGTAATGCGGTTGATGAAGTATAAGATACTTCACTTCAATCGATTTGTTCCAAAGGAACTGAATGTATCAAGCAAATGAGGTTCACTGTTACATGACTTGTGGTTAGAACCTAAGTTATCCATTGAACCTTCAAGGTTTTAACTTGAATTGATGAGAACGACGTGTATTGAGGTCACAATAAGATTCATGGATGCGTAACTCAGACTTAGTAATGCGTTTAATGAAGTATAAGAAACTTCAGTTCAATCGATTAGTTCAAAAAAGAACTGAACGTGTCAAGCAAATGAGGTTTACTGTTACATGACTTGTTGTTAGAACCTAAGTTATCCTTTTCACTTTCAAGGTTATAACTTGAAGTGATGAGAACGACGTGTATGGAGGACCCAATAAGCTTAATGGACGCGTAATTAAGACTTAGTAATGCGTTTGATGAAATATAAGATACTTCACTTCAGTCGATTTGTTCCAAAAGAACTGAACGTGTCAAGCAAATTAGGTTTACTGTTACATGACTTGTGGTTAGAACGTAAGTTATCAATTTCACATTCAAGGTTTTAACTTGAAGTGATGAGAATGACGTCTATTGAGGTCTCAATAAGCTGAATGGACGCGTAATTAAGACTTAGTAATGTGTTTGATGAAGTATAAAATACATCAATTCAATCGATTTGTTTCAAAAGAATTGAACGTGTCAAGTAAATTAGGTTTACTGTTACATGACTTAAGGTTAAAACCTAAGTTATCCGTTTCACCTTTCAAGATTTTACCTTGAAGTGATGAGAACGACGTGTATTGAGGTCCTAATAAGCTTCATGGACGCATAATTAAGACTTAGTAATGAGTTTAATGAAGTATATGCAACTTTACTTCCATCGATTTGTTCCAAAAGAACTGAACGTATCAATCAAATGAGGTTCGCTGTCACATGACTTGCGCTTAGAACCTAAGTGATCTATTTCACCATTAACGTTTTAACTTGAAGTGATGAGAACGACGTGTATGGAGGTCCCAATAAGCTTCATTAATGCATAATTAAGACTTAGTAATGAGTTTGAAGAAGTGTAAGAAACTGCACTTCAAACGATTTGTTCCAAAAGAACTGAACATATGAAGCAAATGAGGATCACTGTTACATGACTTGTGGTTAGAACCTAAGTAATCCATTTCACCGTCAAGGTTTTAACTTGAAGTGAGGAGAACGACGTGTGTAACACCCCTAAAACTGTACCCGTATTTCCCATATTATTTTTTTTTTATCTTTACATTTTACAAACTTTAAAACTTGACGTTAACCAGAATTGAAATCGAAACCGAAACCGGAATCGAAATCGAAGTTCGTTTGGTAAATCATTTAAAACATAAACTAAAACTATTTAAATAAAACTTAAAAACATTTAATTAAAAACTTTAAAACCAATTAAAAGGTGGGAGGGCAGAATTGGAACTCTGCCCTCAAACTTTGAGCAGCGACTGGGCGCTGCCATTTGCAGCGCCTGGTCGCCGAGTGCGCTGCAGCATGCAGCGCCCGATCGCTGCATGTTGCAGCGCTCGGTCACTGCAAGCGCTGCAGCATGCAGCGCCCGATCGCTGCATGTTGCAGCGCGCGGTCGCCGCACCTCCAGGCCTCCAACGCCTTTCTTTCTTTCTCTCGCGTCTTTCACTTCACACTTATGCTCTCTGGAATCTTGAATTCCAGAGAGCAACATGCATTTCATCTAATCTCTAACTCCATACATTTACACCAATAATCACAATAACTAATCATAATCTAACTCAACCAACTCGCGTCAGACTTTACGAAGTCCAACAGCGTGGATAGCTCTAAAAACCGAGCTATCCGTATCAACCTAAAACCAATCAAAGCAGTTTTCCAAAACATTCAGTAAACAGTTTAAACCAAACATTTTACATACAATTTTCAAAACATTACCTAATTTCTATCCAGATCCAAACACCCTAAATATACTATACAATTATCAACTCAAAACATCCCAAAATAAACCCAGAGTCCAGACATACATCCCCACGGGTCATATCGCGCCTCGACTGCCCCAGCGCACTCCCACAGCCATCATCCATCAACTGCATCCCTCGTCAGGAGGAGGAACGTCGTCCTCACCTGGCTCAATATCGCCTAAGAGATTACCTACACCATACAGACACATATGAGATATTGAAATCTCAGTAAGCTACGTAAATGCAGATGCATGCATGCGTGCGTATGCCATTCAGAAAACGTTCAGATTACCAATTCAGATTCATTTACCAATGCCTTTGCAGATTCATTTACAGATACATTTACAGATACATTTACAGATACATTTACAGATACATTACGTCACAGACAGAATTGTCACCGAGATCTCAGCCCACTAAATGGAAAGGATACATTCCGCGGTCGAACTACCACTTTCCACTTAGATGGGGGGGGGGGGGGTACATGCTCAAAAAAAACCAACAGCCATGCCTGAGCCCCACCTCGCGTAACCAGAAACAGATTACATTCATTAATTACAGATTACGTTCATTAATTACAGATTACGTTCATTAATTACAGATTACCTTCCTTTTCTTAAAACACGTGCGGAAATCCATTTTCATGACATTTGAAATCCGTGATGCATGAACAGTTCATATAAGCAGAAAGTAAACAACCAACGTGCATACATTCATGGCAGTAAAGCAGAACCTATAAACAACTAACCTAACTACCCAACCAGAATAACCTAAAACAAACAGTTCCTCGAGTATTCTCGAGACGACGACGGAGTATGGTGCAGACCTTTGGGTCAAAGTAAGTCACGAAAACTTACCTGGAGCGCACTGAATGGCTAGCTTCGTCCACGGGAGTCGCGTGTCTGAGGAAAGCACGATATTTACCATTAAAACTAATTTAAACAATTAACGTCCAAATCTAAAAACTTAACTAAAGAATTTCTCTTAAATTCTTTATTTAGCCAATCAAAGCGTTTATAACGTTAATTAACGTTCGATAATTCGAAATTCCAATTAACGAGTTTTTCTCAAAAACTCGGAAAAATAAACCAATTTTTAACTTTTTCGCAAATTGATTTTTCTTCGTCCAATAACGTCAAATACGTTCAATACATACTTAATCAAGGCCAACCTATTAATTACGAACCCTAATTCGCGTTTTTTGTCGAAACCCTAATTGAAACCCTAACACTAATCGGACCGAAAACTCGAAATAAACGTTCAGAGACTGTAGGTACATACCGAGGGTAGCGAGAGGAGAAGAAAGCGTGAAGAAATCGGGACGAACGGGGGTCGGACGGAGGTCGGATGGTGATCGCCGTTGGCGGCCAGGGAGAGAAGCTTGCTCTCTGTCGTGGGAATCCAGGGAGAAAGAGTGAAATGTGAGGGAGAGAAAATAGTTTAGGTTGTTTTATAAAAAATGAAATTGTAATTTACTATTTTGCCCTTATCCACCTTTTATATTGATTTCGCTCTTCGGTTCGTTAATCGTCCAACAATTCGGATTCTCGAAAATTCCATATTTTGCCGATAACTCCTTTTCGTTACTTGGGATTTATTAAAACTGTCCGTTCGCAATTCGGACCTCGTTTACTATTTTTACTTAAGCGTCGTTTATATTTCGAGAAGCGTATTTATTCGGAATATAGCGTTTAAGCCCCGAAAAATTCCGTAAATTCCTTAATATTCCTATTGATCATTAGGATAGTAATGACGCTTTCCGTTTGCGAAACCGACCTGATTTGACATATCTAACAAAATGCCATCCAATAATATAATAATAATAAAGTAATTAAGTCCGTACAACCGGGTATTACAACGTTTATTGAGGTTCCAACAAGCATCATGGATGCGTATTTAAGACTTAGTAATGCGTTTGATGAAGTATAAGAAACTTCACTTCAGTCGATTTGTTCCAAAATAACAGAACATGTCAAGCAAATGAGATTCACTGTTACATGACTTGTGGTTAGAACCTAAGTTATCTATTTAACCTTCAAGGTTTTAGCTTGAAATGATGAGAACGACTTGTATTGAGGTCTCTATAAGCTTCATGGATGCGTAATTAAGACTTAGTAATGGGTTTGATGAAGTATAAGAAACTTCACTTCAATCGATTAGTTCCAACAGAACTGAACGTATCAAGCAAATGAGGTTCACTATTACATGACTTGCGCTTAGAACCTAAGTGATCCATTTCACCGTCAGGGTTTTAACTTGAAGTGATGAGAACGACGTGTATAGAGGACCCAATAAGCTTAATGAACGCGTAATTAAGACTTGGTAATGATTTTGATGAAGTCTAATTAACTTCACTTCAATCCATTTTTTCCAAAAGAACTGAACGTACCAAGCAAATGAGTTTCACTATTACATGACTTGTGGTTAGAACCTAAGTTATCCATTTCACCGTCAAGGTTTTAGGTTGAAGTTATAAGAACGACGTATATTGAGGTCCCAACAAGCATCATGGACGCATATTGAAGACTTAGTAATGCGTTTGATGAAGTATAAGAAACTTCAGTTAAGTCGATTTGTTGCAAAAGAACTTAACGTATCAAGCAAATGAGGTTCACTGTTACATGACTTGTGGTTAGAACCTAAGTTATCCATTTAACCTTCAAGGTTTTAACTTGAAGTGATGAGAACGACGTGTATTGAGGTCCCAATAAGCTTCATGGATGCGTAATTAAGACTTAGTAATGCGTTTGATGAAGTATAAGAAACTTCACTTCAATCAATTTGTTCCAAACGAACTGAACGTGTCAAGCAAATTAGGTTTACTGTTACATGACTTTTGGTTAGAACCTAAGTTATCCATTTCACCTTCCAATGTTTTACCTTGACTTGATGAGAACGACGTGTATTGAGGTCCCAATAAGCTCCATGAATGCGTAATTAAGACTTAGTTGTAATACCCGGCTTTACGAGATTTTTATATTATAATATTTGATGACATTTTTGTAAATATGTCAAATCAAGCTTGTTTTACGAAAAGAAAACGTTAATGGGATCCTAACGATTAATGGGAATTTTAAGGAATTTACGAGAATTTTTGGAGTAATAACGCTATGTTTCGAGTAATTAAGTTTCTCGTAATATAAAGGACGTTTTAGTAAAAATAGTAAACGAGGTCCGATTTGCGAACGGGTAGTTTTAATAAATCTCAAATATTAAGTTGGACTTATTGGTGAAATAAGGAGATTGGGTGAAACCGAATAGTTAGCCGATTAACGGAACGAAGGACGAAACAAATAGAATTAAGTGCTAAGGGCGAAATGGTAATTTGCAAGTCAAATTTAATTAAAAACAAACTTTTTTTCTTTCTCCCTCATTTCTTCTTCTTCTCTGTTTTTCACGAAAACGTCAGAGGCGATTTCCTTCTGTGACGACCCTAATACTATACCTAATTTCCCGTATATATATATTTTTTTTATATTTAAAATTTTAAACTTAGCGTTTTAGCGGAAATAAAACTTTTGATGTCGGAATTGAAATCGGAAATGAAACCGACGGAGTCTATGTTTATAAACTAATTAAAACAAAACTTAAAATAAATTTAAAACAATTAAAAACTAAAATAAAAGAAAGCAGAGGGCAAAAAAGGATTTTCATCCCTTTAAGCAGTGGCGATCAGTCGCCCATAAAGGGGGCGACTGATCGCCGTTCGGCGATTGCAACAGGCGAATGGTCGCCTGTTGCAAATCGCCTGTGGCAACTCATCGCCTGTGGCGACTCATCGCCACAGCTTGAGGCGATAAGTCGCCACGCTCTCTGGATTTTTCCAGAGAGCGGCGACTATAAGGGGCGATTGATCCCCTCTTTAGGAGATCAATCGCCACCCTCCCTGGAAATTCAATTCCAGGGAGTGTCCCCTCCCTGTTTCCAATCCTCTTCCCCTTTAACACACACTCCCTAATCCTTTAGTTTCTTCACACTTCAATGCGATCAATACAACCGTCATCATAAAGACTTAACCCAATCGAAACCCAACATTCATACGCTCTCGTAACCTGATATGAAACTGACTCAAACGTGTTTTAAACGAAGTACAGTTTTCTGAAAACAAACTGCATGGATATGTTTAAACCTAAACAAATCCACCTGTTCTTGAAATCGCCCAAACGGTTATCAAATCAGTTTCCAAAACATTTCAAAACATCATAACTTAAACCTATCGACTAAACAGAACCAAACACCCTAAAATGTTTCTATCTGTACAATTATTCATTTCAGCCCGACAATTCCCAATAACCCCAAAACCTATACATACTTTCCCCACGGGTCAGGTAAGCGTCGACTGTGCCAGCACACCACCGCGAGCCATCCTCCGTCAACTGTGTCACTCCTTAGGTGGAGGGATCTCATCCTCACCTATGTCGAAATCATCTACACCATACAGACACCTATGAGATAAAAATCTCAGCAAGCTCTAGTAAATGTAAATGCATGCTATGTATATGAGTTCAGAAATTATGCGACTTTTCTTTATCTTTACTCTGTGGGTGTCACCGAGATCTCAGCCTCCTAACCGGAGAGACCACATCCAGCGGTCGAACTACTCTTTCCAGCTAGAAGAGGGGGGTACACGCTTACAACACGTACAGCCGTGCCTGAGCCCCATCTCGCATGACCTATAATCTATAAACTGTATGAGTACGTGTTAAATGCGGTATTGTGACAGACCCCTTCGTGCCTACACAATAGATCAATAGCCCCTCTGCAGGCCGCATTGCCATTTTCTTTAAAACATCCTGCAGAAATTCGTTTTCTATGTTCTTTTAAAACACGTGATGCATGAACAGTTTAATATAAACGTAAACAAACAACATGTGTACCATCAAGACTATACGGAACATAATCTATAAAACAATTAAACCTAACTACCCATCCAAACAAATAAAACGAATACGTCATCAAAACTCCTCGAGACGACCTCGACGTACGGTGTAGGCCAATCGGCCAGAGAAGATTCACGAGAACTTACCTCGTGTCTGTTGCAGCTCAAGCTCCGTCCACGAGCGTTGTTTGTCTGAGGCAAAAGACAATATTCGCTGTTAAAACTAATTTAAGCTACTAAACGTCCAAATTAAGAAAACCTTAACTAAAGAAATTTCCTATAGCTTTAATCAAATTCATTGAGCTATTTCATAGACCAATCACACGCTCGGCACCTCAAATCCCTAATTACGAGCTTTTCCTAAATCTCAAATTTTCACAAAATTTAACATTCGTCCTAAATCAAGTAATTTCATCCAACAACGTCAAATACGTTCACTATATCCTTAATCACGACAAACCTATCGATTTCGAACTCAAAATTCAGGTTTTTCACATAAACCCTAACGAAACGCTAACATTCAAACTCCGTGACAATCAAAAACTAACGTTTCGAAATCATAGATTCTTACCTAGGGTTGCGAGAGGAGAAGAAATCGCGAAGAATCAAAACGATCGGAGCAGAGAACAGAGGTCGGAATAGAAAGTTGCGTGAGGGAGAATAGAGATCGTCACCTGGAGGAGAAAAGGAGCATAGAAATCGTGAAGTTCTCTGGAGGAAGAAGAAGTGTGATGTTTTAAATTAAAAATTGACTTGGCAAAAGACCGTTTTGCCCTTCCTTAGTTTTTATAATCGTTTCGTCCTTCGTTTCGTTAATCGGCTAACTATTCGGTTTCTCCAAATTTCCTTATGTCACCAATAAGTCCAATTTAATATTTGGGATTTATTAGAACTGTCTGTTCGCAAAACGGACCTCGTTTACTATTTTTACTAAAATGTCCTTTATATTACGAGAAACATAATTACTCGAAATATAGCGTTGTTACTACGAAAATTCTCGTAATTTCCATAAAATTCTCATTAATCGTTAGGATTCTAATAACACTTTCTTTTCGCAAAACGGACATATTTTGACATATTTACAAAAATGCCACAATACATTAAAATAATAAAATCCCGTAAAGCTGAGTATTACAGCTTCTCTGTTCTCCGCGGCGATTCAACCTTTCCGACCTCCGTTCTTCCTCCGTTCGTCTTCTGTTCTTCACTTTTTCTCCTCTAATCGACGCTCTAGGTATGAATCTTGACATGCCTTGGGATGCATAATAAAAGAAAATTAGTAGAATCCCATGCCTTATCTAAATTCTCTATTTATTACGTGTTTTTATTTTTGTAGGAAAATTTATGAAGAAGGATTGCATTTGGATCGCTTGGAGGAGTCATTACTTAGCCCTATGGGAATTTGTCTTCCCGGGCCATATTTATATAATTTTTATTTCAAACTTATTTGGCATACATTCGCCTTTATTGTAAGGATTTTATAGTTGCATTTCATGCATTAGATTGTGTGGTTAGGACTAGATGAATGGTGGTGGATTAATGGTTGAAGGAAATTCAACAAATTCAAGGAAACAAAGGCCTCCACAAATCGAGTCCAAAGAAATACCCGGCCGAAAGAAGAGCCCACATTCAAAGGCATGGTTTTGCAGCTAGGAGAGTTGGGGAGGGCATGGATTGGTGACTTGGACAAAAATCGGCCGTTGATCAAGTTTTGGCACGGAGGGAATCGAAACTGGACAGCTGGAGGTGCACGGGTAGGCGCTGGAGCGCGGGCAGGCGAGCTGGAGCGCGCGGGCAGAGGGGCGCGCGGCCGCTGAGGTGGCGTGCCCGAGTTGGCCAGCGCGCGCGCACGCGGATGGCTGACGGGGCGCGCGCTCGCACGCTGCGCGCTGATTGGCGCACCCTGCGCGCACCAGATCGAGCCATCTCGACCATTCTTCATTTTTCTTCAAATCCAACAGCCCAAATTCATCCCTTCCAACCCTAATCCACCCTAGGACTTCTATCAATGCATGGCATTAGTGTTTGTATGGAATTTTTTGCCAAAATCAATAAAATACCCTATTTTCCTAAGCTTTTTGCTTGGTTTTTCCTTGGTTCTTTGAACCAAGAGGAGTTAGCCTCCATTGCTAGCCTAGCTTGGGTTGCTAGGTTAGTTCTTATTCATTCACTCACCTTCTCCATTGGGAGTTGGACCGAGGACGAAAAATCCCGGCATACGGTGGTCGTTTTCCTCCCGAAAAACGTTTATCCTAGAGCTTAACCCGTAAGATCGCTCTAAGGAACCTCCAAGGGTATTTTCTTTATTTTTATTGCTATCACATTCACACAAAAGCACTTTTATTTGCAGCTCCATCATTCACACACCTTCACCTTTATTTTATGTCATTTTCTTTCTCTTTTAGCATTGCATTATCATCTCTTGCATAACTTCTCTTCTTCATCTCTTTCTTATTATTTTTCTTTACATTTCACACCCTCATAATACTCATCATATTCATCCACCTTGCACTCACTTCACATTCATGCATTTTAGTTATATTTCTTGTCATTTCTTCTCTTTATTTTAGATCTTTGCATGCACTCGAGCACATTTCCTAACAATTTGTGGGTTGTACACGGGCCCCTTTTCTAAGGGACCCCATGTCAAGTGGAATCAGAGCCACAAGGCTTCCCATGGCGTTTTAGTTGCATTTTGCTTCGCCCAAAATATAGTACAAAACTGGGATAGCGGCTCTTTTATTTTTCCGCATTATTTTCCTTTAATATTGTGCTAACCTTGTGCTAACTTTGTGCTAATCTTATTATATATTTGCTGCCATTTTTTTATTGTCATTTAATATTTTGGAAAATATGGTATGCAACATGTTAAAAGATCGGCTAAGGTAGGCACCTCACTTCTCTTAATTTCTTCTCAATTTTGCTCTTGTTTTGGCTTTGGTTTGCGTAGTTCTTCTCCTTGCTTTCTCCATTTATTTTTGCTATGTTTGAACAACGACTTTGCACCCGATTGTTGTCAAAAGATTAGAGGTTAAATCTGAAAATTTGGATGCATAAAATCGGACCTATAGTTAAATCTCTAAAATTAGTTTTCATAGTTGTTTTTCTTCTCGGATTTGCTTGCTCTCATTCCTATTTTTCTTAGCATCTTTGATCTATGATTGAACCATGTTTTAGCACTTAAATATTGTCCATTAACTATATAAAAATTCTGAAATTTTTTATGCTAAAAATCGGTCTACAACTAATGATATAAAATCGATTGTGATGTTGTATTTCTCCTCGGTTTATACATGATTCTTGTTTCGGTTTTTCTATCATATCTTGCTGTGTCTTGGCTAAGATTTACCTCTAAAATTCATGTCATTAATGTATAAAATATGATCTTATTGTTGTTTAGAAATTGTGCCAAGAAAGTTTAATCAAAATCGGTTTATGCTTAATTTTCTCATCCATTGTTGCTTGTTCATTGCCTTGGTTCCTTTAACTTATGTTATGGTTGTTTTAAACTAAGATTGACACATAAATATTTGCCAATAGTATAATATTAAGTCTGGAAATTTTGGTGATTAAAATCAGCTTGGACCTATCATTATCAAAAATCGGATTATTATTGCCTTAACTCTTCGATTTTTGTATCTTCATGTTATGTTCAAAAATTACCTATTAATTTGCTGATTGTTGATCTTGTTTTAACTTATAAATCACCTATTATATGCTGTCAATTAATTGCACGAAATTGGTTATAAGAATTTTACAATAGCTTGGATTAAATTGGCAATAATGAACCAATCACTACATGGAAAATTCTGCTATGTTTAAATTGAAAATCCAGCATGTTATCTTGAATTAATTAGTGTTAAAAATTTATTTGCTTGCTGATTTTGGATTAAAGTTGTTAACTTGGTTGAATTTTATTGAAATTATGGTGATTATTAATACATGAAAATATTCATTCCTTTAGTTAAAATGCTAAGTGTTTATTAAAAATTACTAAGTTGTTGAACTATTTTAGCATGATCCCCATTTTCCTTTTGTCTTAGCTAAGATTATCCCTTAGTGTCTAAACATTGCCTAAGACATTAAGAAGATAAAATCACACTAATTTAGGAAAATTAACTTAGACAAAAATTGGAATTTAAATTAAAACACTTAACTATGACTAATCGAAGTGGATTCAATCGAGACCCACCACATCAAGAACCAACTCGGGTTAGGAATACTCCCCCACCCGAGCACACACGACGTGAAGGTGAAACTAGCACCCAAGGGAACGTACAAGGACAAATTGAGCCTTAACGAGCATGGTTCATAACCTTGCCATCAATTTCAAAACTTCATGAATATTCCTCCCCGTAGAGAACCCCACGAACAAGTTCCTTCTCAAGAGACTTCCTCTAGGATAATTCCCGAGCATCCTAGACGTCGTAACCATACACCTCAACAACCCATAGAGGACGAATGGACTGAACCCCATAGAAGGAGACAACGATATTATTCGGAGGATGAGGATTGGGTTGATGAAGAGTATCGCCCAAATCGTCGTAGGGACAACGACGACCTTCGAAATATTAAGATTACAATTCCCCCTTACGATGGAACGAGGACGGACACACATATTTTGATTGGGTAGACAAAGTTGAGAGAGTTTTCGAATGCCATGATTACTCCGAGCGAGTAAAAATCCAATTAGCCTCTCTTGAATTCACGGGCCATGCTGCTTTGTGGTGGTCCAACCTTAAAGCCCAACGAACGAGAACCTTAGGAAACCCCATTACAAATTTGACTTCCATGAAAGACTTAATGCATCATAGGTTCGTCCCCGACACTATAGATTATGAACTCTTCCATCAACTTCACACCTTAAAACAAAATAGCCTCTCGTAGATGAGTATCTTACCGAATTCGAAACTCTTAATATGCGATGTGCAATTGATGAACCCCAAGAACAACTCATCGCTAGATTCATAAGAGGCTTGAACCGCGACATTGGAGATGCGGTTGAACTACAACAATTGGAAACCATGGAATTGGTCATTCAATTAGCCCTCACAGTGGAGAGGCAATTGAAGAGGAAGCGTAAGACCAACCTTCCTAAACTCCCACCTAGAAATTATAATTTTGACAAGATTTCCACACGACAAGAAGAAAAGAATTTTCCAAGGCGAGAAGATAAAAGGCCTTACAACTAAAATTGGCCCCCAAAAACTTCAAACACCCTTCACAATCCCCCACCGAACAAAAACCAAGAAACACAACCTAATGGACCAAGAGCACGTGATGTGCAATGCTTCAAATGTTTGGGAAAAGGGCACTATGTGTAATATCCCAGCTTTTCAGGATATTATTATTTTAATATAATGTGGCATTTTGGTAAATATGTCAAATCAAGTCCGTTTTGCAAAAAGAAAGAGTCATTACGATCCCAATAACTAATTGGAATTTTAGAAAATTTTCGGGATTTTTCGAAATAATATCGCTATTTTTCGAGTAATTACGTTTCTTGTAACATAAAGGTTGTTTTATTAAAATAGTAAACGAGGTCCGAATTGCGAACGGACAGTTTTAATAAATCCCAAATAATAAGTTGGACTTATTGGTGAAATATGGAAATGTTTTTTATGGTTTTAGGATTGTTACGGATATGCTCAGTTTTTAGAGCTATCCACGCAGTTGGATTTCGCAAAGTCCGCTGCAATTTGGTCGAGTTTAAGTTATAAGTTGATTATGTTATTGATGATAAATGGGGAAAAATACGTGAGGTTTGCTCTCTGGAATCGGATTCAAGAGAGTGCTGATTAAGTGTTTCCAGTGAGCACTTGAAGGGAAAAGAAGTGAAGGAAGGAGGAGTGGTGATGGGCGACTTGTCGCTGCAATATGCAGCGACTGGTCGCTGCAATATGCAGCGACTGGTCGCTTCATAATGCAGCGATCGGGCGCTGCATTATGCAGCGATCGGGCGCTGCATTACGCAGCGCTTGCAGCGATCGAGCGCTGCTTTACGCAGCGATCGATTGCTGCACTCCCTCCTCGGCAGAAAGACGTTTCTGCCCCCTCTGTTTCTGATTTAGATTTAAATTGTTTTATTAAAATGTTTAAGTTTTATTTAATTGTTATATGTTTTGTTTTAAATGATTTAAAGACTAGATTTTAATTCCGACTTCAATTCTTGTTTTGACTTCAGTTTAAATTCCGCATAAAGTTTTTATTTAAAATATAAAAAAAAAATATAGCACGGGAATTACGGGTACAGTGTCTGGGGCGTTACAATTATTGTATCAGAGCCCCCGGGTTTTAAAATCGGTTCTGTAGACTGCTCGACTGCACAGCCACTACGCGGACATCCTTCTTCAACTGTAAGTATGTTTACTGCTTTGTTGATTTCATATTTCTTAGGATTATTTGTTTTAATTTTTATAGGAGTTATAGAAAATGGTTCGAGGTAGAGACACCCGAGACGATGCCTTGGATAGGCTAACTGATTTGCTGGACCATCAGTCTCAGCACATGGACCGGCAGGCACAACAAATTGAGAGCTTAGTGAACCGAGAGAATCAAAGGGTCCAAGATTTGGTAGTGCCTAATAATCAAGGTATGCAGAAGCTTCAAAGCCTACGACCTCCAGTATTTGACGGCCGCTCATCGGATCCGACTGTTGCAGAAGAGTGGATCCGCACTATGGAGGATATGCTAGAGTATGCGGAGGTGGAAAATGGGAAAAAGGTTGCTTTTGTTGCCTTTCACTTGGCATTGGATGCCCGTTTTTGGTGGGATTCGATTAAAGATACAGCAGACGTGACGATTATGACGTGGGATTGGTTTAAGGCCATATTATTTGATAAGTATTTCAGCCGCACTGTGAGGGTGGCTAAGAGGAACGAGTTTACGCAGCTGAAACAGACCGGGTCAGTTGCAGAGTATATACGGAAGTTTAAGGCTTTGTCGCGATTTGCACCACGTCTTGTCAGCGACAATGAAAAAAAGGTGTATCAGTTCATGGAAGGACTAAATCCAGAGATTCGGATGCACGTTGTAGTGTCAGGGATTATAGATGTGCCCTATTCTGACATCGCAGCTAGAGCTCTGGACTTCGAGGCTGCCAGAGCTACTTGTGTTAGATCGAGGGAGCCAGCTAAGGGCTTCTTTCGTGAGATCCGGCCTCAGTCACAGAACCGAGGCTGGCAGCCGAGTGCACAGCCACAGCAACAACAACAAAGAGACGTTAAAAGGCCTCTAGAGGGAGGCAACGATCGAGGGAAAGGCAAGCAGGTACAAGGGACTTCTCAGTTACCTCTTTGCCCTAAATGCCAGAGGGAGCACAGGGGACAGTGCAGAGTAGGCACGAACGTGTGCTATTGGTGTGGAGAACCAGGCCATTTTGTTAAAAGACTGCCTGAATCAGGGTCGAGATCAATCAGGCAGAGATCAACATGGCAGAGATCAAAGAAAAGTTGTATCGAGAGTCTTTGCATTCATCGAGCCTGACAACGCCGACGATGGGGCCCAGCCTTCTACAATTGCAGGTATTATTTTAATTACCTGTACAATGGTGTGCATATGATAGATAAAATATTTAGATCTGAAATTAGTGGGAAAGATAATAATAGGTGAGTAAGAAGAATTACTAGACGAACCTCGAAGAGAAGATAGTAGGATACACATATAACGATAAACACCATACAAGAAATATAATTATACATTAGTAGATTAGTTTCGATTTAATAAACAGAGTTGCGCACCTAAGGTTTAGTAACATTAGAGGAATACACCCTATGAAATATGGTTTTAAGTAGGTAGGGATTATGTCTAATTGACAACCCCCTTGGAGTATTAAAATACGACTATCAAGAAAGATGAAGGTTAGATAGAAACCCATTAAGGATACCTAGATTGTTTATAATACTTGAAGTGTGTTAAATAGATCAAGTACCGTAGAACTCGTATATTGAGGATTCGTATGAAGTTAAGAGTATCTAGATTAAGATAGAATTCAAGAGTTAAACTTAGAATGATTGTCGAGTAGAATAGTTGGAACCTGACTGGAAGGAGAGAAACAAAAATAGATTAGTTTATGGACTCAAAGTAGCCTTGAGGAATTTAGTGAAGGTGAAGTAGATCGTGGAATAAATGAGAGCTTAGATTGGCGTTTAAAGGATAACAAATTGAGAAATTTGCGATTTATAGAATAAGGAGAGTGAGAATTATAACCGAGAACCATCTAAGTAAGCTTAGAAGTGAGATTAAGTTAGTAAATTTCTAGTAATCGACTCGTGTGTGGAAAGTTGAGACCAAGTAGTGCATAAATGGTTTAAGTTAGAATGACTAGTTAGAGCACATCAATGAGGAGATTTAGAGATTTGGATTCTAGTGGAGAGTGTTATTAGGACCCGCGAGGTGCCCGAGGATATGTGCATTGTATAGTCAACCCAAAAGACGTCGGCAAGCGGATGGTATTTCGAGGATTGAACACAAGGGACAATTTTAGGAGAGACCAATTGATAAATTAGTGAGTTTAACGCTTTGGGTGGCTAAATTTAGACCAACGCGTGCTCAGGCCATTAGGTGACAGGTACACAGTTAGAGGTCGTTTGGTTAAGACTTAGTGATTTGGTAAGATCTGATGCGTAAACCTGAAAAATGAAGACTATGATTAGGAAGTTAATGTAGAAACTCGGTTGGTGTGTACCCCGATTGTGGGTAGGATCGAGGGAATTGCATTGAGGTATGGGTTAAAAGCCCAGAAATTGGATGAAATTGTAGGCATTCAATTGGACTGGCGTTAGAAAGTTTGTGTATAGTTCTGACCTAAAGGGACAGCGGAAGAAAGACGTCGATAAAGAGTGAGTTTTGAAGTTCGTATTATTAAGAAATTTTAATCTGCGAATGATTAAGTGAAAGTTGAAAGTTGGTACATGTGCATGAAGTAAGATGACAATATGTTGTCGGGGTTAATTGATGGAGATTTGAGAGTTTGGATTATGCTTAGTACGTGAAAGAAGACGGGTTCGATCAAATCGAAAGTAGTAAATACAAATTAAGGCCAATGTTGGAGATATAGTAGGATGTTGGTTTAGAACCACGAAAAAGGACCGTAGGTACAGGCGATTAACCGACGTAGAACGCCACAAGACACGAGGAGTTGATATCAAGAACTATAAGATAGGACAATTTTTAGGACAAAATTTTAAATAAGGTGGATGGAATGTAATATCCCTGCTTTTCGGGATATTATTATTTTAATATAATGTGGCATTTTGGTAAATATGTCAAATCAAGTCCGTTTTGGGCGAAAAGAAAAGTGTCATTATGATCCTAACGACTAATTGGAATTTTAGGAAATTTTTGGGATTTTTCGAAATAATATCGCTATATTCCGAGTAATTACGTTTCTTGTAACATAAAGGTTGTTTTATTAAATAGTAAACGAGGTCCGAATTGCGAACGGACAGTTTAATAAATCCCAAATAATAAGTTGGACTTATTGGCGAAATATGGAAATATTTTGATGGTTTAGGATGGTTACGGATATGCGCTGTTTTTAGAGCTATCCACGCAGTTTGATTTCGCAAGTCCGCTGCAGTTTGTTCGAATGGTGGGGGATAATGGTTGAAGAAATTCAACAATTCAAGGAAACAAAGGCCTCCACAAATCGAGTCCCAAAGAAATACCCGGCCGAAAGAAGAGCCCACATTCAAAGGCATGGTTTTGCAGCTAGGAGAGTTGGGGAGGGCATGGATTGGTGACTTGGACAAAAATCGGCCGTTGATCAAGTTTTGGCACGGAGGGAATCGAAACTGGACAGCTGGAGGTGCACGGGTAGGCGCTGGAGCGCGGGCAGGCGAGCTGGAGCGCGCGGGCAGAGGGGGCGCGCGGCCGCTGAGGTGGCGTGCCGAGTTGGCCAGCGCGCGCGCACGCGGATGGCTGACGGGGCGCGCGCTCGCACGCTGCGCGCTGATTGGCGCACCCTGCGCGCACCAGATCGAGCCATCTCGACCATTCTTCATTTTTCTTCAAATCCAACAGCCCAAATTCATCCCTTCCAACCCTAATCCACCCTAGGACTTCTATCAATGCATGGCATTAGTGTTTGTATGGAATTTTTTGCCAAAATCAATAAAATACCCTATTTTCCTAAGCTTTTTGCTTGGTTTTTCCTTGGTTCTTTGAACCAAGAGGAGTTAGCCTCCATTGCTAGCCTAGCTTGGGTTGCTAGGTTAGTTCTTATTCATTCACTCACCTTCTCCATTGGGAGTTGGACCGAGGACGAAAAATCCCGGCATACGGTGGTCGTTTTCCTCCCGAAAAACGTTATCCTAGAGCTTAACCCGTAAGATCGCTCTAAGGAACCTCCAAGGGTATTTTCTTTATTTTTATTGCTATCACATTCACACAAAAGCACTTTTATTTGCAGCTCCATCATTCACACACCTTCACCTTTATTTTATGTCATTTTCTTTCTCTTTTAGCATTGCATATCATCTCTTGCATAACTTCTCTTCTTCATCTCTTTCTTATTATTTTTCTTTACATTTCACACCCTCATAATACTCATCATATTCATCCACCTTGCACTCACTTCACATTCATGCATTTAGTTATATTTCTTGTCATTTCTTCTCTTTATTTTAGATCTTTGCATGCACTCGAGCACATTTCCTAACAATTTGTGGGTTGTACACGGGCCCCTTTTCTAAGGGACCCCATGTCAAGTGGAATCAGAGCCACAAGGCTTCCCATGGCGTTTTAGTTGCATTTTGCTTCGCCCAAAATATAGTACAAAACTGGGATAGCGGCTCTTTTATTTTTCCGCATTATTTTCCTTTAATATTGTGCTAACCTTGTGCTAACTTTGTGCTAATCTTATTATATATTTGCTGCCATTTTTTTATTGTCATTTAATATTTTGGAAAATATGGTATGCAACATGTTAAAAGATCGGCTAAGGTAGGCACCTCACTTCTCTTAATTTCTTCTCAATTTTGCTCTTGTTTTTGGCTTTGGTTTTGCGTAGTTCTTCTCCTTGCTTTCTCCATTTTATTTTTGCTATGTTTGAACAACGACTTTGCACCCGATTGTTGTCAAAAGATTAGAGGTTAAATCTGAAAATTTGGATGCATAAAATCGGACCTATAGTTAAATCTCTAAAATTAGTTTTCATAGTTGTTTTTCTTCTCGGATTTGCTTGCTCTCATTCCTATTTTTCTTAGCATCTTTGATCTATGATTGAACCATGTTTTAGCACTTAAATATTGTCCATTAACTATATAAAAATTCTGAAATTTTTTATGCTAAAAATCGGTCTACAACTAATGATATAAAATCGATTGTGATGTTGTATTTCTCCTCGGTTTATACATGATTCTTGTTTCGGTTTTTCTATCATATCTTGCTGTGTCTTGGCTAAGATTTACCTCTAAAATTCATGTCATTAATGTATAAAATATGATCTTATTGTTGTTTAGAAATTGTGCCAAGAAAGTTTAATCAAAATCGGTTTATGCTTAATTTTCTCATCCATTGTTGCTTGTTCATTGCCTTGGTTCCTTTAACTTATGTTATGGTTGTTTTAAACTAAGATTGACACATAAATATTTGCCAATAGTATAATATTAAGTCTGGAAATTTTGGTGATTAAAATCAGCTTGGACCTATCATTATCAAAAATCGGATTATTATTGCCTTAACTCTTCGATTTTTGTATCTTCATGTTATGTTCAAAAATTACCTATTAATTTGCTGATTGTTGATCTTGTTTTAACTTATAAATCACCTATTATATGCTGTCAATTAATTGCACGAAATTGGTTATAAGAATTTTACAATAGCTTGGATTAAATTGGCAATAATGAACCAATCACTACATGGAAAATTCTGCTATGTTTAAATTGAAAATCCAGCATGTTATCTTGAATTAATTAGTGTTAAAAATTTATTTGCTTGCTGATTTTGGATTAAAGTTGTTAACTTGGTTGAATTTTATTGAAATTATGGTGATTATTAATACATGAAAATATTCATTCCTTTAGTTAAAATGCTAAGTGTTTATTAAAAATTACTAAGTTGTTGAACTATTTTAGCATGATCCCCATTTTCCTTTTGTCTTAGCTAAGATTATCCCTTAGTGTCTAAACATTGCCTAAGACATTAAGAAGATAAAATCACACTAATTTAGGAAAATTAACTTAGACAAAAATTGGAATTTAAATTAAAACACTTAACTATGACTAATCGAAGTGGATTCAATCGAGACCCACCACATCAAGAACCAACTCGGGTTAGGAATACTCCCCCACCCGAGCACACACGACGTGAAGGTGAAACTAGCACCCAAGGGAACGTACAAGGACAAATTGAGGCCTTAACGAGCATGGTTCATAACCTTGCCAATCAATTTCAAAACTTCATGAATATTCCTCCCCGTAGAGAACCCCACGAACAAGTTCCTTCTCAAGAGACTTCCTCTAGGATAATTCCCGAGCATCCTAGACGTCGTAACCATACACCTCAACAACCCATAGAGGACGAATGGACTGAACCCCATAGAAGGAGACAACGATATTATTCGGAGGATGAGGATTGGGTTGATGAAGAGTATCGCCCAAATCGTCGTAGGGACAACGACGACCTTCGAAATATTAAGATTACAATTCCCCCTTACGATGGAACGAGGACGGACACACATATTTTGATTGGGTAGACAAAGTTGAGAGAGTTTTCGAATGCCATGATTACTCCGAGCGAGTAAAAATCCAATTAGCCTCTCTTGAATTCACGGGCCATGCTGCTTTGTGGTGGTCCAACCTTAAAGCCCAACGAACGAGAACCTTAGGAAACCCCATTACAAATTTGACTTCCATGAAAGACTTAATGCATCATAGGTTCGTCCCCCGACACTATAGATATGAACTCTTCCATCAACTTCACACCTTAAAACAAAATAGCCTCTCGGTAGATGAGTATCTTACCGAATTCGAAACTCTTAATATGCGATGTGCAATTGATGAACCCCAAGAACAACTCATCGCTAGATTCATAAGAGGCTTGAACCGCGACATTGGAGATGCGGTTGAACTACAACAATTGGAAACCATGGAATTGGTCATTCAATTAGCCCTCACAGTGGAGAGGCAATTGAAGAGGAAGCGTAAGACCAACCTTCCTAAACTCCCACCTAGAAATTATAATTTTGACAAGATTTCCACACGACAAGAAGAAAAGAATTTTCCAAGGCGAGAAGATAAAAGGCCTTACAACTAAAATTGGCCCCCAAAAACTTCAAACACCCTTCACAATCCCCCACCGAACAAAAACCAAGAAACACAACCTAATGGACCAAGAGCACGTGATGTGCAATGCTTCAAATGTTTGGGAAAAGGGCACTATGTGTAATATCCCAGCTTTTCAGGATATTATTATTTTAATATAATGTGGCATTTTGGTAAATATGTCAAATCAAGTCCGTTTTGCAAAAAGAAAGAGTCATTACGATCCCAATAACTAATTGGAATTTTAGAAAATTTTCGGGATTTTTCGAAATAATATCGCTATTTTTCGAGTAATTACGTTTCTTGTAACATAAAGGTTGTTTTATTAAAATAGTAAACGAGGTCCGAATTGCGAACGGACAGTTTTAATAAATCCCAAATAATAAGTTGGACTTATTGGTGAAATATGGAAATGTTTTTTATGGTTTTAGGATTGTTACGGATATGCTCAGTTTTTAGAGCTATCCACGCAGTTGGATTTCGCAAAGTCCGCTGCAATTTGGTCGAGTTTAGTTATAAGTGATTATGTATTGAGGATAATGGGGGGGAAAAATAAGTGAGTTGTGTCTCTGGAATCGGATTCAAGAGAGTGTGATTAAGTGTCTTCAGTGAGCCTTGAAGGGAAACGAAGTGAAGGCGGAGGAGTGGTGAGGGCGACTGTGCTGAATATGCAGCGACTGGTCGCTGCAATATGCAGCGACTGGTCGCTGCAATATGCAGCGACTGGTCGCTGCAATATGCAGCGACTGGTCGCTGCAATATGCAGCGACTGGTCGCTGCAATATGCAGCGACTGGTCGCTGCAATATGCAGCGACTGGTCGCTGCAATATGCAGCGACTGGTCGCTGCAATATGCAGCGACTGGTCGCTGCAATATGCAGCGACTGGTCGCTGCAATATGCAGCGACTGGTCGCTGCAATATGCAGCGACTGGTCGCTGCAATATGCAGCGACTGGTCGCTGCAATATGCAGCGACTGGTCGCTGCAATATGCAGCGACTGGTCGCTGCAATATGCAGCGACTGGTCGCTGCAATATGCAGCGACTGGTCGCTGCAATATGCAGCGACTGGTCGCTGCAATATGCAGCGACTGGTCGCTGCAATATGCAGCGACTGGTCGCTGCAATATGCAGCGACTGGTCGCTGCAATATGCAGCGACTGGTCGCTGCAATATGCAGCGACTGGTCGCTGCAATATGCAGCGACTGGTCGCTGCAATATGCAGCGACTGGTCGCTGCAATATGCAGCGACTGGTCGCTGCAATATGCAGCGACTGGTCGCTGCAATATGCAGCGACTGGTCGCTGCAATATGCAGCGACTGGTCGCTGCAATATGCAGCGACTGGTCGCTGCAATATGCAGCGACTGGTCGCTGCAATATGCAGCGACTGGTCGCTGCAATATGCAGCGACTGGTCGCTGCAATATGCAGCGACTGGTCGCTGCAATATGCAGCGACTGGTCGCTGCAATATGCAGCGACTGGTCGCTGCAATATGCAGCGACTGGTCGCTGCAATATGCAGCGACTGGTCGCTGCAATATGCAGCGACTGGTCGCTGCAATATGCAGCGACTGGTCGCTGCAATATGCAGCGACTGGTCGCTGCAATATGCAGCGACTGGTCGCTGCAATATGCAGCGACTGGTCGCTGCAATATGCAGCGACTGGTCGCTGCAATATGCAGCGACTGGTCGCTGCAATATGCAGCGACTGGTCGCTGCAATATGCAGCGACTGGTCGCTGCAATATGCAGCGACTGGTCGCTGCAATATGCAGCGACTGGTCGCTGCAATATGCAGCGACTGGTCGCTGCAATATGCAGCGACTGGTCGCTGCAATATGCAGCGACTGGTCGCTGCAATATGCAGCGACTGGTCGCTGCAATATGCAGCGACTGGTCGCTGCAATATGCAGCGACTGGTCGCTGCAATATGCAGCGACTGGTCGCTGCAATATGCAGCGACTGGTCGCTGCAATATGCAGCGACTGGTCGCATTCAATAAGTTTTTCTTTAAATATAAAAAAAATATAGCACGGGAATGACGGGTACAGTGTCTGGGGCGTTACCATTATTGTATCAGAGCCCCCGGGTTTTAAAATCGGTTTGTAGACTGCTCGACTGCACAGCCACTACGCGGACATCCTTCTTCAACTGTAAGTAGTTTACTTGCTTTGTTGATTTCATATTTCTTAGGATTATTTGTTTAATTTTTATAGGAGTATAGAAAATGGTTCGAGGTAGAGACACCCGAGACGATGCCTTGGATAGGCTAACTGATTTGCTGGACCATCAGTCTCAGCACATGGACCGGCAGGCACAACAATTGAGAGCTTAGTGAACCGAGAGAATCAAAGGGTCCAAGATTTGGTAGTGCCTATAATCAAGGTATGCAGAAGCTTCAAAGCCTACGACCTCCAGTATTTGACGGCCGCTCATCGGATCGACTGTTGCAAGAAGAGTGGATCCGCACTATGGAGGATATGCTAGAGTATGCGGAGGTGGAAAATGGGAAAAAGGTTGCTTTTGTTGCCTTTCACTTGGCATTGGATGCCCGTTTTTGGTGGGATTCGATTAAAGATACAGCAGACGTGACGATTATGACGTGGGATTGGTTTAAGGCCATATTATTTGATAAGTATTTCAGCCGCACTGTGAGGGTGGCTAAGAGGAACGAGTTTACGCAGCTGAAACAGACCGGGTCAGTTGCAGAGTATATACGGAAGTTTAAGGCTTTGTCGCGATTTGCACCACGTCTTGTCAGCGACAATGAAAAAAAGGTGTATCAGTTCATGGAAGGACTAAATCCAGAGATTCGGATGCACGTGTAGTGTCAGGGATTATAGATGTGCCCTATTCTGACATCGCAGCTAGAGCTCTGGACTTCGAGGCTGCCAGAGCTACTTGTGTTAGATCGAGGGAGCCAGCTAAGGGCTTCTTTCGTGAGATCCGGCCTCAGTCACAGAACCGAGGCTGGCAGCCGAGTGCACAGCCACAGCAACAACAACAAAGAGACGTTAAAAGGCCTCTAGAGGGAGGCAACGATCGAGGGAAAGGCAAGCAGGTACAAGGGACTTCTCAGTTACCTCTTTGCCCTAAATGCCAGAGGGAGCACAGGGGACAGTGCAGAGTAGGCACGAACGTGTGCTATTGGTGTGGAGAACCAGGCCATTTTGTTAAAGACTGCCTGAATCAGGGTCGAGATCAATCAGGCAGAGATCAACATGGCAGAGATCAAAGAAAAGTTGTATCGAGAGTCTTTGCATTCATCGAGCCTGACAACGCCGACGATGGGGCCCAGCCTTCTACAATTGCAGGTATTATTTTAATTACCTGTACAATGGTGTGCATATGATAGATAAAATATTTAGATCTGAAATTAGTGGGAAAGATAATAATAGGTGAGTAAGAAGAATTACTAGACGAACCTCGAAGAGAAGATAGTAGGATACACATATAACGATAAACACCATACAGAAATATAATTATACATTAGTAGATTAGTTCGATTTAATAAACAGAGTTTGCGCACCTAAGGTTTAGTAACAATTAGAGGAATACACCCTATGAAATATGGTTTTAAGTAGGTAGGGATTATGTCTAATTGACAACCCCCTTGGAGTATTAAAATACGACTAATCAAGAAAGATGAAGGTTAGATATAAACCCATTAAGGAATACCTAGATTGTTATAATACTTGAAGTGTGTTTAAATAGATCAAGTACCGTAGAACTCGTATATTGAGGATTCGTATGAAGTTAAGAGTATCTAGATTAAGATAGAATTCAAGAGTTAAACTTAGAATGATTGTCGAGTAGAATAGTTGGAACCTGACTGGAAGGAGAGAACAAAAATAGATTAGTTTATGGACTCAAAGTAGCCTTGAGGAATTTAGTGAAGGTGAAGTAGATCGTTGGAATAAATGAGAGCTTAGATTGGCGTTTAAAGGATAACAAATTGAGAAATTTGCGATTTATAGAATAAGGAGAGTGAGAATTATAACCGAAACCATCTAAGTAAGCTTAGAAGTGAGATTAAGTTAGTAAATTTCTAGTAATCGACTCGTGTGTGGAAAGTTGAGACCAAGTAGTGCATAAATGGTTTAAGTTAGAATGACTAGTTAGAGCACATCAATGAGGAGATTTAGAGATTTGGATTCTAGTGGAGAGTGTTATTAGGACCCGCGAGGTGCCCGAGGATATGTGCATTTTATAGTCAACCCAAAAGACGTCGGCAAGCGGATGGTATTTCGAGGATTGAACACAAGGGACAATTTTAGGAGAGACCAATTGATAAATTAGTGAGTTTAACGCTTTGGTGGCTAAATTTAGACCAACGCGTGCTCAGGCCATTAGGTGACAGGTACACAGTTAGAGGTCGTTTGGTTAAGACTTAGTGATTTGGTAAGATCTGATGCGTAAACTGAAAAATGAAGACTATGATTAGGAAGTTAATGTAGAAACTCGGTTGGTGTGTACCCCGATTGTGGGTAGGATCGAGGGAATTGCATTGAGGTATGGGTTAAAGCCCAGAAATTGGATGAAATTGTAGGCATTCAATTGGACTGGCGTTAGAAAGTTTGTGTATAGTTCTGACCTAAAGGGACAGCGGAAGAAAGACGTCGATAAAGAGTGAGTTTTGAAGTTCGTATTATTAAGAAATTTTAATCTGCGAATGATTAAGTGAAAGTTGAAAGTTGGTACATGTGCATGAAGTAAGATGACAAATATGTTGTCGGGTTAATTGATGGAGATTTGAGAGTTTGGATTATGCTTAGTACGTGAAAGAAGACGGGTTCGATCAAATCGAAAGTAGTAAATACAAATTAAGGCCAATGTTGGAGAATATAGTAGGATGTTGGTTTAGAACCACGAAAAAGGACCGTAGGTACAGGCGATTAACCGACGTAGAACGCCACAAGACACGAGGAGTTGATATCAAGAACTATAAGATAGGACAAATTTTTAGGACAAAATTTTAAATAAGGTGGATGGAATGTAATATCCCTGCTTTTCGGGATATTATTATTTTAATATAATGTGGCATTTTGGTAAATATGTCAAATCAAGTCCGTTTTGCGAAAAGAAAGTGTCATTATGATCCTAACGACTAATTGGAATTTTAGGAAATTTTTGGGATTTTTCGAAATAATATCGCTATATTCCGAGTAATTACGTTTCTTGTAACATAAAGGTTGTTTTATTAAAATAGTAAACGAGGTCCGAATTGCGAACGGACAGTTTTAATAAATCCCAAATAATAAGTTGGACTTATTGGCGAAATATGGAAATATTTTTGATGGTTTTAGGATGGTTACGGATATGCTCGGTTTTTAGAGCTATCCACGCAGTTTGATTTCGCAAAGTCCGCTGCAATTTGGTCGAGTTTAAGTTATAAGTTGATTATGTTATTGATGATAAATGGGGAAAAATACGTGAGGTTTGCTCTCTGGAATCGGATTCCAGAGAGTGCTGATTAAGTGTTTCCAGTGAGCACTTGAAGGGAAAAGAAGTGAAGGAAGGAGGAGTGGTGATGGACGACTGGTCGCTGCAATATGCAGCGACTGGTCGCTGCATAATGCAGCGATCGGGCGTTGCATTATGCAGCGATCGGGCGCTGCATAATGCAGTGATCGAGCGCTGCATTACGTAGCGCTTGCAGTGATCGAGCGCTGCTTTACGCAGCGATCGATTGTTGCACTCCCTCCTCGGCAGAAAGACGTTTCTGCCCCCTCTGTTTCTGATTTAGATTTAAAATGTTTTATTAAAATGTTTAAGTTTTATTTAATTGTTATATGTTTTGTTTTAAATGATTTAAAGACTAGATTTTAATTCCGACTTCAATTCTTGTTTTGACTTCAGTTTAAATTCCGCATAAAGTTTTTATTTAAAATATAAAAAAAAAATATAGCACGGGAATTACGGGTACAGTGTCTGGGGCTTTACACTATGCTAACGAGTGCACCAACAAATGTGTGATGGTCATCAAAGAGTCCACGGGAGAATGGGAGAGTGAAGAGGATGAAGGCCAATACAACAAGATTGATAAGGAGGAAATTTTAGAAGAAAGTGAAGAAGACGCCGATGAATGCAAGCCACAAGATGGGCCTTTGCTATTGGTCATTAGGCGAGCATTAACATCTAAGCACATGGACAAGGACTGTCAACGTGAAAATTTATTTCACAGTCGATGTACTGTAAAAGATAAAGTTTGTTCTATGATAATTGACGGAGGAAGTTGTATAAATGCGGCCTCCCAAGACATGGTCGATAAACTAGGATTAGTGACTATTAATCATCCTACACCTTATAAGCTTCAATGGTTGGACGACAAAAATGAGCATGAGATCACCAATCAAGTAACCGTAGATTTCATGATAGGAAAATACAAGGATTCGGTTATTTGTGACGTTGTCCCAATGAGTGCCAGCCACATATTACTTGGACGACCATGGCATTTTGATCGAAGGGTCAACTATGACGGATTCCTCAACCGCTATACCTTTAATTTTGGAGGAAGAAAGATTAAGTTGCTACCGATGACCCCCGAGCAAGTTGCTCAAGATGAGGCCACCCGCCAAAAGGGAAAAACAAAAGAGAATTTATTAGTGTCAAAATGCGGGTTTAATGAAGAGCCCCCTCATATCAATTGGCATGACAATCCTTTGTACGAGGAAGAAGTGTCAATTCCTTTCCTACCATATCTTGAGAAAACTTCTTTTATCAAAGGATATCCAAATCCTCTATTTGCCAATGAATTTCCTTGCCAATTGGGGAAAGAATTTGCATGGTCTCATGAGAAGTCAAATTTAAATGAAGACACTATTTTTGGACTAGGTAGCATGATCATCACTCACTTTCTATCCTTTCCAAGTCATGAGGAAATTTTCTCTCTGTTTCCATCAATTAGGAAGATGTTGGTTTATGGCCTTGAACCTAACTATTGCCTTCCTGCCACCTTTCTTAGAGCTACACCATCAAGTAGGAATTTTGTTCCCTATGTAGCCAAAAAATGCTCCACCCTTCAATTTGGTGGCTTACCAACACCTTACTTTCCACCATTCCATTACCACAAATTTTACCATAGGACTAGGGTTAAAGTTCTATTGGTAAGTAAATTTTCTTTGAGGTCTTAGTATTAATTGGACTATTTCTTTGGTTGAAGGATTTTAGCATTTCCACCTTACTAATTGTCGAATTCACCTACTTTGAAAAATTTCCTTCCATCACCGAGCAATCGCCCTCCAAAGTAGCCGTTGAATTCCATCTCTACACCCTTACCAAAGAAAATTTTAATAAGACCATCCATCCTCCATGTCACCTAGAATTTTTAACGAAGAACATATCCTTATTGCCTCAAACTCAAACCTATCAAAGTAATAAACAAACTAATAGATGAGAAATTGTTGGAGTCATCATTGAGAAGAAGTCAACCAACGGATTTGAGGTCAAATCCTCAAATCACCCAGAGAGGATGACATGCCTCGGGATGCATAATAAAAGAAAATTAGTAGAATCCCGTGCCTTATCTAAATTCTCTATTTATTACGTGTTTTTATTTTTGTAGGAAAATTTATGAAGAAGGATTGCATTTGGATCGCTTGGAGGAGTCATCACTTAGCCCTATGGGAATTTGTCTTCCCGGGCCATATTTTATGTAATTGTTTTTTCAAACTTATTTAGCATACATTCGCCTTTATTGTAAGGATTTTATAGTTGCATTTCATGCATTAGATTGTGTGGTTAGGACTAGATGAATGGTGGTGGATTAATGGTTGCAGGAAATTCAACAAATTCAAGGAAACAAAAACCTCCACAAATCGAGTCCAAAGAAATACCCGGCCGAAAGAAGAGCCCACATTCAAAGGCATGGTTTTGCAACTAGGAGAGTTGGGGAGGGCATGGATTGGTGACTTGGACAAAAATCGGCCGTTGATAAAGTTTTGGCACGGAGGGAATCGAAACTGGACAGCTGGAGGCGCGCAGGCAGGCGCTGGAGCGCGGGCAGGCACGCTGGAGCGCTCGGGCAGAGGGGCACGCGGGCGCTAAGGTGGCGTGCCCTAGTTGGCCAGCGCGCGTGCGCACGGATGGCTGATTGGCGCACCCTGCGCGCACCAGATCGAGCCATCTCGACCATTCTTCATTTTTCTTCAAATCCAACAGCCCAAATTCATCCCTTCCAACCTTAATCCACCCTAGGACTTCTATAAATGCATGGCATTAGTGTTTGTATGGAACTTTTTGTCAAAATCAATAAAATACCCTATTTTCCTAAGCTTTTTGCTTGGTTTTTCCTTGGTTCTTTGAACCAAGAGGAGTTAGCCTCCATTGCTAGCCTAGCTTGGGTTGCTAGGTTAGTTCTTATTCATTCCCTCACGTTCTCCATTGGGAGTTGGACCGAGGACGAAAAATCCCGGCCTACGGTGGTCGTTTTCCTCCCGAAAAACATTTATCCTAGAGCTTAACCCGTAAGATCGCTCTAAGGAACCTCCAAGGGTATTTTCTTTATTTTTATTGCTATCACATTCACACAAAAGCACTTTTATTTTCAGCTCCATCATTCACACACCTTCACCTTTATTTTATGTCATTTTCTTTCTCTTTTAGCATTGCATTATCATCTCTTGCATAACTTCTCTTCTTCATCTCTTTCTTCTTATTTTTCTTTACATTTCACACCCTCATAATACTCATCATATTCGGCCACCTTGCACTGACTTCACACTCATGCATTTTAGTTATATTTCTTGTCATTTCTTCTCTTTATTTTAGATCTTTGCATACACTTGCACTCGAGCACATTTCCTAACAATTTGTGGGTTGTACACGGGCCCCTTTTCTAAGGGACCCCATGTCAAATCTATAGTTATAGAGCGTTAGTTTTCATTTTTTTAGAAAGTTATACATTTAGGTTTTCGTTTAGGGTTATCGTAAAAATCGAGATTTATGGTTCAAAATCGATAGGTTGGCCGTAATTAGGGATATAGTGAACGTATTGAATGTTATTGGACGAACTTAATTGATTTAGGAAGAATGTTAAACTTTGTGAAAATTCGAGATTTAGGAAAAGCTCGTAATTAGGGATTTGAGGTGCCGAGCGTGTAATTGCTCTATGAAATAGGTTAATGAATTTGATTAAAGCTATTGGAAATTTCTTTAGTTAAGGTTTTGTTAATTTGGACGTTTAATAGCTGAAATTAGTTTTAACGGTGAATATTGTGTTTTGCCTCAAACAAACAACGCTCGTGGACGGAGCTTGAGCTGCAGCGCACATGAGGTAAGTTCTCGTGATCTTTTCTGGCCGATTGGCCTACACCGTACGTCGGGGTCGTCTTGAGGAGTTTTGGTGACGTGTTTCTTTAATCGCTTTGGTTGGGTAGTTAGGGTTCGATTGTTTTATAGGTTGATGTTGTGTTTTGATGGTATTGTTAGCGTTTTGATGGTATGCTCCGTATGTATGTTTACTTTATGTCATATTGAATTGTTCACGCATCACGTGTTTTTAAAAGAAGATAGAAAATGAATTTTCGCACGATGTTTTAAAGAAAACGGCGATGTGGCCTGGAGAGGGGCTTGACCTATTGTGGAGATCGACTACGGGTTTGTCACAATACCACATCCAACACGTACTCATACAGTTATACAGTTATAGGTCATGCGAGATGGGGCTCAGGCACGGCTGTACGCGTTGTAAGTCTGTTCCCCCCCTCCCCCCACCCCCGTCTAGCTGGAAAGAGTAGTTCGACTGCTGGATGTGCTCTATCCGGTTAGGAGGCTGAGATCTCGGTGACACCCACAAAGTAAAGATAAAGAAAATGCTGCATGATTTCTGAACTCATATGCACAACATGCATTTACATTTACGAGAGCTTGCTGAGATTTTTATCTCATAGGTGTCTGTATGGTGTAGGTGACTTCGACATAGGTGAGGATGAGATCCCTCCACCTGAGGAGTGATCTAGTTGACGGAGGATGGCTTGCAGTGGTGTGTTGCGCAGTCGATGCTTGACCTGACCCGTGGGGAAGTATGTACGTGTTTTGAGGGTATCGGGGAGTTTGGATCTGATAGTTGATAGATTTATGTTTTGTTGTTTTAAACGTTTTGAAATCTGTTATAACTGTTTTTATAAGTTGCTTGGAAAGTATAATTTTAAACATATCCACGCAGTTTGTTTTATGAAATTTGGTTATGCGTTACAAGTATTTTGAGTCGATTTTTGTGATAGGCAGAGTGAAATGTATGTTTCAGTGCTTTAATGATGAGGAAATGAGAATGTATAGAAGTGTGATGTGCAGGGATGAGAAATTGGATGGAAAGTATGTTGGTGTTTTGCTCTCTGGAATTTCGATTCCAGAGAGCATTTCTCTTTATATATAGAGTGTTTTGCTCTCTAGAATGACAGATTCCAGAGAGTATTTGTTAAAAAGTGAAGAGAAGAATGAAGATGAAGGGAAAGGCGACGGGGCGCGGGAGTGAGGGACGACTGGTCGCCCCCTCCTTGTTTTGTCGCCGCGACCAATCGCTGGCACAGAGGGGTGACTGGTTGCCCCTGCTGTTTGGTGCATCAGCGATCAATCCCCTGAAGTTGGAGATCGATAGCCCCTCCTCTTCTGTCACGAATGGACTGTTTTGCCCTCCCACTTGTTTCAGCTGTATTTTAATTGTTTTCTTAATTGTTTTAAATTTTAATAAATTGATTTGAGATATGTTTTAAACGAACTTAGATTTCAATTTCGATTTCAATTTAAATTCCGCGTAGAGTTTATTTAAAGTATAAGGGATAAAAAAAATATGTACGGGAAATTGGGTACAGTATTAGGGATGTTACATTAGTAATGTGTTTAATGAAATATATGAAACTTCACTTCCATCAATTTGTTCCAAAAGAACTCAACGTATCAAGCAAATGAGGTTCGCTGTCACATGACTTGCGCTTAGAACCTAAGTTATCCATTTCTCCGTCAACGTTTTGACTTGAAGTGATGAGAACGACGTGTATGGAGGACCCAATAAGCTTCATTAACGCGTAATTAAGACTTAGTAATGAGTTTGATGCAGTATAAGAAACTTCATTTCAATCGATTTGTTCCAAAAGAACTGAACGTATCAAGCAAATGAGGTTCACTGTTACATGACTTGTGGTTAGATTCTAAGTTATCCATTTCACCTTCAAGGTTTAAACTTTAATTGATGAGAACGACGTGTATTGAAGTCCCAATTAGCTTCTTGGACGCATAATTCAAACTTAGTAATGCGTTTGAAGAAGTGTAAGAAACTTCACTTCAATCAATTTGTTCCAAAAGAACTGAATATGTCAAGCAAATGAGGTTTACTGTTACATGACTTGTGGTTAGAACCTAAGTTGTCCATTTCACCTTCAAGGTTTTAACTTGAAGTGATTAGAACGACGTGTATTGAGGTCCCAATAAGCTTCATGGACGCGTAATTAAGACTTAGTAATGCGTTTGATGAAGTATAAGAAAATTCACTTCAATCGATTTGTTCCAAAAGAACTGAACGTATCATGCAAATGAGGTTCACTGTTACATGACTTGTGATTAGAACCAAAGTTATCCATTTAAACTTCAAGGTTTTAACTTGAATTGATGAGAACGACGTGTAATGAGGTCCCAATAAGCTTCGTGGACGCGTAATTTAGACTTAGTAATGCGTTTGATGAAGTATAAGAAACTTCACTTCAATCGATTTGTTTCAAAAGAACTGAACGTGTCAAGCAAATGAGGTTTACTGTTACATGACTTGTGGTTAGTGTCACGACCCTAACACTGTACCCTTATTTACCCTTAAATTACCGTACAGTTTTTTTTTTTTTTTTATTCTTAGCGTTTATGCGGAAAACAATTTGAGAACAATTTAAAATCAATTGAATAAAACGTTTAAAGCAATTACAAAACAATTATTTAAAACAATACGTACCCAAACATCTACAAAATACAACCTCACCATTTCACTAACACAATTCTATAACTATAACAAAGTACATTTTCACGAAAATAAACTGCGTGGTTCCGTTTGAAAGTTTAACATATCCTCCTGTTTTAAAATCACAAAACAGTTCCAAAATGTTTAAAACATTAATATATAACCTATCAACTATCCAGAACCAAACATCCTAATATGTTCTATCTGTACAATTTTCATATCTATCAAATTTCCCCAAAACATTTACCTACGTCCCCACGGGTCAAAATCGCACCAACTGCGGAGCGCACTACCACGGGCATCCTTCTTCAACCAGCGTGATCATCTAACAGAGGAACGTCTTCCTCACCTGTTTCGGGTTCACCTACACCATAAGGACGCCTATGAGAATAAATCTCAGTAAATTCTACATAAATGACAATGCAGGAACATGTATATGCAATTTTTCATAAATTCCTGTGTATTCGATCCATTTATCATATCGTACATTCATTTCATTTATCAGATAGTCGTCACATTTTTCAGTTCATACATACATTCATTTATCCGATAGTCGTCTCATTTTTCAGATAGTCGTCTCATTTTTCAGTTCATACATTCATTCATTTATCAGATAGTCGTCTCATTTTTCAGTTCATACATTCATTCATTTATCATATCATACATTCATTTATCATATCATGCATTCATTTCATTTATCATGTCATACATTCATTTATCATATAGTCATCTCATGTAAGTCGTCTCATATAAGTCATCATAGTCATCTCATATTAGTCGTCTCATTTAAGTCGTCGTAGTCATCTCGTATTAGTCGTCATAGCCATCTGATATTAGTCGTCATAGTCATCTCATATTAGTCGTCTCATTTCATGTCATCACATTTCCTTTACTTTCATTCATTTCTTTCACTTTACTTTCATTCGTTTCTTTTCGTGAACTCATGCATAAATTCATTTTTCATGACTTTTATAAAACAGTGATGCATGACAGTAAAAGCATAACATAAACATACAAAGTGCATACCATCGAACAATACAAGCATAACCTATAAAAGGCCTAACCCTAAACTACCCAACCAAAGCGAATAAACACACATAACTCCAAATATCCTCAACAACGAAACACGACATATGGTGTAGGCCTATCGGCCAAAGCAAGTCACGAGAACTTACCTGATGTCCTTAGCAACTTCTCGTAGATCGTTCGCTAAATCGGAGAATTGGAGAACCTAGAAAATATAATACATACCATTAATTCAACCTCCACTAAACCTCATCATCAAACTCTCAAAAGAAAACTAATGTTTCACCCAAAACTCCTAAAATCCGAAATCCCCCAATTTTGGCCAAACTTTGAAATCGCGTAACTAATCCTACCATTGTCCGTTTTGGACGATTCAAGCGGCTACGGATTCCTTAGAATGTCTACTTTCTAATGGTGAAGCTCATTTATCGAAAACCATTCACATAAACTGGCAGAAAACCAAAACCGAATCTGCTGTTTTTCTTAAATCATAACTTTTCGTCCAACTTCAAAAATTCGTAATAAATTGAATACATGTCCGAATTCGATGGTTCAAGGTGCTATGCAAACCTTAAGGTGTCTAGTTTTTAATGGTTAAAGTCATTCAATAACCCAGTAACCCAGTATCTAGTTTTTAATGGTTAAAGTCATTCAATAAACCGAACCTGCTCTGAATAAAACTTAAATTTCCAGATTTTTATCAATATTCAAAAATTCATAACAATTTCAATTTAAATCCAAATTCGATGACTCAAACGTCTATATATCACCCATAACGTCTACTTTAGCATGCAATAACCAATTATCGAGTCAGACCCCTCGATTAAGCTCAGAAATTCGAAACCCATTTATGCAGTAAAACGATATTTCAACACTAACGGGCAGTCATGATTTCTCATTTCCAATTCAATCAAAACTCAATAATTATAAACCATAAACATTAAAAATCAAACAATACATCCAAATCTCAAAACCCCATATCTTCAATCCACCGATTTATCATCAAACCCTAACCCTAAACTCAAAACTAAACCATAAACTACTTAAATTTACCTCTAGTCGATGGAAGGGAGAAGAAAAAAAGGAAGAACGGATCGAAGAATCGCCGTCGGCGTGTGAAGAACTGTCGTTGGCACGCGAGGAGACAGAGGCGAGAGAGGGGAAGCTGGAGTCATGAGTTCTTCGTGTGGGGGGGGGGGAAAATAAGCAGGGGAGGGTTTTAATTTTTACATATTTTTTTTTATAATAATAATAAAGATAATTACCCTTGTTGCCCTCAACCTTAAATCTTTTAACAAATAGGTTATTTAGTCCGTTTCCAATCGAATTTCCATAAATTTCTCTTTTCCACTAGCCTCAAAATAATTTCTTAGTTTATGGTAGAAATTTTCAGCTATCGATTCTGACTACAACACCGTCGTTTAACGACATGTAAAGCTATAAATTGCGTAAACAGGAATAAACTGTGTGAATAGAAATTCGGGTGTTACAGTTAGAACCTAAGTTATCCATTTCACCTTCAAGGTTTTAACATGAAGTGATGAGAAGGACGTGTATGGAGGACCCAATAAGCTTCATGGACGCGTAATTAAGACTTAGTAATCCGTTTGATGAAGTATAAGAAACTTCACTTCAATCGATTTGTTCCAAAAGAACTGAACGTATCAAGCAAATGAGGTTTACTGTTACATGACTTGTGATTAGAACCAAAGTTATACATTTAAACTTCAAGATTTTAACTTGAATTGATGAGAACGACGTGTATTGACGTCCCAATAAGCTTCGTGGACGCGTAATTAAGACTTAGTAATGCGTTTGATGAAGTATAAGAAACTTCACTTCAATCGATTTGCTCCAAAAGAACTGAACGTGTCAAGCAAATGAGGTTTACTATTACATGACTTGTGGTTAGAACCTAAGTTATCCATTTCACCTTCAAGGTTTTAACATGAAGTGATAAGAAAGACGTGTATAGAGGACCCAATAAGCTTCATGGACGCGTAATTAGGACTGAGTAATGCGTTTGATTAAGTATAAGATACTTCACTACAATCTATTTGTTCCAAAAAAACTGAACGTATCAAGTAAATTAGGTTTACTATTACATGGCTTGTGGTTAGAACAAAAGTTATCCATTTCACCTTCAAGGTTTTAACTTGAAGTGATGAGAACGACGTGTATTGAGGTCCCAATGAGCTTCATCGACGCGTAATTAAGACTTAGTAATGCGTTTAATAAAGTATAAGAAACTTCACATCAATCGATTTGTTCCAAAAGAACTGAACGTATCAAGCAATTGAGTTTTACTGTTACATGACTTGCGCTTAGAACCTAAGTGATCCATTTCACCGTCAAGATTTTAACTTGAAGTGATGAGAACGACGTGTATGGAGGACCTAATAAGCTTCATGAACGCGTAATTAAGACTTAGTAATGAGTTTGATAAAGTATAAGAAACTTCACTTCAATCGATTTGTTCCAAAAGAAGTGAACGTATCAAGCAAATGAGGATCACTGTTACATGACTTGTGGTTAGAACCTAAGTTACCCATTTCACCGTCAAAGTTTTAACTTGAAGTGATGAGAACGACGTGTATTGAGATCCCAATAAGCTTCATGGATGCGTATTGAAGACTTAGTAATGTGTTTGATGAAGTATAAGAAACTTCACTTCACTCGATTTGTTCCAAAAGAACTGAACGTATCAAGCAAATGAGATTCACTGTTACATGACTTGTGGTTAGAACCTAAATTATCCATTTAAACTACTAGGTTTTAACTTGAAGTGATGAGAACGACGTGTATTTAGGTCCCAATAAGTTTCATGGATGCATAATAAATACTTAGTAATGCGTTTGACGAAGTATAGGAAACTTCACGTCAATCGATTTGTTCCAAAAGAACTGAAAGTATCAAGCAAATAAGGATAACTGTTACATGACTTGTGGTTAGAAATTAAGTTATCCATTTCACCTTCAAGGTTTTAACTTGAAGTGATGAGAACGACGTGTATTAAGGCCCCAATAAGCTTCATGGATGCGTAATTAAGACTTAGTAATGCGTTTAATTAATTATAAGAAACTTCACTTCAATCGATTTGTTCCAAAAGAACTGAACGTATCAAGCAAATGTGGTTCACTGTTACATGAATGGGTAGTTTTGACCTAAGTTATCCATTTAACCTCCAAGGTTTTAACTTGAATTAATGAAACGACGTGTATTAAGGCCCCAATAAGCTTCATGGACGCATATTTAAGAGTTTATCAATGCGTTTGATGAAGTATAAGAAACTTCACTTCAATCGATTTGTTCCAAAAGAACTGAACGTATCAAGCAAATGAGGTTCACTGTTACATGACTTGTGGTTAGAACCTAAGTTATTATTTAACCTTCAAGGTTTTAACTTGAAGTGATGAGAACGACGTGTATTAAGGCCCCAATAAGCTTCATGGATGCGTAATTAAGACTTAGTAATGCGTTTGATGAAGTATAAGAAACTTCACTTCAATCGATTTGTTCCAAAAGAACTGAACGTATCAAGCAAATGAGGTTCACTGTTACATGACTTGTGGTTAGAACCTAAGTTATCCATTTAACCTTCAAGGTTTTAACTTGAAGTGATGAGAACGACGTGTATTAAGGCCCCAATAAGCTTCATGGATGCGTAATTAAGACTTAGTAATGCGTTTGATGAAGTATAAGAAACTTCATTTCCTCGATTTGTTCCAAAAGAACTGAACGTATCAAGCAAATGAGGTTCACTGTTACATGACTTGTGGTTAGAACCTAAGTTATCCATTTAACCTTCAAGGTTTTAACTTGAAGTGATGAGAACGACGTGTATTAAGGCCCCAATAAGCTTCATGGATGCGTAATTAAGACTTAGTAATGCGTTTGATGAAGTATAAGAAACTTCACTTCAATCGATTTGTTCCAAAAGAACTGAACGTATCAAGCAAATAAGGTTCACTGTTACATGACTTGTGGTTAGACCTAAGTTATCCATTTAACCTTCAAGTTTTAACTTGAAGTGATGAGAACGACGTGTATTAAGGCCCCAATAAGCTTCATGGATGCGTAATTAAGACTTAGTAATGCTTTGATGAAGTATAAGAAACTTCACTTCAATCGATTTGTTCCAAAAGAACTGAACGTGTCAAGCAAATGAGGTTTACTATTTACATGACTTGTGGTTAGAACCTAAGTTATCCATTTCACCTTCAAGGTTTTTAACCTGAAGTCGATAGAAAGACGTGTATGAGGACCCAATAAGCTTCATGGACGCGTAATTAGACTGAGTAATGCGTTTGATGAAGTATAAGATACTTCACTTCAATCTATTTTGTTCCAAAAAACTGAACGTATCAAGCTAAATGAGGTTACTATTACATGACTTGTGGTTAGACACAAAGTTATCCATTTCACCTTCAAGGTTTTCACTTGAAGTGATGAGAACGACGTGTATTGAGGTCCCACTGAGCTTCATGGACGCGTAATTAAGACTTAGTAATGCGTTTAATGAAGTATAAGAAACTTTCACATCAATCGATTTGTTCCAAAGAACTGAACGTATCAAGCAATGAGGTTCACTGTTACATGACTTGTGCTTAGAACCTAAGTGATCCATTTCACCGTCAAGATTTTAACTTGAATTGATGAGAACAACGTGTACGGAGGACCCAATAAGTTTCATGAACACGTAATTAATACTTAGTAATGCGTTTAATGAATTATAAGAAACTTCACTTCAATCGATTTGTTCCAAAAGAACTGAACGTATCAAGCAAATGAGGTTCACTGTTACATGACTTGTGGTTAGAACCTAAGTTATCCATTTAACCTCCAAGGTTTTAACTTGAATTGATGAGAACGACGTGTATTGAATTCCCAATAAGCTTCATGGACGCATATTTAAGAGTTTATCAATGCGTTTGATGAAGTATAAGAAACTTCACTTCACTCGATTTGTTCCAAAAGAACTGAACGTATCAAGCAAATGAGATTCACTGTTACATGACTTGTGGTTAGAACCTAAATTATCCATTTAAACTACTAGGTTTTAACTTGAAGTGATGAGAACGACGTGTATTTAGGTCCCAATAAGTTTCATGGATGCATAATAAATACTTAGTAATGCGTTTGACGAAGTATAGGAAACTTCACGTCAATCGATTTGTTCCAAAAGAACTGAAAGTATCAAGCAAATAAGGATAACTGTTACATGACTTGTGGTTAGAAATTAAGTTATCCATTTCACCGTCAAGGTTTTAACTTGAAGTGATGAGAACGACATGTAATGAGATCCCAATATGCTTTATGGACGCGTATTTCAGACTTAGTAATGCGTTTAATGAAGTATAAGAAACTTCACTTCAGTTGATTTGTTCCAAAAGAACTGAACGTATCAAGCAAATGAGGTTCACTTTTACATGACTTGTGGTTAAAACCTAAGTTATCAATTTCACCTTCAAAGTTTTAACTTTAAGTGATGAGAACGACGTGTATTAAGGTCCCAATAAGCTTTGCGGATGCGTAATTAAGACTTAGTAATGCGTTTGATGAATAATAAGAAACTTCACTTCAATCGATTTGTTCCAAAAGAAACTAAACGTATCAAGCAAATGAGGTTCACTATTACATGACTTGTGATTAGAACCTATGTTATCCATTTAAACTTTGAGGTTTTAACTTGAAGTGATGAGAACGACGTGTATGGAGGACCAAATAAACTTCATGGATGCGTAATAAAGACTTAGTAATGCGTTTGATGAAGTATAAGCTACTTCTCTTCAATCAATTTGTTCCAAAAGAACTAGACGTGTCAAGTAAATTAGGTTTACTGTTACATGAATTGTGGTTAGAACGTAAGTTATCCATTTCACCTTCAAGGTTTTAACTTGAAGTGATGAGAACAACGTGTACGGAGGACCCAATAAGTTTCATGAACACGTAATTAATACTTAGTAATGCGTTTAATGAATTATAAGAAACTTCACTTCAATCAATTTGTTCCAAAAGAACTGAACGTATCAAGCAAATGTGGTTCACTGTTACATGAATTGTAGTTAGAACCTAAGTTATCCATTTAACCTCCAAGGTTTTAACTTGAATTAATGAGAACGACGTGTATTAAGGCCCCAATAAGCTTCATGGACGCATATTTAAGAGTTAGCAATGCGTTTGATGAAGTATAAGAAACTTCACTGCAGTTGATTTTTTCCAAAAGAACTAGACGTATGAAGCAAATGAGGTTCACTGTTACATGACTTGTGGTTAGAACCTAAGTTATTTATTTAACCTTCAAGGTTTTAACTTGAATTGATGAGAACGACGTGTATTGAATTCCCAATAAGCTTCATGGATGCATATTTACGACTTAGTAATTCGTTTGATGAAGTATAAGAAACTTCACTTCAATCGATTTATTCTAAAAGAACTGAACGTATCAAGCAAATCAGGTTCACTGTATTACGACTTATAGTTAGAACCTAAGTTATCTATTTCACTGTCAAGGTTTTCATTTGAAGTGTTGAGAACGAGGTGAATGAAGGACCTAATAAGCTTCATGAACGCGTAATTAATACTTAGTAATGCGTTTAATGAAGTACAAGAAACTTCATTTCAATCGATTTGTTCCAAAAGAACTGAACGTGTGAAGCAAATTAGGTTTTGTGTTACATAACTTGTGGTTAGAACCTAAGTTATCCATTAAACCTTCAGGTTTAAACCTGAATTGATAAGAACGACGTGTATTGAGGTCCCAATACGCTTCATGGATGTGTATTTAATACTTTGTAATTCGTTTGACGAAGTATAAGAAACTTCACTTCAATCGATTTGTTCCAAATGAACTGAACGTATCAAGCAAATAAGGTTCACTGTTACATGACTTGTGGTTAGAACCTAAGTTATCATTTAACCTTCAAGGTTTTAACTTGAACTGATGAGAACGACGTGTAATGAGTCTCAATAAGCTTCATGGACTCGTAATTAAGACTTAGTAATGCGTTTGATGAAGTATAAGAAACTTCACTTCAATCGATTTTTTCGAAAAGAACTGAACGTGTCAAGCAAATGAGGTTTACTGTTACATGACTTTTGGTTAGAACGTTGGTGATCCATTTGACCTTCAAGGTTTTAACTTGAAGTGATGAGAACGATGTGTATGGAGGACCCAATAAGCTTCATGGACGCGTAATTAAGACTTAGTATTGCGTTTGATGAAGTATTAGAAATTTCACTTCAATAGATTTGCTCCAATAGAACTGAACGTATCAAGCAAATGAGGTTCACTGTTACATGACTTGTGGTTAGAACCAAAGTTATCCATTTAACCTTCAAGGTTTTAACTTGAAGTGAGGAGAACGACGTGTATTGAGGTCCCAGTATGCTTCATGGATGCGTAATTAAGGCTTTGAAATGTGTTTGATGAAGTATAAGAAACATCACTTCAATCGATTTGTTCCAGAAGAACTGAACGTATCAAGCAAATGAGGTTCACTGTTACATTGCTTGTGGTTAAAACCTAAGTTATCCATTTAACCTTCAAGGTTTTAACTTGACATGATGAGAACAACGGGTACTGAGGTCCTAATAAGCTTTATGGACGCGTAATTCAGACTAAATAATGCATTTGATGAAGTATTAGAAACTTCACTTCAATCGATTAGTTCCAAAAGAACCGAACGTGTCAAGCAAATGAGGTTTACTGTAAGATGAGTTGTCGTTAGAACCTAAGTTATCTATTTCACCTTCAAGGTTTTAACTTGAAGTGATGAGAACGACGTGTATGGAGGACCCAATAAGCTTCATGGACGCGTAATTAAAACTTAGTAATGCGTGTTATGAAGTATAAGATATTTCACTTCAATCGATTTGTTCCAAAAGAACTGAACGTGTCAAGTAAATTAGGTTTAACATTACATGGCTTGTGGTTAGAAACTAAGTTATCCATTTCACCTTCAACGTTTTAACT
Organism: Begonia masoniana; assembly: GCA_022432975.1. Taxonomy (NCBI): domain Eukaryota; kingdom Viridiplantae; phylum Streptophyta; class Magnoliopsida; order Cucurbitales; family Begoniaceae; genus Begonia; species Begonia masoniana. Next base: position 32,132,253 of record CM039503.1, on the reverse strand, counting down.
TGAAGTGATGAGAACAATGTGTATGGAAGAACCAATAAGCTTCATGGGCGCGTAATTAAGACTTAGTAATGCTTTTGATGAAGTATCAAAAACTTCACTACAATCGATTTGTTCCAAAAGAACTGAACGTATCAAGCAAATGAGGTTCACTGTTACATGACTTGTGGTTAGAACAAAAGTTATCCATTTAAACTTCAAAGTTTTAACTTGAAGTGATGAGAACGACGTGTATTGAGGTCCTAATAAGCTTCATGGATGCGTATTTAAGACTTAGTAATGCATTTGATAAAGTATAAGAAACTTCACTTCTATCTATTTATTCCAAAGGAACTGAACGTATCAAGTAAATGAGCTTCACTGTTAGATGACATGTTGTTAGAACCCAAGTTATCCATTTCACCGTCATAATTTGAAGTGAAGAGAACGATGTGTATTGAAATCCCAATAAGCCTCATGGACACGTATTTAAGACTTAGTAATGCGTTTGATGAAGTATATGAATCTTCATTGCAGTTGATTTGTTCCAAAAGTACTAAACGTATCAAGCAAATGAGGTTCACTGTTACATGAGTTGTAGTTAGATCCTAAGTTATCCATTTCACTGTTAAGGTTTTAACTTGAAGTGATGAGAACGACGTGTATGGAGAACCTAATAAGCTTCATGAACGCGTAATTAATACTTAGTAATGCGTTTAATGAATAATAAGAAACTTCACTTCAATCGATTTGTTCCAAAACAACTGAACAGGTCAAGCAAATTAGGTTCACTGTTACATGACTTGTGGTTAGAACCAAAGTTATCTATTTAACCTTCAAGGTTTTAACTTGAAGTGATGAGAACGACGTGTATTGAGGGCCCAATAAGTTTCATGGATGCGTAACTAAGATAGTAATGCATTTGATGAAGTATAAGAAACTTCACTTGTAAAACCCGTCAATTTTAATAGTTGTAAAAATTTGAATAAATTTTTCGCGAATTTTAAGTGTAAATAATTGGAATCAATTTTGTTAATTTTCGATAGGAGTTGAAATCATGAAACCGAACGTTCAATTAAAGGTAAAAATGTAAAAAAAAAATTTAATAAAAAGAATTAACTAAAATTTAAAATCAAAAATTAAATAAAAAGAATTAAATAGATTAAATATAAAATAAAATAAATAATAAAATAAATAAAATAGAATAATTAAATAAATAAAAAGAAAAGAAAAGATATGGTTTCAAATGAAACCTTATCCCTGCTGCCGACAGAACCCAAAAACCAGAGAGAGAGACAGAGAGAAAAGGAGAGAGAGGAGAAAACCACCGACGCCGGAACGACCTTCGTTTGGTGCGATCTTGGTGTCAAAACGTTCGTCTCGAAGAGTAGATCAACGTTTGTGAAGGGCGATTTCGAAGGTAACCTCCCGTTCCCTCGATTTTTGCCCGAGAAGTTTCGGGTTTTAGTTTTTTTTTGTAGATCGAGGATTTAGGGTTGTTTTTTTCGTGTTTTTGGTAGGAAACGATTGGAGAGGAGTCGTGTAACGCGTTGGAAACGAGTTTGGCGAAAAAGAGGTAAGAAATGGTGTTTTTTCGCCGCGGGAAGGTTGTCGGTCGGTCGCCGGAGCGTCGCCGGAGCATCGCCGGCCTTCGGTGGTCGCCGGTCGAGTCAACTCGACCATGGGCTGAGTTAACTCGGGCTTTGGGCCGAGTTGACTCAGGCCCAAGGCCGAGTTGACTCTGACCCAGGGCTGAGTTGGGCCCGACTGGGCTTGGCCCAGCCCGATCCAGAATTGGGCCAGGCTGACCCAGACCTTTGGCCTCTGGGTCGGGTTCGACTTGGGTCCATTGGGCCGAGTCTGACCCGACCCATCAGGCTGGGTCAACCAAGCCCATTCGGGTCGAACCCGCCTAGTCCGACCCGATTTGGGTTTGGGCCGGGTCTGGCCCGAGCCAAGTTGGGTTGGGTTGGTTCGGGTCAGACCAACCCGACTCGGGCCGACCCGACCCGGACCGACCCGACCCGAACCGTCCTGAACCAGGCAGACCCGAACCAGGTCGACCCGAACCGGTTAGTCAAAGTCAACGGTTGACTTTGACCGTTGACTTTGACCAGACCGTTGACTTTGACCGGTCAGTCAAAGTCAACGTTTGACCGTTGACTTTGACAGGTCAGTCAAAGTCAACGGATGACCGTTGACCGTTGACTTTGACTTTTTGACCAAAAGTCAACCCGGGCCATTTTGACCCGTTTTCAACCCCGGTTCGTAATTTATATCGTTTCTGGACCCAATTGGGCCTTAACGGAGCTCATTCCTTGTGTTGTTTCTTAGTTTTAGAGGATTTTGCTGATTTTGGAAGCAATTCCTGAGGAGCCATGGTTTACCGAAGATAGGAGGACTCACCGTAGGGGTATGGGTTATTATACTTTCCGCGTATACCTAGCCTTGCATGCACGTATATTATTTTTGGTGGGATACCACTAGTATTGATGTTGGCATTCTTACTGGCATGATTATTTAGCATATTGTGGCACATATATTTTTCACTGATTATACTGCCTAGTGGATTTTATATGTCATGTTTTACTTGCCTTTGCTGACGGGTGGTATTTGAGATTTCCTTGAGATTTTTCATGCTTGGCACGTAGATGGTTTTATACCTGCATTTGATATTGTCATGCATTGATTTTCTGTTGTGCCATTTGGAGTTTGATACTGGAGATAACCGTCTGGCACTCTTAGCTGGGCCTTTATGCTAGGAGTATCAGGGGGTTTTGCCCAGTTGTTGTGGTACTCCCCACGCTTGTTTGGATAGGGTACGCCCCCTGAGAATAGGCAGAATGTAGGGTACGCCCCCTTAGAATAGGCAGAATGTAGGGTACGCCCCCTAAGAATAGGCGGAATGGGCTCGGAGTATGCTCGCCCAGTTACCCGACCTGGCCAGTGTCTGTTCGTTGCCACCCCGGTGTGTTAAGTCCATCTTGTGGACCCCTTGGGCCCAGGGTTGAGTGGTTCGTCCCTCCTGGTGTGCCCTAGCGCGTGTCCCGGTGGCCCAGGGCTGAGTGGTTCGTCCCTCCTGATGGTTGACCATTTCTCTTCTCCCTATGAGGCCCTGCCTGGTGTTATCGCGGCCTTTCTGTGTGGTGTGGTTCGGAGGATCCGTGAGTGACCTCCCTTTTCACTGTACACCTAGATATATATTTTTATGATAAAATTGTTGATGTGGGCCTATTTTCACTATATATACTTATTTTATCGTTAGCCCCATTAATCGTTTTAAACGGATAATAAGAAGAGAAATGAACAACATTAAAACTGGTTTTGATTTTTAAAACGTGCATTGATTTAATAAGGCATGCATCATTGAGTGGTAGGTATAACATCCCATACTGAGTTTTTCACTCACCCCATCGACTCCCCCTCTACAGGTAAAGGAAGGAAGGCTAGGAAGTGAGGCCTGTCGTGTTTGGATTTTCCCTAGAGTCTCACCTTTTATTTTCCACAGCTCTGTATTATGTAAGACATTCGAGATTGTACCTTATTTTGGCATGTAATTATTTTCATTTATCTTGTATTTCTACGAATGTTTGTACTCTCTTTTATTTGTTGCTTCGAGGAGGTCCTGGATTAGTGCTAAACTTCCGCATTTAGCCTTAGGTTAGACGGTGGACCTCTCCGAGGTTGATCGTTTAACCTGGCATTTCTGTTAGGCCCCCTCTCGGGTTGTGACAGAAATTTATTGGTATCAGAGCGCAAGGTTCAATGACCTCTTAGTGACAAATGATTTAGATCAAGTATGAGCAGTTAGTAGGATACGTGAAAAGAATGATTGATGAAAAATGCTAATGTGGTACAATCTCATGTTTTGCAGAAGTGTCACGATGCCACAAAGGAGGAGAGTTCCTCGTAACCCCGATCAGGACCCTAGCACCATGTCTTCTATATTGGAGGCTTTGCGGAACCTGGTGAGCGGTGCTCTGGCTCCACCTCCACCTCCGGCTCCTGTTCCTACCCCTGATCCCACCCCTGCTTCGACGACCACCCGAGGGGTGTACTTTCGTGAGTTCAACGAACTCAACCCTCCAACTTTTGTGGGTGGTACTAATACAGCGGAGGCTAAGAACTGGCTCGAGGTTATGGAGCTTAACTTCGAGACTCTTCAGACGCCGGCTGAGTCCAGAGTTCTTATAGCTGTCCATTTTCAGAGGGAGGCAGCTAGGCGCTGGTGGTTAGCCGTCCGCAATGAGTTTAATGTCGAGTCTATGGGATGGGCTGAGTTCACTTCTCTGTTTCGTAGCCAGTTCAGCAGCAGAGAGTATAGGGGCATGATGACTAGAGCATATTATGAGCTGGTGCAGGGGTCTATATCTGTGACTGATTATTACAATCGTTTTATTCATTTGTTACCATATTCTGGAGGGGTCAGTGTGGAGGCCCAGGTTATTAAATTTATTCAGGGCTTAAATTTCAGTATCAAGCGAATTGTAGCTGTGAACCAGTATGATAGTTTGCTTCGGGCTTATGAGGCCGCCCTGAGGATAGAGAGGTTGTGTAGCTCGGGTGATAGCACCTCTCAGCACGGATCAGACCGTCGATCTTCAGGGAGGAAGATGACTAGGAAAGGTCAGCGACAGGTGTCAGATCAGGGTGGCAGTGCTAGTCGCTCTTCTTGATCGAGTGGTGGATCGTCCGGGAGCAGTAGGTACTCCCCTTATTCTTGCCATACCTGTGGCCAGGCTGGTCATTTTAGGAGGGAATGTCCGCTGAACCAACCTCAGGGGCAGCAGCCGCGACACTCCTTTCATATTCCCGCAGCTGCTGAGTCATTCTCCCCTCCGAGGCAGCAGCCGCGGCACTCCTTTCATATTCCCACAGCTACCGATTCATTCTCCCCTCCGGGCCAGCATCGGGGACAGACCCGACCACCTTTTCAGCAGGCTCAGTTTCAGACACCCCAGCGCCGAGCAGAGGATAGGCCTGTTATTGATACTCCTTATCGACCAATCGGGCAGCCCTTTGCTAGTGGTTCTCCTCCTGTTCAGCAGCAGAGGACAGGTGGATTTCGTGGATCTACCACCAGAGCCAGCGGTCGTGGTCGTGATTATAAGGGCAAGGGAGTGTCTGGTCAGTCATATGCAGTGGACCAGGCCGATTATTTTCCTGTGCCAGACCAGCCTGCGGTTGTGGATGGTACGATTCTGATCTTCCATACTTTTGCTCGGGTCGCATTCGTTTATTTCTGCTGATTTTGCTGAGGTGTTGGGTTTGGCCATCGAAGAGATGGGAACCCCTTTCTTCTTGAATACTCCACTGGGCGACAGGAGTGGGGTTGCTTATATCTGCAGATCAGTTTGTGTGGTGATCGACGATTGCAAGTTTTCAGCTGATCTTATTGTCCTGCCTTTGAAGCAGTTTGACATCATTCTGGGTTGTGATTGGCTGATGAAATATCACGCGATAGTTGATTGCCACTTGAGGCGGGTTACAGTTACCTCGAAGTCTGGCAGGGTTGTTACCTACCACCGAGGTCCTTGTATGGGGATTGTTAACTCTATGTTTCGGGTATGTTTACGAGGCAGGAGTGGATTGGAACAGTATGGGGGACTTTGGTCGATGGACCTAGACCTTGAGACCGCGGTGCAGGAGATTGATGTCTCAGTCGTCAGGGAGTACGATGACGTCTTTCCTGATGAGCTACCGGGTTTACCTCCAGATAGAGAGATTGAGTTTTGTATCGATCTTGTTCCAGGGGCTACTCCAGTTTCTATACCTGCCTACAGGATGTCACCCGCTGAGTTAGTGGAACTGCGTAAGCAGTTAGAGGATCTGCAGAGCAAAGGATTTATCAGGGAGAGTGGGTCGCCCTGGGGCTCTCCCGTTTTGTTTGCTAAAAAGGCAGATGGGTCGTTGAGGTTATGTGTTGATTATCAGAGGCTGAATAGGGTTACTGTTAAGAACAAGTACCCGCTTCCACGTATTGACGACCTCTTTGATCAGCTCGGTGGTTCACGATATTTTTCGAAGATTGATCTGAGGATAGGGTATCATCAGGTGAAGATTGGGGAGGAGGATATACCCAAGACTGCTTTCCGGACCAGATACGGACATTTTGAGTTCTTGGTCTTACCGTTCGGGCTTACGAATGCTCCAGCGGTGTTTATGGATCTTATGAACAGGATCTTCCGGCCTTATCTGGATCGGTTTGTGGTAGTCTTCATTGATGACGTCCTGATTTATTCAAAGACTCGTCGTGAACATCGAGATCATCTCCGCATTGTCCTACAGACCTTGAGGGAGCATCAGTTGTATGCGAAGCGCAGTAAATGTGATTTCTGGGCTTCTGAGGTGAAGTTCTTGGGCCATATCATTTCGTGGGATGGTATTTCTGTTGATCCTGCGAAGATTGGGGCGGTAGTGGGCTGGCCACCACCCAAGAACGTCTCGGAGATTCGTAGCTTCCTCGGGTTAGCTGGATATTATCGGCGCTTTGTGCAGAACTTTTCTTCTATTGCCGCGCCGCTTACCAATTTTACTCGTAAGGATGTGCGGTTTGTTTGGGATGTTGACTGTCAGAATGCCTTCGAAGAATTGAAGCGAAGGTTGACCAGTGCTCTTATACTGACAGTTCCGGATGGGAACCTTCCCTATGCTGTGTATACCGACGCCTCCGGGGTTGGTTTGGGGTGTGTTTTGATGCAGCAGGGTAAGGTAGTGGCTTATGCCTCTCGACAGTTGAAGCCCCATGAGCGGAATTATCCTACCCTCGACCTAGAGCTCGCTGCCATCGTCTTTGCTTTGAAGATATGGCGGAGTTATTTATATGGGGTCAGCTTCCAGGTTTTCTCCGATCACAAGAGTTTAAAGTACTTGTTCACTCAGAAGGACCTCAACTTGAGGCAGCGCAGATGGGTGGAGTATTTGGAGGATTATGATTTTAGTCTGGAATACAACCCAGGCAAGGCTAATGCAGTGGCTGATGCATTGAGCCGGTATCCTCGTGCTTCCATTTCCTGCATGATTCTTGATGAGTGGAGGAAATCTTTGGTGATTGGGGATTTTCAGTTGCAGTATCATGATACTGGGAGCCAGGCTTACATTTACCATGTAGTGGCTACACCATCGATGCTCACGAGGGTGAAGCAGCTACAGCGGCAGGATGAGGAGCTTGTATTCAGGGTGGGACAGCTTCAGAATGGCGAACAGCTTGAGGGTTGGTCGGTGAATGCTGTTGGGGACCTATTCTGTCGTGGTAGGGTGGCGGTTCCCAACATGGCCAACTTGAGGCAGGCTATTTTGGATGAGGCGCACAGATCCAGTTTTGCCATCCACCCCGGCAGTACCAAAATGTATTAGGATCTGAAGCGTCAGTACTGATGGGTTGGCATGAAGAGGGAGGTAGCAGAATTTGTTGCCTGATGCATGACCTGCCAGAGAGTTAAAGCCGAGCACCAGCGGCGAGCGGGTTTGCTCCAGCCATTACCGATTCCGGAATGGAAGTGGGAAGAGATTACCATGGACTTCGTTACCCATCTTCCCAGGACTCCTCAGAGATTTGATTCTATCTGGGTTATTGTAGATCGATTGACGAAGTCGGCACATTTCATTCCTATTCGGATGACTTTTTCTGTTGCCAAGCTTAGTCGGTTATATGTGCAGAACATTGTTCGTCTTCATGGGGTACCTTTGAGCATTGTGTCTGACCGTGATCCTCGTTTCACTTCGGATTTGTGGAGAGGATTGCAGAAGGAGCTCGGTACGAAGACCCAGATGAGTACTGCACATCATCCCCAGACAGATGGGCAGTCCGAGAGGACTATTCAGATCTTAGAGGATATGCTGAGGTCCTGTATCCTGGATTTTGGTAGCAGTTGGATAGATCACTTGCCACTGATTGAGTTTGTGTACAACAACAGCTTCCAAATCAGCATCGAGGTTTCTCCGTTTGAGGCTTTGTATGGTCGGCCATGTCGTTCTCCTTTGTGTTGAGCTGAAACAGAAGAACGACTTGCGCTTAGGCCAGATATCATTCGAGGACCACAGAAAAGATCCACCAGATTCGTGAGAGGCTGAAGGTCGTGCAGAGTCGTCAAAAGAGTTATGCAGACCTGAAGAGACGTGAGGTGGAGTTTGATGCTGGGGACTTTGTCTTTGTGAAGGTTCATCCTACCCGTGGTGTCAGCAGGTTTGGGGTGAAAGGAAAGTTAGCCCCGAGGTACATTGGGCCGTTCTAGATTGTTGAGAGGATTGGAGTGGTGGCTTACCGGCTGGAGTTACCTCCTCAGTTGGGACATGTGCACGATGTTTTTCATATATCCCAATTGAGGAAGTATATTCCTGATCCGTCTCATAATGTTTCGTGGGATGAGGTAACGGTCCAGGCTGACGCGACGTATGAAGAGGTGCCAGAACAGATTTTAGGACGCGAGCTCCGGCGTTTTTGTCGTCGGGAGGCTCCGTATGTTCTGGTGAAATGGAAGAACCACACTAACAAAGAAGCTACATGGGAGCTAGAGACCGATATGGTGAATAGGTACCCTAGATTTTTCTACGATGTGTAGTTGGGGCGAATTTCGGGGGCGAAATTCATAAAAAGGGGGAAAAGATGTAAAACCCGTCAATTTTAATAGTTGTAAAAATTTGAATAAATTTTTCGCGAATTTTAAGTGTAAATAATTGGGATCAATTTCGTTAATTTTCGATAGGAGTTGAAATCGTGAAACCGAACGTTCAATTAAAGGTAAAATTGTAAAAAAAAAAATTTAATAAAAAGAATTAACTAAAATTTAAAATCAAAAATTAAATAAAAAGAATTAAATAGATTAAATATAAAATAAAATAATTAATGAAATAAATAAAATAGAATAATTAAATAAATAAAAAGAAAAGAAAAGATAAGGTTTCAAATGAAACCTTATCCCTGCTGCCGACAGAACCCAAAAACCAGAGAGAGAGAGAGAGAGAGAAAAGGAGAGAGAGAGAGAGAGGAGAAAACCACCGACGCCGGAACGACCTTCGTTCGGTGCGATCTTGGTGTCAAAACGTTCGTCTCGAAGAGTAGATCAACGTTTGTGAAGGGCGATTTCGAAGGTAACCTCCCGTTCTCTTGATTTTTGCCCGAGAAGTTTCGGGTTTTAGTTTTTTTTTGTAGATCTACGATTTAGGGTTGTTTTTTTCGTGTTTTTGGTAGGAAACGATTGGAGAGGAGTCGTGTAACGCGTTGGAAACGAGTTTTGGCAAAAAAGAGGTAAGAAATGGTGTTTTTTCGCCGCGGGAAGGTTGTCGGTCGGTTGCCGGAGCGTCGCCGGAGCATCGCCGGCCTTGGGTGGTCGCCGGTCGAGTCAACTCGACCATGGGCTGAGTTAACTCGGGCTTTGGGCCGAGTTGACTCAGGCCCAAGGCCGAGTTGACTCTGACCCAGGGCTGAGTTGGTGACACGGGGTCCCCTAGAAAGGGGGCCCGTGTACAACCCACAAATATGCTCGGTGTGCTTGGTTGTGTGCTAGTGAACAATATTTGATTATGGAAAGAAAATACTAAAATAAATACAAGAAATAAACAAAGAAATTAATAGAAATATGGTCGGTTCTTATATGTTGAGAGAGAGAGATTGAGATAAGCAAGAAAATAAAAAGAATAGAGATGATAATGGATGTTAGAAATGGAAAGAAAATATAAAGCAAAAGATATAATAAAATGGCATAAAAATAAAGGTGAGTGTGTGGATATTGTGGAGCTGAAATTTAAAGGGGTGATTTGTGTGCAAAAGTGAAGACAATAAAATAAAGAAAACCCTTGGCGGATCCGTGGAGCGAGCTTACGGTTTAAGCTCCCGGATACACGTTTTCCGTGAGGAAAACGACCACCTTAGGCCGAGATTTCCGTCCTCGATCCGACTCCCAATGGAGAAGGTGAGGGAATGAATAAGAGCTAACCTAGCAACCCTAGCTAGGTTAGCAATGGAGGCTAACTCCTCTTGGCTCAAAGAACCAAGGAAAATAACACCAAAGGAACTTTGGATATTTTAGGGAAATAGTAGTGTATTGATTGGCAAAAAGTTCTTTTACACACACCAATGCTATGCTTAAATAGAGAAACCTAGGGTGGATGATTAGGGTTTGGTAATGGAAGAAAGGATTGGGGCCGTTGATGAAGATCAAGATGAAGGGACAAGATTGCAATCCATGTGCTTCATCCAAGGGTTGAGGTGCTTTCCTTGTTTTGCTTGATCAATGGTGCTAAATTGCCATGTCATCCATCCTTGTGGCCACTACCAATTGTACTTGCAAAATTCATACCTTAAAGTTGGGCTCTTCTTTGGGCCATGGCTTTCTTTGGGCTCCATTGGTTGTAGGCCTTTTCCTTGAGTAATTTTGTTGAATTCTTCAACCCATAATCCACCAACATACATCTAACCCTAACCATTCAATCTAATGCATGCAATGCAAATTATAAATTCTTACAAAAAGGCTAATGTATGCCAATGAGTTTGAAAAATAAAAATTACAAATTAAGGCCCGGGAAGACAAATTCCCATAGGGCAATCCGGAGGCTCCGTGCAAATGTTCCAATGAAGTACGTGGCAAGGCTTTTCCACATCCTCCGATGTCGGCTCCCAAGTGAAGTCCATGATGTGATCCAAACCTGCAAAAAGAGACAAGTCATTAGAACATTGATTGATTAAATTTTGTGCCCGGGTTTGAGATCTTGTAACGGGCCTCCGAGGCACGTCATCCCCTCCGGGTGGCTGAGGATTTGACCTCAAATCCGTTTGCTCAGCCTCCTCTTCATATCCCAATTCTCCAATATACGGGGATAGATCTTGCACATTGAAGGTGGATGACACTCCATAATCACCAGGTAATTCCAACTTGTAAGCATTGTTATTTATACGTTCCAAGATTTTAAAGGGACCATCAGCTCTAGGTAACAATTTGGAGCGTCTTTTGGCGGGAAATCTTTCTTTCCTAAGATGTAACCACACCAAATCTCCGACATTAAAAATTACCTCTTTTCGCCCTTTATTGGCATGCTTAGCATAATTGGCGTTATTTTTCTCAATTGTTTGGTGAACTTTCTCAAACAACTTTTTCATTTGCTCTGCCTTACTTGCTCCCGAAGGGTTGATTAGGTCTTGGGTTGGAATAGGAATAAGTGTCAGGGGTGTGTGCGGATTAAAACCATATACTACCTCAAAAGGCGTTTGCTGGGTGGTGGAGTGAAGGCTTCGGTTGTAACCGAATTCAATTTGGGGTAGTAGTATGTCCCAATTGGTGAGAGTCTTACCCACGACACTTCTGAGAAGGGTACCCAAGGTCCTATTGACCACTTCTGTTTGGCCGTCCGTTTGGGGATGAAAGGATGTACTAAAGCAAAGCGTAGTCCCCAATTTCTTCCATAAGGTCTTCCAAAAAGTGCTCAAGAACTTGGTATCGCGATCCGACACGATAGATTGAGGCACTCCATGGAGTCTAACTATCTCCTTGAAGAATAGGTCGGCTATAGCAGCAGAGTCGTCGGTTTTGTTGCAGGCGATAAAATGTGCCATTTTGGAGAATCGGTCTACCACTACAAGAATAGAATCTTTATTACGTCCAGTACGTGGTAACCCTAAAACAAAGTCCATGCTAATTTCTACCCAAGGATGCGTAGGAACTGGTAAGGGAAGGTAAAGTCCTTGGGGTAGAACCTTGCTTTTGGCCTTTTTACACACAATGCACTTTTCAATATAATGGTGCACGTCCTTCATCATGTGAGGCCAATAGAATTTTTCTTTTAATAATTCCAGGGTCTTCTTTTCCCCAAAATGTCCAGACAATCCTCCTCCATGAGCTTCTTTAACGAGGCATTGCCTTAGACTGCAATTAGGAATACACAATTTTCCGTTTCTTAGTAAAAATCCGTCCACAAGACTATATCCTCCTTCAGCCTTATTTTGGTAAACTTTATAAGGCAATCCAAAATCTTTATCGGATGCATACAAAGTTTTGATCCATTCAAATCCAAAAAATCTAACACCTAATTCTGTTAAGAGGATACGTCTTCGAGAGAGAGCGTCGGCAACGGTATTATCCGATCCTTTCAAATATTTTAAAATGTAGGGGAACCTTTCCAAGAACTCCACCCATTTTGCGTGTCTTTTGTTGAGTTTGTGTTGACTCTTAATATGCTTAAGGGATTGGTGGTCGGAGTGAATCACAAACTCTTTTGAAAGTAGATAGTGTTGCCATTGTTCTATCGCTCTAATCACCGCATAGAACTCCTTATCATAAGCCGAATAGTTCAAAGCAGCTCCTTTCAATTTCTCACTAAAATATGCAAGAGGTTTGCCATCTTGCATCAACACAGCCCCAATGCCAATACCGGAGGCGTCACTCTTGATTTCAAAAACCTTATTGAAATCAGGAAGTGCCAAGACTGGTGATTGACACAGTTTTTCTTTTATCAAGTTGAAGCTACTTTGGCATGCCGGTGACCAATTAAAGTCTACTCCTTTCTTGGTAAGATCCGTAATAGGAGCGACTAAAGAACTGAAGTCTTTAATGAACCTCCTATAAAAAGAGGCTAATCCGTGAAAGCTACGGACTTCAGTGATACTAGTGGGAGTGGGCCACTCCTTGATGGCTTTAACTTTATCTTCATCCGCTTCTAAGCCATCCTTAGAGATTATGAAGCCCAAAAAGTAAACTTTCTCTTGTCCAAAGGAACACTTAGTTAAATTTCCAAACAATTTAGCACGACGAAGAGTCTGAAATAACATCCCGAGATGGTTGACATGTTGTGGGAGGTCGCGACTATACACCAAGATGTCATCGAAATACACGACAACAAATTTCCCAAGGAACTCCTTAAGAACATGGTGCATTAATCGCATGAAGGTGCTCGGGGCATTTGTAAGACCGAATGGCATAACCATCCACTCAAACAATCCGTATTTTGTTTTGAAGGCGGTTTTCCATTCATCACCTTCTTTCATCCGTATTTGATGATACCCGCTCTTCAAGTCTACTTTGGAAAATATTGATGCTCCACTTAATTCGTCTAGCATGTCCTCAAGTCGAGGGATAGGGTAACGATATTTAATAGTAATTTGATTGATAGCCCGACTATCAACACACATACGCATAGAGCCATCCTTTTTCGGTACCAACAAAGTAGGTACGGCGCATGGGCTCATTGACTCTCTTATGTACCCTCTTCCTAACAATTCTTGGACTTGCTCTTGTAATTCCTTTGCTTCTTCAGGCCTCATCCTATAGGCCGGTCGATTTGGTAACATGGCTCCGGGTTGGAGGTCTATTTGATGTTCTATACCTCTAATTGGTGGTAATCCGGGTGGTAGTTCTTCAGGAAAAACATCTTGATAGGTCTTGAGTAGGACTAGGATCGGTGGGGGTACGTCACCTAACTCCATAACACGGTCTCTAAATAAAACAAGTATCACAGTCTCTCCTTTCGTAACTGCTGCTCTTACTCCCTTTTTCGATAAGAAAAGATTTTCTTTGATCTTTTCTTCCTTTCTAATTGCATCGTCACGAGCAATTTGTTCAGGGGTCATAGGGAGTAATTTGATATTTCTACCACCGAACTTCAGGCTATAGTTGTTGAGGTATCCGTCATATTGCACCCTACGGTCATAAAGCCAGGGTCGTCCTAATAGAAGATGACTGGCTTGCATTGGAACGACATCGCAAACAACCGAATCTTTATATTTTCCAATGGTAAAATGAATGGTCACTTGCTTAGTCACTTTAATGTCATCTCTATCATCCAACCATCTTAACTTATAGGGCTTAGGGTGGTTCATTGACTCCAAACCAAGCTTCTTCACCATATCGTGGGAAGCTACGTTAACGCAACTTCCACTATCTATAATCACAGAACATACTTTATCCTTGACTGCACACCTACTTTGGAAAATGTTTTCGCGTTGGCAGTCTTCATCCACATTTTTAGATACGAGGGCTCTACGAATGACCATTAAAAGTGGTCCATCTTGAGCCGCGCATTCATCACTCGATTCCCGCTCGCTTTCCTCTTCCACTTCCTCTTCCTCTTCTTCCTTATCAAGGTATTGACCTTCATCATTTTCACTTTCCCATTCTCCGGTAGATTCCTTGATAATCATCACTCGACGGTTAGAGCATTCATTCGCGTAATGTCCTTTGCCTAAACACTTGTAGCATTGGACATCACGAGCTCTTTGTACTTTGGGTTGGTTTTGGTTTAGTGGTCTTTTGTCCGTCGGAGGTGGTTTGTTTTGGTTGAAGGGAGTTCTAGGGGGCCAATTAGGGTTAATTGGTCTCTTTTCTTCTTTCTTCCAAGGAGGTTTAGGCTTATCTTGGTCTAAATGTCTTGGTGGGAATTTGTTCGGGAAATTAGTCTTACGTTTTCGCTTAAGTTGTCTTTCCACCGTAAGGGCTAATTGAATAACCAAGTCCATGGCCTCCAATTGTTGAACTTCAACCGCGTCACCTATATCGCGGTTCAATCCTCGAATAAATCGAGCGATGAGTTGTTCTTCAGGTTCTTCAACAGCGCAACGCATGTTGAGGGTTTCGAATTCAGCTAGGTACTCATCAACCGATAGATTGTTTTGTTTGAGGCTATGAAGTTGTTGGAAGAGTTCATGCTTATAATGTCGAGGTACAAACCTCTTGTGCATTATGTCTTTCATGGAATTCCATGTAGCGACGGGGTAACTGTAGGTTCTCGACCTTTGGGCTTTGTAGTTGGACCACCACAAGGCGGCATGGCCCGTGAGTTCGAGGGAAGCTAGTTGAATCTTAACTCGCTCGGAATAGTCGTGGCACTCGAAGACTCTCTCTACCTTATCAACCCAATCAAGATAGGTATGTCCGTCACAAGCTCCATTAAAAGGGGGAATGGACATCTTAACATTGCGGAGGTCGTCGTTGTCCCTATGACGATTTGGTCGGTACTCTTCTTCATCCTCCGTCCAAACATCATCCTCCGAATTAAAATGTCGTGGTCTCCTTCTTCGGGGTTCTACCCATTCTTCTTCCTCTATGGGTGGTTGTAAAGGTGTCCTACGTCTAGGGCGATCGGGAATAACCCTAGAGGAAGTCTCACGTGAAGGGTCTCGTTCTTGGGATTCTCTACGGGAATGGTTGGACATATGTTCTCTCATGTGGGCCACATCAAGGGCCACGTTTTGGATTTGATGGGTAAGAGTGTTGACCAGGCCCGTTAAGGCATTTATTTGACTTTGCACGCCTCCTTGTGTGCTAGGATCTCCTTCGAGGCGTGTTGGTTCGGGTGGGGGAGTGTCCCTAATCCGAATTGGTTCTTGGTGTAATGGATCTCGATTAAATCCACTTCGATTAGTCATAAGTAAGTGTTTTAATTTTAAATCCCAATTCTTGTCTAAGTTAATTTTCCTAAATTAGTGAGATGAATATCTTCTTAATGTCTTAGGTAATGTTAGGCTCTATGGAACATTCTTAGCTAAGACAAATTGAAAATAGGGATCATGCTAATTAGGATAACAACTTAGCACTATCAACACTCAATAATAAAACTAAGAAATGAATATTTTCAACGATTTAATTTCACCACAAATTTTCAAGAAATTTCAATCAAGTTGACAACTTTTACTAAGGATCACTTAGAGCAATATTAATGACACTAATTAACTCTAAAATCAGCAAATAATAAATTTTAGAATACCATTTAAGTCAAGATATCATGCTGGAATTTAATTCAAATATAGCAGAATTTTGCTTGTAATGACTAGCTCTAATTTGTTACTTTTAATTCATACATTGTCATATTCTTGTTAACCAATTTCATGCATTCGCTCAACAGCATATATTAGGTAAATTTACGAGTTAAAACATGAGTAATATTAAGCAAAATAATAGACAAAGTCGAGCTCAACAAGGAAGCAAAAACGATATGATAATTTTGCAACAAGAATCCTATTTTTCGTTAGTAATAATTCTAAACGGAATTTAAGCACCAAAATTTTCAGAATATTAATATAATTAGTGGACAATATTTAGATGCTAAATAAGGTTCAAATGATAACAAGAAATGCCAACAAAACCGGAATTAAAGAAGCAATAATCCGAGGCAAATATAGTGAGAAACCGTGAAGATTATGCAATTTCTTTAGGCCGATTTTATACTAACTTTTCTACCAAAATTTCAGCAGAGTTTCGGCTTAGATTTAAGGCAAAATAAAGACTTAAAAGAGAGCAAACAAAAGAGAAAAATCGTGACACAAGAAGGAGAGGAAAAACCGAGAAATAAAGAGAAGAGATTAAGAGATTCGGGAGCTATACCTTGTGCGTTTTCTTGTAGGATCGTCCACCATATTTTTCCATATTAGAACAAGCAATAATATAGCAAAAATAATGGTAGTACAAGTAAAATTTAGATTAGCACAAAATAGCTCAAGGTTAGCACAAATATATATAAGAATTTAATGCGGAAATTTAAAAGAGCGCTATCCCGGTTTTTGTGTATAGCTTTTGGCTATTGCCAAATGCATCAAAAACACTCCAAGGGAAGCCTTTCGCTCTGATACCACTTGACACGGGGTCCCCTAGAAAGGGGGCCCGTGTACAACCCACAAATATGCTCGGTGTGCTTGGTTGTGTGCTAGTGAACAATATTTGATTATGGAAAGAAAATACTAAAATAAATACAAGAAATAAACAAAGAAATTAATAGAAATATGGTCGGTTCTTATATGTTGAGAGAGAGAGATTGAGATAAGCAAGAAAATAAAAAGAATAGAGATGATAATGGATGTTAGAAATGGAAAGAAAATATAAAGCAAAAGATATAATAAAATGGCATAAAAATAAAGGTGAGTGTGTCGATATTGTGGAGCTGAAATTTAAAGGGGTGATTTGTGTGCAAAAAGTGAAGACAATAAAATAAAGAAAACCCTTGGCGGATCCGTGGAGCGAGCTTACGGTTTAAGCTCCCGGATACACGTTTTCCGTGAGGAAAACGACCACCTTAGGCCGGGATTTCCGTCCTCGATCCGACTCCCAATGGAGAAGGTGAGGGAATGAATAAGAGCTAACCTAGCAACCCTAGCTAGGTTAGCAATGGAGGCTAACTCCTCTTGGCTCAAAGAACCAAGGAAAATAACACCAAAGGAACTTTGGATATTTTAGGGAAATAGTAGTGTATTGATTGGCAAAAAGTTCTTTTACACACACCAATGCTATGCTTAAATAGAGAAACCTAGGGTGGATGATTAGGGTTTGGTAATGGAAGAAAGGATTGGGGCCGTTGATGAAGATCAAGATGAAGGGACAAGATTGCAATCCATGTGCTTCATCCAAGGGTTGAGGTGCTTTCCTTGTTTTGCTTGATCAATGGTGCTAAATTGCCATGTCATCCATCCTTGTGGCCACTACCAATTGTACTTGCAAAATTCATACCTTAAAGTTGGGCTCTTCTTTGGGCCATGGCTTTCTTTGGGCTCCATTGGTTGTAGGCCTTTTCCTTGAGTAATTTTGTTGAATTCTTCAACCCATAATCCACCAACATACATCTAACCCTAACCATTCAATCTAATGCATGCAATGCAAATTATAAATTCTTACAAAAAGGCTAATGTATGCCAATGAGTTTGAAAAATAAAAATTACAAATTAAGGCCCGGGAAGACAAATTCCCATAGGGCAATCCGGAGGCTCCGTGCAAATGTTCCAATGAAGTACGTGGCAAGGCTTTTCCACATCCTCCGATGTCGGCTCCCAAGTGAAGTCCATGATGTGATCCAAACCTGCAAAAAGAGACAAGTCATTAGAACATTGATTGATTAAATTTTGTGCCCGGGTTTGAGATCTTGTAACGGGCCTCCGAGGCACGTCAGTTGGGCCCGACTGGGCTTGGCCCATCCCGATCCATAATTGGGCCAGGCTGACCCAGGCCTTTGGCCTCTGGGTCGGGTTCGACTTGGGTCCATTGGGCCGAGTCTGACCCGACCCATCAGGCTGGGTCAACCCAGCCCATTCGGGTCGAACCCGCCTAGTCCGACCCGATTTGGGTTTGGGCCGGGTCTGGCCCGAGCCCAGTTGGGTTGGGTTGGTTCGGGTCAGACCAACCCGACTCGGGCCGACCCGACCCGGACCGACCTGAACCAGGCCGACCAGAACCAGGTCGACCCGAACCGGTTAGTCAAAGTCAACGGTTGACTTTGACCGTTGACTTTGACCAGCTCGTTGACTTTGACCAGTCAGTCAAAGTCAACGGTTGACCGTTGATCGTTGACTTTGACTTTTTGACAAAAAGTCAACCCGGGCCATTTTGACCCGTTTTCGCCCCGGTTCGTAATTTATATCGTTTCTGGACCCAATTGGGCCTTAACGGAGCTCATTCCTTGTGTTGTTTCTCAGATTTAGAGGATTTTGCTGATTTGGAAGGAATTCCTGAGGAGCCACGGTTTACCGAAGATAGGAGGACTCGCCGTAGGGGTATGGGTTATTATACTTTCCGCGTATACCTAGCCTTGCATGCACGTATATTATTTTTGGTGGGATACCACTAGTATTGATGTTGGCATTCTTACTGGCATGATTATTTAGCATATTGTGGCACGTATATTTTTCACTGATTATACTGCCTAGTGGATTTTATATGTCATGTTTTACTTGCCTTTGCTGACGGGTGGTATTTGAGATTTCCTTGAGATTTTTCATGCTTGGCACGTAGATGGTTTTATACCTGCATTTGATATTGTCATGCATTGATTTTCTGTTGTGCCATTTGGAGTTTGATACTGGAGATAACTGTCTGGCACTCTTAGCTGGGCCCTTATGCTAGGAGTATCAGGGGGTTTTGCCAATGTTGTTGTGGTACTCCCCACGCTTGTTTGGATAGGGTACGCCCCCTGAGAATAGGCGGAATGTAGGGTACGCCCCCTTAGAATAGGCGGAATGTAGGGTACGCCCCCTAAGAATATGCGGAATGGGCTCGGAGTATGCTCGCCCAGTTACCCGACCTTGCCAGTGTCTGTTCGTTGCCACCCCGGTATGTTAAGTCCATCTTGTGGACCCCTTGGGCCCAGGGTTGAGTGGTTCGTCCCTCCTGGTGTGCCCTAGCGCGTGTCCCGGTGGCCCAGGGCTGAGTGGTTCGTCCCTCCTGGTGGTTGACCATTTCTCTTCTCCCTATGAGGCCCTGCCTGGTGTTATCGCGACCTTTCTGTATGGTGTGGTTCGGAGGATCCGTGAGTGACGTCCCTTTTCACTGTACACCTGGATATATATTTTTATGATAAAATTGTTGATGTGGGCCTATTTTCACTATATATACTTATTTTATCGTTAGCCCTATTAATCGTTTTAAACGGATAATAAGAAGAGAAATGAATAACATTAAAACTGGTTTTGATTTTTAAAACGTGCATTGATTTAATAAGGCATGCATCATTGAGTGGTAGGTATAACATCCCATACTGAGTTTGTCACACACCCCATCGACTCCCCCTCTACAGGTAAAGGAAGGAAGGCTAGGAAGTGAGGCCTGTCGTGTTTGGATTTTCCCTAGAGTCTCACCTTTTATTTTCCACAGCTCTGTATTATGTAAGACATTCGAGATTGTACCTTATTTTGGCATGTAATTATTTTCATTTATCTTGTATTTCTACCAATGTTTGTACTCTCTTTTATTTGTTGCTTCGAGGAGGTCCTGGATTAGTGCTAAACTTCCGCATTTAGTCTTAGGTTAGACGGTGGACCTTTCCGAGGTTGATCGTTTAACCTGGCGTTTCTGTTAGGCCCCCTCTCGGGTTGTGACATCACTTCTATCGATTTGTTCCAAAAGAACTAAACGTATCAAGCAAATGAGGTTCACTATTACATCACTAGTGGTTAGAACTTAAGTTATCCATTTAACCTTAAAGGTTTTAACTTGAATTAATGAGAACGACGTGTATTGAGGTCCCAATAAGCTTCATGGATGGGTAATTCATACTTAGTAATGTGTTTGATGAAGTATAAGAAACTTCACTTCAATCGATTTGTTCCAAAAGAACTGAACGTGTCAAGCCAATTAGGTTTACTGTTACATGACTTGTGGTTAGAACCTAAGTTAGCCATTTCACCTTCAATGTTTTAACTTGAAGTGATGAGAACGACGTGTATGGAGGACCAAATAAGCTTCATGGACGCGTAATAAAGACTTAGTAATGCGTTTGATGAAGTATAAGATACTTCACTTCAATCGATTTGTTCCAAAAGAACTAAACGTGTCAAGTAAATTAGGTTTACTATTACATGGCTTGGGGTTAGAACTTAAGTTATCCATTTCACGTTCGAGGTTTTAACTTGAAGAGATGAGAACGACGTGTATGGAGGACCCAATAAGCTTCATGAACGCATAATTAATACTTAGTAAGGCGTTTAATGAATTATAAGAAACTTCACTTCAATCAATTTGTTCCAAAAGAACTGAACGTATCAAGCAAATGAGGTTCACTGTTACATGAATTGTAGTTAGAACCTAAGTTATCCATTTAACCTTCAAGGTTTTAACTTGAATTAATGAGAACGACGTGTATTGAGGTCCCAATATGCTTCATGGACACGTACTTAAGACTTAGAAATGCGTTTGATGAAGTATAAGAAACTTCACTGCAGTCGATTTTTTCCAAAAGAACTGAACGTATCAAGTAAATGAGGTTCACTGTTACATGACTTGTGGATAGAACCTAAATTATCCATTTAACCTTCAAGGTTTTAACTTGCACTTATGAGAACGATGTGTATTGACGTCCCAATAAGCTTCATGGACGCATAATTAAGACTTAGTAATGCGTTTGATGAATTATAAGAAACTTCACTTCAGTCGATTTGTTCGAAAAGAACATAACACGTCAAGCAAATGAGGTTTACTGTTACATGACTTGTGGTTAGGACCTTGGTGATCCATTTCACCTTCAAGGTTTTAACTTGAAGTGACGAGAACGATGTGTGTAGAGGACCCAATAAGCTTTATGGACGCGTAATTAAGACTTAGTATTGCGTTTGATGAAGTATTAGAAACTTCATTTCAATCGATTTGTTCCAAAAGAACTGAACGTATCAAGCAAATGAGATTCACTGTTACATGACTTGTGGGGTACAACCAAAGTTATCCATTTAAACCTTTAAGGTTTTAACTTGAAGTGATGAGAACGACGTGTATTGAGGTAACCAATAAGCTTTATGGACGCGTAATTAAGACTTAGTATTGCGTTTGATGAAGTATTAGAAACTTCATTTCAATCGATTTGTTCCAAAAGAACTGAACGTATCAAGCAAATGAGATTCACTGTTACATGACTTGTGGGTACAACCAAAGTTATCCATTTAACCTTTAAGGTTTTAACTTGAAGTGATGAGAACGACGTGTATTGAGGTACCAATAAGCTTCATGGATGCGTAATTACGACTTAGTAATGCGTTTGATGAAGTGTAAGAAACTCCACTTCAATCGATTTGTTCCAAAAGAACTAAACGTATCAAGCAAATGAGGTTCACTATTACATAACTTGTGGTTAGAACCTAAGTTATCCATTTACCTTCAAGGTTTTAACTTAAAGTGATGAGAACATCGTGTATTGAGGTCCAAATAAGCTTAATGGATGCGTAATTAAGTCATAGTAATTCGTTTAATGAAGTATAAGAAACTTCGCTTCAATGGATTTGTTCGAAAAGAACCGTATGTATTAAGCAAAATGAGGTTCACTGTAACATAACTTGTGGTTAGAACTCAAGTTATCCATTTCACCGTCAAGGTTTTATGAGAACGACGCGTATTGACATCCTAATATGCTTCATGGACGTGTAATTAAGACTTAGTAATGCGTTCAATGAAGTACAAGAAACTTCACTTCAATCGATTTGTTCCAAAAGAACTGAACAAATCAAGCAAATGAGGTTCACTATTTTATGACTTGCGCTTAGAACCTAAGGGATCCATTTCACCGTCAAGGTTTTAACTTAAAGTGATGAGAACGATGTGTATGGAGGACCCAATAAGCTTCATGAACGCGTAATAAAGACTTAGTAATGAGTTTGATTAAGTATAAGAAACTTAACTTCAATCCATTTGTTCCAAAGGACTGAACGTATCAAGCAAATGAGTTTCACTGTTACATGACTTGTGGTTAGAACCTAAGTTATCCATTTCACCATCACGGTTTTAACTTGAAGTGATGAGAACGACGTGTATTGAGGTCCCAACAAGTTTCATGGATGCGTATTTAAGACTTATTAATGCGTTTTATGAAGTATAAGAAACTTCACTTAAGTCGATTTGTTCCAAAAGAACTGAACGTATCAAGCAAATGAGGTTCACAGTTAAAAGACTTGTGGTTAGAACCTAAGTTATCCATTTAACTTTCAAGGTTTTAACTGGAAGTGATGAGAACGACGTGTATTCAGGTCCCAATAAGCTTCATGAATGCGTAATTAAGACTTAGTAATGCTTTTGATGAAGTATAAGAAACTTCACTTCAATCGATTTGTTCCAAAAGAACTGAACGTATCAAGCAAATGAGGTTCACTGTTACATGACTTGTGGTTAGAACATAAGTTATTCATCTAACCTTCAAGGTTTTAACTTGACATGATGAAAACGACGTGTATTGAGGACCCAATAAGCTTCATGGATGCATAATTCAGACTTAGTAATGCGTTTGATGAAGTGTAAGAAACTTCACTTCAATCGATTTGTTCCAAAATAACTGAACATGTCAAGTAAATGAGGTTTACTGTTACATGACTTTTGGTTAGAGCCTAAGTTATCCATTTCACCTTCACGGTTTTAACTTGAAGTGATTAGAACGACGTGTATGAAGGACGCAATAAGCTTCATGGATGTGTAATTAAGCCTTAGTAATGCATTTGATGAAGTATAAGATACTTCACTTCAATCGATTTGATCGAAAAGAACCTAAGTTATCCATTTCACCATCAAGGTTTTAACTTGAAGTGATGAGAACGACGTGTATTGAGGTCCAAATAAGCTACATGGATGCGTACTTAAGACATAGTAATGCGTTTATTTAAGTACAAGAAAGTTCACTTCAATCGATTTGATCGAAAAGAATCGGACGTATAAAGCAAATGAGGTTCACTGTAACATGACTTGTGGTTAGAACCTAAGTTATCCATTTCACCGTCAAAGTTTTAATTTAAAGTGATGAGAACGACGTGTATTGACACTTTAATAAGCTTCCTGGAAGCGTATTTAAGACTTAGTAATGTGTTTGATGAAGTATAAGATACTTCACTTCAATCGATTAGTTCCAAAAGAACTGAACGTGTCAAGTAAATTAGGTTTACTATTACGTGACTTTGGGTTAGAACCTAAGTTATTCACTTAACCTTCAAGATTTTAAGTTAAATTGATGATAACAGAGTGTATTGATGTCCATATAAGCTTCATGGGCGCGTAATTAAGACTTAGGAATGCGTTTGATGAAGTATAAGAAAATTCACTTGAATCGATTTGGTTCACAAGAACTGAACGTGTGATACAAATGAGGTTTATTGATACATGACTTGTGGTTAGAACCTAAGTTATCAATTTCACCATCAAGGTTTTAACTTGAATTGTTGAGAACGACGTGTATTGAGGTCCCAATAAGTTTCATTGACGCGTAATTAAGACTTAGTAATGCATTTGATGAAGTATAAGAAACTTGACTTCAATCAATTTGTTCCAAAAGAACTGAACGTACCAAGCAAATGAGGTTTACTGTTTCATGACTTGCGGTTAGAACCTAAGTTGTACATTTAACATTCAAGGTTTTAACTTGAATTGATGAGAACGACTTGTATTGAGGTCCCAACAAGCTTCATGGAACAGCAATTCAGACTGAGGAATGCGTTTGATATAGTATAAGAAACTTCACTTCAATCGATTTGTTACGAGAGAATTGAACGTGTCAACCAAATGAGGTTTACTGTTACATGATTTGTGGTTAGAACCTATGTTATACATTTCACCTTTAAGGTTTTAAATTGAAATGGTGAGAACGACGTGTATGGATGACCCAATAAGCTCCATGGAAGCGTAATTAAGACTTAGTTATGCGTTTGATGAATTATACGAAACTTAACTTCAATCGATTTGTTCCAAAAGAACTGAACGTGTCAAGCAAATCAGGTTAATTGTTACATGACTTGTGGTTAGAACCTAAGTTATCCATTTCACATTCAAGGTTTTACCTTGAAGTGATGAGAACGACGCGTATTGAGGTCCTAATAAGCTTCATGGATGTGTAATTAAGACATAGTAATGTGTTTAATGAAGTATCAGAAACTTCACTTCAATCGATTTGTTCTAAAAGAACTGAACGTATCAAGCAAATGAGGTTTACTGTTACATGACTTGCGCTTAGAACCTAAGTGATCCATTTCACCGTAAAGTTTTTAACTTGAAGTGATGAGAACGACGTGTAAGGAGGACCCAATAATATTCATGAACGCGTAATTAAGACTTAGTAATGAGTTTGATGAAGTACAAGAAACTTCACTTCAATCCATTTGTTCCAAAAGAACTGAACGTATTAAGCGAATGAGTTTCACTATTACATGACTTATGGTTAGAACCTAAGTTATCCATTTCACCGTCAAGGTTTTAACTTGAAGTAATGAGAACGACGTGTATTGAGGTCCCAACATGCTTCATGGACACGTATTTAAGACTTAGTATTGTGTTTGATAAAGTATAAGAAACTTCACTTATGTCGATTTGTTCCGCAAGAACTAAACGTATCAAGCAAATGAGGTTCACTGTTACATGACTTGTGGTTAGAACCAAAGTTATCCATTTCACATTCAAGGTTTTAACTTGAAGTGATGAGAACGACGTGTATTGAATTCCCAATAAGCTTCATGGATGCGTAATTATGACTTAGTAATGCGTTTGATGAAGTATAAGAAACTTCACTTCAATCGATTTGTTCCAAAAGAACTGAACGTATCAAGCAAATGAGGTTTACTGTTACATGACTTGCGCTTAGAACCTAAGTGATCCATTTCACCGTCAAAGTTTTAAATTGAAGTGATGAGAACGACGCGTTTGATGGACCCAATATGCTTCATGAACGAGTAATTAAGACTTAGTAATGAGTTTGATGAAGTATAAGAAACTTCACTTCAATCCATTTGTTCCAAAAGAACTGAACGTATCAAGCAAATGATTTTCACTGTTACATGACTTGTGGTTAGAACCTAAGTTATCCATTTCCACCGCCAAGGTTTAATTGAAGTGATGAGAACGACGCGCTTTGATGGACCCTAATTGCTTCATGAAACGAGTAATTAAGACTTAGTAATGAGTTTGATGAGTATAAAGAAACTTCACTTCAATCCATTGTTCCAAAAGAACTGAACGTATCAAGCACAATGATTTTCACTGTTACATGACTTGTGGTTAAACCAAGTTATCCATTTCAATCACCGTGAAGGTTTTAACTTGATGTGATGAGAACGACGTGTATTGAGGTCCAAACAAGCTTCATGGTCGAGTATTTAAGACTTAGTAATGCGTTTGATGAAGTATAAGAAACTTCACTTAAGTCGATTTGTTCCAAAAGAACTGAATGTATCAAGCAAATGAGGTTCACTATTACATCAATTGTGGTTAGAACGTAAGTTATCCATTTCACCTTTCAAGGTTTTACCTTGAAGTGATGAGAACGACGTGTTTTGAGGTCCCAATAAGCTTCATGGATGCGTGATTAAGACTTAGTAATGCGTTTAATGAAGTATATGAAACTTCACTTCCATCGATTTGTTCCAAAAGAACTGAACGTATCATGCAATTTAGGTTCATTGTCACATGACTTGCGCTTAGAACCTAAGTGATCCATTTCACCGTCAAAGTTTTAACTTGAAGTGATGAGAACGACGTGTGTGGAGGACCCAATAAGCTTCATGAACGCGTAATTAAGACTTAGTAATGAGTTTGATGAAGTATAAGAAACTTCACTTCAATTGATTTGTTCCAAAAGAACTGAACGTATCAAGCAAATGAGGATCACTGTTACATGACTTGTGTTAGAACCTAAGTGATCAATTTCACCGTCAAGGTTTTAACTTGAAGTGATGAGAACGACGTGTATTGATGGTCCCAACAAGCTTTATGGATGCGTATTAAGACTTAGTAATGCGTTTGATGAAGTATAAGAAACTTCACTTCAATCCATTTGTTCCAAAAGAACTGAACGTATCAAGCAAATGATTTTCACTGTTACATGACTTGTGGTTAAAACCAAAGTTATCCATTTCACCGTGAAGGTTTTAACTTGATGTGATGAGAACGACGTGTATTGAGGTCCAAACAAGCTTCATGGTCGAGTATTTAAGACTTAGTAATGCGTTTGATGAAGTATAAGAAACTTCACTTAAGTCGATTTGTTCCAAAAGAACTGAATGTATCAAGCAAATGAGGTTCACTATTACATCAATTGTGGTTAGAACGTAAGTTATCCATTTCACCTTTCAAGGTTTTACCTTGAAGTGATGAGAACGACGTGTTTTGAGGTCCCAATAAGCTTCATGGATGCGTGATTAAGACTTAGTAATGCGTTTGATGAAGTATAAGAAACTTCACTTCCATCGATTTGTTCCAAAAGAACTGAACGTATCAAGCAAATGAGGTTCACTGTTACATGACTTGCGCTTAGAACCTAAGTGATCCATTTCCACCCGTCAAAGATTTTTGTTTTTTTTTTTTTTTTTTTTTGTGTTTTTTTTAATTGAAGTGATGAGAACGACGTGTATGGAGGACCCAATAAGCTTCATGGATGCGTAATTAAGACTTAGTAATGCGTTTGATGAAGTATAAGAAACTTCACTTCAATCGATTTGTTCCAAAAGAACTGAACGTATCAAGCAAATGAGGTTCACTGTTACATGACTTGTGGTTAGAACCTAAGTTATCAATTTCACCGTCAAGGTTTTAACTTGAAGTGATGAGAACGACGTGTATTGAGGTCCCAACAAGCTTCATGGATGCGTAATTAAGACTTAGTAATGCGTTTGATGAAGTATAAGAAACTTCACTTCAATCGATTTGTTCCAAAAGAACTGAACGTATCAAGCAAATGAGGTTCACTGTTACATGACTTGTGGTTAGAACCTAAGTTATCCATTTAACCTTCAAGGTTTTAACTTGAAGTGATGAGAACGACGTGTTTTGAGGTCCCAATAAGCTTCATGGATGCGTGATTAAGACTTAGTAATGCGTTTAATGAAGTATATGAAACTTCACTTCCATCGATTTGTTCCAAAAGAACTGAACGTATCATGCAATTTAGGTTCATTGTCACATGACTTGCGCTTAGAACCTAAGTGATCCATTTCACCGTCAAAGTTTTAACTTGAAGTGATGAGAACGACGTGTGTGGAGGACCCAATAAGCTTCATGAACGCGTAATTAAGACTTAGTAATGAGTTTGATGAAGTATAAGAAACTTCACTTCAATTGATTTGTTCCAAAAGAACTGAACGTATCAAGCAAATGAGGATCACTGTTACATGACTTGTGGTTAGAACCTAAGTTATCAATTTCACCGTCAAGGTTTTAACTTGAAGTGATGAGAACGACGTGTATTGAGGTCCCAACAAGCTTTATGGATGCGTATTTAAGACTTAGTAATGCGTTTGATGAAGTATAAGAAACTTCACTTTAGTCGATTTGTTTCAAAAGAACTGAACGTATCAAACAAATGAGGTTCACTGTTACATGACTTGTGGTTAGAACGTAAGTTATCCATTTAACCTTCAAGGTTTTAACTTGAAGTGATGAGAACGACGTGTATTGAGGTCCCAATAAGCTTCATGGATGCGTAATTAAGATTTAGTAATGCGTTTGATGAAGTATAAAAAACTTCACTTCAATCGATTTGTTCCAAAAGAACTGAACGTGTCAAGCAAATTCGGTTTACTGTTACATGACTTGTGGTTAGAACCTAAGTTATCCATTTCACCTTTCAAGGTTTTACCTTAAAGTGTGAGAACGTCGTGTATTGAGGTCCCAATAAGCTTCATGGACGCGTGATTAAGACTTAGTAATGAGTTTAATGAAGTATATGAAACTTCACTTGCATCGATTTGTTCCAAAAGAACTGAACGTATCAAGCAAATTAGGTTCGTTGTCACATGACGTGCGCTTAGAATCTAAGAGATCCATTTTACCGTCAACGTTTTAACTTGAAGTGATGAGAACGACTTGTATGGAGGACCCAATAAGCTTCATGATCGCATAATTAAGACTTAGTAATGAGTTTGATAAAGTATAAGAAACTTCACTTCAATCGATTTGTTCCAAAAAGAACTGAACGTATCAAGCAAATGAGGATCACTGTTACATGACTTGTGGTTCGAACCTAAGTTATCAATTTCACCGTCAAGTGTTTAACTTGGAGTGATGAGAACGACGTGTATTGTGGTCCCAACAAACTTTATGGACGTGTATTTAAGACTTAGTAATGCATTTGATGAAGTATAAGAAACTTCACTTTAGTCGATTTATTCCAAAAGAACTGAACGTATCAAGCAAATGAGGTTCACTGTTACATGACTTGTGGTTAGAACCTAAGTTATTTATTTAACCTTCTAGGTTTAAACTTGAAGTGATGAGAACGACATGTATTGAGGTCCCAATAAGCTTCAGGGATGCGTAATTAAGACTTAGTAATGCGTTTGATGAAGTATAAGAAACTTCTCTTCAATTGATTTATTCCAAAAGAACTGAACGTATCAAGTAAATGAGGTTCACTGTTACATGACCTGTGGTTAGAACCTAAGTTATTTATTTAACCTTCATGGTTTTAAATTTAATTGATGAGAACGACGTGTATTGAGGTCCCAATAAGCTTCCTGGACGCGTAATTCAGATTTAGTAATGCGTTTGATGAAGTATAAGAAATTTTACTTCAATCAATTTGTTCCAAAAGAGTTGAATATGTCAAGCAAGTGAGGTTTATTGTTAGATTACTTGTTATTAGAACCTAAGTTATCCATTTCACCTTCAAGGTTTTAACTTGAAGTGATAAGAACGACGTGTATTGAGGTTGTAACCCCGAGTTAACGGCCAGACGATTTTCTTAACTGTATTAACGGTCCTAAATGTTTAATCTTCATAGTTTAGGATTTATGCCAAGCTTAATTAATTACATGTGGATCTAAACTAGGTTGAGTGGCAAAGTTGTAATAATGGAGGATTGAGGCCAGTATTTAAAGGAAAAGGAAAGGGATTTAAACCTCATTTAAACCACTATAGCCGACACCTCCCTTTCCGGTGATTTCTTCTCTCCCAAGCCCCCGCTCACTGCTATCAGTGTCTTCCTCGCCGGCGACCGTTTCTAGCACGCATTCCTCTGCGAATCCGCACCCGAGGTATGAAATGGACAATGTAGTTATCTGTTTGTGTTTGGAGCTCTGTTTTCAGCTCGACATTTGAACTCGGATTTTATCAATGGCCGAGTAGTATTAGAACATTTTAGAATCCGAGAGTAGTAATGTCAACCCGAATCGATTCTGGACATTTTAAGTAATCAACTCAGATTTAATCTTTAGTGGAACCTGTTTGTTTTATTTTGGATTTCAGATTTTGCACAGTATATCAAACCAAGGATTCGGGAATGACTTTAGCTAATAGATCCTAGGATGATTTATGAGTAGAGTTTTAGGATTTTGATTTAACTACTGTAATGCACATGTTTTAGGTGAAGAAGTTGAAGAGAAGAGGTCCAGATTGCTAAGGAGACCAGGTAAGTGAATGTATAGGTTTCTCGGTCATTAGGACCCTACATCAGAGGATACTAAGTAGAATGTTATTTGATGATTAGAAACTCCCTTATGCGGATGTCTAGTGTTCTTGATGACGTTTAGTTCGAAAGTAATACTCCATGATGGATAATGCTCTGCTCTGTAGCTTGATGTTTTAAGAGTTTCCATATTCACGCATCATGAAAGTTTTATGCATATGAAAATGTTTTAAAAGCATGTTTTCTCATGAACAAGATAAGATGATAAAATCCCTGCAACGTGGTTGAGTGAGGGTTGGGGGCGGTTCGGCGTATGTCACAGTCCAAAGAAGGACATATGTATACGACCCGCAGTAGGGACCATGATCAAAATCACTGTCGAACCCCCTTTACCGGCACAAATCCTCTCTCATTCCACACAACTGAATGATGAATATGAACAATGATTATGAACAATGATTACGAATGATGAATATGATTCATGATTATGAATGATGAATATGAACAAGAAATTATCTATGAGAATGTTTTCTCTGTATTATGCATTCATGCACTCATGTTAATGTCGCATTCCTTACTAAGCATTAGGCTTATAGATGAACCTTATGATGTAGGTGAAGAGACTACAGGTGAAGATACTAACTTCAAAGAGGATATTTAAAGCTGATTGCTGGAGAATACTCAAAGTGACAGTGCGGGACTGGAGAGGCGATTATGACCCCCTGGTTATTGCTCCCTTATGTCAGTAAGAATATAAGAACTGGAATTATGTAGGATGGTGTTTGTATTGTTTGAGTTAACTTTTGAGTCTGGGATTGGATATGAGGATATGTTTCCTTTTAAAGGATTTATGTCATGCAAGTCTTCCGCTATTTATACTCTGAATGAATTTGTTATACCAGTAAGAGCCTTTCTTAGCTAAGTTGTGTTATGTGAAAGTTGGATGAATCCTTTGGGTAGGAGTTTCTACCGGAAGATGTGTTTTCTCCTATTGGTAGAGTGTTTAGCCATCGGATGATGAAGATTCTATTATGTCGTCTAGCGATCGGTGGATGTAGAGTATTTAGCCATCGGGTGATGAAAATACTATTTTGTCGTCTAGCGATCGGCAGATGTAGAGTGTTTAGCTATCGGATGATGAAAGTGCTATTTTGTCGTCTAGCGATCGGCAGATGTAGAGTGTTTAGCCATCGGATGATGAAAGTATAGTTTTGTCGTCTAGCGATCGGTAGATGTAGAGTGTTAGCCATCGGATGATGAAAGTATAGTTTTGTCCTCTAGCGATCGACAGATGTAGAGTGTTTAGTGATCGGATGATGTAAAGCTTGTAAGATATCAGAAGATGTCTTAGATGAACATGTGAATTTCATATGTCTATCGGTAGATGTTTTAATGAGTCAGGAGAGCCACACGTGTCCATCGGTAGATGTCCACTACCGGATGATGTTTAAGTAATCACGTGAGAAGCACGTATCGGTAGATGTTTTCTGCCGGGCGTCGGTGAAGAGTTGTGATGAAGTATAAGAAACTTCACTTCAATCGATTTGTTCCAAAAGAACTGAACGTATCAAGCAAATGAGGTTCACTGTTACATGACTTGTGGTTAGAACCTAAGTTATCCATTTCACCTTCAAGGTTTTAACTTGAAGTGATGAGAACGACGTGTATTGAGGTCCCAATAAGCTTCATGGATGCGTAATTAAGACTTAGTAATGCGTTTGATGAAGTATAAGAAACTTCACTTCAATCGATTTGTTCCAAAAGAACTGAACGTATCAAGCAAATGAAGTTCACTGTTACATGACTTGTGGTTAGAACCTAAGTTATCCATTTCACCTTCAAGGTTTTAACTTGAATTGATGAGAACGACGTGTATTGAGGTCCCAATAAGCTTCGTGGATGCGTAATTAAGACTTAGTAATGCGTTTGATGAAGTATAAGAAACTTCACTTCAATCGATTTGTTCCAAAAGAACTGAACGTATCCAGCAAATGAGGTTCACTGTTACATGACTTGTGATTAGAACCTAAGTTATCCATTTAAACTTCAAGGTTTTAACTTGAATTGATGAGAACGACGTGTATTGAGGTCCCAATAAGCTTCGTGGATGCGTAATTAGACTAGTATGCGTTTGATGAAGTATACGAAACTTCACTTCAATCGATTTGTTTCAAAAGAACTGAACGTGTCAAGCAAATGAAGTTTACTGTTACATGACTTGTGGTTAGAACCTAAGTTATCCATTTCACCTTCAAGGTTTTAACTTGAAGTGATGAGAACGACGTGTATGGAGGACCCAATAAGCTTCATGACGCGTAATTAAGACTTAGTAATGCGTTTGATGAAGTATAAGATATTTCATTACAATCGATTTATTCCAAAAGAACTGAACGTGTCAATTAAATTAGGTTTACTGTTACATGGCTTGTGGTTAGAACCTAAGTTATCCATTTCACCTTCAAGGTTAGAGAACGACATGTATTGAGGTCTCAATGAGCATCATGGACGCGTAATTAAGACTTAGTAATGCGTTTAATGAAGTATAAGGAACTTCACTTCAATCGATTTGTTCCAAAAGAACTGAACGTATCAAGCAAATGAGGTTTACTGTTACATGACTTGTGCTTAGAACCTTAGTGATCCATTTCACCGTCAATATTTTAACTTGAAGTGATGAGAACGACGTGTATGGAAGACGCAATAAACTTCATGAACGCATAATTAAGACTTAGTAATGAGTTTGATGAAGTATAAGAAACTTCACTTCAATCCATTTGTTCCAAAAGAACTTAACGTATCAAGCAAATGAGATTCACTGTTACATGACTTCTAGTTAGAACCTAAGTTTTTCATTTAACCTTCAAGGTTTTAACTTGAAGTGATGAGAACGACATGTATTGAGGTCCCAATAAGCTTCATGGATGCGTAATTAAGACTTAGTAATGCGTTTGATGAAGTATAAGAAACTTCACTTCAATCAATTAGTTCCAAAAGAACTGAACGTATCAAGCAAATGAGGTTCACTGTTACATGACTTGCGCTTAGAACCTAAGTGATCCATTTCACAGTCAAGGTTTTAACTTGAAGTGATGAGAACGACGTGTATGGAGGACCCAATAAGCTTCATGAACGTGTAATTAAGACTTAGTAATGAGTTTGATGAAGTATAAGAAACTTCACTTCAATCCATTTGTTCCAAAAGAACTGAACGTATCAAGTAAATGAGTTTCACTGTTACATGACTTGTAACGACCCTAGTTGGAGTCGCCACGTTATTCATAACTTAACCTCTTAAATTCATGACTTTCTTAATCATTTAAGTCTTACTTTCTGCACCTTGTTCATTATTAGTATTATTTTTTTTTAAACTTAGAACTTAGAACCTAACTCGCGAACAACAGATCATTTGACAAAACTAAACCATCCGAGACTCGACTCTTTCATTAATCTAATACCTCATTAGTTCACATAATCGAGCGACTGTAATATCCGACTCGTACGGGTTTTTGAGAATATTATTATTTTAATATAAGTGGCACTTTTTGTAAATATGTCAAATCAGGTCCGTTTTACGAAGAGAAAACGTTATTAGGATCCTATTGATTGATTGGAATTTTAAGGAAATTACGAGAATTTTCGGAGTAACAATGCTATATTTCGATTAATTACGTTTCTCGTAATGTAATTTTAGTAAAAAATAGTAAACAAGGTCCGATTTACGAACAGACAGTTTTAATAGAACCCAGATAATAAGTTGGATTTATCGGTGAAATAAGAAATTCGAAACAGTTGAAAACACGAGAGCTAGTGACGTTTAATAAAATAGAGTATTATTATTATTATTATTATTATATTTTAAATTAAACATAAAAACAACGAAAACTCGTTGTTTTCGTTGTGTCGAGCCCGAGCCCGAGCGCGAGCGAGAACAGGGGTGAAGCGACGACGGCGACGCGGCGCCGTTCACCGACGAACATCGGCGCCTTCCGGCCAGACGGCGGCAACAAGCGTGCTTCGGCCCATCTTCGCGCGCAACCCGAACCGGTAAGCTCGGTTTTCTCCCTATTTTCGGTTCGATTTAGGGCCGCGAAGAACGAGCTCGATTGAGCTCTGATTTCCGGCCACTTTTGGCCGTTCTTAGCGTCAAATGGCCGAGCATAACGCCGGCTATGGTTGCCGTGCGTTTAAGTGCTCAAATTGAGCGAAAACAGTGGATGCCCGAATTGGGCATTTCGGGTTTCTTGGGTGAAACCTCGATTTTACATTCGGTTATGCTAATTGAGCGTATAAGAGGTTGATTGGTGAAGAAATTGACGAGAATTAATGGAAAACCGAAAATGGTGAAATTCCCGGCTTAGGGCAGATTCGGGTTTTTGGATTTTTGACCTAGCTAGAGTTGTTTGTTTTTAAATTCATTTTGGCAGATTGAAATAGGTTATTAGAGGAGTACGTGGCCGCTAGAATCGTTCGATTCCGATAACCGGCGCGAAAGTTACGCACGTTTTAAGTTTCGGGTCGGTTTTTACCGAACCGAAATAAGTGGCCGTTTAGTTAGATTTTAGTTGGATTAAAGCTTTAGGAAATTGCTTTAGTTAAGGTTTTGTTAATTTGGACGTTTAGAAGCTTAAATTAGTTTTGACGTCAATGTTGTGTTTTGCTTCAGACAAACAACGCTCATAGACGAAGCTCAGCGTGCTACGGACGACAGGTAAGTCTCTCGTGACTTGTTTGGCCGATTGGCCTACACCATAAGATTTCTTGTTGTTCGAGGAAATTGGAGATTATAGTAAGTGTCGGGCGAATAGGTTGGGTAGTTAGGTTAATTTCTTATTAGGTTATGTTTCTATTCGTCTTGATGGTATGCACGTTCATTGTTTGTTATTGCTTTGATTATGTTTATAGTATTGCACATGTTCACGCATCATGTTTCTGAAAAGCATGAAAAAGGAATTTCTATGCATGTTTTCATGAAAAGGAAAAGGATAATGTAAATGTATGAATGAATGTAATCTGGTCAAGGAGGTGGCGGTAGTTCAGACATGGCTGCTTGGGGAGCATGTTTTCCCCCCGGTTAGATACGAGGGGCTATCCAATCGCGGGATGTGCCGCTCCTATCTAGCGAGAGTGAGGCCACGGTGACATTATGTAATGAATGAAATGAATGATAGCGAAAAGGTAGGAAGCATGTTTTATGAACTGCACGCATAGCATGCATTGCATTCACGTAGACTTACTGAGCCTTAAGCTCACGACTTATTTTTATGGTGTAGGTGACCTCTACACAGGTGAGGATGAGATCCCTCCACCGAGGCATGAACAGTTGAAGAAAGATGGCCCGTGGGAGTGAGCTGGGCAGTCGACGCGTAATTGACCCGTGGGGATGTAGGTATATGATTTGGGGACTTGATATGAAATGTATAGTTTGTCATATTAGGATGTTTGGGTTATTCTGGATAGAAATATGTAAGTGATAGGTGTAGGCTGTGATAAATATTGTTGAATTGTTATGGATAACGAAACTGTTTTGAATTTACAACTTTCTGGAACTGCTTGGACTTTCTTTTTAAAAGGAATGTTTGGTTTTTAAATGGATCCATGCAGTTCGTTTTCTTGGAAAATGTGTTTTGTTTACTTATGTCTCGAGTCGTTCTGAGTGAGATTATGGAGGATGTATGAGCGTCAAGAGATTTGATGTTGAACTGTATAATTGAGATGTAGATAAGTAATGATATTGTCAGGATGTGATGAATTGATGAGTTGAGGAATGATAGAAGGTTGAGTGGTTTTATGTAAACTGTTTTTATATGATAAATGAATTTTCTTTAAAGGTTTTCAAGAATGTTTTTAATTGGTTTAGAGGACTAAAAAGGAAAATTTTATACGGGAAAAATAGGTACAGTTTTAGGGGTGTTACAGCGACTATGCTCGGTCATCAGTTCCATGACATAATCGGGCAGAGAAGAAATGCCCTCAGACCCCTCAACGTCATTCTGCTCGGGCTGCATGGGTTTGCATGCATCGGTTGATAGGGTACACATCTTCCGATTTGTCACGTGTACCCTGCGTGACTCATTTAACATTGCCCAGTAGGAGACATCTTCCGGTGGACATGTGTGTCTCTCGTGACTCATTTAACATCACTCGGTCACTAAACGACAAAACAACACTTACATCATCCGGTAAATGAAATACACTACATCTACCGATCACTAGACGACAAACACAGAGCTCGCTTCAGCCGATATTGTAAATCTACATCCTCCGGTCATCTTGTGCATCTCACGTGGCTTACTTAACCTTACTAACTAATAAGAGACATCATCCGGTGAACAACAACCATTCGCCATCCACCGGTGACGTCAATCGAATGATACGATCACCCCACTTCTATCACGCAGCTCCTGCCGATGACGTCAGCCGAATGATTCATTCATCCAGCTTCTATCCTTCAACTCACACCGGTGACGTCAGCCGGATGATGCATTCATCCGACTTCTATCACACAGTAGTAAAACCCAAAAAACTTCAAGCAACTCATACCGACAGAAAGATAACCTGACCATCACAGATCTCATACTTCGTAGACATAACGTAGGTAGACATAAATCATGGACTCATCTTGAATACATGTAGCGGAAGACTTAGTTAAAATAACTCATTCTATATCCTTATAAACATTCTCAGATTCAGTAATTAAACCAGACAATTTCAAAAGCTTGGTGTCTTAAATTAATCTCATCCTACTTAGACTTCCATATTCATAATCATCACTAAAATCATAAGAGCATTAACCAGAGGGTCTTATTCGCCATCAGGCCACAGAATTGCTCCCTGAACACCTTCCAGCAACCAACTCAGACATCTTCAATAACTTTGGAATCCTCACCTGATATTTCGTCACGTACATCATAAGGTTTAAACTATAAGCCTAATGCTTAGTAAGGAATGCAATATTAACATGTATACGTGAATGCATAGTTGTAAGAAAATCATGATCATGTTCATTTCATGCTCTTTTCTTGTTCTTATTCGTATTCTTGTTCATGACTTTCATCGTATGGATTAAGGGAGGATTTGTGCTGTAAAGGGGGGATGACAGTGCAAGTGTACATAGTCCCTTTCGGGCCGTATTCATGGTCCTCCTCTTTGGACAGAGACATATGCCAAACCGCCCCCAACCCTCACTTAATCCGGTTGCATAAGTTTCATATTCATTCTCATATCTTGTTCATGGGGAAAAGACATGCTCATAAATCGTTTTCATATGCTTGATAAGTAAATCATGATGCAAGACATGAATGTTCTTAAACCATCAGACTATGGAAAATATCATATTAGACAGTTGACTTCATAGACTCTATCAGAGCATCATATAACATAGTTCTCAAACATCCGTAAATCATCCAAGTATAAACCATCTTACTAACTTAAAACAAACATCAAACACATAACTAATTTAGTACCCTTAAGATGTAGGGCCCTAATGGCCGGAAATCTTAATAAACTCACTTACCTGGCTTCCTTAGCAAATTCATGCACTACACTTCAAACTTCTTCACCTGATATCATTTTACATAGTAGAGTTAAAACAATATCCTAAAGGTCCCAATCAAAATCACCCTAGAATCTAGTAGATAAAGTCATTCCCGAATCACTTAGTCTAGTTCTCTGTGTGAAGTCTGAAATCTAAAAACCGAAACAGCTAGGTTCAACTAACGATTAATCAGGGTAGGTTATAATAAATGTCCAGAATCGATTCGGAAATGACATTACTAAGTCCAGGATAAAAATTTTACTATTATTACCCTGCCGTTTAAGAATCTGAAGCTTCGACTTCACTTCAGTCGATTTGTTCCAAAAGAACTGAACGTATCAAGCAAATGAGGTTCATTGTTCTATGACTTGTGGTTAGAACCAAAGTTATCCAATTAACCTTCAAGATTTTAGCTTGAAGTGATGAGAACGACGTTTATTGAGGTCCCAATAAGCTTCATGGATGCGTAATTAAGACTTAGTAATGCATTTGATGAAGTATAAGAAACTTCACTTCAATCGATTTGTTCTAAAAGAACAGAACGTATCAAGTAAATTAGGTTTACTGTTGCATGGCTTGTGGTTAGAACCTAAGTTATCCATTTCACCTTCAAGGTTTTAACTTGAAGTGATGAAAACGACGTGTATGGAGGATCGAATATGCTTCATGGACACGTAATTAAAACTTAGTAATGCATTTGATGAAGTATAAGATGATTCACTTCAATCGATTTGTTCCAAAAGAACTGAACGTGTCAAGTAATTTGGTTTACTGTTACATGGCTTGTGGGTAGAACCTAAGTTTTCCATTTCACCTTCAAGGTTTTAACTTAAAGTGATGAAAACGACGTGTATGGAGGACCCAAGGTTTTAACTTAAAGTGATGAAAACGACGTGTATGGAGGACCCAATAAGCTTCATGGACGCGTAATTAAGACTTAGTAATGTTTTTGATGAAGTATCAGAAACTTCACTTCAATCTATTTGTTCCAAAAGAACTGAACGTATCAAGCAAATGAGGATCACTATTACATGACATGTGGTTAGAACAAAAGTTATCCATTTAACCTTCACAGTTTTAACTTGAAGTGTTGAGGACGACGTGTATTGAGGTCCCAATAAGATTCATGGACGCGTAATTAAGACATAGTAATGCGTTTGATAAACTATAAGAAACTTCACTTCAATCGAATTATTCCAAAGGAACTGAACGTATCAAGCAAATGAGGTTCACTGTTAGATGACATGTTGTTAGAACCTAAGTTATCCATTTCACCGTCATAAGTTGAAGTGATGAGAACGACGTGTATTGAGATCCCAATAAGCTTCATGGAGGCGTATTTAAGACTTAGTAATGCGTTTGATGAAGTATATGAAACTTCACTACAGTCGATTTGTTCCAAAAGAACTGAACGTATCAAGCAACTGAGGTTCACTGTTACATGACTTGTAGTTAGATCCTAAGTTGTCCATTTCACTGTTCAGGTTTTAACTTAAAGTGATGAGAACGACGTGTATAGAGAACCCAATAAGCTTCATGAACGCGTAATTAATAATTAGTAATGCGTTTAATGAATTATAAGAAACTTCACTTCAATCGATTTGTTCTAAAATAACTGAACGTGTCAAGCAAATTAGGTTTTCTGTTACAAGACTTGTGGTTAGAACCTAAGTTATCCATTTCACAATCAAGGTTTTAACTTGAAGTGATGAGAACGACGTGTATTGAGTTCCCAATAAGCTTCATGAACGCGTATTTAAGACTTACTAATGCGTTTGATGAAGTATAAGAAACTTCACTTAAGTCGATTTGTTCCAAAATAACTGAACGTATCAAGCAAATGAGGTTTACTGTTACATGACTTGTGGTTAGAACCTAAGTTATCAATTTCACCGTCAAGGTTTTAACTTGAAGTGATGAGAACGACGTGTATTGAGGTCTCAACAAGCTTCATGGATGCGTATTTATGACTTAGTAATGCGTTTGATGAAGTATAAGAAACTTCACTTCAGTCGATTTATTCCAAAAGAACTGAAAGTATTAAGCAAATGAGGTTCACTGTTACATGACTTGTGGTTAGAACCTAAGTTATCCATTTAACCTTTAAGGTTTTAACTTGAATTGATGAGAACGACGTGTGTTGATGTCCCAATAAGCTCCATGGACGCGTAATTAAGACTTAGTAATGTGTTTGATGAATTATAAGAAACTTCACTTCAATCAATTTGTTCCAAAAGAACTGAACGTATCAAGCAAATGAGATTCACTGTTACATGACTTGTGATTAGAACATAAGTTATCCATTTAAACTTCAATGTTTTAACTTGAAGTGATGAGAACGACGTGTATGGAGGACCCAATAAGCTTCATGGACGCGTAATTAAGACTTAGTAATGCTTTCGATGTAGTATCAGAAACTTCACTTCAATCGATTTGTTCCAAAAGAACTGAACGTATCAAGCAAATGAGGTTCATGGTTACTTGACTTATGGTTAGAACAAAAGTTATCCATTTAATCTTCACGGTTTTAACTTGAAGTGATGAGAACGACGTATATTGAGGTCCCAATAAGCTTCATGGAAGCGTAATTAAGACATTGTTATGCGTTTGATAAAGTATAAGAAGCTTCACTTTAATCGATTTATTCGAAAGGAACTGAACGTATCAAGCAAATGAAGTTCACTGTTAGATGATATGTTGTTAGAACCTAAGTTATCCATTTCTCCGTCATAATTTGAAGTGATGAGAACAACGTGTATTGAGATCCCAATAAGCTTCATGGACGCGTATTTAAGACTTAGTAATGCATTTGATGAAGTATATGAAACTTCATTGCAGTCGATTTGTTCCAAAAGAACTGAACGTATCAAGCAAATGAGGTTCGCTGTTACATGACTTGTAGTTAGATCCTAAGTTATCCATTTCACTGTTAAGGTTTTAACTTGAAGTGATGAGAACGACGTGTATGGAGAACCCAATAAGCTTCATGAACGCGTAATTAATACTTAGTAATGCGTTTAATGAATTATAAGAAACTTCACTTCAATTGATTAGTTCCAAAAAAACTGAACATGTCAAGCAAATTTTGTTTTCTGTTACATGACTTTTGGTTAGAACCTAAGTAATCCATTTCACAATCAAGGTTTTAACTTGAAGTGATGAGAAAGACATGTATTGAGTTCCCAATAAGCTTCATGGACGCATATTTAAGACTTAGTAATGCGTTTTATGAAGTATAAGAAACTTCACTTCAGTCGATTGGTTCTAAAAGAACTGAACGTATCAAGCAAAAGAGGTTCACTGTTACATGACTTGTGGTTAGAACCAAAGTAATCCATTTAACCTTCAAGGTTTTAACTTGAAGTGATGAGAACGACGTGTATGGAGGACCCAATAAGCTTCATGGACGCGTAATTAAGACTTAGTAATGCTTTTGATGAAGTATCAGAAACTTCACTGCATTCGATTTGTTCCAAAAGAACTAAACGTATCAAGCAAATGAAGTTCACTGTTAGATGACTTGTGGTTAGAACAAAAGTTATCCATTTAACCTTCACGGTTTTAACTTGAAGTTATGAGAACGACGTGTATTGAGGTCCCAATAAGCTTCATGGATGCGTAATTAAGACATAGTAATGCGTTTGATAAAGTATAAGAAACTTCCCTTCAATCGATTTATTCCAAAGGAACTGAACGTATCAAGCAAATGAGGTTCACTCTTAGATGACAAGTTGTTAGAACCTAAGTTATCCATTTCACCGTCATAATTTGAAGTGATGAGAACGACGTGTATTGAGATCCCTATAAGCTTCATAAACGCATATTTAAGACTTAGTAATGTGTTTGATGAAGTATATGAAACTTCACTGCATCCGATTTGTTCCAAAAGAACTGAACGTATCAATCAAATGAGGTTCACTGTTACATGACTTGTAGTTAGATCCTAAGTTATCCATTTCACTATTAAGGTTTTAACTGTAAGTGATGAGAACGACGTGTATGGAGAACCCAATAACCTTCATGAACGCGAAATTAATACTTAGTAATGGGTTTATTGAATTATAAGAAATCTAAGTTATTTGTTTCACAAGCAAGGTTTTAACTTGAAGTG
Source organism: Begonia masoniana (assembly GCA_022432975.1). Lineage (NCBI taxonomy): Eukaryota > Viridiplantae > Streptophyta > Magnoliopsida > Cucurbitales > Begoniaceae > Begonia > Begonia masoniana. The sequence goes on along the minus strand of CM039503.1, from coordinate 32,090,878 downwards.
ATGAGAACGACGTGTATTGAGTTCCCAATAAGCTTCATGGACGCGAATTTAAGTCTTAGTAATGCGTTTGATAAAGTATAAGAAACTTGACCTCTGTTGTTTTGTTCCAAAAGAACTGAACGTATCAAGCAAATGATGTTCACTATTACATGCCGTGTGGTTAGAACCATAGTTATCCATTTAACCTTCAAGGTTTTAACTTGAAGTGATGAGAACGACGTGTATTGAGGTACAAATAAGCTTCATAAATGCGAAATTAAGGCTTAGTAATGTGTTTGATGAAGTATAATTAACTTCACTTCAATCGATTTATTCCAAAAGAACTAAACGTATCATTCAAATGAGGTTCTTTGTTACTTCACTAGTGGTTAGAACTTAAGTTATTCATTTACCCATAAAGGTTTTAACTTGAATTGATGAGAACGACGTGTATTGAGGTCCCAATAAGCTCCATGGACGCGTAATTCAGACTTAGTAATGTGTTTGATGAAGTATAGGAAACTTCACTTCAATCGATTTGTTCCAAAAGTACTTAACGTATCAAGCAAATGAGATTCACTATTACATGACTTGTGATTAGAACATAAGTTATCCATTTAAACTTCAAGGTTTTAACTTGAAGTGATGAGAACGACGTGTATGGAGGAACCAATAAGCTTCATGGATGAGTAATTAAGACTTATTGTAACACCCCTAATTTCGTACCCGTATTTCCGTAATAAATTTTTCATTTTAAACATTAAACTTATACTTAAGCGGAAACTCAATCAGAATTTAAAACGGAATTGAAATCGGACCTCTAAAACATTTAAAACAAAACGTTTAATAATTAAATAAAACTTAAAACATTTAATTATTAAACAATTAAAACCATTTCAGAAAAGTGGGAGGGCAGAATTGGGATTCTGCCCCTCGAAGCAATCGAAGGCAGCGATCGATCTCTGCTGAAGGCAGAGACCGATCGCCGCACCTTATTGGTAAGGCAGCGATCGATCTCTGCCTTCAGCAGAGACCGATCGCCACACCCTTGCCTCTCCCAAGCAGCGATCGATCTCTGCTTTGAAGGCAGAGATCGATCGCTGCACATTTATGTGCAGCGATCACCTTAAGCGATCGGACTGCTCTTCCTTTTCCCCTTCTTTTCTTTTTCTCTTCCTTTAGCTTTTGTTTAACACTTTGCTCTCTAGAATTCCAGAGAGCAAAACATATTTCAACTCTCTGGAATCCGGTTTCCAGAGAGCAAACATTCACACAACACCTCTCTGGAATCCAATTCCAGAGAGCAAATATAAACATTTTAACATCCCATTCGTTTTACTCATCAATATTCACAATCAATTCACGAATTCAATCCCTCATAAACGTGTTCTAAACTCGATAGTATGGCGGCGGACTTGGCGAAGTCCAACTGCGTGGGTAGCTCTAAAAACCGAGCTATCCGTAACAACCTACAAACAACATTTCAAATCCTTTTCCTTTAACTTAAACATTTAAACCAAAACATTTTTGACGTTTATCAAAACTGTTTATACCAAAACGTTTTACATACAATTACCAAAACGTTATCTAACCCCTATCCAGATCCAAACAACCTAAATATTCTATACAAATATCAGATCAAAACATCCCAAAATAACCCCAGAGTCCATACATACATCCCCACGGGTCATATCGCGCCTCGACTGCTCAGCGCACTCCCACGGCCATCATCCATCAGCTGCTCCTACGTCAGGAGGAGGAATATCATCCTCACCTGGGTCAACGTAACCTAGCAGATCACCTACACAATACAGACACATATGAGATATTGAAATCTCAGTAAGCTACGTAAATGCAGATGCATGCGTGCGTATGCCATTCAGAAATCATGCTCAGATTTAGATTACAGATACAGAATTACAGATTACAGATTCATTACGTCACAGACAGACAGAATTGTCACCGAAACCTCTACCCACTAAGCGGAGAGGGCCCATCCAGCGGTCGGACTACCCTTTCCACCTAGAGAGGGGGGGTACACGCTTGGAACACGCACAGCCGTGCCTGAGCCCCATCTCGCGTGACCAGATACAGACAGATTACGTTTATTCATTCAGATTTCGTTACAGATTTCATTTCAGATATACGTTCCTTTTCTTAAAAACACGTGCAGAAATTCCTTTTCATGACTTTCAAAAACCTGATGCATGAACAGTTCATATCAGCGGAAAGTAAACAAACAACATACATATTAACCAGACAATACAACATAACCTAGCTACCCAACCTAAACAACGTAAAACAAGGAACCCTCAAGGATTCTTGATACGACGACGAAGTATGGTGTAGACCTTTCGGTCAAGCAAGTCACGAGAACTTACCTTGAGCGCGCTGGATCTCAAACTTCGTCCACGGGAGTCGTGTCTGAGACAAAACACGATATATGTCGTTAAAACCAATTTAAACGATTAAATGTCCAAACTAATAAAGTCCTTAATCTAACAAATCGAAGCTTTTAAACAACGACATAACGCTTGATAAATCTGGAAATCCATATTACGAGTTATTTCCGAAAACCCGAAAATTCTATAATTTATACTTTTTCACAAATTGGTTTATCTTCGTCTAATAACGTCCAATACGTTCGATACATGCTTAATCATGGCTAACCTATTAATTACGAGCCCTAATTCGACATTTTTATCGAAACCCTAATCGAAACCCTAACGTTAAATCGACCTAAAACTTGGAATTTAACGCTCAAAGACCGAAGCTACATACCGAGGGTTGCGAGAGGAGAAGAAACCGTGAAGGACGGAGGAGGAACGGAGGTCGGACGGAGCTCGGATTGAAGATCGGCGTCGGCGGCCGAGAGAGAAAAACACTCTCTGTTCGTGCGATCCAGAGAAGAGAAGAAAGGAAGTGAGGAAAAAGAGAGATTTGTGATGTTTAAATAAAAATTGATTTGCAAATTACCATTTTGCCCTTCTCACTTAATTCTATTCGTTTCGTCGTTCGTTTCGTTAATCGTCCAACCATTCAGATTCTCGAAAGTTCCATATTTTACCAATAACTTCTATTCATTGCCAGGGATTTATTAAAACTGTCCGTTCGCAATTTGGACCTCGTTCGCTATTTTTACGAGAACGTCTTTGACATTACGAAAAGTGTATTTACTCGGAATGTAGTGTTTGATCTCCGAAAATTCCCGTAATTTCCTTAAAATTCTTATTATTCGTTAGAATCGTAATGACGCTTTCTTTTTGTGAATCGGACCTGATTTGACATATTTACCAAAAATGCAATTAAATAAGGAAATGATAATATAACATAATATATCCAAAAATCCGTACAAGCCGGATATTACATTCTACCCTCCTTATTCAGAATTTTGTCCACAAAATTAAATTACACAAACAGATCAGGGTACTTAGTCATCATATCCTGCTGTCGCTCCCAGGTAGCCTCTTCCACCTCGTGATTCCGCCATAGAACTTTGACTAGCGGAATTTCTTTGTTGCGCAAAATCTTGATGGAAGTCTCCAAAACACGTACCGGCCTCACCTCATAGCTCAAGGTAGGCTGTACCTCGATCTCTGTAGCCTCCACAATATGCGATGGGTCACGTAGACATCTCCGAAGCATAGATACGTGGAACACATCGTGGATACCCTCCATAGAAGCTGGAAGCTGCAGTCTGTACGCCAACTTCCCGATCCTCTTCAGAATAGGAAAGGGCCCCACATAACGAGGGTTTAGCTTACCCCTCCTTCCAAATCTCGCAACGCCTTTGAACAGCGAAACTTTAAGATAGACCTCATCGCCTTCTTCAAACTCTAGCTCTCGCCGTCTCGTGTCAGCATAGCTCTTCTGTCTGCTCTAAGCTACCTCGATGCGCTGTCGAATAATGGCAATCTTCTCTGCCGTTTGCTGCAGAATCTCAGGTCCAACGACGCTGGCCTCGCCAACCTCGTCCCAATACAGCGGAGATCTGCACTTTTGACCATATAAGGCTTCATACGGAGCCATACCGATAGTAGCCTGGAAGCTGTTGTTGTACGAGAACTCGATCAGTGGCAAATACCTGCTCCACGATCCTTGAAACTCAAGCACACACGCTCTGAGCATATCCTCCAAAATCTGATTCGTCCTCTCTGTCTGACCATCAGTCTGAGGATGAAACGCTGTGCTGAAGTTAAGCTGAGTCCCCATAGCTCTATGCAAACTATTCCAGAACTTCGATGTAAACCTCGGATCTCGATCCGAGACAATAGAAACCGGCACTCCGTGCAACTTCACAATCTCCTGTACATAGAGCTCTGCGAGCTGATCCATAGACGACGCCATCTTCACAGGCAAAAAGTGAGCCGACTTTGTCAATCGGTCCACAATAACCCAACTGCCATCATGGCCTCGCGTAGTCCTCGGGAGCCCCACAATGAAATCCATGGAGATCTGCTCCCACTTCCACTCCGGAATCGGCAGTGGTAATAGTGTCCCAGCGGGTCTCTGGTGCTCAGCCTTTACCTGCTGACATACTAGGCAGGTCTCAACGTACTTGGCAACCTCCCTCTTCATGTTCGGCCACCAGAAGTGCTGTCTCAAATCCCGGTACATCTTGGTACTCCCCGGGTGCACAGAATATGCCGAAGAATGTGCCTCGGCCAATATCTCCTTCTTTAGATCCTCGTCACTAGGCACGTACCACCTATGCTTGAACTTCAGAATACCATCCTCTGATAAATGGAAATCTGACGATTCTCCCAATGTCATGCTCGATCGAAGCTCCATACACTCCGTATCACTCTGCTGAGCCTCGCGTATACGATCAAGAATAGTTGGCCTGAGAGAAATGTTGGCAAGCATATAAGACAACTCTGCCACTATCTCCACGTCGAATCTCTCAATCACACACCACAGCGTAACTAACATCGCTGCTAATGATGGCTGACTCGCAGGAGGCACTCTACTCAATGCATCAGCCACCTTGTTCGCCTTTCCTGGGTGGTACTTGATATCAAAATCGTAATCATTGACGAACTCAAGCCATCGCCTCTGTCGCATGTTCAGCTCCTTCTGCGTAAATAAGTACTTCAAACTCTTGTGGTCGGAGAATATCTCGCACTGCTGCCCATATAAGTAATGTCTCCATATCTTCAGTGCGAAAACCACAGCTGCTAGCTCAAGGTCGTGTGTGGGGTAGTTCTGCTCATACGGCTTCAGCTGCCGAGATGCATAAGAAATAACCTTCCCCTCCTGCATCAATACACAACCGAGTCCCACTCCCGATGCATCACAATAAACACTGTACCTGACACCTTCATCAGGTAGCGCCAGTACTGGGGCAGTGGTCAATCTCTGCTTTAACTCCACAAAGCTGTCATCACAAGCAGACGACCATACAAACTTCTCGTTCTTCCGAGTCAATCGTGTAAGAGGAAGTGCGATCTTCGAGAATCCCTCTATAAACTTCCGATAATAACCGGCCAATCCGAGAAATCCACGCACCTCACGTACGTTCTTCGGCTGTGGCCAATCTCTGACAACCTGAATCTTGCTCGGATCCACAGAAACTCCGTCCTGTGATATAATATGGCCCAGAAAACTCACTCTGTCAAGCTAGAATTCGCACTTAGAAAACTTCGGATATAGATGATGCTGACATAACGTGCTCAGAACTATCCTCAGATGGTCCTCGTGCTCTTCCTTCGTCTTAGAGTAAATCAAGATGTCGTCGATAAACACCACAACGAACTTATCCAGGTACTCTCTGAAGACACGGTTCATCAGATCCATAAACGCTGCAGGAGCATTAGTGAGTCCAAAAGACATGACAAGGAACTCATAATGCCCATACCTCGTTCGGAAGGCCGTCTTTGGTATATCATCCATCCGGACCTTCAGCTGATTGTAACCCGAGCGTAGATCAATCATGGAAAATACTCGGGCACCCTGTAGCTGATCAAATAAGTCGTCAATCCGGGGCAGTGGATACTTATTCTTCACTGTGAGCTTATTCAGCTCCCTGTAGTCGATACACATCCTGAGGGTCCCGTCTTTCTTTTTTTTTTTTTTTTTTTTTTTTTTTTTTTTTTTTTTTTTTTTTTTTTTTTTTTTTTTTTTTTTTAACAAACATAACGGGCGCACCCCAGGGTGATACACTGGGTCGGATGAAACCCTTCTCTAACAATTCGTCGAGCTGAGTCCTCAACTCCATTGATTAAATCGAACTAATCTTACTAATGTATAATTATATTTCTGTATGGTGTTCATTGTTATATGTGTATCCTACTATCTTCTCTTCGAGGCTCGCCTAGTAATTCTTCTTACTCACCTATTATTCTCTTCCTTACCAATTTCGGATCTAACTACTTTACCTATCACATGCATATCACTGTACAGGTAATTAAAATAATACCTGTAATTGTAGAAGGCTGGGCCCCATCGTCGGCGTTGTCAGACTCGATGAATGCAAAGACTCTCGGTACAACTTTTCTTTGATCTCTGCCTCATTGATCTCGACCCTGATTCGGGCAGTCTTTAACAAAATGGCCTGGTTCTCCACACCAATAGCACACACTCGTGCCTACTCTGCACTGTCCTCTATGCTCCCTCTGGCATTTAGGGCAAAGAGGTAACCGAGAAGCCCCTTGTACCAGCTTGCCTTTCCCTCGATCGTTGCCTGGTTGATTTCGGTTTAACAACAGACAATTCATGACATAGTGGCCAGCTTCCCCACATCGATAACACCTATTGGTACGCGTCAGACAATCACCGCAGTGCCTCTTCTGGCATTCGGGACACAGAGGCTTCCGATAAGTTCCTTGTACGCGCTTGTGTCGTCTTTGTTTAGTTTCCTCCTTGCTCATCCTCTTCGTACCACGATTACTGGGAGTGACCACTCCTTGGGTCCTTGGGCTTTCCCAGTTTGTCAATATCTCGATCTGATGAGATTGCCTAGCTATAAGTTGAGCCTGTCGGTCTATATGCTGGGCCTGACGGTCCAGAAATTCCGTAAATCGATCTAGCGCGTCATCTCTATGGTCTCTTCCTCGAGTCATAATGTATCAAGCCTAAAACAAGTTAAACAGGTAATCCTAAGAAATATGAAATCGAATAAAGTAGTAAACAGACTTACAGTTGACGAAGGATGTCCGCGTAGTGGCTGTGCAGTCGAGCAGTCTACAGAATCGATTTTAAAACCCGGGGGCTCTGATACCATAAATGTAACACCCCTAATTTCGTACCCGTATTTCCGTAATAAATTTTTCATTTTAAACATTAAACTTATACTTAAGCGGAAACTCAATCAGAATTTAAAACGGAATTGAAATCGGACCTCTAAAACATTTAAAACAAAACGTTTAATAATTAAATAAAACTTAAAACATTTAATTATTAAACAATTAAAACCATTTCAGAAAAGTGGGAGGGCAGAATTTGGATTCTGCCCCTCGAAGCAATCGAAGGCAGCGATCGATCTCTGCTGAAGGCAGAGACCGATCACCGCACCTTATTGGTAAGGCAGCGATCGATCTCTGCCTTCAGCAGAGACCGATCGCCGCACCCTTGCCTCTCCCAAGCAGCGATCGATCTCTGCTTTGAAGGCAGAGATCGATCGCTGCACATTTATGTGCAGCGATCACCTTAAGCGATCGGACTCCTCTTCCTTTTCCCCTTCTTTTCTTTTTCTCTTCCTTTAGCTTTTGTTTAACACTTTGCTCTCTAGAATTCCAGAGAGCAAAACATATTTCAACTCTCTGGAAGCCGGTTTCCAGAGAGCAAACATTCACACAACACCTCTCTGGAATCCAATTTCAGAGAGCAAATATAAACATTTTAACATCCCATTCATTTTACTCATCAATATTCACAATCAATTCACGAATTCAATCCCTCATAAATGTGTTCTAAACTCGATAGTATGGCGGCGGACTTGGCGAAGTCCAACTGCGTGGGTAGCTCTAAAAACCGAGCTATCCGTAACAACCTACAAACAACATTTCAAATCCTTTTCCTTTAACTTAAACATTTAAACCAAAACATTTTATAACGTTTATCAAAACTGTTTATACCAAAACGTTTTACATACAATTACCAAAACGTTATCTAACCCCAATCCAGATCCAAACAACCTAAATATTCTATACAAATATCAGATCAAAACATCCCAAAATAACCCCAGAGTCCATACATACATCCCCACGGGTCATATCGCGCCTCGACTGCTCAGCGCACTCCCACGGCCATCATCCATCAGCTGCTCCTACGTCAGGAGGAGGAATATCATCCTCACCTGGGTCAACGTAACCTAGCAGATCACCTACACCATACAGACACATATGAGATATTGAAATCTCAGTAAGCTACGTAAATGCAGATGCATGCGTGCGTATGCCATTCAGAAATCATGCTCAGATTCAGATTACAGATACAGAATTACAGATTACAGATTCATTACGTCACAGACAGACAGAATTGTCACCGAAACCTCTACCCACTAAGCGGAGAGGGCCCATCCAGCGGTCGGACTACCCTTTCCACCTAGAGAGGGGGGGTACACGCTTGCAACACGCACAGCCGTGCCTGAGCCCCATCTCGCGTGACCAGATACAGACAGATTACGTTTATTCATTCAGATTTCGTTACAGATTTCATTTCAGATATACGTTCCTTTTCTTAAAAACACGTGCAGAAATTCCTTTTCATGACTTTCAAAAACCTGATGCATGAACAGTTCATATCAGCGGAAAGTAAACAAACAACATACATATTAACCAGACAATACAACATAACCTAGCTACCCAACCTAAACAACGTAAAACAAGGAACCCTCAAGGATTCTTGATACGACGACGAAGTATGGTGTAGACCTTTCGGTCAAGCAAGTCACGAGAACTTACCTTGAGCGCGCTGGATCTCAAACTTCGTCCACGGGAGTCGTGTCTGAGACAAAACACGATATATGTCGTTAAAACCAATTTAAACGATTAAATGTCCAAACTAATAAAGTCCTTAATCTAACAAATCGAAGCTTTTAAACAACGACATAACGCTTGATAAATCTGGAAATCCATATTACGAGTTATTTCCGAAAACCCGAAAATTCTATAATTTATACTTTTTCACAAATTGGTTTATCTTCGTCCAATAACGTCCAATACGTTCGATACATGCTTAATCATGGCTAACCTATTAATTACGAGCCCTAATTCGACATTTTTATCGAAACCCTAATCGAAACCCTAACGTTAAATCGACCTAAAACTTGGAATTTAACGCTCAAAGACCGAAGCTACATACCGAGGGTTGCGAGAGGAGAAGAAACCGTGAAGGACAGAGGAGGAACGGAGGTCGGAAGGAGCTCGGATTGAAGATCGGCGTCGGCGGCCGAGAGAGAAAAACACTCTCTGTTCGTGCGATCCAGAGAAGAGAAGAAAGGAAGTGAGGAAAAAGAGAGATTTGTGATGTTTAAATAAAAATTGATTTGCAAATTACCATTTTGCCCTTCTCACTTAATTCTATTCGTTTCGTCGTTCGTTTCGTTAATCGTCCAACCATTCAGATTCTCGAAAGTTCCATATTTTGCCAATAACTTCTATTCATTGCCAGGGATTTATTAAAACTGTCCGTTCGCAATTTGGACCTCGTTCGCTATTTTTACGAGAACGTCTTTTACATTACGAAAAGTGTATTTACTCGGAATGTAGTGTTTGATCTCCGAAAATTCCCGTAATTTCCTTAAAATTCTTATTATTCGTTAGAATCGTAATGACGCTTTCTTTTTGTGAATCGGACCTGATTTGACATATTTACCAAAAATGCAATTAAATAAGGAAATGATAATATAACATAATATATCCAAAAATACGTACAAGCCAGATATTACACTTATTAATGCTTTCGATGAAGTATCAGAAACTTCACATCAATCGATTTGTTCCAAAAGAACTGATCGTATCAAGAAAATGAGGTTCACGGTTACATGACTTGTGGTTAAAACAAAAGTTATCCTTTTAACCTTCACTGTTTTAACTTGAAGTGATGAGAACGACGTGTATTGAGGTCCCAAAAAGCTTCATGGACGCATAATTAAGACATAGTAATGCGTTTAATAAAGTATAAGAAATTTCACTTTAATCGATTTATTCCAAATGAGCTGAACGTATCAAGCAAATGAAGTTAACTGTTAGACGACATGTTGTTAGAACCGAATTTATCCATTTCACCGTCATAATTTGAAATGATGAGAACGACGTGTATTGAGATCCCAATAAGCTTCAGGGACTCGTATTTAAGACTTAGTAATGCGTTTGATGAAGTATATGAAACTTCATTGCAGTCGATTTGTTCCTAAAGAACTGAACGTATCAAGCAAATGAGGTTCACTGTTACATGACTTGTACTTAGATCCTAAGTTATCCATTTCACTGTTAAGGTTTTAACTTGAAGTGATGAGAACGACGTGTATAGAGAACCCAATAAGCTTCATGAACGCGTAATTAATACTTAGTAATGCGTTTAATGAATTATAAGAAACTTTACTTCAATCGATTTGTTCCAAAAGAACTTAACGTGTCAAGCAAATTAGGTTTTCTGTTACATGACTTGTGGTTAGAACCTAAGTTATCTATTTCACAATCAAGGTTTTAACTTGAAGTGATGAGAACGATGTGTATTGAGTTCCCAATAAGCTTCATGGACGCATATTTAAGTCTTAGTAATGCGTTTGATAAAGTATAAGAAACTTCAATTCAGTCGATTTGTTCTAAAAGAACTGAACGTATCAAGCAAAGGAGGTTCACTGTTACATGACTTGTGGTTAGAACCAAAGTTATCCATTTTTCCTTCACGGTTTTAACTTGAAGTGATGAGAACGACGTGTATTGAGGTCCCAATAAGCTTCATGGACGCGTAATTAAGACATAGTAATGCGTTTGACAAAGTATAAGAAACTTCACTTCAATCGATTTATTCCAAAGGAACTGAACGTATCAAGCAAATAAGGTTCACTATTAGATGATATGTTGTTAGAACCTAAGTTATCCATTACACCGTCATAATTTGAAGTGATGAGAACGACGTGTATTGAGATCCCTATAAGCTTCATGGACGCGTATTTAAGACTTAGTAATGCGTTTGATGAAGTATATGAAACTTCACCGCAGTCGATTTGTTCCAAAAGAACTTAACGTATCAAGCAAATGAGGTTCACTGTTACATGACTTGTACTTAGATCCTAAGTTATCCATTTCACTGTTAAGGTTTTAACTTGAAGTGATGAGAACGACGTGTATAGAGAACCCAATAAGCTTCATGAACGCGTAATTAATACTTAGTAATGCGTTTAATGAATTATAAGAAACTTCACTTCAATCAATTTGTTCCAAAAGAACTGAACGGGTCAAGCAAATTAGGTTTTCTGTTACATGACTTGTGGATAGAACCTAAGTTATCCATTTCACAATCAAGGTTTTAACTTGAAGTAATGAGAACGACGTGTATTGAGTTCCCAATAAGCTTCATGGACGCGTATTTAAGACTTAGTAATGCGTTTGATGAAGTATAAGAAACTTCACTTCAGTCGATTTGTTCCAAAAGAACTGAACGTATCAAGCAAAGGAGGTTCACTGTTACATGACTTGTGGTTAGAACCAAAGTTATCCATTTAACCTTCAAGGTTTTAACTTGAAGTGATGAGAATGACGTGTATGGAGGACCCAATAAGCTTCATGGACGCTTAATTAAGTCTTAGTAACGCTTTTGATGAAGTATCAGAAACTTCACTTCAATCTATTTGTTCCAAAAGAACTGAACGTATCAAGCAAATGAGGTTTACTATTACATGACCTGTGGTTAGAAAAAAAGTTATCCATTTAACCTTTACGGTTTTAACTTGAAGTGATGAGAACGACATGTATTGAGGTCCCAATAAGCTTCATGGACACGTAATTAAGACATACTAATGCGTTTGATAAAGTATAAGAAACTTCACTTCAATCGATTTATTCCAAAGGAACTGAACGTATCAAGCAAATGAGGTTCACTATTAGATGACATATTGTTAGAACCTAAGTTATCCATTTCACCGACATAAATTAAAGTGACGAGAACGACGTGTATTGAGATCCCTATAAGCTTCATGGACGCATATTTAAGACTTAGTAATGCGTTTGATGAAGTATATGAAACTTCACTGCAGTGGATTTGTTCTAAAAAAACTGAACGTATCAAGCAAATGAGGTTCACTGTTACAGGACTTGTAGTTAGATCCTAAGTTATCTATTTCACTGTTAAGGTTTTAACTTGAAGTGATGATAACGACGTGTATGGAGAACCCAATAAGCTTCATGAACGCGAAATTAATACGTAGTAATGCATTTAATGATCTATAAGAAACTTCACTTCAATCGATTTGTTCCAAAAGAACTGAACGTGTCAAGCGAATTAGGTTTTCTGTTACATGACTTGTGGTTAGAACCTTAGTTATCCATTTCACAATCAAGGTTTTAACTTGAAGTGATGAGAACGACATGTCTTGAGATCCCAATAAGCTTCAAGGACGCGTATTTAAGTCTTAGTAATTCGTTTGATAAAGTATATGAAACTTCACTTCAATCGATTTATTCCAAAGGAACTGAACGTATCAAGCAAATGAGGTTCACTATTAGATGACATGCTGTTAGAACCTAAGTTATCCATTTCACCGACATAAATTAAAGTGACGAGAACGACGTGTATTGAGATCCCTATAAGCTTCATGGACGCGTATTTAAGACTTAGTAATGTGTTTGATCAAATATATGAAACTTCACTGCAGTCGATTTGTTCCAAAAAAACTGAACGTATCAAGCAAATGAGGTTCACTGTTACATGACTTGTAGTTAGATCCTAAGTTATCTATTTCACTGTTAAGGTTTTAACTTGAAGTAATGAGAACGACGTGTATGGAGAACCCAATATGCTTCATGAACGCGAAATTAATACGTAGTAATGCGTTTAATGATCTATAAAAACTTCACTTCAATCGATTTGTTCCAAAAGAACTGAACGTGTCAAGCGAATTAGGTTTTCTGTTACATGACTTGTGGTTAGAACCTTAGTAATCCATTTCACAATCAAGTTTTTAACTTGAAGTGATGAGAACGACGTGTATTGAGTTCCCAATAAGCTTCAAGGACGCGTATTTAAGTCTTAGTAATGCGTTTGATAAAGTATAAGAAACATCACTTTAATCGATTTATTCCAAAGGAACTGAACGTATCAAGCAAATGAAGTTCACTGTTAGAAGACATATTGTTAGAACCTAAGTTATCCATTTCACCATCATAATTTGAAGTGATGAGAACGACGTGTATTGAGGTCCCAATAAGCTTCATGGACGCGTAATTAAGACATAGTAATGCGTTTGATAAAGTATAAGAAACTTCACTTCAATCGATTTATTCCAAAGGAACTGAACGTATCAAGCAAATAAGGTTCACTATTAGATGACATGTTGTTAGAACCTAAGTTATCCATTACACCGTCATAATTTGAAGTGATGAGAACGACGTGTATTGAGATCCCAATAAGCTTCATGGACGCGTATTTAAGACTTAGTAATGCGTTTGATAAAGTATAAGAAACTTCACTTCAATCGATTTATTCCAAAGGAACTGAACGTATCAAGCAAATGAGGTTCACTGTTACATGACTTGTGGTTAGAACCTAAGTTATCCATTACACCGTCATAATTTGAAGTGATGAGAACGACGTGTATTGAGATCCCAATAAGCTTCATGGACGCGTATTTAAGACTTAGTAATGCGTTTGATGAAGTATATGAAACTTCGCTGCAGTCGATTTGTTTCTAAAGAACTGAACGTATCAAGCAAATGAGGTTCACTGTTACATGACTTGTGGTTAGAACCTAAGTTATCCATTTCACCATCATAATTTGAAGTGATGAGAACGACGTGTATTGAGATCCCAATAAGCTTCATGGACGCGTATTTAAGACTTAGTATGCGTTTGATGAAGTATATGAAACTTCGCTGCAGTCGATTTGTTTCTAAAGACTGAACGTATCAAGCAAATGAGGTCCACTTTTACATGACTTGTAGTTAGATCCTAAGTTATCCATTTCACTGTTAAGGTTTTAACTTGAAGTGATGAGAACGACGTGTATGGAGAACCCAATAAGCTTCATGAACACGTAATTATTACTTATTAATGCGTTTAATGAATTATAAGAAACTTAACTTCAATCGAGTTGTTCCAAAAGAACTGAACGTGTCAAGCAAATTAGGTTTTCATTTACATGACTTATGGTTAAAACGTAAGTTATCCATTTCACTTTCAAGGTTTTAACTTGAAGTGATGAGAACGACATGTATGGAGGACCAAATAAGCTTCATGGATGCGTAATTAAGACTTAGGAATGCATTTGAAGAAGTATATGAAACTTTACTTTAATCGATTTGTTCCAAAAGAACTGAACGTATCAAGCAAATGAGGTTCACTGTTACATCATTAGTGACGATATGTATTGAGTTCCCAATAAGCTTCATGGACGCGTATTTAAGACTTAGTAATGCGTTTGATGAAGTATAAGAGACTTCACTTCAGTCGAATTGTTCCAAAAGAACTGAACGTATCAAGCAAATGAGGTTCACTGTTACATGACTTGTGGTTAGAACCAAAGTTATCCATTTAACCTTCAAGGTTTTAACTTGAAGTGATGAGAACGACGTGTATTGAGGTCCCAATAAGCTTCATGGATGCGTAATTAAGACTTAGTAATCCATTTGATGAAGTATAAGAAACTTCACTTTAATCAATTTGTTCCAAACAAACTGTACGTATAAAGCAAATGAGGTTCACTATTACATCACTAGTGGTTAGAAACTAAGATATCTATTTAACCTTAAAGATTTTAACTTGAATTGATGAGAAAGACGTGCATTGAGGTCCCAATAAGCTGCATAGACGCGTAATTCAGACTTAGTAATGTGTTTGATGAAGTATAAGAAACTTCACTTCAATCGATTTGTTCCAAAGGAACTGAACGTGTCAAGCCAATGAGGTTTACTGTTACATGACTTGTGGTTAGAACCTAAGTTAGACATTTCATTTTCAAGGTTTTAACTTGAAGTGATAAGAACGACGTGTATGGAGGACCAACTAAGCTTCATGGACGCGTAATAAAGACTTAGTAATGCGTTTGATGAAGTATAAGATACTTCTCTTCAATCTATTTGTTCCAAAAGAACTGAACGTGTCAACCAAATCAGGTTCACTGTTACATGATTTGTAGTTAGAACCTAAATTATTCATTTCACCGTCAAGTTTTTAATTTGAAGTGATGGGAACGACGTAAATGGAGGACCTAATAAGCGTCAGGAATGCGTATCTAATACTTAGTAATGCGTTTAATGAAGTATAAGAAACTTTACTTCAATCGATTTGTTCCAAAAGAACTGAACGTGTGAAGCAAATTAGGTTTACTGTTACATGACTTGTGGTTAGAACCTAAGTTATCTATTTAACGTTCAAGGTTTTAACTTGAATTGATAAGAACGACGTGTATTGAGGTCCCAATAAGCTTCATGGACGTGTATTTAAGACTTTGTAATTCGTTTGATGAAGTAAAAGAAACTTTACCTCAATCAATTTGTTCCAAAAGAACTGAACGTATCAAGCAAATGAGGTTCACTGTTACATGACTTGTAGTTAGAACCTAAGTTATCCATTTCACCGTTAAGGTTTTAACTTGAAGTGATGAGAACGACGTGTATGGAGGACCCAATAAGCATCATGAAAGTGTAATTAATACTTAGTAATGCATTTAATGAATTATAAGAAACTTCACTTCAATCGATTTGTTCCAAAAGAACTAAACGTGTCAACAAATTAGGTTTTTTGTAACATGACTTGTGGTTAGAACCTAAGTTATCCATTTAACCTTGAAGGTTTTAACTTCAATGGATGAGAACGACGTGTGTTGAGGTCCCAATAAGCTTCCTAGATGCGTATTTAAGACTTAGTAATTCGTTTGATGAAGTATAAGAAACTTCACTTCAATCGATTTGTTTCACTGGAACTGAACGTATCAAGCAAATGAGGTTCACTGTTACATGACTTGTAGTTAGAACCTAAGTTATCCATTTCACCGTCAAGGTTTTAACTTGAAGTAATGAGAACGACATGTATGGAGGACCCAATAAGCTTCATGAACGTGTAATTAATACTTAGTAATGCGTTTAATGAAGTATAAGAAACTTCACTTTTATCGATTTGTTCCAAAAGTACTGAACGTGTCAAACAAATTAGGGTTACTGTTACATGATTTGTGGTTAGAACCTAAGTTATCCATTTCACCTTCACGGTTTTAACTTGAAGTGATGAGAACGACGTGTATAGAGGATCCAATAAGGTTCATTAACGGGTAATTATTACTTAGTAATGCGTTGAATGAATTATAAGAAACTTCACTTCAATCAATTTGTTCCAAAGGAACTGAACGTCTCAAGCAGAGGTTTACTGTTACATGAATTGTTGTTAGAACCTAAGTTATCCATTTAACCTTCAAGGTTTTAACTTCAATTGATGAAAAAGACGTGTGTTGAGGTCCCAATAAGCTTCATGGAAGCGTATTTATGACTTAGTAATTCGTTTGATGAAATATAACAAACTTCACTTTAATCGATTTATTCCAAAAGAACTGAACGTATCAAGCAAATGAGGTTCACTGTTACATGACTTGTAGTTAGAACGTAAGTTATCCATTTCACCGTCAAGGTTTTAACTTGAAGTGATGAGAACGACGTATATGGAGGACCCAATAAGCTTTATGAACGCGTAATTAATACTTAGTAATGCGTTTGAAGAAGTATAAGAAACTTCACTTCAATCGATTTGTTCCAAAAGAACTGAACGTGTCAAGCAAATGAGGTTCACTGTTACATGACTTGTTGTTAGAACCTAAGTTATCCATTTAACCTTCATGGTTTTAACTTGAACTGATGAGAACGACGTGTATTGAGGTCTCAATAAGCTTCATGGACGCGTAATTAAGACTTACTAATGCCTTTGATAAAGTATAAGTAACTTCACTTCAATCGATTTGTTCCAAAAGAACTGAACGTATCAAGCAAATGAGGTTCACTGTTACATGACTTGTGGTTCGAACCAAAGTTATCCATTTCACCGTCAAGGTTTTAACTTAAAGTGATGGGAACGATGTGTATGGAGAACCCAATAAGCTTCATGAACACGTAATTAATACTTAGTAATGCGTTTAATGAAGTAAAAGAAACTTCACTTCAATCGATTTGTTCCAAAAGAACTAAACGTGTCAAGCAAGTGAGGGTTACTGTTACATGACTTGTGGTTAGAACCTAAGTTATCCTTTTAACCTTCAGGGTTTTAACTTGAATTGATGAGAATGACGTGTATTGAGGTCCCAATAAGCTTCATGGACGCGTAATTAAGACTTTGTATTTCTTTTAAAGAACTATAAGAAAATCGATTTGTTCCAAAAGAACTGAACGTATCAAGCAAATGAGGTTCACTATTACTTAACTTGTAGTTAGA
Organism: Begonia masoniana; assembly: GCA_022432975.1. NCBI lineage: Eukaryota > Viridiplantae > Streptophyta > Magnoliopsida > Cucurbitales > Begoniaceae > Begonia > Begonia masoniana. The sequence goes on along the minus strand of CM039503.1, from coordinate 32,073,322 downwards.
ATCTAAGTTATCCATTTCACTGTTAAGGTTTTAACTTGAAGTGATGAAAACTACGTTTATGGAGGACCCAATAAGCTTAATGAACGCGTAATTAATACTTAGTAATGCGTTTAATGAATAATAAGAATCTTCACTTCAATCGATTTGTTACAAAAGAAATGAACATGTCAAGCAAATTAGGTTTTTAGTTACATGACTTGGGGTTAGAACCTAAGTTATCCATTTCACAATCAAGGTTTTAACTTGAAGTGATGAGAACGACATGTATTGTGATCTCAAAAAGCTTCATGGACGCGTATTTAAGACTTAGTAATGCGTTTGATGAAGTATAAGAAACTTCACTTTAGTTGATTTGTTCTAAAAGAACTGAACGTATCAAGCAAATGAGGTTCACTGTTACATGACGTGTGGTTAAAACCTAAGTTATCCAATTAACCTTCAAGGTTTTAACTTGAAGTGATGAGAACGACGTATGTTGAGGTCCCAATAAGCTTCGTGGATGTGTAATTCAAACATACTAATGCGTTTGATAAAGTATAAGAAACTTCACTTCAATCAATTTGTTCCAAAAGAACTGAACGTATCAAGCAAATGAGGTTCACTGTTAAATGACTTGTGGTTAGAAATTAAGTTATCCATTTAACCTTTAAGGTTTTAACTTGAATTGATGAGAACGATGTGTATTGAGATACTAATATGCTTCATGGACGCGTAATTCAGACTTAGTAATGCGTTTGATGAAATATAAAAAACATCACTTCAATCGATTTGTTGCAAAAGAACTGAACGTGTCAAGCCAATGAGGTTTACTTTTACATGACTTGTGGTTAGAACCTAAATTATCCATTTCACCTTCAAGGTTTTAACTTGAAGTGATGAGAACGACGTGTATGGAGGAGCCAATAAGCTTCATGGATGCGTAATTAAGACTTAGTAATGCGTTTGATGAAGTATAAGATACTTCACTTCAATCGATTTGTTCCAAAAGAATTGAACGTGTCAAGTAAATTAGGTTTACTGTTACATGGCTTGTGGTTAGAACCTAAGTTATCCATTTCACCATCAAGGTTTTAACTTGAAGCGATGTGAACAACGTGTATGGAGGACCCAATAAGCTTCATGAACGCGTAATTAATACTTAGTAATGCGTTTAATGAATTATGAGAAACTTCACTTCAATCGATTTATTCCAAAAGAACCGAACGTATAAAGCAAATGAGGTTGACTGTTACATGACTTGTGGTTAGAACCTAAGTTATCCATTTAACCTTCAAGGTTTTAACTTCAATGGATGAGAACGACCTTTGTTGAGGTCCCAATAAGCTTCATGGACGCGTATTTAAGACTTAGCAATTCGTTTGATAAAGTATAAGAAACTTCAATTCAATCGATTTGTTCCAAAAGAACTGAACGTATCAAGCAAATGAGGTTCACTGTTACATGACTTGTAGTTAGAATCTAAGTTATCCACTTCACCGTCGAGGTTTTAACTTGAAGTTATGAGAACGACGTGTATGGAGGACGCAATAAGCTTCATGAATGCATAATAAATACTTAGTAATGCGTTTAATGAAGTATAAGAAACTTCACTTCAATCGATTTATTCCAAAAGAACTGAACGTGTCAAGAAAATTAAGTTTACTGTTACATGATTTGTGGTTAGAACCTAAGTTATCCATTTCACCTTCACGGTTTTAACTTGAAGTGTTGAGAACGACGTGTATTGAGGTGTCAATAAGCTTCATGGACGCGTAATTAAGACTTAGTAATGCGTTTGATGAAGTATAAGAAACTTCACTTCAATCGATTTGTTCCAAAAGAACTTAACGTGTCAAGCAAATGAGGTTTACTGTTTCATGACTTGTGATTAGAACCTAAGTTATCCATTTTACCTTCAAGGTTTTAACTTGAAGTGATGAGAACGACGTGTTTTAAGATCCCAATAAGCTTCATGGACGCGTAATTATGACTTAGTAATGCGTTTGATGAAGTATAAGAAACTTCACTTCAATCGATTTGTTCCAAAAGAACTGAACGTGTCAAGCAAATTAGGTTTACTGTTACATGACTGGTGGTTAGAACCTAAGTTTGTAACACCCGGATTTACGAGATTTTTGTAATTATATATGAATAATGGCATTTTCGTAAATATGTCAAGCTGAGTCAGTTTTGTGAAAAGAAAGCATTATTACGATACAAATAATTAATATGGATTTTAAGAAAATTTCGGAAATTTTAGGAGTTGTAATGCTAATTTTACGAGAATTACGTTTTTCATAATATAAAGGACGTTGTGGTAAAAATAGTAAACGATGTCCGATTTGTGAACGGAAAGTTTTAACAGAACCCTAGTAATAAGTCGAAGGTATTGGTGAATTAAGAAAATTTGGAGAAAACGGATCGTTAGTTAATTAACGAAACAAAGTACGAAACAAATAGAAAATCAAAAGAATGGCAAAATGGTCATTTGACAAGTCAATATTATAAATAAATCACATTTCCTTTCTTCTCCATCACTTCACGATTTCTTTCTCTCCTCCTTCGACGATTTCTCTTCTCTCAACGGCGTTCTCTCCTCTCCGACGATCGATTTCCCTCCGATCAACTTCCGTTCTTCTTGTTTCCTCCTCCAATCAACGCACTAGGTAAGGTTTTATAGTTTTTGGTCTTTAGTTATCGATTTTACATGGAGTTATACGGTTAGGTTTCGTTTAAAACGTGATTGAGGGTTAGAAACCGATAGGTTTGGCGCGATAATGCCTCAAGTGGATGTATTCCTAATTGTTGAACGACATAATGAGTAGGCTCGTTATTAAAGTTGAAAAAAATCGGATGTTTGAGGTTTGGAGAAATCTCATTAATGGAGTTTTATGAATAACGAGCGCATGGTGCTCGATTAAATGCCTCAATGAGCTAAATTAGAGTTTTAGGAAATTTCTTTAGTTAAGGGTTTGTTAATTTGGACGTTTAATGGTTTAAACGCGCTTTAATGACGATTGTTGTGAATTTGCCTTAAGTGACCAACGCTCGTGGATGGAGTTAGAATTTGCAACGAACGCGAGGTAAGTTCTCGTGACTTACTATGGCCGATTGGCCTACACCGTACGTCGAAGTCATATTGAGGAATTCTTGGAGCTTGTTGTTTTGTTGTTTTGGTTGGGGTAGTTAGGATTAGTTGTTTACATAGGTTATGTTTTTATCGTCTTGATGGTATATATGTTGTATGTTTACTTTATGTATTTTAATTGTTCATACATCACGTCTTTTAAAATAGCATGAAAATGGATTTCCACACGTATTTAAGAAAAACATGAAATGAACTAATGAAAACTAATGTACGTAATATGGTCACGACAGGGTGGGGTTAAGACATATCTGTTTACAAATGGAAGCATGTTTTCCCTCAGGTAGATGGAAAGGGCTGCCCAACCGCCAGACAGGCCCTCTCCATCTGGTGAGAGTTGGCTCCGGTGACGTTATGTTATGCCACTAAATAATGAAAATGTCTATATGGTTTACGAAACTCATATGCACAGCATGCATCTGCATTTACGAAACTTTCTGAGCCTTTAGCTCATAGTTGTCTGTATGGTGTAAGTGATCTAGATACAGGTGAGGACAAGATCCCTCTACCCGAGGAATGAGCAGTTGAAGAAAGATGTCCCGTGGGAGTGTGCTGGGCAGTCGATGCGCTTTTGACCTGTGGGGATTGATGTAAGTATTTTTGGGACACGATAGTTAGATCGTAGAAGAAATTGTGTAGTTGAACATGTTAGGATGTTTGAGAATCTGGATAGTGGATAGGTTTATGTTTATGATTTTTTTAAACGTTTTGGAAACTTATTTTATAACTGCTTGGTAATTTACTTTATAGGGAGATGTAAGATTTTTAAACGGATCCACGCAGTTTGTTTTCACAAAGTTTTACCACGTTTTCAAATTTGTTTAGGGTAGGTGTTAAGTGATTGATAACAGGAGAGGCGAATGAGGTTATAAACGATTTTATGTTAAGATGTTGATTATGTTTGTTGAAGTTTAGGATTGAATGAAGAAAATTGTTAAGTGTGCAGGGGAGAAAGAAAACAGGAAGAAGTGGCTCTCTGGAATGGAAATTCTAGAGAACCTGTCGTTCGATCGCCATCGATCAGCAGGCGATCGCCGCTCTCTGGATTTTCCAGAGAGCGGGGCGATCAATCGCCCATATCTGGGGCGATCGATCGCCCCTCAATTTTATAAATGGGCGATCGATCACCACTATGAGGGGCGATATTGCCCCTCAATTTTGCAAATGGGCGATCGATCGCCACTATGAGGGGCGATCGATCACCCTCTCATTTTTCTGGATCTGACATTTTTGTGCCTCCAATTGATGGCCGATTCCTTTTATGTTTTAATTCTGTTTTCTTTAATTGTTTTCCCCCTTTCTTTAATTTATTTTCTTTAAGTATTCCTCACCTTAAATACGTTTTGTTTAATGATTTTCAAATGTTTCCGCTTAAATGTTAAACTTAAAGTTTATAAGGATAAAAAAAAATAATACGGGAAATTAAGGGTACAGTGTTAGGAGCGTTACAGTTATGGTATCCGAGCCCCCGGGTTTTAAAAACGATCTGTAGACTGCTCGACTGCACAGCCACTACGCGGACATCCTTCATCAACTGTAAGTATGTTTAATACTTTATTTGATTTCGATTTTGATTTCTTAGAGTATATGTTTTTAAATTTTTTATGGGAGTTATAAAAAAAATGGTGCGTCGAGGGAATGACGAAGATGACAGAGACGATACGATAGACCATCTTAAGGAATTTATTGCCCAACAGTCCCAACACATGGAACGACAGGCTCAACAAATGGAGAGACGTCCCAACAGCTGGGCACCCTAATAGACCGTGAGGGTATTAGACCTTGGGAGACAGCGACTCCTGGTAATCGAGGGATGGAGCGGTTCCAGAAACTCCAACCTCCCGTGTTTAACGGGCAATCTACGGATCCCTCTTCAGCCGATCAGTGGATTTGAACCATGGAGGACATGCTACCTAACACAGGTATAGAGGATGGAGAGAAGGTTGCGATTGTGACTTACCACTTACCGCTAGATGCCCGATTTTTGTGGGATTCCATCAAGACAACCACCGACGTGAAGATAATGAGTTGGGAACGGTTCAAAACTGTATTTTATGACAAGTACTTCAGCCATACAGTAAGAGAGGCAAAAATGGTGGAGTTCATGCAACTGTGGCAGGTTGGTTCGATTGTCGAGTATGTGAGGAAGTTTGAGGCCCTGTCCCGATTCGCGCCGCGTCAGGTTAGTGTTAACGAGGATAAGGTACGCAGGTTTGTGCAAGGGCTTGGTCAAGAAATTAAGAAGAGTCTTACCATATCAGGGGTGCGGAATGTGCCATATGATGAAGTTGTGGCCTGGGCACTGGAAATAGAGGCTGTTGATCAAAGTTATGCTAAACCAAGGGAGCCAGTTAAAGGCTTCTTTCATGAGATCCACCCTCAGCTCATAAATAAAGGCTAGCAACCGAAAGGACAGCCACAACAACAACAACAATGGGGCGTTAAAAGGCCTTTAGAGGGAGGCAATGATCGAGGGAAGGGAAAACAGGTGCAAGGGACTTTTCAGATGTCTTGGTGCCCTAAGTGTCAGAAGGAGCAAAGTGGTGAGTGCCGAGTGGGCACTGATCAATGCTATAGGTGTGGTAAAGTCGACCACTTCATTAAAGATTGCCCGAAGCAGGGCCGTGAGCAGTCAGACTATGATCAGAGGAGGGTCATGCCCAGAATCTTTGCCTTTATCGAACCTGGCGATGTTGACGACGAGGCTCAGCCCTCAGTGATAGCAGGTACTATTTTGATTATGGGCGTAGATGTATTTTCTTTGGTAGACACGGGAGCTACGCACTCCCTTGTCTCAACTGCTTGCATGACTAGATTGAGATTAGAGTCTGAGTTAGCAGAGTTCGAGTATAGAGTGATGCTGCCTTTAGGAGAGAATATACAGTCAGATCGTATTCTCTAGGACAATGTCATCTCAGTGGCGGATAATACCCTTTATGCTTGTCTGATAGTTATGAGCATAGAGCGGTACGATCTTATCTTAGGGATGGACTGGCTATCACAGCACTTCGCCACCATCGATTGTCGATCCGGGATTGTGAATTTTTGACCCCCGAGTAAAGCCGAGTTTGCTTATTAGGCGATGCACAAGTTGAGTGGGTCGCCTACTTCCTATTCCATGAAGGTCAACGAGTAGTTTAAAGGTGAATGCTCGATTTATCTAGCCACAGTAGTTGATACTCAGTTACTCAGTGGAGTAAAGCCAAATGACATTCCTGTAGTCAGAGAATTCTCCGAGATCTTCCTTGATGATCTTCCCGAATTACCGCCGGACAGGGAGATCGTGTAATATCCGGTTGTACAGAATATTAATATTTTAATATAATGGCATTTTTTTCAATTATGTCAAAATCAAGTCAGTTTTTCAAAAAGAAAGCGTTATTACGATCCTAATAATTAATAAGGATTTTAAGAAAATTTCGGGAATTTTAGGAGTCGTAACGCTAATTTACAAAAATTACGTTTATCGTAATGTAAAGGATATTTTGATAAAAATAGTAAATGAGGTACGATTTGCGAACAAACAGTTTTAATAGAACCCTTATAATGAGTTGGATTTATTGGTGGAATAAGAGCATTTGGAGAAACCGAATCGTTAGCTAATTAACAAAACGACGGACGAAACAAACAGAAAACAAAGGAAGGGCAAAATGGTAAATTGCCAAATCAAATTTTTATCAAAAATAATTTCCTCACTTCTTTCTCCCTCATTTCGCGATCTCTCTTCTCTCCCTCCTTCGCCGGCGATTTCTTTCTTCTCCAACGGCGACGCTTCTCCTCCTTCTACGCCGGTTCTCCTCCGCTCCAATCTTCAACGTTCTTCACATTTTCTTCTCCCCTCGCGATTCTAGGTAAGTCTCTAGCGTTTTCCTACCGATATTCTAAAGTTTTAGAAGTTTGAACGTTTAGGGTTTCGTAGGAATTTAGTAGAAATAGTCGGGTTTTGTTAGGAAACATTAGAAATCACCTTATTAATGATTATTGGGCAAAATAATGGATGATTTGGGCGTTAGTGTTAAAAAGTGGGGTTTGAAGCTTTACAAAACCCCTCATTAATGGAGTTTTGTGAATAATGAGCACAAGGTGCTCGATGAAATGCCCGAGAGAGTTAAATTAGAGATTTAGGAAATTTCTTTAGTTAAGATTTCGTTAGTTTGGACGTTTAATGGTTTAAACTCGGTTTAATGACCAATGTTGTTAATTGCCTTAGGTGAACAACGCTCGTGCACGGAGCTAGAATTTCAACGGACGCAAGGTAAGTTCTCGTGATCTTCTCTGGCCGATTGGCCTACACCGTACGTCGAGGTCATCTTGAGGAGTTTTGGTGACGTATTTGTTTAAATTGTTTTGGTTGGATAGTTTAGGTTTAGTTGTTTTATAGGTTGATTGTTGTAAAGGTTTTGATGGTATATTGTAGTGTTTTGATGGTATGCTCGTTATGTATGTTATATGAATTGTTCATGCATCACAGTTTTCAAATAGGCATAAGAAAATGAATTTCCGCACAATGTTTTAAAGAAAATGGCGATGTGGCCCGGAGGGGGGCTATTGATCTATTGTGTAGATCGACTAAGGGTCTGTCACAATACCACATCTAATAAGTTAATCATGTATGTTATGGTCATGCGAGATGGAGCTCAGGCACGGCTGTACGTGTTGTAAGCGTGTACCCCCTCCTCTAGTTGGAAAGGGTAGTCCGACCGCTGGATGTGTCCTCTCCAGTTAGGGGGTTTAGATCTCGGTGACACCCACGATGTAAGGATATAAAAATTTTGCATGATTTAACGAACTCATACGCACAACATGCATAGCATTTATGAGACTTGCTGAGATTTTTATCTCATAGGTGTCTGTATGGTGTAGGTGATCTTGACTTAGGTGAGGACGAAATCCCTCCAGTCGAGGAGTGATGCAGTTGATAGAGGATGGCTCGTGGTAGTGTGCTGGCGCAGTCGATGCTTAACCTGACCCGTGGGGATGTACGTATTTTGAGGGGTTTTGGGTATATTTTGGGTTAACGGTGGATTAGATAGATTTATTGTATAGCTAGATACATTTAAGGTTGTTTGGATCTGGATAATTGATTGATGTTTATAAAATGTTTTGTTAAAATTGTCGTTTGATGAACTGTTGGATTATTGAGTTTCGTAGGGTTTTGTTTAGTTTTTAAACCGAACCACGCAGTTCATTTTTACGAAAACGGGTTATGTTTTAATTGTGTTTTGAGTCGTTAGTTGGTGGTTGAGGAAAGGAGAAATGAATGAAGTTATGAACAGTTTTCTGTTGAATTGGTTTAGGGTTATATTATGTGCCAAAAAGAGGAAAAAAGGAAGAAAAGGCATATCACGATCGATCGTGATTTGACCACGATCGATTGTGATCTGCAGAAAAGAAGAAAAGGCCTATCACGATCGATCGTGATTTGACCACGATCGATCGTGATCTGTAGAAATTGGGAAAAGGCCGATCACGATCGATCGTGATTTGACCACGATCGATCGTGATCCGAGAAAAACTTTCTCCAAAGGTTCCAGAGGCTGCCCGATCGATCGGGCATACTACCACGATCGATCGGGATCAGTAAAAGTTCATTCCAGCTTATCACGATCGATCGTGATTTGACCATGATCGATCGTGATCTGTAGAAAGGGGCAAAAAGGAAGAAAAAGCAATCACGATCGATCGTGATCGTACCACGATCGATCGTGATTGCAGAAAATATTATAAATTGTTTTAATTGTTTTATAATTGTTTTAATGGATTTATTTAAATGGTTTCCAGATAGTTTTCAAATGATTTTAAAGTTTAGATTCCGTTTATGAGGTAAGGATATAAAAATAATAATAATGATAATAATACGGGAAAATGAGGGTACAGTGTTAGGGTCGCTACAGATCGAATTTACCATTGATGTATATCCGAGTTCTACGCCAGTGTCTAAGAATCCATACAGGTTGGCGCCTGCTGAATTGAGAGAATTGAAAACTCAGCTTTAGGAGTTGCTGGATTAGGGTTTTATCCAAACCAGTTTTTCACCCTGAGGTGCGCCCGTTCTGTTCGTTAAAAAGAATGACTGGACTCTCAGGATATGCGTGGATTACAGAGAGCTGAATAAGCTTACGGTGAAGAATAAGTACCCACTGTCCCGGATAGATGATTTATTTGATCAACTGCAGGGTGCCCGAGTGTTTTCCTGGATTGACCTACGCTCGGGTTATTATCAGTTGAAGGTGCGGAGGGAAGATATTCAGAAGACGGCATTCCGAACGAGGTATGGGCATTCTGAGTTCCTTGTTATGTCTTTTGGACTTATTAATGCCCCTGCAGCGTTTATGGACTTAATGAAACGTGTTTTCAAGGAGTATTTGGACAAGTTCGTTGTTGTTTTCATTGACGACATTTTTATTTATTCTAAAATGAAGGAAGAGCACGAGGAGCATCTGGGAATTGTTTTGGGATTTCTGAGTCAACACCATCTTTATCCAAAGTTTTCTAAGTTCGAGTTCTGGTTGGACAAAGTCGGTTTTCTTGGCCATATCATATCACAGGAAGGAGTTTATGTGGAGCCGAATAAAATTCAGGTGGTCAGAGATTGGCCACAGCCTAAAAATGTGCGTGGATTTCTTAGGTTGGTTTGCTATTATTGGAAGTTCAAGAGGGATTTTCGAAGTTGCAGTTCCTCTCTCACGCTTGACTCGGAAGAATGAGAGGTTTATATTGTCGGCTGCTTGTGACGAGAGTTTTATGGAGTTGTAGCAGAAGTTGACCACAGCTCCAGTTCTAACGCTGCCTATTGAAGGTAATAAATTTAGTATTTATTGTGATCCGTCTAGAGTTGGACTTGGTTGTGTATTGATGCAGGAAGGAAATGTTGTTGCTTATGCTTCTTGGCAGTTGAAGCCGTATGAGCAGAATTATCCTACGCACGACCTGGAGTTAGCAGCTGTGGTCTTCGCACTGAAAATATGGAGACATTATTTATATGGGCAACAGTGCGAGATATTTTCAGACCACAAGAGTTTAAAGTACTTGTTTACACAGAAAGAACTTAATATGCGGCAGAGAAAGTGGCTAGAGTTCGTTAAAGACTATGAGTTTGAGATTAAGTACCACCCGGGAAGGACAAACAATGTTGCTGATGCTTTGAGCCGAATGCCTACTATGAGTCAACCTTCACTTGCAGCTATGTTCGTTACACTGAGGTCTGAGATTGAGAAGTTCGATGTGGAGATTGTGGCAGAGTTGTCCAGTATGCTCACAAACATTTCTCTCAGACCGACTATTCTGAATAAGATATGTGAAGCTCAGCAGAAAGATATGGAGTGTGAGGAGCTTTGATTGAGCATGACATCTGGAGACTTGTCCGAATTTAACTTGTCAGATGATGGTATTCTGAAGTTCAGACATAGGTGGTGCGTGCCTAACGACGAGGAGCTAAGGAAGGAAATATTGACCGAGGCACATTCTTCAGCTTATTCTGTACATCCAGGAAGCACAAAAATGTACAGAGATTTAAAGCAACACTTCTGGTGGCCGAACATGAAGAGAGAGGTCGCCAAGTACGTGGAAACATGTTTAGTTTGTCAACAGGTAAAGGCAGAACACCAGAGGCCGGTCGGAACATTACAGGCACTGTCGATTCCGGAGTGGAAATCGGAGCAGATCTCTATGGATTTTATTGTGGGGCTCCTGAGGAAGATAAAAGGGCATGATGGCATCTGGGTGATTGTGGACCGATTGACAAAGTTGGCTCACTTCTTATCTGTGAAGATGACATCTTCTATGGATCAGCTCGCCGAGCTTTATGTGCAGGAGGTTGTTAGATTACATGGTGTACCAGTTTCGATTAACTGAGATCGAGATCCGAGATTAACATCGAAGTTCTGGAAGAGTCTGCACAAAGCTATGGGAACTCAGCTAAATTTCTACACAGCATTTCATCCTCAGACTGATGGTTAGACAGAGAGAACAAATCAGATTCTGGAGGATATGCTCAGAGCTTGTGTGTTGGAATTTCAGGGATTGTGGAGCAGGTATTTGCCACTGATCGAGTTCTCTTACAACAACAGCTTCCAGGCTACCATCGGTATGGCTCCGTACGAGGCGTTGTATGGTCGAAAGTGTAGGTCTCTGTTATATTGGGACGAGATTGGCGAAGCTAGTATTGTTGGTCCCGAGATTCTACAACAAACGGCAGAAAAGATTGTTGTTATCAGACAGTGTATTGAGATAGCTCAGAGTAGACAGAAGAGCTACGTTGACACAAAACGGAGGGAACTGGAATTTGAAGAAGGTGATGAGGTTTATTTGAAGATTTCTCCGTTCAAGGGAGTTATGCGGTTCGAAAAAAAGGGCAAGCTAAGCCCTCGATATATGGGGCCCTTCCCTATTTTGAAGAAGATCAGGAAGATGGCGTATCGACTCCAGCTTCCGGCTTCAATGGAAGGTATCCACGATGTATTTCACGTGTCTATGCTTTGAAAGTGTTTGTGCGATCGATCGGATATCGTGGAGGCAAGAGAGATCGAGAGACAGCATACCTTGACTTATGTGGAGAAGCTAGTACGTATTTTGGAGTCTTCCATCAAGGTATTGCGCAACAAAGAAATTTCGCTAGTCAAAGTTTTCTGGCGGAACCACGAGGTGGAAGAAGCTACTTGGGAGCGACAGTAGGATATGATGGCTAAGTATCCTGAGTTGTTTGTGTAATCAAATTTTGAGGACAAAATTTTAAATAAGGTGGATGGAATGTAACACCTAGATTTATGGGATTTTTGTAATTATATATGAATAATGGCTTTTTTGTAAATATGTCAAGTTGAGTCGGTTTCGTGAAAAAAAAAGAGTTATTATGATCCTAATAATTAATATGGATTTTAAGAAAATTTCAGGAATTTTAGGAGTTGTAATGCTAATTTTACAAGAATTATGTTTCTCATAATATATAGGACGTTGTGATAAAAATAGTAAACGATGTCCGATTTGCGAACGGACAGTTTTAACAGAACCCTAGTAATAAGTCGAAGTTATTGGTGAATTAAGAAAATTTGAAGAAAACGAATCGTTAGTTAATTAACGAAACAAAGGACGAAACAAATAGAAAATCAAAGGAAGGGCAAAATGGTCATTTGACAAGTCAATATTATAAATAAATCACATTTCCTTTCTTCTCCAGGACTTCACGATTTCTTTCTCTCCTCCTTCGACCATTTCTCTCATCTCAACGGCGTTCTCTCCTCTCCGACAATCGATTCCCCTCCGATCAACTTTAGTTCTTCGTGTTTCCTCGTCTAATCAACGCTCTAGGTAAGGTTTTATAGTTTTTGAACTTTAGTTATCGATTTTACACGGAGTTATACGGTTAGGTTTTGTTTAGGGTTTCGTTAAAAACGTGATTTAGGGTTAGAAACCGATAGGTTTGGTGTGATAATGCCTCTAGTGGACGTATTCGGTTGGACGACATAAAGAGTAGGCTCATTGTTGAAGTTGAAAAAAATCGGATGTTTGAGGTTTGGAGAAATCTCATTAATGGAGTTTTATGAATAACGAGCGCAAAGTGCTCGATTAAATGCCTCAATGAGCTAAATTATAGTTTTAGAAAATTTCTTTAGTTTAGGGTTTGTTAATTTGGACGTTTAATTGTTTAAACGCGCTTTAATGACGATTGTTGTGAATTTGCCTTAGGTGAACAATGCTCGTGGACGGAGCTAGAATTTGTAACGGACGCGAGGTAAGTTCTCGTGACTTACTATGGCCGATTGGCCTACACCGTACGTCGAAGTCATATTGAGGAATTCTTTGAGCTTGTTGTTTAGTTGTTTTGGTTGGGGTAGTTAGGATTAGTTGTTTACATAGGTTATGTTTTTATCGTCTTGATGGTATATATGTTGTATGTTTACTTTACGCATTTTAACTGTTCATGCATCACTTCTTTTAAAATAGCATGAAAATGGATTTCCGCACGTATTTAACAAAAACATGAAATGAACTAATGAAAACTAATGTACGTAATCTGGTCACGATGGGGTGGGGTTCAGACATGTCTGTTTACGGATGGAAGCATGTTTTTCCCCCGGTAGATGGAAAGGGCTGTCCAACCGCCGGACGGGCCCTCTCCATCTGGTGAGAGTTACCTCCAGTGACGTTATGTTATGCCACTAAATGATGAAAATGTCTATATGGTTTACGAAACTCATATGCACAGTATGCATCTACATTTACGAAACTTGCTGAGCCTTTAGCTCATAGTTGTCTGGATGGTGTAGGTTATCTAGATACAGGTGAGGACGAGATCCCTCCACCTGAGGAATGAGCAGTTCAAGAAAGATGGCCCGTGGGAGTGTGCTCGGCAGTCAATGCGCCTTTTGACCCGTGGGGACGGATGTAAGTAATTTGGTGACACGATAGTTAGATCGTAGAAGAAATTGTATAGTTGGAACATGTTAGGATGTTTGGGAATATGGATAGTGGATAGGTTTATGTTTAGGGGTTTTTTAAACGTTTTGGAAAGTTATTTTATAACTGCTTGGTAATTTAGTTTATAGGGAGATGTTTGATTTTTAAACGGATCCATGCAGTTTGTTTTCACAAAGTTTTACCACGTTTTCAAATGTGTTTAGGGTAGTTGTTAAGTGATTGATGACAGGAAAGGCGAGTGAGGTTGTGCACGATTTTATGTTAAGATGTTGAGTATGTTTATTGAAGTTTAGGATTGAATGAAGAAAATTGTTAAGTGTGTAGGGGAGAAAGAAAACAGGAAGAAGTGGCTCTCTGGAATGGAAATTCCAGAGAACCTACCGTTCGATTGCCATCGATCGGCAGGCGATCGCCGCTCTCTTGATTTTCCAGAGAGCGGGGCGATCGATCGCCCATATGTGGGGATCGATCGCCCCTCAATTTTATAAATGGGCGATCGATCGCCACTATGAGGGGCGATATTGCTCCTCAGTTTTGTAAATGGGCGATCGATCGCCACTATGAGGGGCGATCGATCGCCCTTTCATTTTTCTGGATCTGACATTTTTGCCCCTCCAATTGATGGCCGATTCCTTTTATGTTTTTATTCTGTTTTCTTTAATTGTTTTCCCCCTTTCTTTAATTTATTTTCTTTAAGTATTCCTCACCTTAAATACGTTTTGTTTAATGATTTTCGGAATGCCGTCTTTTGAATATCTTCTCTCCGGACCTTCAGGTGGTAGTAACTCGAGCGTTGGTCAATCTTGGAAAACACTCGGGCACCCTGTAGTTGATCAAATAAATCGTCTATCCGGGGCAGTTGGTACTTATTCTTCACTGTAAGCTTATTCAGCTCTCTGTAATCCACGCACATTCTGAGAGTCCGGTCTTTCTTCTTGACGAACAGAACGGGCGCATCCCAGGGAGAAAAACTGGGTCGGATGAAACCCTTATGCAGCAACTCCTCAAGCTGAGTTTTCAACTCTCTCAATTCAGTAGCCGCCAATCTGTATGGATTCTTAGACACTGGCGCGGAGTTCGGATACACTTCAATGGTAAATTCGATCTCCCGGTCCGGCGGTAATCTGGGAAGATCATCAAGGAAGATCTCAGAGAATTCTCTGACTATAGGAAGGTCACTCGGCTTTACTCCACTGGGCAACTGAGTGTCAACTACTGTGTCCAGATAAATCGAGCATTCACCTTTAAACTGCTCGTTGACCTTCATGGAATAAGAAGTAGGCGATCCACTCAATCTGTTCATCGCCTGATAAGCAAACTCGACTTTACTCGGGGATCGAAAAGTCACAATCCCGGATCGACAATCGATGGTGGCAAAGTGCTGTGAAAGCCAGTCCATCCCTAAGATGATATCGTACCACTCTATGCTAATAACTATCAGACAAGCATAAAGGGTAGTATCCCCCACTGAGACGACATTGCCCTGGAGAATACGATCCGAACGCATATGCTCTCATGAGGGTAGCATTACTCTATATTTGAACTCTGCTAACTCGGACTCTAACCCCAATCTAATTATGCAAGCAGTTGAGATAAAAGAGTGCGTAGCTCCCGTGTATATCAAAGAAAATACAGCTACACCCATAATCAAAATTGTACCTGCTATCACTGAGTGCTGAGCCTCGTCGTCATTGTCACCAGGCTGAATAAAGGCAAAGATTCTGGGCATGACTCTCCTCTGATCTCCGCCTGTCTTTGGGCAGTCTTTAACAAAATGGCAGACTTCACCACATCTATAACATTTATTAGTGCCACTCGGCACTCTCCATTGTGTTCTCTCTGACACTTAGGGCACCAAGGTATCTGAGAAGCCCCTTGTACCTGTTTCCCCTTACCTCCGTCATTACCTCCTTCAGAAGGCCTCTTGACGCCTCTCTGTTGTTGTTGGGGTTGTTGTGCTCCAAGCTGCCAACCTCGGTTCTGTGATTGAGGACGGATCTCACGGAAGAAGCCCTTAGCTGGCTCCCTCGGCTTGACACAAGTCGCCCTGGCAGCCTTGAAGTCCAGAGCTCTAGCTGCAATGTCAAAATAGGGAACGTCTTGAATCCCTAACACTATAACATGCATGCGAATTTCTGGGTTCAGGCCCTCCATAAATTGATGCACCTTGTCTTCGTTGTCGCTAACAAGACGCAGCGCAAACCGTGACAAAGCCTCAAACTTTCTTATATAATCCACAACCGAACCTATTTGCTTCAGCTGCATAAACCCATTCCTCTTCGCCACCCTCACAGTGTGGCTGAAATATTTGTCGAAAAACACGGTCTTAAACCGTTCCCAATTCATAATTGTCACTTCCGTTGTCGCCTTGATTGAATCCCACAAAAATCGGGCATCCAACGCCAAATGAAAGGCGACATAGGCAACCTTGTTCCCGTTCTCTACCTCCGCGTATCCTAACATATCCTCCATCGTTCGGATCCACTCTTCGGCTAAAGTGGGGTCTGATGATTGTCTGTTGAATACCGGAGGTTGCAACTTCTGAAATCTTTCCATGCCACGTTGGTTCGGAACAATCACCTCTCAGGCCTCACGATCCTCACACGTTCGATTTGTTGGGCTTGCTTGTCCATATGCTGGGCCTGATGGTCCAGCAAATCCGTAAGTCGGTCTAGGGCTTCATCCCTAGCGTCTCTCGCTCGAACCATTTTATAACTCCTATAAAGGTTAAAACAAATAATCCTAAGAAATCAAAATTAAACAAAACATTTAAACATACTTACAAATGAGGAAGGATGTCCGTGTAGTGGCTGTGCAGTCGGGCAGTCTACAGAACCGTTTTCAAAACCCGGGGGCTCTGATACCATAACTGTAACGTCCCTTGAACTATTCTTGATTTTTACTGTACAAATTTAAATTTTTATAAACCAAAATGTGTAGCGACCCTTAAACTTAACCCTTAACTTCCCGTGAAATTTTTTCTTTTTAAACATTCTCAAGTGAACCTCCTTCGTTAAATCATTAAATTCAATATACCTGTTGAAACATATTTAAAAGAAAATCATTTAAATAAAACCTTGGAAAATGAAAGAGGAGTCGGCCAATTGAACCGAGGGCAAAGAGGACCCAAACCCAAAATTTTTCCTGTTCATATCTACCTCTCAACTTTTGCCAAGCAACATCCACCGCTGATCACATCCACCGCTGATCACATCCACCGCTCAACAGTAACCCTACACATCTACCGATTGACTTTGACCAGCAACATCCACCGCTGATCACATCCATTGCTCAACACTTCTATCGCTCACATCCACTGCTCAACAGTAACCTAACACATCTACCGATTGACTTTGACCAAGCAACATCCACCGCTAATCACATCCACCGCTCAACACTTCTATCGCTCACATCCACCGCTCCGCTCAACCAGTAACCTACACATCTACCGATGACTTTGACCAAGCAACATCCACCGCTTGATCACATCCACCGCTCAACACTTCTATCGCTCACATCCACCGCTCACATCCACCGCTCAACAGTAACCTAACACATCTACCAATTGACTTTGACCAAGCAACATCCACCACTGATCACATCTACTGCTCAACACTTCTATCGCTCAGCAACATCCACCGCTCAACACTTCTATCGCTCACATCCACCGCTGATCACATCCACCGCTGATCACATCCACCGCTCAACACTTCTATCGCTCACATCCACCGCTGATCACATCCACCGCTCAACACTTCTATCGCTCACATCCACCGCTCAACACTTCTATCGCTCACATCCACCGCTCAACAGTAACCTAACACATCTACCGATTGACTTTGACCAGCAACATCCACCGCTCAACACTTCTATCGCTCACATCCACCGCTCAACACTTCTATCGCTCACATCCACCGCTCAACACTTCTATCGCTCACATCCACCGCTCAACACTTCTATCGCTCACATCCACCGCTCAACACTTCTATCGCTCACATCCACCGCTGATCACATCCACCGCTCAACACTTCTATCGCTCACATCCACCGCTCAACACTTCTATCGCTCACATCCACCGCTGATCACATCCACCGCTGATCACATCCACCGCTCAACAGTAACCTAACACATCTACCGATTGACTTTGACCAGCAACATCCACCGCTGATCACATCCACCGCTCAACAGTAACCTAACACATCTACCGATTGACTTTGACCAGCAACATCCACCGCTCAACACTTCTATCGCTCACATCCACCGCTGATCACATCCACCGCTGATCACATCCACCGCTGATCACATCCACCGCTGATCACATCCACCGCTCAACAGTAACCTAACACATCTACCGATTGACTTTGACCAGCAACATCCACCGCTGATCACATCCACCGCTGATCACATCCACCGCTCAACAGTAACCTAACACATCTACCGATTGACTTTGACCAGCAACATCCACCGCTCAACACTTCTATCGCTCACATCCACCGCTGATCACATCCACCGCTGATCACATCCACCGCTCAACAGTAACCTAACACATCTACCGATTGACTTTGACCAGCAACATCCACCGCTCAACAGTAACCTAACACATCTACCAATTGACTTTGACCAGCAACATCCACCGCTGATCACATCCACCGCTGATCACATCCACCGCTCAACACTTCTATCGCTCACATCCACCGCTGATCACATCCACCGCTCAACACTTCTATCGCTCACATCCACCGCTGATCACATCCACCGCTCAACACTTCTATCGCTCACATCCACCGCTCAACAGTAACCTAACACATCTACCGATTGACTTTGACCAGCAACATCCACCGCTGATCACATCCACCGCTCAACACTTCTATCGCTCACATCCACCGCTCAACACTTCTATCGCTCACATCCACCGCTCAACAGTAACCTAACACATCTACCGATTGACTTTGACCAAGCAACATCCACCGCTGATCACATCCACCGCTGATCACATCCACCGCTCAACACTTCTATCGCTCACATCCACCGCTCAACAGTAACCTAACACATCTACCGATTGACTTTGACCAAGCAACATCCACCGCTCAACAGTAACCTAACACATCTACCGATTGACTTTGACCAGGAGCTAAAGGCTCAACAAGTTTCGTAAATGCAGATGCATGCTGTGCATATGAAGTTCAGAAATCATGAAACATTTTCTTATCATTTCGTCGCAGACAGAATATCACCGAGGTATCAACCTATTAGATGGAGACGACACGCCCCGCGATTGGACAACCCTCTCCACCTAACCGGGGGGGAGGGGGTACACGCATACATCCGTATACAGCTGTGCCTGAGCCCCACCTCGCATGACCTGATAACAGATTACGTAGGTTCGTTTTGGGAGATGTGGTATTGTGACAGACCCTGTTTGGCCTACACAATAGATCAGTAGCCCCCTTTCGGGCCACATCTCTTTTCATGAAAACATAGTGCGAAAATTCATTTTCTATGCATAATTGAAAACCATGATGCATGAACAATTACGTGCTTAAAGTAAACATACATCATACATACCATCGAGACAATAAAGCATATCCTATAAAAGAACTAATTCTAACTACCCAACCAAAACATTTAAACAAGCAGTTCACCAATGATAATGTAATATCCGGCCTGTACAAGTTTTTGGATTTAATATATTATTCAATATATTATTATATAATGGCATTTTTGGTAAATATGTCAAATCAGGTAAGTTTCGCAAACGGAAAGCGTCATGATGATCCTAACGAATAATTGGAATTTTAAGGAAATTATGAGAATTTTCGGAGTTTAAACGCTATATTTCGAGTAATTGTGTTTCTCGAAACTTAAAGGACGTTTTAGTAAAAATAGTAAATGAAGTCCAAATTGCGAACGGACAGTTTTAATAAAGCCCTGGTGATAAATATGAGTTATTGGCAAAATATGGAATTTTCGAGAATCCGAATCGTTGGACGATTAACGAAACGAACGATGAAACGAATTGAATTAAGTGAGAAGGGCAAAATGGTAATTTGAAAATCAATTTTTATTTAAACATCACAAATTCTTTCTCTCCCTCACTTTCTCTCTTTTCTTCTCTGGATCGCACGACAGAGAGCTCCCTCCTCTCTCGGCCGCCGACACCGATCAACATTTCGACCTCCGTCCGACCTCCGTTCGTTCCGATTTCTTCACGGTTTCTCCTCCTCTCGCTACCCTAGGTATGTAGCTTCGGTCTTCGAGCGTTTATTTCGAGTTTTACAGAGATTTAGTTAATTAGGGTTTCGATCGGTTTTCGTTAAAAACGCGAATTAGGGTTCGTAATTAATAGGTTAGCCTTGATTAAGTACGTATTGAACGTATTGGACATTATTGGACGAGGAAAAATCAATTTGAGAAAAAGTTAAAAATTGGTAGATTTTCGAGTTTTTGAGAAAAACTCGTTAATCGGAATTCCAGGTTATCGAGCATTATGTCGTTGTTAAATACTTCGAATTATTAAGTTGGAATTTTAGGAAATTCATTAGTTAAGGATTTCGTAATTTGGACGTTTATAATTCAAATTGGGTTTAACTACGAATATCGTGTTTTCCTCAGACACACGACTCCCGTGGACAAAGCTCGAGATTCTGCGCGCCCAAGGTAAGTTTTCGTGACTTACTTTGACCAATCGGTCTACACCATAGTTCGATGTCGTATCGAGGATCCCTGAAGAGTTGTTTGTTTAATCTGCTTTTGGTTGGGTAGTTAGGTTTAATTGTTTATAGGTTAGTTTATTTCGGTCTTGATGGTATTCATGTGTTTGTTTATTGTAAGGTTACATTATGCTTATAACTGTTCATGCATCACGTGTTTCAAAATGGCATGAAAATGGATTTCTGCACAAGTTTTCAAATGAAATGAATAATGAACGAAAATACGTAATCTGTATCTGGTTACGCGAGATGGGGCTCAGGCATGGCTGTAGGGTTTGTGAGCATGTACCCCCTCCTCTAAATCGAAAGTGGTAGTCCGACCGCGGGATGTATCCTTTCCATTTATAGGGCTGATATCTCGGTAACAATCTGTCTGCGATGTAATGAATCTGTATCTGTATATGAATCTGAAATCTGCATGTTTTCTGAATGGCATACGCACGCACGCATCTGCATTTACGTAGCTTACTGAGATTTCAATATCTCATATGTGTCTGAATGGTGTAGGTGACGTTCTAGGTTACGTTGACCCAGGTGAGGATGATATTCCTTCCCCTGATGTAGGAGCAGCTGATGGATGATGCTCGTGAGAGTGCGCTGGGTAGTCGAGGCGCGATATGACCCGTGGGGATGTATGTATGGACTCTGGGGTTATTTTGAAATGTTTTGAACTGATAATCGTATAGAGTATTTTAGGTTGTTTGGATCTGGATAGGAGTTAGAAAATATTTTGGTAATTGCATGTAAAACACTTTGGTTTAAACTGTTTTAATAAACGTTATGAAGTGTTTTGATTCGTTTTGGGATTGGTACGGGTAAGCTCGGTTTTTAGAGCTATCCACGCAGTTTGACTTCGCAAAGTCCGCTGTAAGTCGGTTGAGTTAAAATATAAATCGAGTGGGTTTAAAGAGGAGAAAAAGATGAGAAAGGGATAAGGAATAGGAAATTGGGTAAAGAATTTGTGAAGGGTTGCTCTCTAGAAATTTCATTTCCAGAGAGCTATGTATTTTGCCAAGCCTTTTGATGAAGGCAATGGCGACTGGAGGCAACGAATGCAGACAGGCAGGCAGGCAGCGACCGATCGCTGCAAGGCAGCGATCAGGTGCGCTGCCAGTAGCGCTTATGCGCTGCATAATGCAGCGATCGTGCGCTGCATTATGCAGCGCACGCAACGATCGAGCGCTGCAAATTGCAGCGCCCGGTCGCTGCTGCCTTATCGAGGGCAGAATTGCGATTCTGCCCTCCCTTCTTGTTATTTGTTTTTAAAAGTTTTTAATAAATGTTTTTAAGTTTTAATTATTTATTAAAGGTATGTTTTAAATGCTTTTAAAGTTCAGTTTTAATTCCGATTTCAGTTCCGATTTCAACCTCAGTTTAGATTACACAGTAAGTTTTATTTAAAGAATAGAAAAGTAAAAAGTATAAAAAAAAATAATACGGAAAATATGGGTACGGTACTAGGGGTGTTACATTTATGGTATCAGAGCCCCCGGGTTTTAAAATCGATTCTGTAGACTGCTCGACTACACAGCCACTACGCGGACGTCCTTCATCAACTGTAAGTCTGTTTATAGCTTTGTTTGATTTTGTTTCTTAGGATTATTTGTTTTAAATTTTATAGGAGCTTTATAATTATGGTTCGAGGAAGGGATCCTAGGGACGACATCCTGGATCGGTTTACGGAGTTAGTAGACTGCCAGTCCCAGCACATAGACCAACAAGCTCAGCTCATACGTAGGCAATTTCGTCAGCTCGAGGGATTGACGAACCGAGGTGTCCTAAGAACCCTAGGGGTGGCCGCTCCCAATAACCAGGGTACAAAGAGGACGGGCAAGGAAGAGATCAGACAGAGCCGACGGAAACGCGTGCGAAGAAGTTATCAAAGACCTCTGTGTCCTGTGTGCCAGAAGAAGCACCGTGGCGATTGTAGGACAGGCACAGATAAATGCTTTCGATGTGGAGAGAATGGTCATTTCGTCAAAGATTGCCCAAGATCGGGCCGAGATCAACCAGGTACAGGCCAACGGGGCATGAATCAGAGAAACGATACCCAAAAGTTGCCTACCTCGACTAGAGAAGAAGAAACTACCCAACCTTCGGCAGTTACAGGTAGAGTTTTAATTTGAATATTTATTAGGATAAAAAATATATATATATATATATATATTATAGTGAAAAAGGGGTATAGGGTAAGAGTTCGAAGCAATAGTAAGGTAACAAACAGGAGAAGGTTTATGGATAGAGAGGTAAGAGAATAGTAGGAGATGGGCAAGAAGAGTTTTGAGTGAACCTCGATGATAAGACGGTAAGTAGATGTTAGACCATATAGGCCTTATAGAATGAGAGTTATGTAGTAATAAGGTTAGCTTGACTTACCCGTGAAAAGTTATACACTTAGATTTTGTTACTGTTAGAGTCACACATCTTACGGGATGTAGGATTTAAATTTATAGGAAATGAACCCTAGTTGACGAAACTCAAACCCTTAGAGTTTTAAGGTGTAAAGAAGTAAGGAGTAATTTAAACTAAGATGTAAGAGTGTATTTGGAAATACTTTAGGCTGTCAAGATATACTAAGTGGAATTAAGTAGGTAAGAAAATTTAGCAAGAACTTGTATACCCTACATTCGTGAAAAAGATTTAAGTAATTAGACAAAATCATAGTCCAGAGCTTACCTAGTGTTGTTATGGAAAGGATATGAGAGTAACCATTATGGTTGTGGTGTAGATGGATGTGATAGATCAATACGAGTCGCGGATATAAGAATTAAGTGATCGGGTAAGGGTGATCGTATCGACCAATATAGAGGCAAGGAATAACGAGAGTTACTCCGAGTTATAAAATTATTAAATCCCGAAGCGCTAGAGAATTGAAATCATGTGCATATGGATACTCTAGATACTGGAATTGGCTGATCTATAGGAAAAGGATACCACCTTAGATACCTTAGAAGACTAATCCATAAAGAAATATATTGAATCTGTAAGAAGCATATAGCCGACAAACTAGGTGAGAGAATTAATGAATTTAAGATTTATTAATGAGTAATAGACGTCAGACCATTGGTGTTACTTAAATGAGGATAGAAAACAAAAGCATAGGAGCTAAGGTTTTGAACGTGGTAACTACTGAGGAAAAATATAGCACTTCAGATTTAAGGTTATACTTATGAGTTCAAAGTAGTCTGAATGACCGTAGAGAGGATAGAGATGCAATAGAGAAGGTTTACAGTGGGTATAGTTTCAGTTGAGAACTGCAAACGTAGGACTCACCTCTGGCATGGAGGTAGAAACGACAGTGTTCGGTGATCCGGGAGGGTTAAACCTTAACGAAAAGAAGTTTCTGAATCCTTCTCTTGGAAAAATAGAAGGAGAAGAATTGAAAATCTGAAGAGAATCGAAACAAGAGAGTGAACTTATCATCAACAAGTTTGTAAACGAGTAGACTGATGAACGAGTTATTGTGCAAGAGCCAAGCGAAATAATTAGAACCCGACTAAAAAGGATTTAGACCATCGGGAAATTAAGAAAAGTCTATGCACGGCATTTGAGATAAGTACGGGGGATCGTAGATCCAATGAAGAGTTAAGATTGACTAGTGTCGTACGAATTGTGAGCTTTGCAATTTTAAAGAGTATGACTCTTATTTGACAAATCGAGACCGATGGATACATAAGTGACTTAAGGTTAGAAGGAGTGGTTTAGAGCAAATCCACAGCGAGACTTAGAGACTTTACTGTGCTCGAGGTTAATGGAGATTCGAGTTAGATAATCGAGCGTATTGTAGAAGGCATAAGCGTTTCAGTAAGACATAGTAATGGAACTCATGAAGGCGACTTAGAGTAAAACGTGGTATTTATGGGACTTAATTTGCAAGTGAGCATTAACCTTAAGATAGTAACAACTTAAACTCTTAGTTAAACCTGTTGACGCCAGAATGTAATTTCGGAGATGTAGTTGGAATGGAAGGAGTAGGTTGTGGGAACTGCATCGAAGCAGGGGTTGAGGTTGATAAGTTACTCGAGGAGGAATGTGACGTGGGATATCACAGATAGGATACCTGAGAAGTATAAAGAAGTGAAATTCTAGTTGGGAAGCTCACATAGAAATAGTTATTAAGACCCGTGAAGTATCAAAGGAAGGATACTGTAACACCCGACATTTCGGCCAGGTGATTTTCTGACCATTTTCATTGTCACCCTCTTATTTAACCTTTATGATTTAAATTTAATGTTAAGATAAAATTATTACAAGTTGAGTAAAACTAGGTTGGGTGGCAGTTTTGTAATTAAAATTTATGGGTTCGGTATAAATAGGAAATGGAAACCTTAAACCTCATTTATTACCACTGTAGCCGACATTCCCTCTCGGCGATTCCTTCTCTCCCAAGCTTTTACTCTCGGCTATCAGAACCTCCCCTTGCCGACGGCTGGTTTCAGCCTGCTTTTCTCTGCAATCCGCACCCGAGGTATGAAATGGACAATGTAGTCATTTATTAGTGATTAAAGCTCTGCTTTCAACTCGGCATTTGAGTTCGGATTTCTAACAGTGGCCGAGTAGTTTTAGACTCTTTTAAGTCTGAGAGTAGAAATGTCATCCCAAATCGATTCTGAACATTTTAAAGTAACCAACTCGGATTTAATCAATGGTAAAACCTGTCCACCTAGTTTCGGATTTCAGACTGCAGTGTGTCAAACAGTGGAATCGGAATGACTTTAGCTGTTAGATTCTAAGATGACTTTCGAGTAGAACTTTTAGGACTTTATTTTAACTACTGTAATGTGGAATGTTTTAGGTGAAGAAGTTGAAGAGAAAGTGATTCAAGTTGCTAAGGAATCCAGGTAAGTGAATGTACTAAGTTTCCGGCCAATAGGGCCCTACATCAAAGGATTATGTTACATTTAGTGAACGTTGTCAGCTATAAGTTCGATGAAATGTCGATGGATATGATTCTGGTATTCTGATATACTCCCCTGTCTTAGTTCGATGATTAAGTGCATTTATGTTATGCATCATGTTTTACTTCTCAAGCATATGAAAATGTTTTGAAACATGTTTTCTCATGAATAAAATAAGAAGATAAAACTTATGCAACGTGGTTAAGTGAGGGTTGGGGGTCGTTCGGCGTATGTCACAGTCCGCAGTAGGACATATGAATACGACCCGCAGTAGGGACCATGATCAAACTCACTGTCGAACCCCCTTTACCAGCACAAATCCTCTCTTAATCCACATAATGTAATGAAGAATACGAATGATGAATATGAGCATATCCATGAATGATGATTATGATCAATGAATACGAGATACGATTATGAATGATGATTAAGACTAAGTACACGAAAAGAAAAGACTCATGAGCATGTTTTTCTCCAAGTTATGCATTCATGAACTCATAATAGTTTGCATTCCTTACTAAGCCTTAGGCTTACAGTTACACCTTATGATGTAGGTGAAGAAATATCAGGTGAGGATTTCAAGATTGATGAAAGTGTCTGAGTTCGGTTGCTGGAAGTGATCAGGGTGGAAAATCTGTGGCTGGATGGCGAACATGACTCTCTGGGTTAAGCTTTTAAGATTTTAATAATGTTTATGAACAAGGAAGTCTAAGTATGATGAGTTTACTTGCGAATATTGAGCTTTAAGTCTGTCTAATATGAGTACTGAGTCTGAAAATATTTGTGAAGATATAGAATGAGTTATTTTACCTAAGTCTTCCGCTGTGTGAGTTTGAATGAATTTATGGATTATTCCGATGAGTTTTGGCCATTAAGATTTAAGTTACGAGGTCTACGTTTATCTAGATAGAAGTCTGAGAAAACCAGGATGTCTTCCGCTGAGGAATATTGGAGGGAATGAGTTTGTCTACCGGCTGACGTCATCGGAAGAGGAAAAGTATTTGTCTTCCGGCTGACCTGACGTCATCGGTAGAAGAAATGTGATGGAAGTCGGGAGAGTTTGTCTTCCGGCTGACGTCATCGGAAGAGGAAAAGTATTTGTCTTCCGGCTGACGTCATTTGTCTTCCGGCTGACGTCATCGGAAGAGGAAAGTATTTGTCTTCCGGCTGACGTCATCGGTAGAAGAATTGTGATGGAAGTCGGGTAGGTTTGTCTTCCGACTGACGTCACCGGTAGAGGAAGTGAGTTCCTTGTCGTTTACTCACCGGTAGAGGAAGTGAGTTCTTTGTCGTTTATTGACCGGTAGAGGAAGTGAGTTTTAATGAACCACGCGAGGTTTTAATTGATCACACGGGTTGCACGTGACTGTCGGCAGATGCAAATATGTGTGCCTGCCGATAGATGTTTAATGAATCATGTGGGATGCACGTGCTGACCGGCAGATCAACTAGAAGCTCGTCGTTTAGTGATCGGCAGGAGTGAGAGTTATAATGGATATATTCAGTGAATTGAATGAGATGTTTTAAGTTATGTTAAGTCAAAAAAAAATATAGATGAATAAATATGTGGACTATTATGATCAAGTTACGTCACGAGTTTAGTAACAAACCGAGTTTAAGGATTCGGGGCGTTACAGATACAATTTGGATGTTAATGACCAAGAGGTTGCACAGGAGCACTACTAGAGGAATGTAGGACTGAGATGTTAGAAGTAGAGACTGAGGATTAGACCAACGAACTTGTGCACCAGAGTGGTTTGCAACTCCGATCTAGATATGTATATATATATGTAGAAATTTTATACTCGATGGGTGGGTAATCGAAGGGTAATTAAAAGGAATTTAATGATGGAATAAGAGAATTAAGAAGGCCTTAAGGGCGTGAAATGGTTAGGTACGTGTTCAGTAGACACGAGATTAGGAAAGTTAGAAACTAAAGGAACTTAATTTAAGGAGTTGAAGTTAGAATACATAGGAGTTTGGAATACAATCTGGGTGTTGTTTGTGATCCTTGAACGCTAGTCAACCAAGTGACGTTTAGAAGTTGATGTTATTTCAAGGATTGAGGCTAGAGACAATTTTGGTAGAGACCAATTGATAAGTTGGAAAGTTTAACGTCTTGGGTGATTAAATATAGACCAACGTGTGCTTGTGTCGGTTGGTGACAAGTACACAGTTAGAGAACGTTTGATCATAGGATTAGAAGAGTTGGTAAGATTTGGATGTGTAGACGATTGATGTGTTTAGGCCCATTGAAAGTAAGGAGTATGGTTATGAGGCTAATGTGGGAGTTCAGTTGGTGTTCATCCCGACGGTAGGTAGAGTCGATGGGGTTATGATGAGATTTGGGTTACGACCAAGAAATTTGATGATATATAGGCGTTCGATTTGGCTGGCGTTGGGGAGCTTGGACGTAGCTCAGACCTTAGTGAACGACAGAGGAAAGATGCTGATAAAAAGAGAACTTTGAAATTGTGTTATTAGAAGATGTAATCTGTGAGTGATTTAGTGAGAGTCAAAAGTCGATGCATGCGCAAATATTGAAGTGACGATTGGAGAATTGGAAATTTGATTATGTTCCATACTTGAGTGAGGTCGCGTGCGATCAAATCGAAAGTGGGGGAATATAGAATTAAGGCTAATATGAGGGATTATAGTGATGAGTTTTGGTTTAGAACCACGAAGAATGGCCGTGAGTACAGACGATAAATCGAAATGAAATGTCGCAAGACGTGAGACGTTAATATCAAGGACTATAAGCTGTGGTAAATTTTGTTGACAAAATTCTAAATAAGGTGCGTGGAATGTAATATCCGGCCTGTACAAGTTTTTGGATTTAATATATTATTCAATATATTATTATATAATGACATTTTTGGTAAATATGTCAAATCAGGTAAGTTTCGCAAACGGAAAGTGTCATGATGATCCTAACAAATAATTGGAATTTTAAGGAAATTACGAGAATTTTCAGAGTTTAAACGCTATATTTCGAGTAATTGTGTTTCTCGAAACTTAAAGGACGTTTTAGTAAAAATAGTAAATGAAGTCCAAATTGCGAACGGACAGTTTTAATAAAGCCCTGGTGATAAATATGAGTTATTGGCAAAATATGGAATTTTCAAGAATCCGAATCGTTGGACGATTAACGAAACGAACGATGAAACGAATTGAATTAAGTGAGAAGGGCAAAATGGTAATTTGAAAATCAATTTTTATTTAAACATCACAAATTCTTTCTCTCCCTCACTTTCTCTCTTTTCTTCTCTGGATCGCACGACAGAGAGCTCCCTCCACTCTCGGCTGCCGACACCGATCAACATTTCGACCTCCGTCCGACCTCCGTTCGTTCCGATTTCTTCACGGTTTCTCCTCCTCTCGCTACCCTAGGTATGCAGCTTCGGTCTTCGAGCGTTTATTTCGAGTTTTACGGAGATTTAGTTAATTAGGGTTTCGATCGGTTTTCGTTAAAAACGCGAATTAGGGTTTGTAATTAATAGGTTAGCCTTGATTAAGTACGTATTGAACGTATTGGACATTATTGGACGAGGAAAAATCAATTTGAGAAAAAGTTAAAAATTGGTAGATTTCCGAGTTTTTGAGAAAAACTCGTTAATCGGAATTCCAGGTTATCGAGCACTATGTCGTTGTTAAATACTTCGAATTATTAAGTTGGAATTTTAGGAAATTCATTAGTTAAGGATTTCGTAATTTGGACGTTTATAATTCAAATTGGGTTTAACTACGAATATCGTGTTTTCCTCAGACACACGACTCCCGTGGACAAAGCTCGAGATTCTGCGCGCCCAAGGTAAGTTTTCGTGACTTACTTTGACCAATCGGTCTACACCATACTTCGATGTCGTATCGAGGATCCATGAAGAGTTGTTTGTTTAATCTGCTTTTGGTTGGGTAGTTAGGTTTAATTGTTTATAGGTTAGTTTATTTCGGTCTTGATGGTATTCATGTGTTTGTTTATTGTATGGTTACATTATGCTTATAACTGTTCATGCATCATGTGTTTCAAAATGGCATGAAAATGGATTTCTGCACAAGTTTTCAAATGAAATGAATAATGAACGAAAATACGTAATCTGTATCTGGTTACGCGAGATGGGGCTCAGGCATGGCTGTAGGGTTTGAGAGCATGTACCCCCCTCCTCTAAATCGAAAGTGGTAGTCCGACCGCGGGATGTATCCTTTCCATTTATAGGGCTGATATCTCGGTAACAATATGTCTGCGATGTAATGAATCTGTATCTGTATATGAATCTGAAATCTGCATGTTTTCTGAATGGCATACGCACGCACGCATCTGCATTTACGTAGCTTACTGAGATTTCAATATCTCATATGTGTCTGTATGGTGTAGGTGACGTTCTAGGTTACGTTGACCCAGGTGAGGATGATATTCCTCCCCCTGATGTAGGAGCAGCTGATGGATGATGCTCGTGGGAGTGCGCTGGGTAGTCGAGGCGCGATATGACCCGTGGGGATGTATGTATGGACTTTGGGTTATTTTGAGATGTTTTGAACTGATAATCGTATAGAGTATTTTAGGTTGTTTGGATCTGGATAGGAGTTAGAAAATATTTTGGTAATTGTATGTAAAACACTTTGGTTTAAACTGTTTTGATAAACGTTATGAAGTGTTTTGATTCGTTTTGGGATTGGTACGGGTAAGCTCGGTTTTTAGAGCTATCCACGCAGTTTGACTTCGCAAAGTCCGCTGTAAGTCGGTTGAGTTAAAATATAAATCGAGTGGGTTTAAAGAGGAGAAAAAGATGAGAAAGGGATAAGGAATAGGAAATTGGGTAAAGAATTTGTGAAGGGTTGCTCTCTGGAAATTTCATTTCCAGAGAGCTAAGTATTTTGCCAAGCCTTTTGATGAAGGCAATGGCGACTGGAGGCAACGACTGCAGACAGGCAGGCAGGCAGCAACCGATCGCTGCAAGGCAGCGATCAGGTGCATTGCCAGTAGTGCTTATGCGCTGCATAATGCAGCGATCGTGCGCTGCATTATGCAGCGCACGCAGCGATCGAGCGCTGCAAATTGCAGCGCCCGGTCGCTGCTGCCTTATCGAGGGCAGAATTCCGATTCTGCCCTCCCTTCTTTTTATTTATTTTTAAAAGTTTTTAATAAATGTTTTTAAGTTTTAATTATTTATTAAAGGTATGTTTTAAATGCTTTTAAAGTTCAGTTTTAATTCCGATTTTAGTTCCGATTTCAACCTCAGTTTTGATTACACAGTAAGTTTTATTTAAAGAATAGAAAAGTAAAAAGTATAAAAAAAAAATAATACGGAAAATATGGGTACGGTACTAGGGGTGTTACATCATCGACGCGACTTCGACGTACGGTGTAGGCCAATCGGCCATAGTAAGGCAATTTCAAGCTCCGTCCACGAGCGTTGTTTACCTAAGACAATTTCATAACAATTGTCGTTAAAATGAGTTTAAACCATTAAACGTCCAAACTAATGAAACCTTAACTAAGGAAATCTCCTAAAACTCTAATTTAACTCTCTGGGGCATTTCATTGAGCAACTTATGCTCACCAATAACCAAAACTCCATTAATGGAGATTTCTAAATTTTCCAACAACACAAAATCCACATTAATGACCATTGATTCGTCCAACTACTTCCAATGCCCATAAATACGTTCACCAAGGTCATAAATAAGGCAACCCTAGCCATTTCTAGCATAACCTAAATATTTCGCGAAAACCCTAAACGAAACTCTAACCGTTAAACAACCCGAAAATTACGAATAAACTTTTCAAAACCGTAGAACCTTACCTAGAATGTCGTTTGAGGAAGAAATCGCAAAGAACAGATGTCGATCGGAGGAGAAATCGTTGTCGGAGAAGGAACTGCGTGAGAGGCGATGAAAAATCGCCTGGAGAGAAAATGCAGATAAGAGTTTGGCGTGGAGTGTTGGAGAAGAAGAGAAAAGTTTGCTTTTAATTAAATTTTGAATTTTCAAATTACTATTTCGTCCTTCGACTCGCTATTTAGCTAACGATCCGTTTTCTCCA
This sequence comes from Begonia masoniana, assembly GCA_022432975.1. Classification (NCBI taxonomy): domain Eukaryota; kingdom Viridiplantae; phylum Streptophyta; class Magnoliopsida; order Cucurbitales; family Begoniaceae; genus Begonia; species Begonia masoniana. The sequence goes on along the minus strand of CM039503.1, from coordinate 32,042,134 downwards.
AATTTCCTTATTATTAATTTGGATTCTAATAACGCTCTCTGCTCGCAAGACAGACTTAATTTGACATATTTACGAAAATGTCATTATATTTTGGAATACTAAAATCCCGATAAAACTAGGTGTTACACGATTTGTTACAAAAGAACTGAACGTATCAAGAAAATGAGGTTCACTGTTACATGACTTGTGGTTAGAACCTAAGTTATCCATTTTACCATCAAGGTTTTAACTTGAAGTGCTGAGAACGACGTGTATTGAGGACCCAATAAGCATCATGGACGCGTAATTAAGACTTAGCAATGCGTTTGATGAAGTATAAGAAACTTCACTTCAATCGATTTGCTCCAAAAGAACTAAACGTATCAAGCAAATGAGATTCACTGTTACATGACTTGTGGTTAGAACCTAAGTTATCCATTTCACCGTAAAGGTTTTAACTTGAAGTGATGAGAACGACGTGTATGGAGGACCAAATAAGCTTAATGGACATGTAATTAAGACTTAGTAATGCGTTTGATGAAGTATAAGAAACTTCACTTCCTTGTGGTTAGAACCTAAGTTATCCATTTTACCATCAAGGTTTTAACTTGAAGTGATGAGAACGACGTGTATTGAGGACCAAGACAGACACTACATCGGCACACGGTAACAATTAACAGGACTTAGGCAATGCTGTTTGCCCCCCCATGAACGTATGATAAGAAACTTCCACTTCACTCGGATTTAGCCCTCCAAAACGGAAACCACTAAAGTATCCAAGCCAATGAGATTCACTGTTACATGACTTGTGGTTAGAACCTAAGTTATCCATTTCACCTTCAAGGTTTTAACTTGAAGTGATGAGAACGACGTGTATTGACGTCCCAATAAGCTTCATGGATGTGTATTTAAGACTTAGTATGCGTTGATGCGACACGTATAGAATTCACTTCAATCGATTTGTTCTAAAAAAACTAACGTGTCAAGCAAATGAGGTTTACTGTTACATGACTTGTGGTTAGAACCTAAGTTATCCATTTCACCTTCAAGATTTTAACTTCAAGTTATGAGAACGACGTGTATTGACGTCCCTATAAGATTCATGGACGCATATTTAAGACTTAGTAATTCGTTTGATGTAGTATAAGAAACTTCATTTCAATCGATTTGTTCTAAAAGAACTAAACGTATCAAGAAAATGAGGTTCACTGTTACATGACTTGTGGTTAGAACCTAAGTTATCCATTTAACCTTCAAGGTTGTAACATGAATTGATGAGAATGACATGTATTAAGGTCCCAATAAGCTTCATGGTCGCGTAATTCAGACTTATTAATGCGTTTGATGAACTATAAGAAACTTCACTTCAATCTATTTGTTCCAAAAGAACTGAACGTGTCAAGCAAATGAGATTTACTGTTATACGATTTGTGGTTATAACCTAAGTTATCCATTTCACCTTCAAGGTTTTAACTTGAAGCTATCAGAACAACGTGTATTGACGTCCCAATAAGCTTCATGGATGTGTATTTAAGACTTAGTAATTCATTTGATGAAGTATAAATGTAATACCCGGCTGTACGGAATATTATTATTTTAATGTAAATGTCATTTTTGTAAATATGTCAAATCAAGTCTATTTTGTGAAAAGAAAGCGTTATTATGATCCTAATGATTAAAAATGATTATAAGAAAATTTTTGGAATTTTAGAAGTTTAACGCTAAATTTTACGAGAATTACGTTTCTCGTGATATAAAGAATACTTCGGTAAAAATAGTAAACGAGGTCCGAATTACAAACGGACAGTTTTAATGGGACCCTTATAATGAGTTGAAGTTATTGGTGAATTAAGGAAATTTAGAGAAGCTGAATCGTTAGAAAATTAACGAAACGAAGGACGAAACAAATAGAACATCAAAGGAAGGGCAAAATAGTAATTTGCCAAGTTAATATTATAAAAATATGGAAAACTTTCTTCTTCTTCACGGCTTCAATTTCTTCTCCCTGCGATCTCTCCCTCTCCTCGCGGCGATTCCTCCATCTCCGATCGCCTCGTTTTCTTCGCATTTTCTTCTCCAAACTCGACCCTAGGTACGATTCTAAGGTTTTAGCAAAGTTTATTTCATTTTTTACGTAGTTTAAACGATTAGGGTTCGTTTAGGGTTTCGTAAAAAAACGGGGTTTATTGCTAGAAACCGATAGGTTTACCTTAGTTGTGAATATAATGGACGTATTGAACGTTATTGAACGAAGTTAAATCGATTTAGGACGAATAATTAGAGATTGACGAATTTTCGAGTTTTGGGGGAATTTCGTTAATGGCGGTACAAATTATCGAACATTAATTGGGTGTTAAAACGCTTCGAGTAGTTAAGTTCATTTTTTAGGGAATTTCTTTAGTTAAGGTTTCATTAAATTTGAACGTTTAATAGTTTAAACGCGTTTTAACGACAAAATTTTGAAATTGCATTAGGTGAACAACGCTCGTGGAAGGAGCTTCAAGTTCAACGTGCATGAGGTAAGTTCTGGTGACTTACTCTGGCCGATAAGCCTACACCGTATGTCGAAGTCGTCTCGAGGAGTTTTGGTGATGTGTTTATTTAATTATTTCAGTTGGGTAGTTTAGGTTCGGTTGTTCTATAAGATGTTTGATATAGTTTTTTGATTGTATTCGTAGAGTTTTAATGGTATGCTCTTTATGTATGTTTATGTTTATATTGAACTGCTCATGCATCATGGTTTTAAAAATGTCATGAAAATGAATTTACGCACGGATTTCATGAAAAGAACATGCATTGTAAAGGAAAGTAAAATATCACAGTAAACAACCATGACATGGGGTTATCGGGGATGAGGTTAAGACTTGGCGTTCCGTGAGAGCAAGATTAGTCGCTGCAATATGCAGCGACTGGTCGCTGCATTATGCAGCGCGAGCAGCGATCAATCGCTGCTCTCCTTCCTCCACAAAATGTCGATTCTGCCCTCCCAAGTTTTTGATTTTGTTTTTATTAATTATTCATGTTTTAAGTTTTTATTTAATAAATTGTTAAATGTTTTGTTTTAAATGAATTAAGGACCCGATTTTAGTTTCGATTTCAGTTCTGGTTTCAACTTCAGTTTACATTCCGCGTAAAGTTTATTTAAAGTATAGAGATAAAAAAAAATATGTACGGGAAAATGGGTACAGGATTAGGGGTGTTACAATTATGGTATCAAAGCCCCCGGGTTTTAAAATCGGTTCTGTAGACTGCTCGACTGCACAGCCACTACGCGGACATCCTTCATCAACTGTAAGTCTGTTTATAGCTTTATTCGATTTTGTTTCTTAGGATTATCTGTTTAATTTGTTTTAGGCTTTATACACTATGACTAGAGGAAGAGATCCTAGAGATGACGCGCTAGATCGATTTACGGAGTTGATAGATCGCCAGTCTCAGCATATGGACCGGCAAGCGCAACAGATTACGGACTTAGTGAATCGGGAGAACCAGAGAGCCCATGATTTGATAGTTCCCAATAACCAAGGCATGCAGAAGTTTCAGGGCCTACGGCCTCCAGTATTTGATGGTCGATCATCGGATCCTACTGTTGCTGAGGAATGGATCCGAGTTATGGAGGATATGTTAGCTTATGCCGAGGTGGGAAACGGGAGCAGGGTGGCGTATGCTACCTTTCACTTAGCGATGGATGCCCGATTCTAGTGGGATTCGATCAAGGTGACGACGGATGTATCTATTATGACTTGGGATCGGTTCAAGTTTCTATTCTTCGATAAGTATTTCAGCCGCACAGTAAGGGTGGCCAAGAGGAACGAGTTTATGCAGCTGAAGTAGACTGGTTCAGTTGCTGATTATATTCGGAAGTTCGAGGCGTTATCCAGATTCGCACCTCGTCTTGTTAGCGATAATGAGGAGAAGGTGCACCAGTTTATGGAGGGACTTAATCCGGAGATTCGGATGCACGTTGTGGTCTCAGGTATTATTGATGTGCCCTATTCTGATATCACGGCCAGAGCTCTGGATATTGAGGCTGCCAGAGCTACTTGTGTTAGACCGAGGGAGCCAACGAAGGGCTTCTTTCGGGAGATCCGTCCTCAGTCACAGAACCGAGGTTTATAGCCTAGAGCACAGCCCCAGCAGCAGCCGAGGGGTGTGAAGAGACCTCTTGAGGGAGGTATTGATCGGGGTAAAGGGAAGCAAGTGCAGGGGGCTTCTCAGATACCGTGGTGCCCCATTTGTCAGAGGGAACACAGTGGTGAGTGCCGTGTTGGCACTAATCGATGCTTTAGATGTGGGGAGCTTGGCCATTACGTCATAGATTGCCCGAAGCCTGGCCGAGACCAGTTAGGTGGAGATCAGAGGAAAGTGACCCCGAGGATCTTCGCATTTATAGAGCCAGCCGATGTTGATGATGATGATCAGCCTTCTGTGATGGCAGGTACTATTCTGATTATGGGTACAGCTGTATTTACTTTGATGGATACAGGAGCTACGCACTCCTTTATATCGATTGCTTGCATGTCTAGACTGAGATTAGTGCCAAAGTTAGCAGAGTGCGAATATAGTGTGATGTTGCCCTCAGGAGAGCGTATGCAGTCACGTCAGATTGTGCAGGGCAATATTGTCTCGGTTGGAAGTAATACCCTCTATGCTCGCCTTATTGTTATGGGCATAGAACACTATGATCTGATCTTAGGGATGGACTGGCTAGCACAGCACTTCGCCACCATCAATTTTCGATCCGGGATGGTGACCTTCCGACCCCCGGGTAAAGCCGAGTTTTCTTATCAGGCGATGAACAGATTGAGTAGCTCGCCTATTTCTTATTCCATGATGGTCAACGAGCAGTTTAAAGGTGCGTGCTCTATTTATTTGGCCTCTGTATTTGATTGTCAGTTGCTCAGCGGAGAAAAGCCGAGCGACATTCCTATTGTCAGAGAGTTCTCTGGGATTTTTCTTGATGACCTTCCCGGATTACCGCCGGACCGGGAGATTGAGTTCACTATTGATGTATATCCTAACTCCGCACCGAGGTTTAAGAACCCATACCGGTTGGCACCAGCAGAGTTGAGAGAGTTGAGGACTCAGCTTGATGAGTTATTAGAGAAAGGTTTCATTCGACCCAGTGTTTCACCCTGGGGTGCGCCTGTTCTATTCGTCAAGAAGAAAGACGGGACCCTCAGGATGTGCATTGATTACAGAGAGTTGAACAAATTGACGGTGAAGAATAAGTATCCACTGCCGTGGATTGATGACTTATTTGATCAGCTACAGGGTGCCCGAGTATTTTCTAGGATCGACCTGCGCTCGGGTTATTATCAGCTGAAAGTCCGGAGGGATGATATTCAGAAGACGGCATTCCGAACGAGGTATGGGCATTATGAGTTCCTTGTCATGTCTTTCGGACTTACTAATGCCCCTGCAGCGTTTATGGATCTAATGAACCGTGTCTTCAAGGAGTATCTGGACAAGTTCGTGGTGATTTTCATCGACGACATCTTGATTTACTCCAAGACGAAGGACGAGCACGAGGAACATCTGAGGATCGTTTTGCAGATTCTGAGTCAACGCCAGCTGTATCCAAAGTTTTCGAAGTGTGAGTTTTGGCTTGACAGGGTGAGCTTCCTTGGCCATATTATATCACAGGACGGAGTTTCTGTGGATCCGAGCAAGATACAGGTGGTCAGAGATTGGCCACAGCCGAAGAACATACGTGAGGTGCGTGGATTCCTCGGATTAGCAGGGTATTATCGGAAGTTTATAGAGAGATTCTCGAAGATCGCACTTCCTCTTACACGATTGACTCGGAAGAACGAGAAGTTTTTATGGTCGGCTACTTGTGATGATAGTTTTATGGAGTTAAAGCAGAGATTGACCACCGCTCCAGTACTGGCGTTACCTGTTGAAGGTGTCAGATACAGTATTTATTGTGATGCATCTAGAGTGGGACTCGGTTGTGTATTGATGCAGGAGGGGAGAGTTATTGCATATGCTTCTCGGCAGCTGAAGCCGTATGAGCAGAATTACCCTACGCACGACCTTGAGTTAGCAGCTGTGGTCTTCGCACTGAAGATATGGAGACATTATTTATATGGGCAACAGTGCGAGATATTTTCTGACCACAAGAGCCTGAAGTATTTATTTACGCAGAAGGAGCTGAACATGCGACAGAGACGATGGCTTGAGTTCGTCAAGGATTATGATTTTGATATCAAGTACCATCCGGGGAAAGCGAACAAGGTTGCTGATGCCTTGAGTAGAGTGCCTTCTGCGAGTCAGCCTTCACTAGCAGCGATGTCAGTTACGCTGCGGTCTGAGATTGAGAGATTCGATGTGGAGATAGTGGCTGAGTTGTCCAGTATGCTCGCCAGCATTTCTCTCAGGCCGACTATTCTTGGTCGTATATGTGAGGCTCAGCAGAGTGATTCGGAGTGTATGGAGCTTCGATCGAGTATGACCTTGGGAGACTCGTCGGATTTCCATTTATCTGACGATGGTATTCTGAAGTTCAGGCATAGGTGGTACGTGCCTAGTGATGAGGATCTGAAGAAGGAGATATTGGCCGAGGCACATTCTTCGGCATATTCTGTGCACCCGGGGAGTACCAAGATGTACCGGGATTTGAAACAGCACTTCTGGTGGCCGAACATGAAGAGGGAGGTTGCCAAGTACGTTGAGACCTGTTTAGTATGTCAACAGGTGAAGGCAGAGCACCAGAGACCGGCCGGAACGTTATTACCACTGCCGATTCCGGAGTGGAAGTGGGAGCAGATCTCCATGGATTTCATTGTGGGGCTCCCGAGGACTACGAGAGGCCATGACGGCATTTGGGTTATTGTGGACCGATTGACAAAGTCGGCTCACTTTTTGTCTGTGAAGATGGCATCATCTATGGATCAGCTCGCCGAGCTTTACGTGTAGGAGATTGTCAGACTGCATGGAGTGCCAGTCTCTATTGTCTCAGACAGAGATCTGAGATTCACGTCGAAGTTCTGGAAGAGTTTGCACAAAGCTATGGGGACTCAGCTTAATTTCAGCACGGCATTCCATCCTCAGACTGATGGTCAGACAGAGAGGACGAATCATATTCTTGAGAATATGCTCAGAGCTTGTGTGCTGGAGTTTCAGGGATCGTGGAGCCGCTATTTACCACTGATTGAGTTCTCGTACAACAACAGCTTCCAGGCTACGATTGGCATGGCTCCATATGAGGCGCTGTATGGTCGCAAGTGTAGGTCTCCGTTATATTGGGACGAGGTTGGCGAGGCCAGCATCGTCGGTCCAGAGATTCTACAGCAGACGGCAGAGAAGATTGCCATTATCCGACAGCGTATCGAGGTAGCTCAGAGCAGACAGAAGAGCTATGCTGACACTAGACGGAGAGAGCTAGAGTTTGAAGAAGGTGACGAGGTCTACCTTAAAGTTTCTCCGTTCAAAGGCGTGGCGAGATTTGGAAGGAGGGGTAAGTTAAACCCTCGTTATGTGGGGCCCTTTCCTATTCTGAAGAGGATCGGGAAGATGGCGTATCGACTACAGCTTCCGGCTTCTATGGAGAGTATCCACGATGTATTTCACGTATCTATGCTTCAGAGATGTTTACGTGATCCATCGCACGTCGTGGAGGCTACAGAGATCGAGGTACAGCCTACCTTGACGTACGAGGTGGGGCCGGTACGCATTTTGGAGCATTCCACCAAAGTCTTACGCAACAAAGAGATTCCACTGGTCAAAGTCTTGTGGCGCAACCACGAGGTGGAAGAGGCTACGTGGGAGCAACAGCAAGATGTGATGACTAAATATCCTGAGCTATTTGTATGATTTAATTTTGTGGACAAAATTCTAAATAAGGTGGGTAGAATGTAATATCCGGCTTGTACGGATTTTTGGATTTAATATATTATATTCATATTTTATTATATAGTGACATTTTTGCTAAATATGTCAAAGCAAATCAGTTTCGCAAACGGAAAGCTTTATTAGAGTCCTAACGATTAATTGGAATTTTAGGAAATTTACGGGATTTTTCGGAGATTAAACCCTATATTCCGAGTAATTACATTTCTCGTAATATAAATGATGTTTTAGTAAAAATAGTAAACGAGGTCCGAATTGCGAACGAATAGTTTTAATAGGACCTAAATAATGAATAAGGGCTATTGGCAAGATAAGGAAATTTGGTGAAACCGAATAGCTAGCCGATTAACGAAACGAAGGACGAAACAAATAGAATTAAGTACGAAGGGCAAAATGGTAATTTGGAAAGTTAATTTTTATTAAAAACATCACAGCTCCTCTTCCTTAGCCATTTCCACGCCTGAAGCTTCTTCCTTCAATTTTCTCTCGGCCTCCTCTCTGCCCGCGCGATTCCTTCGACAATTCCGACCTCCGTTCTTCCTCAGTTCTTCGTGATTTCTCCTCCAATCGCATTCCTAGGTATGAATCTATGATTCTATAGCATTAGTTTTCAATTCTCGGATTGTTTTAAAGTTAGGGTTTCGTTAGGGTTTTATTAGAAATCGCGATTTAGGGTTCGTAATTAATAGGTTAGCAGTGATTAAGTATATATTGAACGTATTGGACGTTATTGGATGAAGTTAAATCAATTTGTGAAAAAGTTAAAAATTAGGGATTTTCGGGTTTTAGGGAAAAACTCGTAAATTGTAGTTTCGAGCTATCTATCGAAGATTGTTCATCGCTATGCTTCGAATAATTAAGTTAGGAGTTTTAAGAAATTCTTTAGTTAAGGTTTCATTAATTTGGACGCTTAAAAGCTTAAACTCGTTTTAATGTCGATGTGGTGTTTTGTCTCAGACACACGACTCCCGTGGACGAAGCTTGAGATTCAGCGCGCTCAAGTTAAGTTCTCGTGACTTACTCTGACCGATTGGTCTGCACCGTACTTCGATTTAGCGTCGAGGATCTTAGAGGATGGATTGTTTTAATTGCTTTGGTTGGGTAGTTAGGTTTAAACGTTTTGTAGGTTATTTCATTTACAGTCTTGATGGTACGCATGCTTGTTTGTTTACTTTTATATTGAACTGTTCATGCACACGTATTTTAACTTTGCATGAAAACGAATTTCTGCACTGCATGATGTTTTCTGAAAACCATGTGGCCCAGAAATTAGGGGCTCTTGATCTATCGTGCGGGCCGATTAAGGGTCTGGCCGATACCACATCTCATGTACTGTAATTAATGAACGTAATCTGTTATCTGGTCACGCGAGGTGGGGCTCAGGCACGGCTGTACGTGTTGTAAGCGTGTATCCCCCTCCTCTAACCGCACGGGGTAGTCCGACCGCTGGATGGGCCCCCTTCGGTTAGGGGGATGAGATCTCGGTGATATACTGTCTGCGACGCTCTGTTATGCATGATTTCTGAACTCCATGTGCACTGCACGCATCTGCATTTACGTAGAATTTACTGAGCTTGTTAGCTCATAGGTGTCTGTATGGTGTAGGTGACGTTATAGGTGACATTGAGCCAGGTGAGGACGACGTTCCTCCTCCTGACGTATGACGCAGTTGACGGAGAATGGCCCGTGGGAGTGTGCTGAGCAGTCGGTGCGTTTTGACCCGTGGGGATGTCTGTGTGAGTATTTTGTGGGATTTAATGGATGTATAGATGAACAGATTAGGATGTTGGATATGGTTAGATGTTAGGTTCATATTTGATGTTTTAAACGTTTTTTGGAAATCTGTTTATAATCCTTGTTTTTTATAGTTTTTACTGGAACTGCTTGGAATTTGAAACAGGAGGATTAGACAACTTTTAAACGTATCCATGCAGTTCGTTTTTACGAAAGTTTAACATATGTTTAGATCGTTTAATTAGGGTGCTAAGATGAGTAATAAAAGGATGAGAATTTGGGAATTGACTCTCTGGAAATCGGATTACAGAGAGGTAGATATGTCGGTTAGCTCTCTGGAATCTCGGATTCCAGAGAGTGAGATTAGTCGCTGCAATATGCAGCGACTGGTCGCTGCAATATGCAGCGATCAGGCGCAGCATTGTGCAGCGACTGATCGCCGCAATATGCAGCGACTGGTCGATGCATTATGCAGCGATCAGGCGTTGCATTGTGCAGCGACTGATAGCTGCACAATGCAGCGCGAGCAGCGATCAATCGCTGCTCTCCTTCCTCCACAAAATGTCGATTCTGCCCTCCCAAGTTTCTGATTTAGTTTTTATTAATTATTCATGTTTTAAGTTTTTATTTAATAAATTGTTATATGTTTTTTTCAAATGAATTAAGGACCCGATTTTAGTTTCGATTTCAGTTCTGGTTTCAACTTCAGTTTACATTCCGCGTAAAGTTTATTTAAAGTATAGGGACAAAAAAAAATATGTACGGGAAAATGGGTACAGGATTAGGGGTGTTACAGATTTGTTCCAACAGAACTGAAAGTGTAAAGCAAATAAGGTTTACTGTTACATGACTTGTGGTTAGAACCTAAGTTATCCATTTCACCTTCAAGCTTTTAACTTGAAGTGATGAGAACGACGTGTATTGAGGTCCCGATAAGCTTCATGGACGCGTAATTAGGACTTAGTAATGCGTTTGATGAAGTATAAGAAACTTCACTTCAATCGATTTGTTCCAAAATAACTGAACGTATCAAGCAAATGATGTTCACTATTACATAACTTGTGGTTAGAAACTAAGTTATCCATTTAACCTTTAATGTTTTAACTTGAAGTGATGAGAATGACGTGTATTGAGGTCCCAATATGCCTCATGGATGCGTAATTAGGACTTAGTAAAGCGTTTGATGAAGTATAAGAAACTTCACTTTAATCGATTTGTTGCAAAAGAACTGAACGTGTCAAGCAAATGAGGCTTACTGTTACACTACTTGTGATTAGAACCTGAGTTATCCATTTAACCTTCAAAGATTTAACTTGAAGTGATTAGAACGACGTGTATTGAGGCCCCAATAAGCTTCATGGACGTGTAATTCAGACATAGTAATGCGTTTGATGAAATATAAGAAACTTCACTTCAATCGATTTGTTACAAAAGAACTGAACGTATCAAGCAAATAAGGTTCACTGTTACTTGAATTGTGGTTAGAGCCTATATTATCTATTTCACCGTCAAGGCTTTAACTTGAAGTGATGAGAACGACATGTATGGAGGACCCAATAAGCTTCATGGACACGTAATTAAGACTTAGTAATGCCTTTGATGAAGTATAAGAAACTTCACTTCAATCGATTTGTTCCAAAAGAACTGAACGTGTCAAGCAAATGAGGTTTACTGTTACATGGCTTGTGGTTAGAACCTAATTTATCGATTTCACCTTCAAGGTTTTACCTTGAAGTGATGAGAATGACGTTTATTGACGTCCCAATAAGCTTCATGGACGCGTAATTAAGACTTAGTAATGCGTTTGATGAAGTATAAGAAACTTCACTTCAATCGATTTGTTCCAAAAGAACTGAACGTGTCAAGCAAATGAGGTTTACTGTTACATTACTTGTGGTTAGAACCTAAGTTATCCATTTAACATTCAATGTTTTAACTTGAAGTGATGAGAACGACGTGTATTGAGGTCCCAATAACTTCATGGACGTGTAATTCAGACTTAGTAATGCGTTTGATAAAGTATAAGAAACTTCACTTCTATATATTTGTTACAAAAGACTGAATATCAAGCAAATGAGGTTCACTGTTACATGACTTGTGATTATAACCTAGGTTATCTGTTTCACCGTAAAGTTTTTAACTTGAAGTGATGAGAACGACGTGGATGGAGGACCTAATAAGCTTCATGGATGCGTAATTAAGACATAGTAATCCTTTTGATGAAGTATAAAAACTATAATTTCAATTGATTTATTCTAAAAGAACTGAACATGTCAAGCAAATGAGGTTTACTGTCACATGACTTGTGGTTAGAACTTAAGTTATCCATTTCACCTTCAAGGTTTTAACTTGAAGTGATGAGAACGACAAGTATTGAGGTCCCAATAAGCTTCATGAACGCGTAATTAGGACTTAGTAATGCGTTTCCTGAAGTATAAGAAACTTCACTATAATCGATTTGTTTCAAAAGAACTGAACGTGTCAAACGAATGAGGTTTACTATTACATTACTTGTGATTAGAACCTAAGTTATCCATTTAACCTTCAAGGTTTTAACCTGAAGTGATTAGAACGACGTGTATTGAGGTCTCAATAAGCTTCATGGATGCGTAATTCAGACTTAGTAATGCGTTTGATGAAGTATAAGAAACTTCACTTCAATCGATTTGTTACAAAAGACTTGAACATATCAAGCAAATGAAGTTCACTGTTACATGAATTGTGGTTAGAGCCTAAGTTATCTATTTCACTGTCAAGGTTTTAACTTGAGGTGATGAGAACGACAAGTATGGAGGACCAAATAAGCTTCGTGGACACGTAATTAAGACTTAGTAATGCATTTGATGAAGTATAAGAAACTTCACTTCAATCAATTTGTTCCAAAAGAACTGAACGTGTCAAGCAAATGAGGTTTACTGTTACATGACTTGTAGTTAGAACCTAAGTTATCCATTTCACCTTTAAGGTTTTAACTTGAAGTGAGGAGAACGACGTGTATTGAGTTCCCAATAAGCTTCAGGCACGCGTAAGAAAGACTTAGTATTGCGTTTGATGAAGTATAAGAAACTTCACTTCAATCTATTTGTTCTAAAAGAACTGAACGTGTTAAGCAAATGATGTTTACTGTTATATTACTTGTGGTTAGAAAATAAGTTATCCATTTAACATTCAAGGTTTTAACTTGAAGTTATGAGAACGACGTGTATTGAGGTCCTAATAAGCTTCATGGACGTGTAATTAAAACTTAGTAATGTGTTTGATGAAGTATAAGAAACTTCACTTCAATCAATTTGTTTCAAAAGAACTGAACGAATCAAGCAAATGAGGTTCACTGTTACATGACTAGTGGTTATAACGTAAGCTATCCATTTAACCTTCAAGGTTCTAACTTGAAGTGATTAGAACGACGTGTATTGAGATCCCAATAGCTTCATGGACGCATAATTCACACTTAGTAATGCGTTTAGTGAAGTATAAGAAACTTTCACTTCAATTGATTTGTTGCAAAAGAACTGAACGTATCAAGCAAATGAGGTTACTGTTACATGACTTGTGGTTAGAACCTAAGTTATCGATTTCACCTTCAGGTTTAACTTGAAGTGATGAGAACGACAAGTGCCTTGAAGACCCAATAAGCTTCATGGACCGTAATTAAAAATTTGTAATGCGTTTGATGAAGTATAAGAAACTTCACTTCAATCGATTTGTTCCAAAAGAACTGAACGTTAAAGCGAATGAGGTTTACTGTTACACGACTTATGTTAGAATCTAAGTTTTCCATTTCACTTTCGAGGTTTAACTTGAAGTGATGAGAACGACGTGTATTGAGGTCCCAATAAGCTTCATGGACGCGTAATTAAGACTTAGTAATGCGTTTGATGAAGTATAAGAAACTTCACTTCAATCGATTTGTTCCAAAAGAACTGAACGTATCAAGCAAATGAGGTTCACTGTTACATGACTTGTGGTTAGAACTTAAGTTAACCATTTAACCTTCAAGGTTTTAACTTGAAGTTATGAGAACGACGTGTATTGAGGTCCTAATAAGCTTCATGGACGTGTAATTAAAACTTAGTAATGTGTTTGATGAAGTATAAGAAACTTCACTTCAATCAATTTGTTTCAAAAGAACTGAACGAATCAAGCAAATGAGGTTCACTGTTACATGACTAGTGGTTATAACGTAAGCTATCCATTTAACCTTCAAGGTTCTAACTTGAAGTGATTAGAACGACGTGTATTGAGATCCCAATAAGCTTCATGGACGCATAATTCACACTTAGTAATGCGTTTAGTGAAGTATAAGAAACTTTCACTTCAATTGATTTGTTGCAAAAGAACTGAACGTATCAAGCAAATGAGGTTTACTGTTACATGACTTGTGGTTAGAACCTAAGTTATCGATTTCACCTTCAAGGTTTTAACTTGAAGTGATGAGAACGACGTGCCTTGAAGACCCAATAAGCTTCATGGACGCGTAATTAAAATTTTGTAATGCGTTTGATGAAGTATAAGAAACTTCACTTCAATCGATTTGTTCCAAAAGAACTGAACGTATAAAGCGAATGAGGTTTACTGTTACACGACTTATGGTTAGAATCTAAGTTTTCCATTTCACTTTCGAGGTTTTAACTTGAAGTGATGAGAACGACGTGTATTGAGGTCCCAATAAGCTTCATGGATGTGTAATTAAGACTTAGTAATGCGTTTGATGAAGTATAAGAAACTTCACTTCAATCGATTTGTTTCAAAAGAACTGAACGAATCAAGCAAATGAAGTTCACTGTTACATGACTAGTGGTTATAACCTAAGCTATCTATTTAACCTTCAAGGTTCTAACTTGAAGTGATTAGAACAACGTGTATTGAGGTCCCAATAAGCTTCATGGACGCATAATTCACACTTAGTAATGCGTTTAATGAATTATAAGAAACTTTCACTTCAATTGATTTGTTCCAAAAGAACTTAACGTGTAACACCCGACATTTTCAGTCAGGTAATTTCTTTCCTTAAAGAAACTGATTTAACTGTCACCTTTTATCAGCCATTTTATTTTAAATTAGAATTCCAAGTGGTGTGAAACTAGGTTGGGTGGCAAAATTGTAATTAAGATGGATTTTAATTAGTACAAATAGGAAATGGAAATCCTTAAACCTCATTAAAACCTAACAGTAGCCGACATTCCTCTCTTGGCGATTTCCCTTTTCTTCTGAGCTTTTCCTCTCCCTCTCTCTCTCGGCCAGCTACTCCTCCATCGACGATCGATTCTTCAGTCTCCACCCCGACAATCCACGCTCTAGGTAAGACTTAGACAATGTAGTTACTGGTTAGTTACTTAGAGGTCTGTTTTCAGCTAAGACTTGTAGTTTCGGATTCTTCAATGGCTGAGTAATAGTAGTGACATTTGTAATCTGTGGTTAGTTACTAGGTTGAATCTTGTTATTTTTAGGTTCTGGAAGTTAATCTGTGCACACTAGGTGCTCGACTAAGAAGATTTAGAAGTATATATATATATATATGTTAGATTCTAGGATGACTTATGGTTAGAACTTTTAAGATTTTAATTTAACTCTGTAATGTGGAATGTTCTAGGTGAATAAGTCTAAAGAGAAGTGCTCAAGTTTGCTAAGGAAACCAGGTAAGTGAGTGAGTAGGATTCTCGGCCATTAGGGCCCTATATCACAAGGGTACTAAGTTAAAGTTGATTATGATGTCCGAAAGCTGTTTGTGTTATTGTCTGTATGGTTATGATATCTGAGTTAGCAATATGATTTATTGTTGAATGATTGACCTATCCTTTTAGTCTGATGAAATAAGAGTACTCATACTCATGCTTTACGATTGTTTCCTTTTCAAGCATATGAAAATGTTTTAAGTGCATGTTTTCCTTCACGATCAAGATATGAACATGAAACTTATGTAACAAGGATTAAGAGAGGGTTGGGGGCAGTTTGGCGTATGTCACTGTCCAAAAGGTGGACAATGAATATGACCCGCAAGGTACTATGTACACTTTCACTGTCAACCCCCTTTTCGGCACAAATCCACCCTTAATCCACAAGATGTAAACGATGAACAAGAATATGAACAAGAATATGACGAGAAATGATTATGAAAATGTGTTCCTTTCAACTGTGCATTCATGCATACATGTTGGTATTGCACTCCTTACTAAGCATTAGGCTTATAGTTTAATTACCAGGTGAGAATTTCAAACCCAATGAAGATGTCTATTGTGATGACCTGAATATGCACGTATGGGTACGATGGCTGCACGAACTAGAACCCGGATGGCTGTACGTCCGCGCGGGCGAATCGGAAGGTGACGGGTCGTAAAAAGGGGGTTGCCACAATCCCACATCGCTTGGGGAAGTATGTGGAAATGAAACATATGTAAAGAGACCCTCCCAACATAGTAAGACGCGTTTTGGAGCACGATTGGCAATGGATCCCATAAGAACTCCGAAGTTAAAAGTGCTTTGGTGAGAGCAATTCCAGGTTGGGTGACCTTCTGGGAAGTTCTCGCTAAACAAAGTCATGAGGGGAGGATATTGGGCTGCGACCCAATCCCCAGAGTGGACAATATCTTGCTGGGATAAGGGGTCGTTACAGTCTAGGACTGGTTGCTGGATGGTGCTCAGGGTGACAGTTTGTGGCAGGAAGGCGATTTCAACCCCTGGTTACTACTCTTATGATGTTAGTAAGGATTATGAATACTAAGGTCTAAATAGGATGAGTTTTCTTAAAACAATTGATATTGGAATTTGTCTGACTGAATTTTTGAGTTTGAGAATGATCATGAAATGATAGAATGATCTGTTTTATTTAAGTCTTCCGCTACTCGTATTTTGGATGAGTCTATAGATTATATTGTGCAAGTTTACGTCAGTCATGTTAAAGTCTGTAAAAGTCAGGATGTCTTCTATAGGTAGATGTTGTTTATTACTTTCGGTAGATGTTAGGGGGTTCTGTTTACCGGTAGAAGTTTTCTATCGGGTAATGTTTAACGACTCACGTGGGATGCACATGTCAATCGGAAGATGTAGATTTTCACTATCTGTAGAAGTGAGTATTATGGCTTGTCGTTTTGTGATAGGTAGATGTTGTTTATTTCTATCGGGTGATGTTTAATGAGTCACGTGGGATGCAAATGTCAATCGGAAGACGTAGATTTTCACTATCGGTAGAAGTGAGTATTATATCTTGTCGTTTTGTGATCGGAAGATGTTGTTTATTTCTATCGGTAGATGCTATTTATTATTATCGGTAGAAATCTTCTGTCGGGTAGTATTTAATGGGTCATGTGGGATGCACATGATAATCGGTAGATGCTGTTGTTTATTACTATCGGTAGAAGTGGGAATTATGTTTTGTCGTTTTGCGATCGGCAGATGCGAGAAGAAAATTTTGTCGTTTACGATCGGTAGATGTTCTTTGATTTTCAATTTCCCTCAGCCAAATGTTTAAACATTTTGTCTTTTGTTAATATTACTTACTTAATGATTTTTTCGTTGAATGGTTGAGGATTTAAAGATAAAATTTTTACTATTAAGAGTAATGTGAAAATTTTTCGTCAAATTTCTTAGTCCAGTCCTATGTCATGGGTAACAAATCGGGTTTGGTAGACTCGGGGTGTTACAGAACGTATCAAGCAAATGAGGTTCACTGTTAAATGACTTGTGGATAGAACCTAAGTTATTCATTTCACCGTCAAGGTTTTAACTTGAAGTGATGAGAACGACGTGTATGGAGGACCCAATAAGCTTCATGGATGCGTAATTAATACTTAGTAATGCGTTTGATGAAGTATAAGAAACTTCACTTCAATCGATTTGATCCTAAAGAATTAAACGTGTCAAACAAATGAGGTTTACTGTTACATGACTTGTGGTTAGAACCTAAGTTATCCATTTCACCTTCAAGGTTTTAACTTGAAGTGATGAGAACGACGTGTATTGAGGTCCCAATAAGCTGCATGGATGCGTAATTCAGACTTAGTAATGCGTTTGATAAAGTATAAGAAACTTCACTTCAATCGATTTGTTACAAAATAACTGAACGTATAAAGCAAATGAGGTTCACTTTTACATGACTTGTGGTTAGAACCTAAGTTATCTATTTCACCGTCAAGGTTTTAACTTGAAGTGATGAGAACGACGTGTATGGAGGACCCAATAAGTATCATGGATGCGTGATTAAGACATAGTAATGCGTTTGATGAAGTATAAGAAACTTCACTTCAATCGATTTGTTCCAAAAGAACTGAACGTGTCAAGAAATTGAGGTTTACTGTTACATGACTTGTGGTTAGATGAATCGTTGCATGAGAGACGAGGGGAATAATTAGAACCTGACTAGAAGAAACAAAAGGATATCGACCATCGGGTAACTTGAGAGAAGTCCGTGGGTGACATTTGAGATAAGTGAAGAAGATCGTTGGACTTGAGGGTTAAGGCTGGAAGTTTAGACCAGTGTTGCACGACAAACGATTTGTGGAATTGCGATTTAGAGAATAGGAAGAACAAGGATGTGCAATAAGCCCACTTAAGTAAACTTAGAGTGAGATTAAGTTAGAAAGAGTTCCAAAAGATTGATGTTTATCAGGTCAAGACCGATGGACATGTGGATGATTTAAGGTTAGAATAGATAGTTGGAGCGAATCTATGGCAAGACCTAGAGGATTCAATTGTACTTGGAGTTAACAAGGAATTGAGCTAAACAAATGAGCGTAACGTGTATAGTATGAGGAAAAATTAGTTAAGGACATAGCGATAGAATTTGTTGAGGTAGCTTAGAACAAAAATATGATGTTTATAACATCTTAGTTACAAGGGGATCGGAATCCTAAGCAAGTAGTAACTTTATCCCCAGTTGGACTCGTCGAGGCCTCAGGGAAATCTCGATGAGATAGATTGTGAGATTTAGAGATTTGAATCTTAGTTGAGAATTTTTATTATGACCCGCGAGGTGCTCAAGGAAGTGTACAATTTGGATACTGTCGGCAATGAAGTTCTGTGAAAGCATTACTAAGGAAACGTAGACTCGGGTGGTCGAGATAGTGTCTAAGGCTAAAGCCAACGAACTTATACACGAGTTTAGTTTCCAATTTTGCTATAAATATTCATATAAATTGTTATACCCGATAGGTGGACAAGGTCGTAGTGTAATTGAGATTTAGCATTGGAGTATGTAATTTGAGAAGGCATTGAGGGCGTGAAGTGATTAGGAACGTATTCGATAGACCCGGGATTAAGAAAGTTAGAAACTGATGTAACTCAATTCAAGGAATTGAAGTTAAGATACAGGAGAGTTTGGATTGCAACATGGGTGTTGTTAGGAATCCTTGAACGGTAGCCAACCCAGATGACGTTGGGAAGCTGAAGTTATTTCGTAGATTAAGAATAGAGAAAAATCTTAAGTAGAGACCAATTAATAAGTTAGAGAGTTTAATGTTTTGGGTGAACAAATGTAGATCAATGTGTGCTCAGATTGTTAGGAGTCAAGTACGCAGTTAGAGATTGTTGGTTGAGAGCTTAGGAAATTGGTAAGATTTGATGCATAGGCATGGACCGGTTCAGGCCAAATTGAAATAAGGAATATGGTAAGGAGGATAATGTGAGTTGGTGTACATACCAACTGCGGACAGAGTCGATGAAAGCATGTTTAAGTTTGGGTTACAGCCCAGGGGTTGGAAGAAATTTTTAGGCAATGTTCGATCTAACTGATATTAGGAAACTTGGACGTGATGCTATCTAAAGTGATGGCTGAGAGAAACTTCAATGGGAGAAAACTTATAGGTCGCTTCATTAAGGAACTAAGGACTTGAGTTAGGCTTAAGTCGGGGAAGCCCGAACATAAGGCCAAGTTAGAAGAGTAAGGAAGTTTAACTTATGGATGAGTAAGTGGGAAACTAACATGCTTGTAAATTATTTACGTGCCTATTAATGCAGTTGAGTCATTCAAGTTTGAGAAGTGAGGATTACTAGCACGTGGTGCATAACCAAAGACTTGATTAGTCAAATCAAATGCAGTAGAAGAGGTCAAGAGGTTAAAGATGCGTCATTCGGTTTTAGGGGTTCTAGTTTAGAACTATAGGGATTGACCCTATATATGGGATAGAATCGAGACCTTTAATTGGGGAGATTTAAAATTTTGAAGAGATGGAGGAAGGAGACTCGAAATGAACGGAGTGATTGTAAATCGTAGTATAAGGTCTCGAAGCGCGGGACAGTAATGCCAAAGACTATGAGCTAAGTCAAATTTTGAGGACAAAATTTTAAATAAGGTGGATGGAATGTAACAGCCGGCTTTTTCGGGATTTTGTAAATAAATGATATAAATGGTATTTTTGTAAACATGTCAAATCAAGTCAGTTTTTTAGAAAGAAAGCGTCATTACGATCCTAATAATTAATATGGATTTTAGGAAAATTTCGGGAATTTTAGGAGTCGTAACGCTAAGTTTACGAGAATTACGTCTATCGTAATATAAAAGATACTTCGGTAAAAATAGTAAACGAGGTCCGAATTTTGAACGGATAGTTTTAATAGAACCCTAATAATAAGTTGAAGTTATTGGTGAATTAAGGAAATTTGGAGAAACCGAATCGTTAGTTAATTAACGAAACGAAGAACGAAACGAATAGAAAATCAAAGGAAGGGCAGAATGGTAATTTGCCAAGACAAATTATAATTAAAAACCAAAAATCTTCACTTCTCCTTCACCTTCACGATTTTCCTCCCATTTTCTCTCCTCTCTCTTCACGGCGACGATTTCTCTCAACGGCGACCTCCATTTCAGACGATCGAGCTCTCCGATCGTCTCGATCCTTAACGTTTCTTCCTCCTCTCGCAACCCTAGGTACGATTCTAAGGTTTTAGGAAAGTTTATTTCGGTTTTTACGAAGTTTAAACGATTAGGGTTCATTTAGGGTTTCGTTAAAAAATGCGATTTAGGGCTCGAAATCGATAGGTTTATCGAGTTTGTGAGTATAATGGACGTATTGAACGTTATTGGACGAAAATAGATCAAATTGTGAGAAATGTTAAAATTTGAGAATTTAGGGATTTTGGGGAAAACTCGTAAATGGATGTTTCGTGGTATCGAGCGTGAATTGGTTGTTGAAACACCTCGATTAGTTGAGTTATAGCTCTAGAAGAAATTCCTTAGTTAAGGATTCTGTTGGTTTGGGCATTAAACTGTTTAAACTCGTTTTAACGACAAAATTGTGAAATTGCCTTAGGTGAATAACGCTCGTGGACGGAGCTTGGATTGCAACGGACACGAGGTAAGTTCTCGTGACCTTCTCTGGCTGATTGGCCTACACCGTACGTCGAGGTCGTCTCGAGGAATTTTGGTGACGCTTTTAGTTTAAATTGTTTTGGTTGGGTAGTTAGATAGGATATGCTTTTAATAGCTTTTATTGTCTTGATGGTATGTATGTTGTTTGTTTACTTTAAGTACGTAACTGTTGATGCATCACGGTTTTTGATTATGCATAGAAAATGAGTTTCCGCACAAAGTTTTAAAGAAAATGGCGATGCGGCCTAGAGAGTGGCTATTGATCTATTGTGTAGGCACAAAGGGGTCTGTCACAATACCGCATCTAATATGTACTCATATAGCTACAGGTCATGTGAGATGGGGCTCAGGCACGGCTGTACGTGTTGTAAGCGTGTACCCCCCTCCTCTAGCTGGAAAGGGTAGTCCGACCGCTAGATGTGCCCTCTCCGGTTATGGGGTTGAGATCTCGGTGACAACCAGAGTAAAGATAATGAAAATGATGCATGATTAATGAACTCATACGCACAGCATGCATGACATTTATGTAGAGCTTGCGGAGATTTTTATCTCATAGGTGTCTGTATGGTGTAGGTGACTTCGACATAGGTGAGGACGAGATCCCTCCACCTGAGGAGTGATGCAGTTGACGGAGGATGGTTGCGGGAGTGTGCTGGTGCAGTCGAGGCGCATTTTGACCCGTGGGACTCATGGTTAGATGTTTTGAGGGTTTTTTAGTGATATTTTGGGTTAATGGTGGATTAGACAGATTTATTGTATAGCTAGATATAATTTAGGTTGTTTGGATCTGGATAATTGATAGATGTTCATGAAATATTTTGTTAAAAATTGTCGTTTGAAGAACTGATGGATTATTGAGTTTCGTAGGGCTTTGTTCGGTTTTTAAACATATCCATGCAGTTGGTTTTCTCGAAAATGTATTTGGTGTTAAATGCGTCTCGAGTCGGTTTGAGTGAAATTATGGAAGACGTAGGAGTATCGAGAGATTTGATGTAAAAATGTATGATTGTGAGGTAAGTAGAGTAGTGTTAATGAAGTGGTGAAAGATTTTTGTTTGAAGGATGTGTATGAAGGAAAAAGGGAGGAAAAAGGGGGGCGCAAGTTCTCTGGAAAAATCCAGAGGACTTGGCGATCGATCACCCATAAAGGGGCGATCGATCGCCCCTTACAGTCCCCCCTCCCTGGAAAAATCCAGGGAGTGTGGCGAACATTCGCCACAATGAGGGACGAACGTTCGCCCCCTTGTTTCCAAACGGGCGATCGATCGCCACTAGGAGGGGCGATCGATCGCCCCTTCATTTTCAAGGGGAACTTCCCCTTTTGCCCCGCTTGTGTATTCTTTTATTTTATTGTTTTAAAATAATTGTTTTAGTTTAATTTAAATTTTTTTAAGGTGTTGTTAAATGGTTTATAAATGTAGACTTCACCGATTTCAATTCCGATTTCAATTCCAACATTAAAAGTTTTATTTCCGCTAAAACGCTAAGTTTAAAATTTTAAGTATAAAAAAAATAATACGAGAAAAATGGGTACATTGTTAGGGTCGTCACAGTACATGCTCACATAAACAACAGCCATGCCTGAGCCCCACCTCGCGTGACCAAATAACAGATTACTTAGATTCATTTAGTTTCAGGCGATGTGGTATTGTGACAGACCCCTTTGTGCCTACACAATAGATCAATAGCCCCCTTTCAGGCCACATCACTTTTCATGAAAAAATCATGTGGAAGTTCATTTTCTATGCTCATTTAAAAAACCATGATGCATGAACACGTGCATAACATAACATTCAACACATGTACCATCAAGACAATAAAAAGCATAATCTATATTTTACATATATACCATCAAGACAATAAAAAGGAATAACCTATAAAAGAACTAATCTTAACTACCCAACCTAAGCATATAAACAAGCAATTCACCAATGATCCTCGACGCAACTTCGACGTACGGTGTAGGCCAATCAGCCCTAGTAACTCACGAGAACTTACCTGTCGTCCTAGCGCACTGAGCTCCGTCCACGAGCGTTGTTCATCTAAGGCAAAACACAACAGTTGTCGTTAAAACGAGATTAAACCGTTAAACGTCCAAATTTAATGAAACCTTAACTAAAGAAATCTCCTAAAACTCTAATTCAACTCTTTGATACATTTTATCGAGCAATTCATGCTCGTGAATTTCCAAAACTCCATCAATGGAGATTTCTCAAACCTCAAAATCCATAAACCCTAAAACTTCTCACAAATCAATCCAACTTCGCCCAATAACGCTCGATACTCCCATTATATTCATAAATACAGTAAACCTAACGATTTAAAACTCTAAATTACGTTTTTAACAAAACCCTAAACGAAACCCTAATCGTTTAAACTCCGTAAAAATCAAAATAAACTTTCCTAAAACCTTAGAATCGTACCAAGGGTCGGGATTGGGGAAGAAAACGTGAAGAACGGAAGACGGACGAAGGAGGAATCGACGTCGGAAGTGGAACGCCGTGAGGGAGGGCGATGAAAGTTTCCTTGAGAATTACAAGGAAGGGGAGTCGCAAATGAGGGAGAAAAGAAGAAGAAAACCTTGATTTTTAATTAAAATTTGACTTGGCAAATTACCTTTTTGCCCTTCCTTTGATTTTCTATTTGTTTTGTTCTTCATTTCGTAAATTTTCTAACGATTTGGTTTCTCCAAACTTCCTCATTTCGCTAATAAATCCAATTTATTATCAGGGTCCTTTTAAAACTGTCCGTTTGCAAATCGAACCTCGTTTACTATTTTTACGATAAACGTAATTCTCGTAAAATTAGCGTTACAACTCCTAAAATTCTCAAAATTTTCTTAAAATTCATATTAATTATTAGGATCGTAATAACGCTTTCTGTTTGCAAAACCGACTTGATTTGACATTTCTACAAAAATACCATTTATATTAAAATATTAATATCCCGTAAAGCCGGGTATTACATTCCATCCACCTTATTTAAAATTTTGTTCTCAAAATTTGCCCTAGCTTATCATTTTTAATATCAACTTCTCATGTCTTGCGGCCTTATACCTTGATTTATCATCTGTACTTACTGTCATACCTCGTGATTTTGAACCAAAACTCTCTACTATACTTCCCAACATCGGCCTTAAATTAGTATTCCCTACTTTTGATTTGATCGTACACGTCTTTACTCAAGTATTGAGCATAATCAAATCTTCAAATCTCTAATCAACTAACCCAACTACATATGTGTCACTTTAATATTTGTACATGTCCCTTTAGGTCAAGGCTGTGCCTAAGTTTCCTAACGCCAGCCCAAATTGAACAGCTGCAATTTCATCAAATTTCTCGGCTGTAACCCAAACTTCAACATAATCCATCGACTCTGTCCGCAGTCGGGATGCACACCAACTCTATTTCTACATTAACCTCCTAACCGTATTCCTTACCTTCAATTGTCATAAACACGTCATCGCTTGAGCATCAAGTCCTACCCAATCTCAGCAATTGGTCTCTACTAAAATTGTCTCTTATTCTCAATCCTCCAAACAACTTCAACTTCCTAACGTCATTTGGGTTGACTTGGGTTGACTGTTGTTCAAGGATTCCCAACAACGCCCAGGTTGCAATTCAAACTTCTACCACTTCGTGCCCTCAAAGCTTCCTCAAACTACTTACTCCAACGCTAAATTTCAGTTACCTTACGACCTTATCCATCTATCGGGTATAACAATTTCTATATATATGTATATATATCGGAGCTGTAAACTAAACTCGTGTATAAGTTCGTTGACCTTAACCTTAGTCACTATTACAAGTATCCGGGTTCACATTTCTCTAGTACTGCCCCCATAGAGCTTCCTCGTCAATAGTATTTAAATTGTACACTTCCTTAGGCACCTCGTAGGTTCTAATAAAATTCTCAACTAATTTCGCGTTGCTACACTTCACAACTATGTCTTCATAACACCTCCTGGTCTCGATGAGTCCAGTCGGAAGCTAAAGTCGCTAACCACTTACGATCTTTGTCCCCTTGTAGCGAAGATCCTATAAACATCACATCTCACTCTGAACTACCTTAATGAGTTCTATCGCTATGTCCTTAATTAACTTTCTCTTACTATAGACGTTACGCTCATTTGTTCAACTCATTTCCTTGTTAACTCCAAGTACAATTGAATCCCAAGACTTTGCCATAGATTCGCTCTAACTATTTATTCTAACCTTATATCACCCATGTGTCTATCGGTCTCGACCTGATAAACACCAGTCTTTTGGAACCTTTTCTAACTTAATATCACTCTAAGTTTACTTGAGTGGGTTTATTGCACATCCTCGTCCTTCCTATTCTATAAACCACAATTTCACAAATCGTTCGCACTAACCACTTAGTTAAACTTCTAATCTTAACCCTTTATTGAATCTAACTGTAACACCCCGAGTCTTTCAGACACGGTTTAGCTACCCAAAACATTGAACTGAACTAAGAGAAAATACAAAAAATTTCAAATTTTCTCTCAGTGATGATAAATCCATCTTTAACCCTCGACTTTATAGCGGAAAACTCAATCAGTAGACAACACTTATAAATAGACAAAACGTTAAGACTTTTGACTGAGGGAATTAAAAGTCAAAGGACATCTACCGATCGCAAAACGACAAAACATAAATCAACTTCTACCGATTAACACAATCACAACACGTGACTCATTAAATTTCATCCGATAGAAATAAACAACTTCTACCGATTGACACATGCATCCCACGTGATTCATTAAACCTCATCCGATCACAAAACGACAAGACTTATATCGACTTCTACTGATTGACACATGCACAGCACATGACCCATTAAACTTCATCCGATAGAAATAAACAACTTCTACCGATTGACACATGCACAACACTTGACTCATTAAACTTCATTCCGTTAGAAGACATCATCCGATGGGAGACTTCACCCAATGGGGACTTCATCCGATAGAAGACTTCATCCGATGGAAGACTTCATCCAATGGAAGACATATCCGATAGACAAGAAACTTTCAGACTTTCAAAACTTCAATATGACTGAATAAACTAACATACAATTGGGACCATAGTCCCATCTAGAATACGTATAGCAAGAGACTCTAAGAAAACAAGTCATTTTATCATTTCACGTTCGTTCTCAAACTCATAAGTTAGTCAATCAGGTTTCCAGTATTCATTGTTTTAAAAAAATATCCTACATAGACCTCGGTATTCATAACCTTACTAATGGGATAAAAGTAATAACCAGGAGTTGAAATCGCCTTTCCAGCCTCGCACTGACAACCTGGGCACCTTCCAGCAACCAGCCTTAAACATCCTCATTAGACTTGAAATCCTCACCTGCTAATTCTTCACCTACATTATAAGATTTAAACTATAAGCCTAATGCTTAGTAAGGAGTGCAATGCTAACATGTATATATCAATGCACAATCAAAGAAAACATATGTTCATGGTCTTTTCGTTTCCTTGTTCTTGTACATGTTCATTGTTTTCATCATATGGATTAAGGGAGGATTTTTGCTGAAAAGGGGGTTGACAGTGAGAGTGTACATAGTCTCTTGTGGGTCGTATTCATGGTCCTTCTTTTGGACACTGACATACGCCAAACCGCCCCCAACACTCTCTTAATCCTTGTTGCATAAGTTTCATGTTCATATCTCGTTCATGGGGAAAATCATGCACTTAAAACATTTTCATATGCTTGAGAAATCTTCATGATGCATGAGCATGAGTAAATCTTAGTTCATCAGACTACTGAACAAGCCATTCATTCATCAAAGGATCATAACATCAACTTAAATATCTTACCCAACAGACAATAGCACAGGTAACTTTTAAACATCATAGACAACTTCTACCTAGTACCCTTGCGATGTAGGGCCTTAATGGCCGGAAATTTTATTCACTCACTTAACTGGTTTCCTTAGCAACTCGAGCACTTCTCTTCAAACTTCTTCACCTAGAAACATTTCACATTATAGTGTTAAATCAAAATCCTAACTAAAAGTCATCCTAGTATCGAAAATAAATATTTCTAAATCTTCCTAGTCGAGCACCTAGGGTGTATAGATTAAACTTGCAGAACCTAATAACCGAATTAAGTCTAACAACTAAACATGGTCTGTTATCTAAAAGTCCAGAATCGAATCGGAAATGCCATTACTAAACACGGGTCAAGATTGTCACTACCATTACTCTGTTAGTGAAGAGTCTGAAACCTCAAGTTCTAGCTGAAGACAGAGCTCTAAGTAAATACCCAGTAACTACATTGTCTAAGTCTTACCTAGAGCGTGGATTGTCGAAATGGAGGCTGAAGAACAGGTCACCGGCGAAGGAATAACTGACAGAGAGGGAGCTCTGTGAGGAAGGGAATCACCAAGAGAGGAAATGTCGGCTACAGTGAGGTTTTAATGAGGTTTAAGGATTCCCATAACCTATTTATACCAATTAAAATCCTCCTTAATTACAAACTTGCCACCCAACCTAGTTTCACTCAACTTGTAATAAATATATCTTGACATTAAATTTAAAATCATAAAGGTTAATAAAAAGGGTGACAATCAAAATGGTTAAGAAAATACCTGGCCGAATCTGTCGGGTGTTACATCCACCCCTACTTAAACAAAATTTTCGTCCCAAAAAATTGATCAAACAAAGAGATCTGGATATTTGTCCAACATGTTCTGCTGTCGCTCCCAAGTGGGTTCTTCAATGTCATGATTTGTCCACAAAACTTTTACAAGAGGAATTTCTTTATTCCGTAGAGTCTTAACTGCAGTTTCCAATATTCGAACATGTTTCTCTTCATACGTCAGTGTTGGCTCAATATCATTCTCTGTTGGCTTAACAACCTGCGTCGGATCACGTATGCATTTCATTAGCATGGATACATGAAAGACATTATGGACCTTTTCCAGCGATGGAGGCAATTGCAACCTATAAGCGCTTTTAGCAATCCTTGTCAACACAGGGAAAGGACCAATGAATCGTGGACTAAGTTTTCCCTTCTTGCCAAATCTTAAAACTCCCTTAAACGGTGAAATCTTTAAGAAAACTTCATCTCCAACAGCAAATTCAAGATCTCTCTTTCTTTGGTCTGCATAACTCTTCTGTTAGCTTTGCACAGTCATCATCTTTTTCCTAATTATGGCAATCTTGTCTGACATCTGCTGTAAAATTTTAGGGCATAGAAGTTTTGCTTTGCCAACCTCATCCCAGTATAAGGGTGATCTGCATTTCCTACCATACAGTGCCTCGTAAGGTGCCATACCGATAGTGGACTGGTAACTATTGTTGTAGGAGAACTCCACTAAGAGCAGGTATCGATTCCACGATGTCTCAAAGTCTAGTACACACGCCCTCAACATGTCCTCAAGTGTCTGGATTGTTTTCTCTGATTGGCCATCTGTCTGAGGATGAAAAGCAATGCTGAAAGATAACTTTGTACCAAGCGTGCCTTGAAGACTTTGCCAGAACCTCGAGGTGAACCTGGGATCACGATCGGAGACAATGGATATAATTCCATGCAATCTAACAATTTCCTGAACATACAGATTAGCAAGCTGGTCCATCGTGTACGTTGTCCGTACAGGTAGAAAGTGAGCTGATTTTGTCATTCTGTCAATTATGACCCAAATACCATCATGACCTTTAGTTGTCTTAGGAAATCCTACAGAAAAATCCATGGCAATGTTTTCCCACTTCCATTCGGGAATCGGTAAGGGTTGAAGGGTACCTCCTTGATGTTGATGTTCTGCTTTAACTTGTTGGCATACCAAACACGACTCCACATACTTGGCAACATCCCTCTTCAAATTCGGCCACCAATAGAGTAACTTCAAGTCCCGATACATCTTGGTGCTGCCAGGATGTATAGAAAAGGAAGACGAGTGCGCCTCGCCCAAGATCAACTTACGTAATTCCTCATCACTTGGAGTGTACCAACGATTCCTAAATTTCAGATTACCATCATTGGAGAGACTGAACTCAGAAGAGGCGCCCTTCAACTTACATATCATGCTACCTTTTTCCTTTGAATCATTTTGTTGTGCCTCCTTGATCCTATCCATGATAGTTGGCTTAATAGAAACCTCAGCAAGTAAGGCTGACAGTTCAGAAACCATCTCCAACTCGAACTTCTGTACATCTTTCCTCAAAGGTGTAGACATGGTTGACACCTCGGCTGCATTGTCGTCGACATCCTGCTTAATGCATCGGCTACAGCATTAGCCTTGCCCGGGTGGTACTTGATTTCAAAATCATAATCCTTAACAAACTCTAACCAACGTCTTTGTCTCATGTTCAACTCCATTTGGGTAAAGAGGTACTTCAGGCTTTTATGGTCAGAAAACACTTCACACTGTTGACCATACAAATAGTGTCTCCAAATCTTTAATGCAAAAACAACTGTGGCTAATTCCAAATCATGAGTGGGGTAATTCTGTTCATAACTCTTCAGTTGCCTAGAGGCATACGCTACAACCTTGCCTTCTTGCATCAAAACACAACCCAGTCCCATTTTAGATGCGTCACAATAAACACTAAATCTTCCTTCTTCAGTTGGGAGTGTCAAGAGAGGAGCTGTAGTCAACTTCAGTTTTAGTGTTTGGAAGCTATCTTCACAAGTTTCAGACCAAGAGTATTTGGTGTCTTTCTTTGTTAAACTAGTTAAAGGCTTAGCTATCATAGAGAATTCCTTAATGAACTTCCTATAATAACCTGCCAGACCAAGGAAACTACGGACCTCGCTGGCATTCCTTGCCTGTGGCCAGTCTTTAACGGCTTGAATCTTGGTTGGGTCTACGGATATGTCCTCAGCAGAGATGACGTGACCTAAAAAGTTGACCATATCTAACCAGAACTCACATTTGGACAACTTGGCATAGAGTTGTTGCTGTTCTAATGTCATCAAAACTATTCTTAAGTGTTTTTCATGGTCAGCTTTAGTCCGTGAATATATTAAGAAGTCATCAATAAACACAATCACAAACTTATCCAAGTACTCACGAAACACTCGATTCATCAAGTCCATAAAGGCTGCAGGTGCAATTGTCAGTCCAAACAACATCACAAGAAATTCATAGTGTCCATAGCGGGTTCTGAAGGCTATCTTTGGTATATCCCCCTCCTTAACCTTCAGTTGGTAGTAACATGAACGTAAGTCGATATTTGAAAACACTTTGGCTCCTTGAAGTTGGTCAAACAAATCGTCGATACGGGGCAAGGGATATCTATTATTGATTGTCAACTTGTTTAACTCTCTGTAATCTATACACATTCTAAGAGAACTATCTTTCTTCTTAACAAATAGGACAGGTGCACCCCAGAGAGAACCGCTGGGGCGAATAAATCCCTTGTCTACTAATTCCTGTAGTTGGACCTTCAAGTCCTTCAACTCAACAGGTGCCATGCGGTAGGGGTTCTTAGACACAGGTAAAGCCTCGGCATATGTATCGATTACAAACTCAATTTCTCTATCAGGTGGTAGTCCAGGCAAGTCATCCAAAACTGCTTTTGGAAACTCACGGACTATAGGAACATACTGAAGTTCTACCTTACTCTTTACTCGGACATCAATTATACTAGCTAGATAACTCTCACAACCACCTTTCAGTAACCGTTGAGTCTTCAGTGAGGATATAACCGGTATTTTACTTATTTTTGGAATAGCTTGGACGGAATACCTATCTCCGTTTGGGGGTCGGAACTCAACAAATCTAAACCTACAACTTATCGTGGCATAATGTCTGCATAGCCAATCCATTCCTAGTATAACTTCATATACCTTCATGTCAATTACGATCAATTCCACGTATAACTTCTTATTTCCTACTGACACAACATCACCTTTTATTATCCGTTCGGAATGTAAAGACTTCCCCAATGGTAACATGACACAAAATGACCTCTCGGCTGACAAGAGTTCTAATTTATGCTTAAATACAAACAGGGTTGATACAAACGAGTGAGTGGCTCCCGTATCTATAAGTGTATAAGCAGAAATACCACAGATCTTAATTGTACCTATTATGACCGTATGCTGCACTGCATCCTTGTCCTCCATTAAAGCATAGACTCTTGGCGCTACTCTTGCTCGGTTAGGGTCTGGCGGCATGGGTCAATCTCTGACTATGTGTCCAACCTTGTCATATCTATAGCAACTGCCAGAATATAGTTTACATTCGCCATGGTGATTCTTCTGGCAGGTGGAACATAGGGGAGCTAGAGGTCGTTTTCCTTTTCCTTGATCATCATTTTGATTGAAGGGTCTCTTCACACCTTTCTGCTGGTGTTGTGGTCCCCTATTCAGTTGTGGTTGCCAACCTTTGCCCTGGCGCGGTGGTGGCTGAGTATCTTTGATGAACTCCCTTGGTGGTTCACGTTGTCTTTGTACTGCTAACTCAACTTCCTCCAACTCCAAAGCCTTAGCAGCCACTTCGGAATAAGGTACGTTATGGATCCCTGCAGTCTTTACCCACTGGAAGAGGATCGGTTCAGTCCATGGACAAACTGGTGAATCTTGTCTTCCTCATCATCCACCAGACGGGGTGCAAACTTGGACAAGGCCTCAAACTTACAGATGTAGTCGGCCACAGAACCAGTTTGGCGCAGCTGCATAAACTCCATCTTTTTGCTGACCCGAACCGCTCGGCTAAAATACTTGTCATAAAAGGCCGTCTTGAACCACGCCCAAGTCATAGTTTCCGCATTTGTAGTGCTCTGAATTGAATCCCACCAATGCCTTGCACCTAACGCAAGATGAAAAACAGCACATGTGACCTTGTCCCCTTCATCAACCTTGGCATACTTGAACATGTCCTCAACTATCCGAATCCACTCCTAAGTATAAATAGGATCTGAAACTTGACCATTGAATACAGGAGGTTGAAGGCGGTGAAAACACTCGCTTCCATTGTCGTGAGTCGCATTTGAGCTAGAATTCCCTTTCTCATCCTTAGCAGTCACCCACTGCTCAATTTGGCGGGACTGTCGAATAACAAACTCGGTTAACTGAGCGACTGTGTTACTATCCTCATTGCTCTTCCTTTGTTGACCTCTTACCTTTTTGAGATTCCTAAACAAGTAATCATAAACATATCTTAACATAGTGACATTACTAAAATCGTAAATACTTACAGTTGCTGGAGTGTACTCAGGTGGCAGTCAGTGCTGGAAGACAGTCTACAGAATCGATTTTAGAACAAGGTTTAGCTTTGATACCATAATTGTAACACCCCGAGTCTTTCAGACCCGGTTTAGGTACCCAAAACATTGAACTGAACTAAGAGAAATTATGAAAAGTTTCAAATTTTCTCTCAGTGATGATAAATCCATCTTTAACCCTCGACTTTACAGTGGAAAACTCAATAAGTAGACAACACTTATAAATAGACAAAATGTTAAGACTTTTGACTGAGGGAATCAAAAATCAAATGACATCTACCAATCGCAAAACGACAAGACCTTCTTCTCGCATCTGCCGATCGCAAAACGACAAAACATATATCGACTTCTACCGATTGACACATGCACAACACGTGACTCATTAAACTTCATTCGATAGAAATAAACAACTTCTACCGATTGACACATGCATCCCACGTGATTCATTAAACCTCATCCGATCATAAAACGACAAGACTTATATCGACTTCTACCGATTAACACATGCACAACACGTGACTCATTAAACTTCATCCGATAGAAATAAACAACTTCTACCAATTGACACATGCACAGCACGTGACTCATTAAACTTCATTCCGTTAGAAGACATCATCCGATGGGAGACTTCACCCGATGGGGACTTCATCCGATAGAAGACTTCATCCGATGGAAGACTTCATCCAATGGAAGACATCATCCGATAGACAAGAAACTTTCAGACTTTCACAACTTCAATATGACTGAATAAACTAACATACAATTGGGACCATAGTCCCATCTACAATACGTATAGCAAGAGACTCTAAGAAAACAAGTCATTTTATCATTTCACGTTCGTTCTCAAACTCATAAGTTAGTCAATCAGGTTTCAAGTATTCATTGTTTTAAGAAAACATTCTACATAGACCTCAGTATTCATAACCTTACTAATGTGATAAAAGTAATAACCAGGAGTTGAAATCGCCTTTCCAGCCTCGCACTGACAACCTGGACACCTTTCAGCAACCAGCCTTAAACATCCTCATTAGACTTGAAATCCTCACCTTGTAATTCTTCACTTACATCATAAGGTTTAAACTATAAGCCTAATGCTTAGTAAGGAGTGCAATACTAACATGTATATATGAATGCACAATCAAAGAAAACATATGTTCATGATCTTTTCGTGTCCTTGTTCTTGTACATGTTCATCGTTTTCATCATATGGATTAAGGGAGGATTTGTGCCGAAAAGGGGGTTGACAGTGAGAGTGTACATAGTCCCTTGCGGGTCGTATTCATGGTCCTTATTTTGGACAGTGACATACGCCAAACCGCCCCCAACCCTCTCTTAATCCTTGTTGCATAAGTTTCATGTTCATATCTCGTTCATGGGGAAAATCATGCACTTAAAACATTTTCATATGCTTGAGAAATCTTCATGATGCATGAGCATGAGTAAATCTTAGTTCATCAGACTACTGAACAAGCCATTCATTCATCAAAGGATCATAACATCAACTTCAATATCTTACCCAACAGAAAATAGCACAGGTAACTTTTAAACATCATAGACAACTTCTACCTAGTACCCTTGTGATGTAGGGCCTTAATGGCCGGAAATTTTATTCACTCACTTAACTGGTTTCCTTAGCAACTCGAGCACTTCTCTTCAAACTTCTTCACCTAGAAACATTTCACATTATAGTGTTAAATCAAAATCCTAACTAAAAGTCATCCTAGTATCGAAAATAAATATTTCTAAATCTTCCTAGTCGAGCACCTAGGGTGTATAGATTAAACTTGCAGAACCTAATAACCGAATTAAGTCTAACAACTAAACATGGTCTGTTTTCTAAAAGTCCAGAATCGAATCGGAAATGCCATTACTAAACACGGGTCAAGATTGTCACTACCATTACTCTGTTAGTGAAGAGTCTGAAACCTCAAGTTCTAGCTGAAGACAGAGCTCTAAGTAAATACCCAGTAACTACATTGTCTAAGTCTTACCTAGAGCGTGGATTGTCGAAATGAAGGCTGAAGAACAGGTCACCGGTGAAGGAATAACTGGCAGAGAGGGAGCTCTGCGAGGATGGGAATCGCCGAGAGAGAAAATGTCGGCTACAGTGAGGTTTAAGGATTCTCATAACCTATTTATACCAATTAAAATCCTCTCTAATTACAAACTTGCCACCCAACCTAGTTTCACTCAACTTGTAATAAATATGTCTTGACATTAAATTTAAAATCATAAAGGTTAATAAAAAGGGTTACAATCAAAATGTTTAAGAAAATCACCTGGCCGAAATTGTCGGGTGTTACACTAACAATCCCCCGCACTTATCTCAAATGTTGCACGTGAACTTCTCTCAAGTTACTCAATGGCCTATATCTTTTCGTTCCTCCTAGTCAGGTTCTAAATATTCCACTTGGCTCCTGCACAATGATTCACCCAACAGTTTTCTTGCTTGCAATCTTGTTGCAGATAAGTTTACGCCCTTGATTCCAATCTCCTCTAACCTGAAATCTTACTCTTCTATTTTCCTCGTACACCGATGCTCCTACTTCCTTCTCGGAGGTAAGCCTCACACATCTATTTAAACCGTATCAACCATGACCTAACTCCGGTCATATTAATTACTTTAAACCTCGGTGCTAAACTTTTCTTTCAAATTGTTATCACTTTCGAGTTCTTAAGTCCTTAGTTCCTAGGCATTTTATTTCATAACCTCCACTCAACACTACCTCTACTACTCACCGATTATTCTTAATTTTACTACGTCTCCCTCTTATAGTAAGTCAGTCAAAATCTTTTTTTCATGAATTAACAATCGTTCTCAATTGACTAGTCCTTTCATACAATACTTAAGGTCGGTCAAACTTCGTATCTCGAGTAGTACCTTTTGTATAACTTTAACCCTTTATTGTCTCTAATTTCGTTAATCTTCCAACCCCGAGTAAATACCCTTATCTTCTTCATCGATGTGGGTCAATATGAACACCCCTACGTAATCGCGTCTTCAACTTTGAGTCGTCCTATCATCCCTTCAACAATCTACTTAAGCTAA
This sequence comes from Begonia masoniana, assembly GCA_022432975.1. Taxonomy (NCBI): domain Eukaryota; kingdom Viridiplantae; phylum Streptophyta; class Magnoliopsida; order Cucurbitales; family Begoniaceae; genus Begonia; species Begonia masoniana. Next base: position 32,007,029 of record CM039503.1, on the reverse strand, counting down.
CTTTTGAGTGTCACCTAGTCTAGGTACTCCTAATTTCTCGTGGATCTAAGTTATTTAAATTCCTGCTAGATTTTCTTATCTACTTGTACGCACTAACGCTATGTTGACAATCTAGAACATTCTCTAGCAAGTCTTACTTCTAAACTCCAAATTTCTCCTCTATTTACTTCATTCTAAATTCTAGGGGTCTGTCAATTAGGGTCTAGTTCCCATTTATTTAAACCACACATTCCATAAGTTGTACCTCTCTTACGGAAATTGAATTTTTAAGCGCTCGATTCTCACGGTTACACCGAGTCATGGGCTTTAACTCATAATTCTATGCTTCTTTTATTCGAAGTCTACGTCATCCCCTCTCTATTCTTAAGCTTATTTCAACCTATTACCCAATTATCATCTCTAAACTTTTAACTCTATACTATATCTCTACTCTAATATCCTTCACTCCATTAACAGTCGAAATAAAACTATACTTGAAGTAGCTGAACGTTGGGCAGTTTCCTCTTCTCCAGTTAGGGCAAGCATCTTCGGTGCAACATTTTCCTGATCCCCACTCGATTTGTCTTTGCCTAGCTTCGGGCAATCATTGACATAGTGGCAAACCTCTCCACATCGAAAGCACTTACCTGTGCCTAATCTACACTTGCCACAGTGTTCCTTCTGGCATTTAGGACACAGGGGTCCCCGAGAAGTTCCTCGTACGTGCTTTCGTGGACTTGATTTGATTTCTTCCTTGCCCACCCTCTTCGCGCCGTGATTATTGGGAGGGACTAGTCCTTCGATCCTAGGATTTTCTCGGTTCGTCAACATCCCCAGCTGACGAGATTGCCTATCTATAAGCTGCGCTTGTCGGTCAATGAGTTGGAATTGTTGGGAAATTACACCCCTCAATAGGTATATGGTGTCGTCCCTAGCATCTCTACCTTGGGCCATTTTATGGCTCCTATAAAATCAAACAAATAATCTTAAGAAAATTAAAATCAATTAAACTTATAAACATACTTATAGTTGAGGAAGGATGTCCGCGTAGTGGCTGTGCAGTCGAGCAGTCTACAGAACCGATTTTAAAACTCGGGGGCTCTGATACTATAACTGTAGCGACCCTTAAACTATTCCTAATTTTTACCGTATTTATTTATTTTTTTTTTAATCCTGAGATACACTTTATTACGATCAAGCGAAAAATCATTTTTATAACATTTGAGCGGAATTTAAATTGAAATCAAAACCGTTAATACCGATTTTAGAACTACTAAATTTCAACTTAAAACAATTGAAATAAAACTTAAAACAATTATTTAAACAATTGAAAACAAAGAAGAAACAATCGGCCAGCGAAACAAGACAAGAACAGGGGTAAAAAGGGACTTTCGTCCCTAAAATGCAGGGGCGATCGATCGCCCAAAACAGGCGATCGATCGCCAGTTCACAAAACCGAGGGGGCGATCGATCGCCAAAAACAGGCGATCGATCGCCCTTCGGCGATCGATCAATTTGCCTAGCGATCGCCACACCAGGCGATCGCCTGGCAAGGTGGGGCGATCGATCGCCCCAAAGAGGCGATCGATCGCCAAGCTCTCTGAAATTTTTCTAGAGAGCTCAGCTCCCCCCTCCTCTTCCTTCCTCATTTCTTTCTTCTTCCCTTACACAACATCTATAAACACCTAACACACACAACTTCTTCCTCAATTACAACTAACACCACGTACACCTTCACAATACCATTTGACATCAAAGCACCTGATACTCCTACGTCCTCCATAATCTCACTCAAAACCGACTCGAGACACATTTAACACGAACTACGTTTTCATGAAAACGATTTGCATGGATATGTTTAAAAACTGAACATATCCCTAATACCAAACATTTACAAAACAAGTTTTTCAAAACGTTTAAAAACTTCAAAACATAAACCTATCAACTAGTCCAGATCCAAACATCCTATAATGTTCTATCTGTACAAATATTTTCCTTAGACATTTTCTATCCAAAATAACCCAAAAAACCTACATATGTCCCTACGGGTCATCAAACGCCTCGACTGTGCCAGCACAACACCGCGAGCCATCCTCCATCAACTACATCACTCCTCGGGTGGAGGGATCTCACCCTCACCTATATCCTGATCACCTACACCATACAGACACACTATGAGCTAAAGGCTCAGTAAGTTTCATAAATGTAAATGCATGCTGTGCATATGAGTTTCAAAAATCATGCAACCTTTTCTTATCATTACGTCACATACATAATGTCACCGATATATCAGCCCGCTAAATGGAAAAGATTCATCCCGCGGTCGGACAACCCTTTCTATCTAGCGGAGGGGGGTACATGCTCAAATAAACAACAGCCATGCCCGAGCCCCACCTCGCGTGACCAGATAACAGATTACGTAGATTCATTTAGTTTCAGGCGATGTGGTATTGTGACAGACCCCTTTGTGTCTACACAATAGATCAATAGCCCCCTTTCAAGCCACATCACTTTTCATGAAAACATCGTGTGGAAGTTCATTTTCTATGCTCATTTAAAAAACTATGATGCATGAACACGTGCATAACATAACTTTCAACATATGTACCATCAAGACAATAAAAAGCATAATCTATATTCTACATATATACCATCAAGACAATAAAAAGGAATAACCTATAAAAGAACTAATCTTAACTACCCAACCTAAGCATATAAACAAGCAATTCACCAATGATCCTCGACGCAACTTCGACGTACGGTGTAGGCCAATCGGCCCTAGTAAGACACGAGAACTTACCTGTCGTCCTATCGCACTGAGCTCCGTCCACGAGCGTTGTTCGTCTGGGGCAAAACACAACAATTGTCGTTAAAATGAGATTAAACCGTTAACGTCCAAATTTAACAAAACCTTAACTAAAGAAATCTCCTAAAACTCTATTTCAACGCTTTGAGACATTTTATCGAGCAATTCATGCTTGTGAATTTCCAAAACTCCATTAATGGAGATTTCTCAAACCTCAAAATCCATAAACCCTAAAAATTCTCACAAATCAATCCAACTTCGCCCAATAACGCTCGATACTCCCATTATATTTATAAATTTAGTAAACCTAATGATTTCAAACTCTAAATCACGTTTTTAACAAAACCCTAAATAAACCCTAATCGTTTAAACTCCATAAAAATCGAAATAAACTTTCATAAAACCTTAGAATCGTACTTAGGGTCGGGATTGGGGAAGATAACGTGAAGAACGGAAGACAGACGGAGGAGGAATCGACGTCGGAAGTGGAACGCCGTGAGGGAGGGCTATGAAAGTCGCCTAGAGAATTACAGGGAAGGGGAGTCGCGAATGAGGGAGAAAAGAAGAAGAAAACCTTGATTTTTAATTAAAATTTGACTTGGAAAATTACCTTTTTGCCCTTCCTTTGATATTCTATTTGTTTCGTTCTTCGTTTCGTAAATTTTTTAATGAGTTGGTTTCTCCAAACTTCGTTATTTCGCTAATAAATCCAATTTATTATCAGGGTCCTTTTAAAACTGTCCGTTCACAAATCGGACCTCGTTTACTATTTTTACTAAAACGTCCTTTATATTACGATAAACGTAATTCTCGTAAAATTAGCGTTACAACTCCTAAAATTCCCGAAATTTCCTTAAAATTCATATTAATTATTAGGATCGTAATAACGCTTTCTGTTTGCAAAACCGACTTGATTTGATATATTTACAAAAATACTATTTATATTAAAATATTAATATCTCGTAAAGCCGGGCATTACATTCCATCCACCTTATTTAAAATTTTGTCATCAAAATTTGCCCTAGCTTATAGTTATTAATATCAACTTCTCATGTCTTGCGGTCTTATACCTTGATTTATCATCTGTACTTACTGTCATACCTCGTGATTCTAAACCAAAACTCTCTACTATACTCCCCAACATCGGCCTTAAATTAGTATTCTCTACTTTTGATTTGATTGTACACATCTTTACTAAAGTATTGAGCATAATCAAATCTTCAAATCTCTAATCAACTAACCCAATGACATATGTGTCACTTTAATATTTGCACATGTCCCTTTAGGTCAAGGCTGTGCCTAAGTTTCCTAACGCCAGCCCAAATTGAACACCTGCAATTTCATCAAATTTCTAGGCTGTAACCCAAACTTCAACATAATCCATCGACTCAATCCACAGTCGGGATGCTCACCAACTCTATTTCTACATTAACCTCCTAACCGTATTCCTTACCTTCAATTGTCCTAAACACGTCCTCGCTTGCACATCAAGACCTACCCAATCTCATCAATTGGTCTCTACTAAAATTGTCTATTATTCTCAAACCTCGAAACAACTTCAACTTCCTAACGTCATTTGGGTTGACTTGGGTTGACTGTAGTTTAAAGATTCCCAACAACGCTCAGGTTGCAATTCAAACTTCTACCACTTCGCGCCCTCAAAGCTTCCTCAATCTACTTATTCAAAAGCTAAATTTTAGTTACCCTACGACCTTATCCATCTATCGGGTATAACAATTTCTATATATATATATATATACGACCTTATCCATCTATCGGGTATAACAATTTATATATATATATGTATGTATATATATATGTATGTATATAATATATATATCTATGTATATCTATATGTATATATATATATGTATATGTATATATATATATATGTATATGTATATATATATATGTATATGTATATATATATATATATGTATATGTATATATATATGTATCGGAGCTGTAAACTAAACTCGTGTATAAGTTCGTTGACCTTAACCTTAGTCACTGTTACAACTATTCGGGTTCACATTTCTCTAGTACTACCCCCATAGAGCTTCCTCGTCAATAGTATTTAAATTGTACACTTCCTTAGGCACCTCGCAGGTCTTAATAAAATTCTCAACTAATTTCGCGTTGCTACACTTCGCAACTATGTCATCAGAACACCTCCTGGTCTCGATGAGTCCAGCCGGAAGCTAAAGTCGCTAACCACTTAGGATCTTTGTCCCCTTGTAGCGAAGATCCTATAAACATCACATCTCACTCTGAACTACCTTAATGAGTTCTATCGCTATGTCCTTAATTAACTTTCTCTTACTATAGACGTTACGCTCATTTGTTCAACTCATTTCCTTGTTAACTCCAAGTACAATTGAATCCCAAGGTTTTGTCATAGATTCGCTCCAACTATTTATTCTAACCTTATATCACCCATGTCTCTATCGGTCTTGACCTGATAAACACCAGTCTTTTGGAACTTTTTCTAACTTAATCTCACTCTAAGTTTACTTGAGTGGGTTTATTGCACATCCTTGTCCTTCCTATGCTATAAACCACAATTTCACAAATCGTTCAGCACTAACCACTGAGTTAAACTTCTAATCTTAACCCTTCATTGAATCTAACAATCCCCCGCACTAATCTCAAATGTCGCACGTGAACTTCTCTTAAATTACTCAATGGTCTATATCTTTTCGTTCCTCCTAGTCAGGTTCTAAATATTCCACTTGGCTCCTGCACAATGATTCACCCAACAGTTTTCTTGTTTGCAATCTTGTTGCAGATAAGTTTACGCCCTTGATTCCAATCTCCTCTAACCCCAAGAAAGCAAGAGACCCTCCCAAGATAGCAAGACTCGTTTTGGAGCACAATTGACAATGGATCCCATAAGAACTCTGAAGTTAAAAGTGCTTCGGAGAGAGTAGTACCAGGTTGGGTGACCGACTGGGAAGTCCTTGCAAACAAAGCCGTGAGGGGAGGATATTGGGCTGCGGCCCAATCCCCATAGCGAACAATATCTTGCTGGGATAAGGGGTTTGTTACATTTTAACTTGAAGTAATGAGAACGACGTGTATTGAGGTCCCAATAAGCTTCATGGACGCGTAATTAAGACTTAGTAATATGTTTGGTGAAGTATAAGAAACTTCACTTCAAACAATTTGTTCCAAAAGAACTGAACGTATCAAGCAAATGAGGTTCACTATTACATGACAATTGGTTAGAACCTAAGTTACCCATTTAACCGTCAAGGTTCTAACTTGAAGTGATTAGAACGACGTGTATTGAGATCCCAATAAGCTTCATAGACGCAAAATTTATACTTAGTAATGTGTTTAATGAAGTATAGGAAACTTCACTTCAATCGATTTGTTACAAAAGAACTTAACGTATCAAGCAAATGAGGTTCACTGTTACATGACTTGTGGTTAGAACCTAAGTTATCCATTTCACCGTCAAGGTTTTTACTTGAAGTGATGAGAACGACATGTAAGGAGGACCCAATAAGATTCATGGACGCATAATTAAGACTTAGTAATGCGTTTGATGAAGTATAAGAAACTTCTCTTCAATCGATTTGTTCCAAAAGAACAGAACGTGTCAAGCAAATGAGGTTCACCATTACAAGACTTGTGGTTAGAACCTAAGTTATCCATTTCACCTTTAAGGTTTTAACTCAAAGTGAAGAGAACGACATGTACTGAGGTCCCAACAAGATTCATGGACGCGTAAATCCGACTTAGTAATGTGTTTGATGAAGTATAAGAAACTTCACTTCAATCGATTTGTTACAAAAGAACTTAACGTATCAAGCAAATGAGGTTCACTATTACATGACTTGTGGTTAAAACCTAAGTTATCCATTTCACTGTCAAGGTTTTAACTTAAAGTCATAAGAACGACGTGTAAGGAGGACCCAATAAGCTTCATGGACCCGTAATTAAGTCTTAGTAATGCATTTGATAAAGTATAAGAAACTTCACTTCAATCGATTCGTTCCAAAAGAACTGAACATCTCAAGCAAATAAGGTTCACGATTACAAGACTTGTGGTTAAAACCTAAGTTATCCATTTCACTTTTAAGGTTTTAACTAGAAGTGAAGAGAACGACGTGTAATGAGGTCCCAATAGGTTTCATGGACGCGTAATTCTGACTTAGTAATGCATTTGATGAAGTATAAGAAACTTCACTTCAATCGATTTGTTACAAAATAACTTAACGTATCAAGCAAATGAGGTTCACAGTTACATGACTTATGGTTAGAATCTAAGTTATCCATTTCACCGTCAAGGTTTTAACTTGAAGTGAAGTGAATGACGTGTATTGAGGTCCCAATAAATTCATGGACGCGTAATTACGACTTAGTAATGCGTTTTATGAAGTGTAAGAAACTTCACTTCAATCGATTTGTTCCAAAAGAACTGAACGTATCAAGTAAATGAGGTTCACTGTCACATTACAATTGGTTAGAACCTAAGTTGTCCATTTAACCTTCAAGGTTCTAATTTGAAGTGATTAGAACGACGTGTATTGAAGTCCCAATAAGCTTCATAGTCGCATAATTGATACTTAGTAATGCATTTAATGAAGTATAAGAAACTTCACTTCATATGATTTGTTACAAAAGAACTTAGCGTATCAAGCAAATGAGGTTTACTGTTACATGAGTTGTCGTTAGAACCTAAGTTATCCATTTCACCGTCAAGGTTTTTACTTGAAGTGATGAAAACGACGTGTAAGGAGGACCCAAAAAGATTCATGGACCCATAATTAAGACTTACTAATGCGTTTGATGAAGTATAAGAAACTTCACTTCAATCGATTTGTTCCAAAAGAACTGAACGTGTCAAGCAAATGAGGTTAACTATTACAAGACTTGTGGTTAGAACCTAAGTTATGCATTTCACCTTTAAGGTTTTAACTTGAAGTTAAGAGAACGACATGTATTGAGGTCCCAATAAGCTTCATGGACGCGTAAATCTGACTTAGTAATGCGTTTGATGAAGTATAAGAAACTTCACTTCAATCGATTTGTTACAAAAGAACTGAACGTATCAAGCAAATGAGGTTTACTGTTACATGACTTGTGGTTAGAACCTAAGTTATCCATTTCACCGTCAAGGTTTTAACTTGAAGTGATGAAAACGACGCGTAAGGAGGACCCAATAAGCTTCATGAAGCTGTAATTAAGTCTTAGTAATGCGTTTGATGAAGTATAAGAAACTTCACTTCAATCGATTTGTTCCAAAAGAACTGAACGTATCAAGCAAATGAGGTTTACTATTACATGACTTGTGGTTATAACCTAAGTTATCCATTTCACCTTCAAGGTTTAAACTTGAAGTGATGACGAACGCGTAATGAGGATCCCAATAACTTCATGGACGCGTAATTAAGATCTTAGTAATGCGTTTGATGAAGTATAAGACACTTCACTTCAATCGATTTGTTCCAAAAGAACTGAACGTATCAGCAATGAGGTTTACTATTACATGACTTGTGGTTAGAAGCCTAAGTTAACCATTTCACCTTCAAGGTTTTACTTGAAGTGATAGACAACGACGTGTATTGAGGTCCCAATAAGCTTCATGGACGCGTAATGAAAACTTTGTAATGCGTTTAATAAAGTATAAGAAACATCACTTCAATCGATTTGTTCCAAAAGAACCGAACGTGTCCAGCAAATGAGGTTTACGGTTAGCATGACTTGTGGTTAGAAGTTAAGTTAACCATTTAACCTTCAAGGTTTTTACTTGAAGTGATAGAGAACGACGTGTATTGAGGTCCCAATAAGCTTCATAGACGCGTAATTAAGACTTAGTAATGCGTTTGATGAAGTATAAGAAACATCACTTCAATCGATTTGTTCTAAAAGAGCTAACCGTATCAAGCAAATGAGGGTAATTGTTACATGACTTGTGGTTAGAACCTAAGTTATCCATTTAACCTTCAAGGTTTTAACCTGAAGTGATGACAACGACGTGAATTGAGGTCCCAATAAGCTTCATGGACGGGCAATTAAAACTTAGTAATGAGTTTGTTGAAGTATAAGAAACTTCACTTCAATCGATTTGTTCCAAAAGAACTGAATGTATAAAGCGAATGAGGTTTACTGTTACATGACTTGTGGTTAGAATCTAAGTTTTCCATTTCACCTTCAATGTTTTAACTTGAAGTGATGAGAACGATGTGTATTGAGGTCCAAATAAGCCTGATGAATGCGTAATTAAGACTAGGTAATGCGTTTGATAAAGTATATAAAACTTCACTTCAATCGATTTGTTCCAAAAGAACTGAACGAATCAAGCAAATGAGGTTCACTATTATATGACTAGTGGTTAGAACTTAAGTTATCCATTTAACCTTCAAGGTTCTAACTTGAAGTGATTAGAACGACGTGTATTTAGGTCCCAATAAGCTTCATAGACACATAATTTATGTTTAGTAATGCGTTTAATGAAGTTTAAGAAAGTTCACTTCAATCGATTTGTTACAAAAGAACTTAACGTATGTTACGACCCTAGCACTGTACCCTTATTTTCCCGTATTATTTATTTATTTATTTTTTACTTAAACTTTAAACCTAACATTCGGGCGGAAATAAAACTTTAAAAATCGGAATTGAAATCGAAATCGTTATAGTCGTTTAGAAAACCGTTTAAAGCAAACATTAAAACCAATTAAATAAACAATAAAAACATATAAAACAATTGAAGCAGTGGAAACAGACAAAACAGGGGCAAAAAGGGACAATCGTCCCCTAAATGGAGGGGCGATCGATCGCCAGTTAACAAAACCGAGGGCTGATCGATCGCCCAAAACAGGCGATCGATCGCGCTTCGGCGATCCCAAGTTTTGCCTAGCGATCACCTCACCAGGCGATCGCTGGGGGCGCCCAAAGAGGGAGGGGCGATCGATCGCCCAAACAGGCGATTGATCGCCAAGCTCTCTGGAATTTTTCCAGAGAGCTCGGCTCCCTCTTTTCCATTTCTTCCTTCTTCTTCCCTGCATACCAACTTAAACACATAACCATTTTTCTTCCTCAATTACTACTAACTCCACATACACCTTCACAATACCATTTGACATCAAACCACCCGATACTCCTACGTCCTCCATAATCTCACTCAAAACCTACTCGAGACGCATTTAACACGAAATACGTTTTTACGAAAATGAACTGCATAGATATGTTTAAAAATCGAACATATCCCTATTACCAAACATTTACATAACAACTTTCCAAAACGTTTAAAAACTTCAAAACATAAACCTATCAACTAGCGCAGATCCAAACATCCTATAATGTTCTATCTGTACAAATATTTTCATTAAACATTTTCTATCCAAAATAACCCAAAATGCCTACTTAGGTCCCCACGGGTCATGAAAAGCCTCGATTGCACCAGCACACTCCCGCGATCATTCTTCTTCAACTGGACTCATGCTTCAGGAGGAAGAACGTCGTCCTCACCTGTTTCGATATCACCTACACCATACAGACATACTATGAGATAAAGCTCAGCAAGTTTCGTAAATGTAAATGCATGCTGTGCAAATGAGTTTTAGAAATCGTGCAACATTTTCTTATCTTTACATAGGTTGTCACCGAGACCTCGACACCATAAATGGAGAGGGCACATCCTATGGTTGGACAACCCTTTCCATCTAGAGGAGATGGGTACATGCTTGCAACACGCACAGCCATGCCTGAGCCGCACCACGCATGACCATAAACATACATCGATTCATATTAGATGTGGTATTGTGACAGACCCTTAATCGATCCACACAATAGATCAATAGCCCCCTTTCAGGCCACATCACCATTTTCTTTAAAACATAGTGCCGAAATTCATTTTCTATGCATAATTTAAAACTGTGATGCATAGACAATTACGTTGTAACGACCCTTTATCCCAGCAAGATATTGTCCGCTCTGGGGATTGGGCCGCAGCCCAATATCCTCCCCTCACTGCTTTGTTTGGCGAGAACTTCCCAGAAGGTCACCCAACCTGGGATTGCTCTCGCCGAAGCACTTTTAACTTCGGAGATCTTATGGGATCCGTTGCCAATCCTGCTCCAAAACGCGTCTTACTATATTGGGAGGGTCTCTTTACATATGTTTCATTTCCACATACTTCCCCAAGCCATGTGGGATTGTGACGACCTCCCTTTTTACGACTTGTCACATTCCGGTTCGCCCGCGCGGACGTACCGCCATCCGGGTTCCGATTCGTGCAGCCATCGTACACATACTTGCACATTCGGCTCATCACAATCACCCCCCCTCGAGGGCCCAACGTCCTCGTTGGCCACATTTCCGGTTGGGTACAGGCTCTGATACCATTTGTAACGACCCCGTTTACCAGCAAGATATTGTCCGCTCTGGGGATTGGGCCGTAGCCCAATATCCTCCCCTCACGGCTTTGTTTGGCGAGAACTTCCTGGAAGGTCACCCAACCTGGGATTGCTCTCGCTGAAGCACTTTTAACTTCGGAGTTCTTATGGGATCCGTTGCCAATCGTTCTCCAAAACGCGTCTCACTATGTTGGGAGGGTCTCTTTACATATGTTTCATTTCCACATACTTCCCCAAGCGATGTGAGATTGTGACGACCTCCCTTTTTACGACCTATCACCTTCCGGTTCGCCCGCGCGGACGTACCGCCATCCGGGTTCCGATTCATGCAGCCATCGTACACATACTTGCACATTCGGGTCATCACAATCACCCCCCCTCGAGGGCCCAACGTCCTCGTTGGCCACATTTCCGGTTGGGTACAGGCTCTGATACCATTCGTAACGACCTCGTTTCCCAGCAAGATATTGTCCGCTCTGGGGATTGGGCCGTAGCCCAATATCCTCCCCTCACGGCTTTGTTTGGCGAGAACTTCCCGGAAGGTCACCCAACCTGGGATTGCTCTCGCCGAAGCACTTTTAACTTCGGAGTTCTTATGAGATCCGTTGCCAATCGTGCTCCAAAACGCGTCTCACTATGTTGGGAGGGTCTCTTTACATATGTTTCATTTCCACATACTTCCCCAAGCGATGTGAGATTGTGACGACCTCCCTTTTTACGACCTGTCACCTTCCGGTTCGCCCGCGCAGACGTACCGCCATCTGGGTTCCGGTTCGTGCAGCCATCGTACACATACTTGTACATTCAGGTCATCACAATCACCCCCCCTCGGGGGCCCAACGTCCTTGTTGGCCACATTTCCGATTGGGTACAGGCTCTGATACCATTTGTAACGACCCCGTTTACCAGCAAGATATTGTCCGCTCTGGGGATTGGGCCGTAGCCCAATATCCTCCCCTCACGGCTTTGTTTGGCGAGAACTTCCCGGAAGGTCACCCAACCTGGGATTGCTCTCGCTGAAGCACTTTTAACTTCGGAGTTCTTATGGGATCCGTTGCCAATCGTTCTCCAAAACGCGTCTCACTATGTTGGGAGGGTCTCTTTACATATGTTTCATTTCCACATACTTCCCCAAGCGATGTGAGATTGTGACGACCCCCCTTTTTACGACCTGTCACCTTCCGGTTCGCCGGCGTGGACGTACCGCCATCCGGGTTTCGGTTCGTGCAGCCATCGTACACATACTTGCACATTCGGGTCATCAAACGACCCTTTATCCCAGTAAGATATTGTCCTCTCTAAGGATTGGGCCGCAGCCCAATATCCTCCCCTCACGGCTTTGTTTGGCGAGAACTTCTTGGAAGGTCACCCAACCTGGGATTGCTCTCGCCGAAGCACTTTTAACTTCGGAGTTCTTATGGGATCCGTTGCCAATCGTGCTCCAAAACACATCTTACTATATTGGAAGGGTCTCTTTACATATGTTTCATTTCCACATACTTCCCCAAGCGATGTGGGATTGTGACGACCCCCCTTTTTACGACCTGTCACCTTCCGGTTCGCCCGCGTGGACGTACCGCTATCCGGGTTCTGGTTCGTGCAGCCATCGTACACATACTTGCACATTCGGGTCATCAAACGACCCTTTATCCCAGTAAGATATTGTCCGCTCTGGGGATTGGGCCGCAGCCTAATATCCTCCCCTCACGGCTTTGTTTGGCGAGAACTTCCCGGAAGGTCACCCAACCTGGGATTGCTCTCGCCAAAGCACTTTTAACTTCGGAGTTCTTATGGGATCCGTTGCCAATCGTGCTCCAAAACGCATATTACTATATTGGGATGGTCTCTTTACATATGTTTCATTTCCACATACTTCCCCAAGCGATGTGGGATTGTGACGACCCCCTTTTTATGACCCGGGATTCGCCTATACTCGAGTCTGGGATTCGCCTACACTCAGCTTAGGTCCCGAGGTTTGCCCCGCAACCCGAGATTTGCCCCGCAGTCGTACTCATACGTGCACATTCGGGTCATCACAATCACCCTCCCTCGAGGGCCCAACGTCCTCGTGGGCCACATTTCCGGTTGGGTACAGGCTCGGATACCATTTGTAATGACCCCGTTTCCCAGCAAGATATTGTCCGCTCTGGGGATTGGGCCGTAGCCCAATATCCTCCCCTCACGGATTTGTTTGGCGAGAACTTCCTAGAAGGTCACCCAACCTTGGATTGCTCTCGCTGAAGGACTTTTAACTTCGGAGTTCTTATGGGATCCGTTGCCAGTCGTGCTCCAAAACGCGTGTCACTATGTTGGGAGGGTCTCTTTACATATGTTTCATTTCCACATACTTCCCCAAGCGATGTGAGATTGTGACGACCCCACTTTTTACGACCTGTCACCTTCCGGTTCGCCCGCGCGGACGTATCGCCATCCGGGTTCCGGTTCGTGCAGCCATCGTACACATACTTGCACATTCGGGTCAATTCATACGTGCTTAAAGTAAACATGCAACATATGTACCATCGAGACAATAAAAACAATTAAAAGCATAACCTATAAAAGAACTAATCCTAACTACCCAACCAAAGTAATTTAAACAAACACATCACCAAAGCTCCTCGAGACGACTTTGACATACGATGTAGGCCAATCGGCCAAAGTAAGTCACGAGAACTTACCTCGTGTCCGTTGCAATCCAAGCTCCGTGCACGAGCTTTGTTCACCTAAGGCAATTTCACAACAATTGTCGTTAATACGAGTTTAAGTCGTTAAACGTCCAAATTTAACGAAACCTTAACTAAGGAAATTTATAAAATTCTAACTTAACTAATCGAGGTATTTTATCTAACAATTCATACTTGACACCGCAAAACTCCCATTAACGAGTTTCCCAAAACCAGTAAAATTCTCAAACTTTAATATTTCTCACAAATCGACCTAACTTCATCCAATAACGTTCAATATGTCCATTACATCCACAAACACGGTAAACCTATAAATTTCAAACCCTAAATCACGTTTTTAACGAAACTCTAACGAAACACTAACCGTGTAACTTCGTAAAAACCAAACAATAACCTTCCAAAACTATAGAATCATACTTAGGATCGGGTTTGAGGAAGAAAACACGAAGAAAACGAGACGATCGGATGACGAATAGTCATTGGAGAGGAGAAACGCCGTTGAGAGGAGATGAGTCGCCAGAGGATTTCGCCAGAGAGAGAAGAGAGAATCGTGAAAATGAGGTAGAAGAGAAAAAAGAGAATATGTAATTTAATAAAATTTGACTTTGTAAATTACTATTTCGCCCTGCCTTTGATTTTCTATTTGTTTCGTCTTTTGTTTCGTTATCTTGCTAACAGTTCGGTTTCTCCAAAAATTTTTATTTATCCTGTAATATCCGGTTTGTACGGACCTTTTATTATATCATTATTATATTGTTATTGGCATTTTTGTAATTATGTCAAATCAGGTCCGATTTACGAAAAGAAAGCGTCATTACGATCCTAGCGATTAATTAGAATTTTAAGGAAATTCTGGGAATTTTCAGAATAGTGACGCTATATTCCGAGTAATTACTATTATCATAAAGTAAAAGACATTCTCGTAAAAATAGCAAACGAGGTCCAAATTGCGAACGGACAGTTTTGTTAAATCCCAAATAATTAGATGGACTTATTGGTAAAGTAAGGACGTATGGAGTAGTCGAATGGCTAGACGATTAACGAACCGAAGAACGAAATCAATATAAAAATCAAAGAAGGGCAAAACGGTAAATTGTAAAATCAATTTTATAAATAACACAAAATTCCCTCCTTTTCCCTCACTTCTCTCTTTTCTCTCTTTTCTCTTTGGAACTCACGAACAGAGAAGATTTCTTCTCTCGGCCGCCGGCGAGCTCCACCATTCCGACCTCCGTCCGACCTCCGTTTCTCCTCCGTCCTTCACGGTTTCTTCCTCTCTCGCTACCCTCGGTATGTAGCTTTAGTTTTCGAGTGTTTAATTCGAGTTTCGGTTCGATTTAGGGTTAGGGTTTCGATTAGGGTTTTTGTTAAAAATGCGATTTAGGCTTCGTAATTAATAGGTTAGCCGTGATTAGGTATATATTGAACGTATTGGACGTTATTGGACGAAGAAAATCAATTTGCGAAAAAGTTATAAATTGGTTAAATTTCGGGTTTTTAGAGAAAAACTCGTTATTTGAGAATTTGGATTATCGAGCTATAATTAACGTTCGAAATGCTTTAATTAGCTAAGTGAAGAATTTAGGATAATTCTTTAGTTAAAGTTTGAAATTTGGACGTTAATAGTTTAAATTGGTTTTAATTGCGAATGTCGTGTTTTTCTCAGACACACGACTCCTGTGGACGAAGCTTGAGATCCAGCGCGCTCGAGGTAAGTTCTCGTGACTTGCTTGACCCAAAGGTCTACACCATACCTCGTCGTCGTATCAAGGATCCTTGAGGGTTCCTTGTTTTACGTTGTTTAGGTTGGGTAGTTAGGTTAGTTGTTTATAGGTTATGTTATATTGTCTGCCGATATGAACTGTTTGTTTACTTTCCGCTGATATGAACTGTTCATGCATCACGTGTTTCAAAATGGCATAAAAATGGGTTTCTGCACGAGTTTTCAATGAAATGAATAATGAACGAAAATACGTAATCTGTATCTGAAAGGTCACGCGGGATGGGGCTCAGGCATGGCTGTAGGGTTTGTGAGCATGTACCCCCCCCATCTAAGTGGAAAGTGGTAGTTCGACCGCGGAATGTATCCTTTCCATTTAGTGGGCTGATATCTCGGTGGCAATATGTATGAAATGACCTGATATGTCTGATGAGCATGTTTTCTGAACTTCATATGCACGACACGCATGCATCTGCATTTACGTAGCTTACTGAGATTTCCATATCTCATATGTGTCTGTATGGTGTAGGTGACGTTCTAGGTTACGTTGACCCAGGTGAGGATGATATTCCTCCTCCGGACGTAGGAGCAGCTGATGGATGATGGCCGTGGGAGTGCGCTGAGCAGTCGAGGCGCGTTTTGACCCGTGGTGGGTTTATGTAAAGGTTTTTGGGGGTTCTTCATGATATTTTGGATTGATGACGAACTGTATAGAGCATATTTAGGTTGTTTGGATCTGGATAGGGGTTAGATAACGTTTTGGTAATTGTATGTAAAAATGTTTGGTTTAAACAGTTATTTAAACGCTATTGAAATTCTGGAACTGTTTGGTTTAAATTAAGTGTTATGAACTATTTTTAGGTTGATACGGATTGCTCGGTTTTTAGAGCTATCCACGCGGTTGGACTTCGTAAAGTCCGACGCGAGTCGATTGAGTTTAGGTTGTGAATTATGGTGATTGTTGGAGTGAAATAACAGAGATTTGCTCTCTGGAATTTAGGATTCCAGAGAGCTAATTGAGGAATGGTGAAGCAGGAAGGATTGAGGAAAATGGTTAAGTGTTGAAGGTTACTGAAGGAAATTGAACGAAGGAAAGTGGGATCGCTGCCCTTGCTACATGCTGCAGCGATCGATCTCTGTAAACTACAGAGATCGATCGCTTGCTACCTTTATGCATGCAGCGATCGATCTCTGTAGTTTACAGAGATCGATCGCCCCCCCTCTTTTGGACAATGAATTCCGATCTTGCCTCCCTTCTTTTAATTGTTTTCTTTTAAGTGTTATTAAATGTTTTAGTTTTAATTATTTATTAAAGGTTTTGTTTTAAATGCTTTTAAAGTTCAGTTTTAATTCCGACTTCAGTTCTGATTTCAACTTCAGTTTTAGATTCCGCATAACGTTTTATTTAAAATGTAAAATAAAAATGAAAAATTAGTACGGGTAAATGGGTACAGTATTAGGGGTGTTACATATCCAATTATTCCAACTTAATACTAGGGTTCAATTAAAACTATCCGTTCGCAATTCGGACCTCGTTTACTATTTTTACCAAAGTATCCTTTATATTACGATAAACGTAATTCTCGTAAAATTAGCGTTAAACTCCTAAAATTCCCGAAACTTTTCTAAAATCCTTATTAATTATTAGGATCGTAATAACGCTTTCTTTTTGTAAAATGGACTTGATTTGACATTTTAACAAAAATATCATTTACATTAAAATATTAATATTCCGTACAGCCGGGTATTACAATTCATCCACCTTATTTAAAATTTTGTCCTCAAAATTTGATTATACAAACAACTTAGGATACTTAGCCATCATATCCTGTTGTCGCTCCCAAGTCGCTTCTTCAACCTCGTGGTTCCGCCATAGGACTTTAACTAGCGAAATCTCTTTGTTGCGCAATACTTTGATGGAAGACTCTAGAATACGTACCGGCTTCTCCTCGTAAGTCAAGGTAGGTTGTACCTCGATCTCTCTTGCCTCCACGACATGCGATGGATCACGCAAACACTTCCAAAGTATAGAGACGTGAAATACATTATGGATACCTTCCATTGAAGCTGGAAGCTATAGTCGATACGCCATCTTCCCGATCTTCTTCAAAATAGGAAAGGGCCCCACATAACGAGGGTTTAACTTGTTCTTCCTTCCAAATCTCATCACACCTTTAAACGGAGAAACCTTCATATAAACCTCATCGCCCTCTTCAAATTCCAGTTCTCTCCGCCTTGTGTCAGCATAGCTCTTCTGTCGACTCTGAGCTATTTTGATGCGCTGTCTGATAGTGGCAATCTTCTCTGCCATTTTTTGTAGAATCTCGGGACCAACGATACTGGCTTCACCAACCTCGTCCCAATATAATGGAGACCTACACTTTCGACCATACAAAGCTTCATACGGAGCCATACCGATGGTAGCCTGGAAGCTGTTGTTGCAAGAGAACTCGATCAGTGGCAAATACATGCTCCACGATCCCTGAAATTCCAACACACAAGCTCTGAGCATATCCTCTAGAATCTGATTCGTCCTCTCTGTCTGACCATCAGTCTGAGGATGAAATGCCGTGCTGAAATTTAGTTGAGTCCCCATAGCTTTGTGCAGACTCTTCCAGAACTTAGAAGTGAATCTCGGATCTCTGTCTGAGACAATAGAAACTGGTACACCGTGCAATCTAACAACCTCATGCACATAAAGCTCGGCGAGCTGGTCCATCGAAGATGTCATCTTCACAGATAAGAAGTGAGCTGACTTTGTCAATTGGTCCACAACCACCTAGATACCATCATGCCCTTTCGTAGTCCTCGGGAGTCCCACAATAAAATCTATGGAGATCTGCTCTCATTTCCACTACGGTATCGGTAGTGGTTGTAATGTTCCGGCCGGCCTCTGGTGTTCCGCCTTAACCTGTTGACAAACTAAACAGGTTTCAACATATTTCGCCACTTCCCTCTTCATGTTCGGCCACCAAAAGTGTTGTTTTAAATATCGGTACATCTTGGTACTTCCCCGGTGCACAGAATAAGCTGAAGAATGTGCTTCGGCCAAAATCTCTTTATTCAACTCCTCATCGTTAGGCACGTAACACCTATGCCTGAACTTCAGAATACCATCATCTAACAAGTTAAATTCAGACACATCTCCAGATGTCATGCTCAATCGAAGCTCCTCACTCTCCATATCATTCTGCTGAGCTTCACGTATCTTATCTAGAATTGTCGGCCTGAGAGAAATGTTGGTGAGCATACTGGACAACCCTGCCACAACCTCCATATCGAACCTCTCAATCTCAGACCGCAATGTAACTGACATCGCTGCAAGTGAAGGCTGACTCGAAGTAGGCATTCGGCTCAAAGCGTCAGCGACCTTGTTCGCCTTTCCTGGATGGTACTTGATTTCAAACTTATAGTCTTTAACAAATTCTAGCCATCTTCGTTGCCTCATGTTCAATTCCTTTTGCGTAAACAAATACTTCAGGCTTTTGTGGTCGGAAAATATCTCGCACTGCTGCCCATATAAATAATGCCTCCATATTCTCAGTGCGAAGACTACGGCTGCTAACTCCAGGTCGTGCGTAGGATAATTCTGCTCATACGGCTCCAACTGCCGAGAAGCATATGCAATAACCTTTCATTCCTGCATCAATACACAACCGAGTCCAACTCTAGATGCATCACAATAAATACTAAATTTGTCACCTTCAACCGGTAGTGTCAGTACTGGAGCTGTGGTCAACTTCTGCTTCAACTCCATAAAACTGTTGTCACAAGCAGCCGACCATATAAACTTCTCGCTCTTCCAAGTCATGCGTGAAAGAGGAACTGCAATCTTCAAAAATCTCTCTATAAACTTCCGATAATAGCCATCCAACCAGAGAAATCCACGTACTTCTCGCACGTTCTTAGGCAGTGGCCAATCTCTGACCACCTGGATTTTGCTCGGATCCATAGAAACCCCTTCCTGTGATATGATAAGGCCTAGAAAACTGACCCTATCCGGCCAAAACTCGCATTTAGAGAACTTCGGATAAAGCTGGTGTCGTTGTAAAATTCCGAGAACAATCCTCAATTGCTCATCACGCTCCTCTCTCGTCTTAGAATATATTAGAATATCGTCGATGAAAACCACAACGAATTTGTCCAGGTACTCCTTGAAGTCTCGGTTAATCAAATCCATAAACGCTGCAGGGGCATTAGTAAGTCCGAAAGACATAACAAGGAACTCATAATGCCCGTACCTCGTTCGAAACGCCGTCTTTTGAACATCTTCCTTCCGGACCTTCAACTGATAATAACCCGAGCGTAAGTCAATCCTAGAAAACACTCGGGCACCTTGCAGCTGGTCAAATAAATCATCGATCCGAGGCAGTAGATACTTATTCTTCACTGTAAGCTTATTCAGCTCTCTGTAATCCACGCACATCCTGAGAGTACCGTCTTTCTTCTTGACGAATAGAACGGGCGCACCCCAGGGTGAAAAACTTGGTCGGATTAAACCCTTATCCAGCAACTCCTCTAGCTGAGTTTTCAACTCTCTCAATTCAGCAGGCACCAATCTGTATGGATTCTTAGACACTGGCGCGGAGCTCGGATATACATCAATGAAAAATTCAATCTCCCTGTCCGGCGGTAATCTGGGAAGATCATCAAGGAATATCTCAGAGAATTCTCTGACTATGGGAATGTCACTCGGCTTTACTCCGCTGAGCAACTGAATATCAACTACTGTGACCAAATAAATAAAGCACTCACCTTTAAACTGCTCGTTGACCTTCATGGAATAAGAGATAGGCGATCCACTCAATCGGTTCATCGCTTGATAAGAAAACTCTGCTTTACCCGGGGGTCGAAAGGACACAATCCATGATCGACAATCGATGGTGGTGAAGTGCTGCGAAAGCCAGTCCATCCCTAAAATAAGATCATAGATCTCTATGCCTATAACAATCATGCGAGTATAGCGGGTACTGTTCCCGACTGAGACAATATTGCCCTGGACAACTTGACCTGACTGCATACGCTGTCCTAAAGGTAGCATCACACTATATTTGCATTCTGCTAACTCAGGCACAATCTTCAGTCTAGACACACAAGCAGTAGAAACAAAAGAGTGCGTAGCCCCCGTGTCTATCAAAGAAAATACCGCCACGCCCATAATCAAAATAGTATCTGCTATCACGGAAGGCTGAGCCTCATCATCAATATCACCAGGCTCGATAAATGCAAAGATCCTCGGCATAACCCTCCTCTGGAAAGTGCCTGACTGCTCTCAACTCTGCTTCGGGCAATCTTTAATGAAGTGGCCAACTACTCCACACCGATAGCACTTATTCGTGCCCACTCTGCACTCTCCACTTTGCTCCTTCTGGCACTTAGGGCACCAAGGCATCTGAGAAGCCCCTTGTACCTGTTTGCCTTTCCCTCGATCGTTGCCTCCCTCTAAAGGCCTTTTCACGCCTCTCTGTTGTTGTTGTTATGGTTGTCCTCTCGGTTGCCAGCCCTTATCTCTGATCTGAGGGTGGATATCTCAAAAGAAGCCTCTAGCTGGCTTCCTTGGTCTAACAGAACTCTGATCAACAGCCTCAATCTCCAGTGCCCTGGCCACTATCTCATCGTAGGATACATTACGAACCCCTGAGATCGTAAGACTCTTCCGAATTTCTTTGCCAAGCCCCTGTACAAATCTGCGTACCTTGTCCTCATTGACACTGACCTGACGCGGCGCGAATCGGGACAAAGCCTCAAATCTTCTCACATAGTTGGCAATCGAACCAACTTGCCATAATTGCATAAACTCCACCATCTTCGCCTCCCGCACTGTATGGCTGAAGTATTTATCGTAAAATATCATCTTGAAACGCTCCCAACTCATAATCGCCACATCGGTGGTTGCCTTGATAAAATCCCACCAGAATCGGGCATCCAGCGCTAAGTGGTAACTCATTAATGTAACCTTCTCTCCGTCCTCAATGCTTGCATAGGTAAGCATATCCTCCATGGTTCGAATCCACTCCTCGGCTGAAGAGGGATCCGTAGACTGTCCGTAGAACACAGGAGGTTGGAGCTTCTGAAATCTCTCCATACCACGATTACTAGAAGTCGCGGTCTCCCGAGCTCTAGCACCCTCACAATCTATAAGGGTACCCAATTGCTGGGACTGTCTCTCCATTTGTTGAGCCTGTCACTCCATGTGTTGGGACTGTTGGGCAATAAAATCCATAAGGGTGTCTATCGTCTCGTCTCGGTCATCTCGGTCATTTCCTCGACACACCATATTTCTATAATTCCTATAAAAGTCAAAAGCAAATAATTCTAAGAAATCAAAATCAAATAAGACTCTTAAACATACTTACAGTTGAGGAAGGATGTCTGCGTAGTGGCTGTGTAGTCGAGCAATTTACAGAACCGTTTTTAAAACACGAGGACTCTGATACCATAAACTGTAGCGACCCTAGAACTTCACCCTTATTTTCCCGTATTATTAGTATTTTTTTATTTTTTTTATACTTAAACTTTAAACCTAACATTTGAGCGAAAATAAAACTTTAAAAATCGGAATTGAAATCGAAATCGTTATAGTCGTTTAGAAAACCGTTTAAAACAAACCTTAAAACCAATTAAATAAACAATAAAAACATATAAAACAATTGAAGCAGTGGAAACAGACAAAATAGGGGCAAAAAGAGACAATCGTCCCCTAAATGCAGGAGCGATCGATCGCCCAAAACAGGCGATTGATC
Source organism: Begonia masoniana (assembly GCA_022432975.1). Lineage (NCBI taxonomy): Eukaryota > Viridiplantae > Streptophyta > Magnoliopsida > Cucurbitales > Begoniaceae > Begonia > Begonia masoniana. The sequence continues at coordinate 31,984,731 of CM039503.1, read as the reverse complement.
GCCAGTTAACAAAATCGAGGGGCGATCGATCGCTTAAAACAGGCGATCCCACGTTTTGCCTAGCGATCGCCTCACCAGGCGATCGCTGGGCGCGCCCAAAGAGGGAGGGGCGATTGATCGCCCAAACAGGCGATCGATCGCCAAGCTCTTTGGAATTTTTCTAGAGAGCTCGGCTCCCTCTTTTCCATTTCTTCTTTCTTCTTCCCTGCAAACCAACTTAAACACAACCATTTTTCTTCCTCAATTACTACTAACTCCACATACATCTTCACAATACCATTTGACATCAAACCACCCGATACTCCTACGTCTTCCATAATCTCACTCAAAATCGACTCGAGACGCATTGAACAAGAAATACGTTTTCACGAAAACGAACTGCATGGATATGTTTAAAAACCGAACATATCCCTATTATCAAACATTTACAAAACAAGTTTCCAAAACATTTAAAAACTTCAAAACATAAACCTATCAACTAGTCCAGATCCAAACATCCTATAATGTTCTATCTGTACAAATATTTTCCTTAAACATTTTCTATCCAAAATAATCCAAAATACCTACATACGTCCCCACAGGTCAAGAAATGCCTCGACTGCGCCAGCACAATCCCGCGATCATTCTTCTTCAACTGGACTCATGCTTCAGGAGGAGGAACGTCGTCCTCACCTGTTTCGATATCACCTACACCTTACAGACACACTATGAGCTAAAGCTCAGCAAGTTTCGTAAATGTAAATGCATGCTGTCCAAATGAGTTTCAGAAATCATGCAACATTTTCTTATCTTTACATAGGTTGTCACCGAGATCTCAACCCCCTAAATGGAAAGGGCACATCCTTTGGTTGGACAACCCTTTCTACCTAGAGGAGATGGGTACATGCTTGCAACACGCACAGCCATGCCTGAGCCCCACCTCGCATGACCATAAACATACATCGGTTCATATTAGATGTGGTATTGTGACAGACCCTTAATCGATCCACACAATAGATCAATAGCCCCCTTTCAGGCCACATCAGCATTTTCTTTAAAACATAGTGCAGAAATCCATTTTCTATGCATAATTTAAAACTGTGATGCATGGACAATTACGTGCTTAAATTAAACATACAACATATGTACCATCGAGACAATAAAAATAATTAAAAGCATAACCTATAAAAGAACTAATCCAAACTACCCAACCAAAGAAATTTAAACAAACACGTCACCAAAGCTCCTCGAAATGACTTCGACGTACGATGTAGGCCAATCGACCATAGTAAGTCAGAGAACTTATCTCGTGTCCGTTGCAATCCTAGCTCCGTCCACGAGCTTTGTTCACCTAAGGCAATTTTACAACAATTGTCGTTAATACGAGTTTAAGTCGTTAAACATCCAAATTTAACGAAACCTTAACAAAGGAAATTTCTAAAATTCTAACTTAACTAATCGAGGCATTTTATCTAACAATTCACACTCGACACCGCAAAACTCCCATGAACGAGTTTTCCCAAAACCCCTAAAATTCTCAAACTTTAATATTTCTCACAAATCGACCTAACTTCGTCCAATAACGTTCAATACGTCCATTACATCCACAAACACGGTAAACCTATAAATTTCAAACCCTAAATCACGTTTTTAACGAAACACCCTAACCGTGTAACTTTGTAAAAACCAAACAATAACCTTCCAAAACTATAGAATCATACCTAGGATCGGGTTTGAGGAAGAAAACACGAAGAAGACGAGACGATCAGAGGATGAATCGTCGTTGGAGAGGAGAAACGCCGTTGTGAGGAGATGAGTCGCCGGAGGATTTCGCCAGAGAGAGAAGAGAGAATCGTGAAAATGAGGGAGAAGAGAAAAGAGGGAATCTGTAATTTAATAAAATTTGACTTTGTAAATTACTATTTCGCCATTCCTTCGATTTTCTATTTGTTTCGTCCTTTGTTTTGTTATTTAGCTAACGGTTCGGTTTCTCTAAAATTTTTTATTTCTCCAATTATTCCAACTTAATACTAGGGTTCAATTAAAACTGTCCGTTCGCAATTCGGACCTCGTTTACTATTTTTACCAAAGTATCCTTTATATTACGATGAACGTAATTCTCGTAAAATTAGCGTTAAACTCCTAAAATTTCCAAAACTTTCCTAAAATCCTTATTAATTATTAGGATAGTAATAACGCTTTATTTTTGCAAAATAGACTTGATTTGACATTTTAACAAAAATGTCATTTACATTAAAATATTAATATTTCGTACAGCCGGGTATTACAACGTATCAAGCAAATGAGGTTCACTGTTACATGACTTGTGGTTAGAACCTAAGTTATCCATTTCACCGTCAAGGTTTATAATTGAAGTGATTAGAACGACGTGTAAGGAGGACCCAATAAGCTTCATGGACCCGTAATTAAGACTTAGTAATGCGTTTGATGAAGTATAAGAAAGTTCACTTCAATCGATTTGTTCCAAAAGAACTGAACGTGTCAACTAAGTTATCCATTTCACCATTAAGGTTTGAACTAGAAGTGAAGAGAACGACGTGTATTGAGGTCCCAATAAGCTTCATGGACGAATAATTCCAACTTAGTAATGCGTTTGATGAAGTATAAGAAACTTCACTTCAATCGATTTGTTCTAAAAGAGCTAAACGTATCAAGCAAATGAGGTTAATTGTTAGATGACTTGTTGTTAGAACCTAAGTTATCCATTTAACCTTTAAGGTTGTAACTTGAAGTGATGAGAACGACGTGGCTTGAAGACCCAATAAGCTTCATGGACGCATAATTAAGACTTAGTAATGCGTTTGTTGAAGTATAAGAAACATCACTTCAATCGATTTTTTCCAAAAGAACTGAACATATAAAACGAATGAGGTTTGCTGTTACATGACTTGTGGTTAGAATATAAGTTTTCCATTTCACCTTCAAGGTTTTAACTTGATGTGATGAGAACGACGTGTATTGAGGTCTCAATAAGCTTCATGAACACGTAATTAAGACTAAGTAATACGTTTGATGAAGTATCAGAAACTTCACTTCAATCGATTTGTTACAAAATAACTGAACGTATTAAGCAAATAAGGTTCACTGTTACATGACTAGTGGTTATAACCTAAGTTATCCATTTAACCTTCAAGGTTCTAACTTGAAGTGATTAGAACGACGTGTATTGAGGTCCAAATAAGCTTTATAGACGCATAATTTATGCTTAGTAATGCGTTTAATGAAGTATAAGAAACTTTACTTCAATCGATTTATTACAAAAGAACTTAACGTATCAAGCAAATGAGGTTTGCTGTTACAAGACTTGTGGTTAGAATCTAAGTTTTGCATTTCACCGTTAAGGTTTTTAATTAAAGTGATGAGAACGACGTGTAAGGAGGACCCAATAAGATTCATGGACCCGTAATTAAGACTTAGTAATGCGTTTGATGAAGTATAAGAAACTTCACTTCAATCTATTTGTTCCAAAAGAACTGAACGTGTTAAGCAAATGAGGTTCACTATTACATGACTTGTGGTTAGAACCTAAGTTATCCATTTTACCTTTAAGGTTTTAACTAGATGTGAAGAGAATGACGTGTATTGAGGCCCTAATAAGCTTCATGGACGCGTAATTCTGACTTAGCAATGCGTTTGATGAAGTATAAGAAACTTCACTTCAATCGATTTGTTACAAAAGAACTTAACGTATCAAGCAAATGAGATTCACTGTTACATGACTTATGGTTAGAACCTAAGTTATCCATTTCACCGTCAAGGTTTTAACTTGAAGTGATGAGAACGACGTGTAAGGAGGAACCAATAAAATTCATGGATCGGTAATTAACACTTAGTAATGTGTTTGATGGAGTATAAGAAACTTCACTTCAATTGATTTGTTCCAAAAGTACTGCACATGTCAAGCAAATGAGGTTTACTGTAACACCTGACAATCTCTGCCAGGTGATTTTCTTAACGGAATTAACTCTCACCTTCATTATTAATACTTGAAATTAATTTTAATGCCAAGGTTTATTTGGTTTCTAATTTTGGGGTGACAAAATGGTAATTAGGAAGAATCTTATTAATATAAATAGAAAATGGAAACCCTAAACCTCACTTAAACCCCACTGTAGCCGACATTCTCTCTCGGCGATTCCCATGCTTCCAGAGCAATTTCTCTGCCGGCGATTCCCTCTTTGGCGATCGATTTCTCCAGCCTCCACTCTGATAACCTACATTCAAGGTAAGATTTAGTCAATGTAGTTGCCGTGTAGTTGTTTGGAACTCTGTTTTCAACTAGAACCCAATGTTTCAAGATTCTTCAATGGCCGGATAATAGGAACATTTTTATCAGTGTTTGGTAATGGCATTTTCGAATCGATTCTGGACATTTAGTATAACCGACCCTGATTAATCGTTAGTTGAACCTAGCTGTTTTTGGTTTTGGATTTCAGACTGCAAACAGAGAACTAGACTAAGGGATTCGGGAACGACCTTAGCTATTAGATTCTAGGATAACTTGTGAGTAGGACTATTAGGATTTTCGTTTTAACTACTGCAATGTGAATGTTTTAGGTGAAGGAGCCTGAAGAAAAGGAGCTCAAGTTGCTAAAGAAACCAGGTAAGTGAATGTGTAGGATTCCCGACCATTAGGGCCCTACATCATAAGGATGCTAGGTAGAAACTGACACGATGATTAGAAGTTATTTAAGCTATTGTCTGTTACTGATGTTGATGTTTGTTTTACGTTAGTAAGATGGTTTGTACTTGGATGATTCACGGATGTTTGAGAACTATGTTATGTGATGTTTTGTTAGAGTCTATGAAGTCAACTGTCTAGTATGATAAATTCCATAGTCTGATGATTTAAGAACATTCATGTCATGCATCATGATTTACTCCTCAAGCATATGAAAATGATTTATGAGCACATTTTCGCCATAAACAAGATAGGAGAATGAATATGAAAATGATCCCATGCAACATGATAAAGTGAGGGTTGGGGGCGGGTTGACGTATGCCATAGTCTAAAGAGGGACTATGAAAACGACCCGAAAGGGAATATGATCAAAATCACTGTCAACCCCCCTTTTACTGCACAAATCCTTCCTTAATCCAAATGATGAAAACGATGAACAGAAACAAGAATGATAAATGATCAAGAACATGTTTTCTCTCAACTGTACATTCATGAATACATGTTAGTTTGCATTCCTTACTAAGCATTAGGCTTATAGTTTAAACTTCATGTTGTAGGTGACGAGTTTTCAGGTGAGGATCTCAAAGTTAATGAAGATGTTTAAGCTTGATTGCTGGAAGGTGCTCAGGGTGGAGATTTGTGGCTGGCAGGCGATATTGACCCGCGGTTATGCTCACATTAAGTCAGTAAGGTTTATGAAAGACTGAAGTCTGTGTTGGATGAGATTTCTTTTTACAACATTGGGATGTTGGGATTTGTCTATTTGATCTCTGAGTTCGAGGAAGGATTTAAGTTTATAGAATGATCTGCTTATAGAATGATCTGCTTAATTAAGTCTTCTGCTTCACGTATCATGAATGAGTCTATGATTTTTATTCGTTTAAAGTTTATGCCTATCAAGTTGAAATCTATGAGAGTCGGGTATCTTTCTGTTGGTTGAAGTTGCTTGATGATTATCGTGTTTTACTACTGAGTGATAGGAGTCGGATAAGTGTATCATCTGGCTGACGTCATCGGCAGATGTCGAATGATAGAAGTTGAACGATTGAGTCTTCCGGCTGATGTCATCGGATGATGTCGAGTGTTTACTCACCGGATGATGTAAGTAAAGTGTTTAGTCGTTGTTCACCGGATGAAGTCTCCTGTCGGATGAGGTAAGTAAGTCACGTGCATTGCACATGACCACCGGATGATGCCCATGTCTACCGGGCAATGTAGGTGTTTTCTTTATCGGATGATATAAGTAATGTTTTGTCGTTTAGTGACCGGGCAACGTAGGTGTTTTCTTTACCAGATGATATAAGTACTGTTTTGTCCTTTAGTGACCGAGCGATGTTTTAATTAGACACGTGACACGCCTATGTCTGCCGGCAGATGTGTAATATATTTTGTTGCTGGGCGATGCCTAATGAATCACGTGTCATGTCTTGAACTAAGTTATGATTTAAAAGAAAAATATAGAAAAATAAAAAGGGCGAGAACAAAGGAATGTAAGGATATATGGTCAATTCTAAAAGAGTCATGGTTTAGTTTCGGCCCTACTGGGGTCGTTACAATTATGGTATCAAAGCAAAACCGGGTTCTAAAATCGATTCTGCAGACTGCCTCCCAGCACAGATTGCCACTTGAGTACACTCCAACAACTGGAAGTGTTTATGATTTTAGTAATGTCATTAAGTTAAGATATGTTATGATTATTTTCTTAGGAATCCCAAAATGGTGAGAGGACAACAGAGAGAAGATAATGTGGATAGTACCACTATTGCTCAGCTAAAGGAGTTGGTTATACTCCAATCACGCCAAATCGAGCAGCTCATGACCACCAGGGAAGAGCATGGGAACTCTAGCTCTAATGCAAACCATGATCATGGTGGCGAACGCTTCCATAGACTTAGACCCCCAACATTTAATGGCTAAGTTTCAGATCCTGTTTATGCTGAGGAGTGGATTCGGAAAATGGAGGACATGTTCAAGTACGCCAAGGTCGATGAAGGAGATAGGGTCACTTATGCTATTTTTCATTTGGAACTGAGTGCAAGGCATTGGTGGGACTAAATCCATAGCACCATTAATGCAGGAGCTATGACCTGGGAAATGTTTAAGACTGCTTTCTTTGATAAATATTTCAATAGGACCGTTCGGGCCAGCAAGAAGAAGGAGTTCATGAACTTGCGTCAAACTGGCTCTGTGGCGGATTACATATGTAGGTTTGAGGCTTTATCACGGTTTGCTCCCCGATTTGTTGAGGATGATGAGGACAAGATCCACCAGTTCGTTCAAGGATTGAAGCCGAGTTTGTATATGAGAGTAAAGACTGCTGGAATACATGATAAACCATATGGTGAAGTGACGGCTAAGGCCTTGGAACTGGAAGAAGCCGAGATAGCAACATATGCACAGCGTGAACAGCCAAGGAAGTTAATTAAGGAGGCTCAGTCGCCACCACGTCAGAATAAAGGATGGCAACCACAACAGAACAGGGGACCACAACAACAACAGCAAGGTATCAAGAGACCCTTCAATCCAAATGATGATCAAGGAAAAGGAAAACGACCATTAGCCCATCTATGCTCCAACTGCCAGAAGAACCACCATGGCGAGTGCAAGCTACACTCTGGCCGTTGCTACAGATTTGACAAGGTCGGACATGTAGTCAGAGACTGCCCCATGCCACTAGACCCCAATCGAGCAAGAATAGCACCCAGAGTCTTCGCTATGATGGAGGACAAAGATGCTGTGCAGCATACGATCATAACTAGTACAATTATGATCTGTGGTATTTCTGCTTACACACTTATAGACATGGGGGCCACCCACTCATTTATAGCAACCCTGTTTGTCTGTAAGCATAAGTTAGGATACTTACCAGCATATAGGCCATATAGTGTCATGTTATCGTCAGAGAAATCCTTACATTCTGAACAGATAGTGAAGGGTGACATTGTGTCCTTAGGAGATAAGAAGTTATATGTAGAGCTGATTGTAATTGACATGATTTATACTATGGATGAATTGGTTATTCAGACACCATGCCACGATAAGTTGTAGGTCTAGATTAGTTGAGTTCCGACCCCCGAATGGAGATCGGTATACATTCCAAGCTATCCCAAAAGTAAGTAAAATACCAATTATATCCTCTCTAGAGACCCAACAGTTATTAAAAGGTGGCTGTGAGAGTTATCTAGCTAGTGTAGTTAATGTTCGGGTGACGGATAAAGTAAAAGTACAAGACATTCTTATAGTCCGAGAGTTCCCTGAAGCATTCTTTGATGATTTGCCAGGATGACCGCTTGATAGAGAAATAGAGTTTGTGATTGATACATATCCCGAGGCATTACCTGTATCTAAGAATCCTTACCTTATGGCACCTGTTGAATTAAAGGAATTAAAAGTCCAACTACAGGAATTAGTAGACAAGGGATTTAGACGCCCTAGTAGTTCTCCCTGGGGTGCACCTGTTTTATTCGTTAAGAAGAAAGATGGTTCTCTTAGAATGTGCATTGAATACAGAGAGCTAAACAAGTTGACAATTAAGAATAAATATCCTTTACCCCGAATTGATGATTTGTTTGACCAGTTACAAGGAGCTAAGGTATTTTCAAAGATTGACTTACGTTCGGGTTATTACCAACTGAAAGTTAAGGAGGGGGACATACCAAAGACAACATTCAGAACCGATATGGACATTATGAATTTTTTGTAATGTCGTTTGGTTTGACAAATGCACCCGCAGCTTTTATGGACTTGATGAATCGAGTGTTTCGTGAGTACTTGGACAAGTTTGTAATTGTGTTTATAGACGACATCTTTATATACTCACAGACTGAAGCTGACCATGCAGAGCATTTAAGAATAGTTTTGACGACATTAAAGCAGCAACAACAACTTTACGCCAAGTTGTCTAAGTGTGAGTTCTGGCTGGATAAGGTCAACTTTTTAGGCTATGTCATTTCTGCTGAGGGCATATCAGTAGATCCAACCAAGATTCAGGCTGTTAAGGACTGGCCACAGCCAAAGAATGTCAGTGAAGTCCGTAGTTTCATTGGTTTGGCAGAGGCTATTATAGAAAGTTCATTAAGAGATTCTCTATGATAGCTAAACCTTTAACTAATTTAACAAAGAAGGATACTAAGTACTCTTGGACTGAAGCTTGTGATGAAGGCTTCCAAACACTTAAGCTGAAGTTGACGACAGCCCCGCTACTGACTCTACCAACCGAAGAAGGAAGGTTTAGTGTTTACTGTGATGCATCCAAAGTTGGACTGGGGTGTGTTTTGATGCAAGAAGGAAATGTCATGGCGTATGCCTCTAGGCAGCTGAAGAGTTCCCCACTCATGATTTAGAGTTGGCCACAGTTGTTTTTGCACTAAAGATTTGGAGACACTATTTATATGGTCGAAAGTGCGAGGTGTTTTCTGACCATAAGAGCTTGAAGTACCTTTTCACCCAAAAGAAATTAAACATGAGACAAAGACGTTGGTTGGAATTTGTTAAGGATTATGACCTTGAGATTAAATACCACCCGGGCAAGGCTAATGCTATAGCCGATGCTTTAAGCAGGATGTCTAAGACAATGCAGCCCGCTGTATCAACCATGTCTGTACCATATGGAAGGAAGTTCAGAAGTTCGAGTTGGGAATAGTTCATGAGTTGTCAACTTTACTTGCTGATTTAACCATTCGACTAACTATTTTTGATAAGATCAAAGAGGCACAACAGAAGGATTCAAAGGAGAATAATAGTATGACGAGTAAGTTAAGAGACGCCTCCTCTGATTTCAGTCTCTCCAATGATGGTATTCTGAAGTTTAGGAATCGATGGTACATTCGTAGTGACAAGGAATTGCGTGAGTTGATCTTGGCTGGGGCTCACTCATCTTCTTTCTCTGTACACCCTGGTAACACCAAGATGTATCGGGATTTAAGGTTACATTATTGGTGGCAAAATATGAAGAGGGATGTTGCCAAGTATGTGGAGTCATGTCTTGTTTGCCAACAAGTTAAAGCAGAGCACCAACGCCCAGGAGGTACCCTTCAACCCTTACCGATCCCCGAATGAAAATGGGAAAACATTGCCATGGATTTTGTTGTTGGACTACCTAAGACAACTAAAGGTCATGACAGCATCTGGGTTGTGGTTGACAGATTGACGAAGTCAGCTCACTTCCTACCCGTAAGGACAACACACATGATGGACCAGCTTGCTGATCTGTATGTTCAGGAAATTATCAGACTGCATGGGATTTCGATATCTATAGTCTCTGACCGTGATCCCAAGTTCACCTCAAGATTCTAGCAGAGTCTTCAGAGCACATTAGGATCGAAGTTATCTTTCAGCACTGCTTTTGTAACGCCCGGGAATTTTTAAAACGAAAAAATTGGAGAGCAAGTAAAAGAATAATAAAATAATTGTTTTAAGTAATTTAAAAGAAAAGTGAATAAGTTTGGATAACCTAATTGGTTAATTAATTTAGATTCGGGCATGTCCTGTGAAATTAAGCCGTGGATTATAATTAAGAACGAGATTTAACGAAAGTCGAAATGGTCGGAAACACGGGAGGGCAAAATGGTAAATGAGGATTCGATTAATTAATGGTTAGTTTTATAGTTATTATTATTATTATTATTATTATTATTATTATTATTATTATTATTATTATTATTAATAAAAACAAAAACAATAAAATCAACAGAATTCTATTCTATTGTTCGTCGAACACCCGAGCCCGAGCGCGAGGGGAGAGGGAGACGACGGCGACGCGGCGCCGTTCACCGACGAACACCGGCCCTCTCCGACCAGACGCCGGCGACGAGGAGATTCCGGCCTGTCTCCGCGCACAAACCGACGGTATGGCTCGGTTTTCTCCTCTGATTTGGTTCGGTTTTTGCCCTTTTTCGGGTCTGTGCATGGCCGTGGGTGGCGAGCTCGATTGAGCTCCGATAACCAGCCGTTTTCGGTCACTTCCGGCGTGGGTTTGCCAACCCTTGGGCTGGCTATTGTTGCTTGGCCATGGAATGCCCAATTTGGGCGAAAATCAGTGAAGCCGATTTAGGGCATTTCGGTTTTGGTGAGTGTAGCTTCGATTTTTGGTTAGATATTGCTAATTGAGTGTATATGTGGACGATTGGTGAAGAAATTGATTAGAATTGATGAAAAATCGGAATGAGGGATTTTCTGGGTTAGGGGCAGCATCGGGTTTTGCCCTTTTTGACCTAGTTCCGGTTATTTGTATTAAAATTCCTTTTGGCAGATTAAAATAGGTTATTAGAGGAGTACGTGGCCGCTAGAATCATTCGATTCCGATAACCGACGCGAAAGTTATGCACGTTCGAAGTTTTGAGTCGGTTTTTACCAAACCCGAATTAGTGGCCCGTTTAATTGGGTTTTAATTGGATTAGGCTAGAAATAGTAATTTGAGAGTAATTGGTGAATGTAAGTTTGATTTAATGAAGTGTGAATGTTTGACATAGGTCGAGCCATATGTGACGTGATGTGCCAAAACCAACAAACTACGGACGACAAGTAAGTTCTTGTGATCTTCCCTGGCCGATTGGCCTACACCGTACGTCGAGGTCGTTTCGAGGAATTTTGGTGACGTGTTTATTTAATTGTTTTGGAAGGGTAGTTAGGTTTATTGTTTTATAGATTATGTGCCTTATCGTTTTGATGGTATGCTCGGTAGTTAGGTTTATTGTTTTATAGATTATGTGCCTTATCGTTTTGATGGTATGCTCGGTAGTTAGGTTTATTGTTTTATAGATTATGTGCCTTATCGTTTTGATGTTAGGTTTATTGTTTTATAGATTATGTGCCTTATCGTTTTGATGGTATGCTCGGTAGTTAGGTTTATTGTTTTATAGATTATGTGCCTTATCGTTTTGATGGTATGCTCGGTAGTTAGGTTTATTGTTTTATAGATTATGTGCCTTATCGTTTTGATGGTATGCTCGGTAGTTAGGTTTATTGTTTTATAGATTATGTGCCTTATCGTTTTGATGGTATGCTCGGTAGTTAGGTTTATTGTTTTATAGATTATGTGCCTTATCGTTTTGATGGTATGCTCGGTAGTTAGGTTTATTGTTTTATAGATTATGTGCCTTATCGTTTTGATGGTATGCTCGGTAGTTAGGTTTATTGTTTTATAGATTATGTGCCTTATCGTTTTGATGGTATGCTCGGTAGTTAGGTTTATTGTTTTATAGATTATGTGCCTTATCGTTTTGATGGTATGCTCGGTAGTTAGGTTTATTGTTTTATAGATTATGTGCCTTATCGTTTTGATGGTATGCTCGGTAGTTAGGTTTATTGTTTTATAGATTATGTGCCTTATCGTTTTGATGGTATGCTCGGTAGTTAGGTTTATTGTTTTATAGATTATGTGCCTTATCGTTTTGATGGTATGCTCGGTAGTTAGGTTTATTGTTTTATAGATTATGTGCCTTATCGTTTTGATGGTATGCTCGGTAGTTAGGTTTATTGTTTTATAGATTATGTGCCTTATCGTTTTGATGGTATGCTCGGTAGTTAGGTTTATTGTTTTATAGATTATGTGCCTTATCGTTTTGATGGTATGCTCGGTAGTTAGGTTTATTGTTTTATAGATTATGTGCCTTATCGTTTTGATGGTATGCTCGGTAGTTAGGTTTATTGTTTTATAGATTATGTGCCTTATCGTTTTGATGGTATGCTCGGTAGTTAGGTTTATTGTTTTATAGATTATGTGCCTTATCGTTTTGATGGTATGCTCGGTAGTTAGGTTTATTGTTTTATAGATTATGTGCCTTCGTTATGTATGTTTGTGTTACGTTATAGTTCGTGCATCATGGTTTTCAAATAAGCATAGTTTTCATGAAAAGAGGTGTGGCCAGAAGGTGGGGCTATTGATCTATTGTGAAGGCACGACAGGGGCTTGTCACAGTACCACATCGTTTTTAAGAAAATGAATTTCTGCATTATGTTTTCATGAAAGGAGGTATGGCCAGAAGGTGTGGCTATTGATCTATTGTGAAGGCACGACAGGGGCTTGTCACAGTACCACACCGGTGTGGCCAGAAGGTGGGGCTATTGATCTATTGTGAAGGCACGACAGGGGCTTGTCACAGTACCACACCGTTATAAAGAAAATGAATTTCCACATTTCATTAGCATGCATTAGCATTTACGAAACTTGCTGAGCCTTTAGCTCATAGATTGTCTGTATGGTGTAGGTGATCCTGATATAGGTGAGGACGAGATCCTTCCACCTGAGGAGTGATGCAGTTGACGGAGGATGGCTCGCGGGGTGTGCTGGCGCAGTCGATGCTTAACCGACCCGTGGGGATTTACGTATGTATTTTGAGGGTTTTTGGAGTGTTTTGGACTGATGGTGAATTGTGTAGAACATTTTAGGATGCTTGGTTCTGGTTAGGTGTTAGATTTTCATGTTGATGTTTCAAACGTTTTGTTTAAGCCATTAATTTAACGTTATGGGAATGATTTTAGTTTAATTGTATAGTTGATACATTTTAGGGTGTTTGGTTACGTTTAGTTGATAGATTTGTTTTATAAAACGTTTGTTAAGATTTTTATTTGGATTTTTATGAACTGCTTGGTGATTTTGTAAACAGGAGGATATGTCACACTTTTAAACGGAACCATGCAGTTCGTTTTCATGAAAATGTACTTCATTTTAATCGTGTTTAGAGTCGGTTTTGGGCAGAGTTACGAGAACGTATGAATGTTTGGAAAGTTTATGTAAAATGTATAATTGAAATGGAGATAGAAATGATATTGTGAAGAAGTGATAAGTTGATAAATTGAGGAATGATAGAAGGTTGAGTGGTTTTATGTAAACTGTTTTTGTATGATAAATGAATTTTCTTTAAAGGTTTTCGAGGATGTTTTTAATTGATTTAGAGGCTTAAAAAGAAAAATTTTATACGGGAGATTAGGAATAGTAACGGGGTCGTTACAGCTTTTCACCCACAAACCGATGGACAATCTGAGCGGACAATTCAGATACTCGAGGATATGTTGAGAGCATGTGTGCTAGACTTCCAGACATCTTGGAGTCGACATTTGCCCTTAATTGAATTCTCCTACAACAATAGTTACCAGTCCACTATTGGTATGGCACCCTACGAGGTGTTGTATGGTAGGAAATGTAGATCACCATTATACTCGGATGAAGTTGGTGAAGCAAAACTCCTTGGACCCGAGATTTTACAGTAGATGTCATATAAGGTTGCCATTATTAGGAGGAGAATGATGACTGCACAAAGCCGACAAAAGAGTTATGCAGACCAAAGGAGAAGAGATCTTGAATTTGCTGTTAGAGATGAAGTTTTTCTAAAGATTTCACCCTTTAAGGGAGTTTTAAGATTTGGTAAGAAGGGAAAGCTTAATCCACGATTTATTGGACCATTTCCCGTCTCAGCTAGGATTGGCAATACAGCTTACAAACTGCAATTGCCTCCATCATTGGAAAAGGTACATAATGTCTTCCATGTGTCAATGTTAAGGAAATGCATACGTGATCCAGCACATGTTGTTGAACCAACTGGAATCGATATCGAGCTGACCCTAGAGTATGAAGAGAAACCAGTAAGGATTATGGAATCTGCGGTAAGGACTCTTCGAAATAAAGAAATTCCACTGGTGAAAGTCTTATGGATGGATCATGGTATTGAAGAAGCCACTTGGGAGCGACAGCAGAACATGTTGGACAAGTATCCAGAACTCTTTACTTGATCAATTTTCTGGGACGAAAATTTTGTTTAAGGAGGGGTGGATGTAACACCCGACAATCTCTGCCAGGTGATTTTCTTAACGGAATTAACTGTCACCTTCATTATTAATACTTGAAATTAATTTTAATGCCAAGGTTTATTTGGTTTCTAATTTTAGGGTGGCAAAATTGTAATTAGGAAGGATCTTATTAATATAAATAGAAAATGGAAACTTTAAATCTCACTTAAACCCCACTGTAGCCGACATTCTCTCTCGGCGATTCCCATGCGGCGATTCCCTCTTTGGCGATCGATTTCTCCAGCCTCCACTCCGATAACCTACATTCAAGGTAAGATTTAGTCAATGTAGTTACCGTGTAGTTGTTTGGAACTCTGTTTTCAACTAAAACCCAATGTTTCAAGATTCTTCAATGGCCGGATAATAGGAGCATTTTTATCGGTGTTTGGTAATGGCATTTCCGAATCGATTTTGGACATTTAGTATAACCGACCCTGATTAATCGTTAGTTGAACCTAGCTGTTTTGGTTTTGGATTTCAGACTGCACACAGAGAACTACACTAAGGGATTCGGGAATGGCCTTATCTATTAGATTCTATGATGACTTGTGATTAGGACTATTAGGATTTTCGTTTTAACTAATGCAATGTGAATGTTTTAGGTGAAGGAGTCTGAAGAAAAGGAGCTCAAGTTGCTAAGAAAACCAGGTAAGTGAATGTGTAGGATTCCTAGCCATTAGGGCCCTACATTATAAGGATGCTAGGTAGAAACTGATTCGATGATTAGAAGTTATTTAAGCTATTGTCTGTTACTTATATTGATGTTTGTTTTAAGTTAGTAAGATGGTTTGTACTTGGATGATTCACAGATGTTTGAGAACTATGTTTTGTGATGTTCTGTTAGAGTCTGTGAAGTCAACTGTCTAGTATGATAAATTCCATAGTCTGATGATTTAAGAACATTCATGTCATGCATCATGATTTACTCCTCAAACATATGAAAATGAGTTATGAGTATGTTTTCCCCATGAACAAGATATGAGAATGAATATGAAAACGATCCCATGCAACATGATAAAGTGAGGGTTGGGGGCGGGTTGACGTATGCCACAGTCCAAAGAGGGACCATGAAAATGACCCGAAAGGGAATATGATCAAAATCACTATCAACCCCCCTTTTACGGCACAAATCCTCCCTTAATCCAGATGATGAAAACGATGAACAGAAACAAGAATGATAAATGATCAAGAACATGTTTTCTCTCAACTGTACATTCGTGAATACATGTTAGTTTGCATTCCTTACTAAGCATTACGCTTATAGTTTAAACTTCATGATGTAGATGACGAGTTTTCAGGTGAGGATCTCAAAGTTAATGAGAATGTTTAAGCTCGGTTGCTGATAGGTGCTCAGGGTGGAGATTTGTGGCTGGCAGGCGATATTGACCCGCTGTTATGCTCACATTAAGTCAGTAAGGTTTATGAAAGACTGAAGTCTGTGTAGGATGAGATTTCTTTTTACAACATTGGGATTTTGGGATTTGTCTATTTGATCTCTGAGTTAGAGGAATGATTTAAGTTTATAGAATGATCTGCTTAATTAAGTCTTCCGCTTCACGTATCTTGAATGAGTCTATGATTTTTATTCGTTTAAAGTTTATGCCTATCAAGTTTAAATCTATGAGAGTCGGGTATCTTTCTGTTGGTTGAAGTTGCTTGATGATTATCATGTTTTACTACTTAGTGATAGGAGTCGGATAAGTGTATCATCCGGCTGACGCCATTGGCGGATGTCGAATGATAGAAGTTGAACGATTGAGTCTTCCGGCTGATGTCATCGGATGATGTCGAGTGTTTACACACCGGATGAAGTCTCCTGTCGGATGAGGTAAGTAAGTCACATGCATTGCACATGTCCACCGGATGATGCGCATGTCTACCGGGCGATGTAGGTGTTTTCTTTACCGGATGATATAAGTATTGTTTTGTCGTTTAGTGACCGAGCGATGTTTTAATTAGACACGTGAAACGCCTGTGTCCGCCGGCAGATGTGTAATGTATTTCGTTGCTGGGCGATGCCTAATGAATCATGTGTGATGTCTTGAACTAAGTTATGATTTAAAAGAAAAATATAGAAAAATAAAAAGGGAGAGAACAAAGGAATGTAAGGATATATGGTCAATTCTAAAAGAGTCATGGTTTAGTTTCAGCATTACTAGGGTCGTTACATTTACTGTTAAATGACTTGTGGTTAGAACCTAAGTTATCCATTTAACCTTCAAGGTTGTAACTTAAAGTGATGATAGAAGTTGAACGATTGAGTCTTCCGGCTGACGTCATCAGATGATGTCGAGTGTTTACTCACTGGATGATGTAAGTAAAGTATTTAGTCGTTGTTCACCGGATGAAGTCTCCTGTCGGATGAGGTAAGTTAGTCACGTGCATTGCACATGTCCACCGGATGATGCCCATGTCTACCCGGCGATGTAGGTGTTTTCTTTACGTGATGATATAAGTAATGTTTTGTCGTTTAGTGACCGGGCGATGTAAGTGTTTTCTCTACCGAATGATATAAGTAATGTTTTGTCATTTAGTGACCGGGCGATGTAGATGTTTTCTTTACCAGATGACATAAGTACTGTTTTGTCGTTTAGTGACCGAGCGATGTTTTAATTAGACACGTGAAACGCCCGTGTCCGCCTGCAGATGTGTAATGTATTTCGTTGCTGGGCGATGCCTAATGAATCACGTTTGATGTCTTTAACTAAGTTATGATTTAAAAGAAAAATATATAAAAATAAAAAGGGAGAGAACAAAGGAATGTAAGGATATATGGTCAATTCTAAAAGAGTCATGGTTTAGTTTCAGCCCTACTGGGGTCGTTACATTAACTGTTAAATGACTGGTGGTTAGAACCTAAGTTATCTGTAACTTGAAGTGATGAGAACGACGTGCCTTAAAGACCCAATAAGCTTCATGGACGCGTAATTAAGACTTTGTAATGCGTTTGATGAAGTATAAGAAATTTCACTTCAATCAATTTGTTCCAAAAGAACTGAACGTATAAAGCGAATGAGGTTTACTGTTACATGACTTGTGGTTAGAATCTAAGTTTTCCGTTTCACCTTCAAGGTTTTAACTTGAAGTGATGAGAACGACGTGTATTAAGGTCCCAATAAGCTTCATGGACGCGTAATTATGGCTTAGTAATGCGTTTGATGATTTAACACCCGATTCATTACGGGATTTTGTAATTATATATATAATGGTATTTTTGTAATTATGTCAAATTAAGTCGGTTTCATAAAAAGAAAGCATTATTACGATCCTAATAATTAATATGGATTTTAAGAAAATTTCGGGAATTTTAGGAGTCGTAACACTAATTTTACGATTATTACGTTTCTCGTAATATAAAGGATGTTTTAGTAAAAATAGTAAACGAGGTCAATTTTGCGAGCAGACAGTTGTAATGAAACCTTAGTATAATAAGTTGGATTTATTTGCGGAGTAAGGAAGTTTGGAGAAACCGAATCGTTCGTTAATTAACGAAACAAAAGACGAAACAAATAGAAAATCAAAGGAAGGGCAAAATGGTAATTTGCCAAGCCAAAATTTTTAAAAACATTAACTTATCTTCTTCTCTAGCACTCCACGCGAAACTCTCTTTGTGCATTTCTGTAATACCCGGTTGTACGGACTTGTTTATTTTATATTATTATATTATTGATGACATTTTTGTAAATATGTCAAATCAGGTCCGTTTCACAAAAGGAAAGTGTCATTACGATCCTAACGAATAATAAGAATTTTAAGGAATTTACGGAAATTTTCGGAGATCAAACACTATATTCCGAGTAAATACGCTTTTCGTAATGTAAGAGACGTTCTCGTAAAAATAGCAAACGAGGTCCAAATCGCAAACGGACAGTTTTGTTAAATCCTAAATAGTAAGTTAGACTTATTGGTGAAATATGGACGTTTGGAGAACTCAAATCGTTGGACGATTAACGAACCGAAAGACGAAATCAATATAAAAACTAAAGAAGGGCAAAGGTGTCATTTAGTATTTTAATTTAATTATTTTCTATTAAACCAAAAACCTCTTCACGATTTTCATAAAAAAATCAAAAGCTCCAGAGAAGAAAAAAAAAGGGAGAAACCCTCACGGCCGCCGGCGATTTCCATCGATCCCGTCCTCCGTTTTCCTCCGTTCTTCCTCCGATCTTCGTCATTTCTTCTCCTCTCGCTACTCTCGGTATGTACCTACAACCTTGGGGCTTTTATTCCGAGTTTTACGGTGTTTTAGCAAACTAGGGTTTCGTTCGGAATTCGTTAAAAACGCGAATTAGGGTTCGTAATTAATAGGTTAGCCTTGATTAAGTATGTATTGAACGTATTGAACGTTATTGGACGAAGAAAAGTCGATTTGCGAAAAAGTTATAAATTGGTAAAATTTCGGGTTTTAGGGGAAAACTCGTTATTTTGGATAATCGAGCTATAATTAATGTTCGAAAAGCTTTAATTAGCTAAGTGAAGAATTTAGGAGAATTCTTTAGCTAAGTTTTGAAATTTGGACATTTATGGTTTAAATTGGTTTTAACTGTGAATGTCGTATTTTTCTCAGACACACGACTCTCGTGGACATAGCTCGTGGTTCTGCGCGCTCGAGGTAAGTTTTCGTGACTTACTTTGACCCAAAGGTCTGCACCATACTCCGTCGTCGTCTCGGGAATACTCGAGGAACTGTTTGTTTTATGTTACTCTGGTTGGGTAGTTAGGTTAGTTGTTTATAGGTTCTATTTTACTGCCATGAATGTATGCACGTTGTTTGTTTACTTTCCGCTGATATGAACTGTTCATGCATCACGGTTTTCGAAAGTCATGAAAAGGAATTTCCGCACGTGTTTTTAAGAAAAGGAACGTATATCTGAAATGAAATCTGTAACGAAATCTGAATGAATAAACGTAATCTGTCTGTTTCTGGTCATGCGAGATGGGGCTCAGGCACGGCTGTGCGTGTTGCAAGCGTGTACCCCCCCTCTCTAACCCCACGGGGTAGTCCAACCGCCGGACGGGCCCCCTTGGGTTAGTGGGTCGAGGTCTCGGTGACAATTCTGTCTGTCTGCGACGTAATGAATCTGTAATCTGTAATTCTGTATCTGTAATCTGAATCTGAGCATAATTTCTGAATGGCATACGCACGCATGCATCTGCATTTACGTAGCTTACTGAGATTTCAATATCTCATATGTGTCTGTATGGTGTAGGTAACCTCTTAGGTGATATCGAACCAGGTGAGGACGGCGTTCCTCCGTCTGATGCAGTTGATGGATGACGGCCGTGGGAGTGCGCTATGTAGTCGAGGCGCTTTCTGACCCGTGGGGATGTATGTCTGGACTCTGGGGTTATTTTGGGATGTTTTGAGTTGATAATTGTATAGAATATTTAGGTTGTTTGGATCTGGATAGGGATTAGATAACGTTTTGATAATTGTATGTAAAACGTTTTGGTTTAAACTGTTTAATGAATGTTATGGAAATGTTTTGATTGGTTTTAGGTTGATACGGTTATGCTCGATGTTTAGATGCATCCACGCAGTCGGATTTCGCAAAGTCCGCTGTAAAGTTGGTCGATGTTATTGGAAGAAATTGGTGTTAAATTAAGTAATGTTTGCTCTCTGGAATCAGGTTCCAGAGAGTTTCCAGTAGCATGAATCGCTCTCTGGAATTGGAATTCCAGAGAGTATTGTTAAGTGTTTGCTCTCTGGAATTCCAGAGAGCAGTGTAAAGAAAAGTGAAGGCGATTGAAGTAGGAGGTGGTCGCTGAAGTGGTCGCTGAAGTTTTCACTGATCGTTGCATCGGATTGCTGCACAGCTAGCAGCGATCGATCTCTGCTCTGCAGCAGAGATCGATCGCCCCTGCTGTAATGCATGGCAGCGATCGATCTCTGCTGCAGTGCAGAGATCGGTCGCCTGTTTCATTTTGAGGACAGAGTTCCAATTCTGCCCTCCCACTTGTTTAATTTAATTTAAAGTTTTCTTTTAAAGGTTTTCTTTTAAGTTTTAATAAAGATTTGTTTTAAATGCATTTAAGGTTCAGTTTTAATTCCGATTCAGTTCCGATTTCAACCATAGTTTAAATTCCGCATAAGGTTTTAATTAAAGTAGAGGAAAGAAATAAGTACAAAAATGAAAATGAAAAATTTATACGGGTAAAATAAGGGTACAGTATTAGGGGTGTTACAATTTCTCTCTCAGGCAATTTTCTCATCGCCTCTCACGCGATTCCTCCTTCCGATGTCGGTTCTCCGCTCTGACGACTCCGATTCTTCACGAATCCCTCCCCAAACCCAATTCTAGGTAAGGTTCTATGGTTTTGAAAAGTTTATTTGTAGTTTTTGGGTCATTTAATGGTTAGGGTTTTGTTTAGGGTTTTATTAAAAACGTGATTTGTGGTTTGGAATTGATAGGGTTATCGTAGTTATGGATATAATGGACGTATTGAACGTTATTGGACAAAGTTAAGTCGATTTGTGAGAAATGTTAAAGTTTGAGAATTTTTGGGGTTTTTGGAAAAAAACTCGTTAATGGCGGTTTCGAGGTATCGAGCATTAATTGTTATTAAAATGCCTCGATTGGTTAAGTTAGAATTTTAGAAATTGCCTTAGTTAAGGATTTCGTTAATTTGGACGTTAATGGTTCAAACACGTTTTAACGATAACTGTTGTGAATTGCTTAGGTGAACAACGCTCGTGGAAGGAGCTTGTAGTTCAACGCGCACGAGGTAAGTTCTCGTGACTTACTGTGGCCGATTGGCCGACACCATATGTCGGAAATCGTGTTAAGGATACGTTGGTGCGTTATTGTTTATGTTGGTCATTGTTTTGTCTAATTGTTTTGTTGGGTAGTTCTGGTTCGGTTGTTTTATAGGTTGATTGTTGTGACGGTTTGATGGTATTTGTCGTGTTTTGATGGTATTTGTAGTGTTTTAATGGTATGCTCGTTATGCATGTTATATTGTGCATATTGAACTGTTCATGCATCATGGTTTAAAAACGTCATGAAAATGAACTTACGCATGGATTTCATGAAAAGAACATGCATGTAAAGGCAAGTAAAGTATCACAGTAAATAACCATGACATGGGGTTATCGAGGATGAAGTTCAGACCTTGCGTTCCGTGGTGAGCGTGTTTTCCTCCCTTCAGATGGTGTGGACTGTCTAACCGCTGGACGTGCCCTATCTATCTGTCGAGCGTTTCCAATAACCATAGACTGACACGTACTGATATATGAAATGACATGGATGGTTTTCATAGCATTGAGCATACATGATCATGCATAGGCATTTACGTAAAATTTACTAAGATTTTTATCTCATAGGTGTCTTTATGGTGTATGTGACCTTGAGAAAGGTTAGGACGAGATCCTTCCACCCGAGGAATGATGCAGTTGAAGGAGGATGGCCCGTGGGAGTGCGCTGGGCAGTCGATGTGCCTTTTGACCCGTGAGTGATGTACGTAAGTATTTTGGGGACACGATAGTATGATAGAAGGATAGTTTAATTGTATAGATATAACATTTTAGGATGATTGGTTCTGGATAGTTGATAAAAGATAATTTGATGTTTTGAGAAACTTAATTTGTAAAACGTTTTACTAAGTTTTATTTAGATTTTAGAGAAATATTTGGAGACGTTTTAGGTTATGCATGGATATGCTCGAGTTCTAGAGCTATCCATACAATTCATTTTCGTGAAAATGTATTCTGTTTTAAAATGCATCTCGAGTCGGTTTGGAGTGAGAATTGGGAGGAGGTACATGTATCGGGTGTTTTATGTCGAAATGTGTTATGGGGTTGTGTGTTATACTTAGAGGTAATTTGATGATGGAAAAATGGTGAAGTAAATATGTATAGGCAGGGTAAAGAAGAAAAGAAAGAGAGATGGGTATGCTGTCTTGAATTTTCAGATTCCAGAGAGTATGTCGTTCGATCGCCTAATGAGGCCATCGAACGGCATGAAGGATCGCCACTCCCTAGAAAAATCCAGGGAGCATGGCGATCGATCGCCCAAGGGGGGAGATCGATCGCCACTGTGAGGGGGCGAACGATCGCCCCCTCCATTTTGTATGATGGCGATCGATCGCCTGATATGGGCGATCGATCGCCCCTATAGATTTTGGGACAAATGTCCCTTCTGCCACTCAGTGCTTTGGCCGATGATTTAGATGTTTTTAATTGATTTATACATTTGTTTTAAGTTTTATTCCAATGTTTTAAGTTTATTTAAGTGATTTTACAAATAGTTTTTTAACAATTTTAACGATATAAACTACTATTTAAGTTCCACACAGATTTACAAGGATAGTCAAAAAGAGTATGATAAAAAAATTATACGGGAAAATAAGGGTACAGTGTTAGGGTCGCTACAGAAGACGTATAAGAAACATCACTTCAATCGATTTGTTGCAACAGAACTGAACGTGTCTAGCAAATGAGGTTTACTGTTACATGACTTGTGGTTAGAACCTAAGTTATCCATTTCACCTTCAAGGTTTTAAACTTAAAGTGATAAAAACGACGTGTATTGAGGTCCCAATAAGCTTCATGGACACGTAATTAAGACTTAGTAATGTGTTTGATGAAGTATAAGAAACTTCACTTCAATCGATTTGTTCCCAAAGAACTGAACGTGTCAAGCTAATGAGGTTTACTGTTACATGACTTGTGGTTAGAACATAAGTTATAGATTTCACCTTCGAGGTTTTAACTTGAAGTGATGAGAAGGACGTGTATTGAGGTCCCAAAAAGCTTCATAGATGCGTAATTAAGACTTAGTAATGCGTTTGATGAAGAATAAGAAACATCACTTCAATCGATTTGTTCTAAAAGAGCTAAACGTATCAAGCAAATGAGGTTAATTGTTACATGACTTGTGGTTTGAACCTAAGTTATCCATTTAACCTTCAAGGTTGTAACTTGAAGCGATAAGAACGACGTGCCTTGAAGACCCAATAAGCTTCATGGACGTGTAATTAAGACTTAGTAATGTGTTTGTTGAAGTATAAGAAACTTAACTTCAATCGATTTGTTCCAAAAGAACTGAACGTATAAAGCGAATGAGGTTTACTATTACATGACTTGTGGTTAGAATCTAACTTTTCCATTTCACCTTCAAGGTTTTAACCTGAAGTTATGAGAACGACGTGTATTGAGGTCCCAATAAGCTTCATGAACGCGTAATTAAGACTAAGTAATGCGTTTGATGAAGTATTAGAAACTTCACTTTAATCGATTTGTTCTAAAAGAACTCAAGCAAATGAGGTTAACTGTTACATGACTAGTGGTTAGAACCTAAGTTATCCATTTAACCTTCAAGGTTCTAATTTTAAGTGACTAGAACGATGTGTATTGAGGTCCCAATCAGCTTCATAGATGCATAATTTATGCTTAGTAATGCAATTAACGAAGTATAAGAAACTTCACTTCAATCGATTTGTTACAAAAGAAGTTAACGTATCAAGCAAATGAGGTTCATTGTTACATGACTTGTGGTTAGAACCAAAGTTATCCATTTCACCGTCAAGGTTTTTACTTAAAGTGATGAGAACGATGTGTAAGGAGGACCCAATAAGCTTCATGGACCCGTAATTAGGACTTAGTAACGTGTTTGATCAAGTATAAGAAACTTCACTTCAATCGATTTGTTCTAAAAGAACTGAACGTGTCAAGCAAATGAGGTTCACTGTTACATGACTTGTGTTTAGAAATTAAGTTATCCATTTCACCTTTAAGATTTTAACTGAAAGTGAAGAGAACGATGTGTATTGAGGTCCTAATAAGCTTCAGGGACGCGTAATTCCGACTTAGTAATGCATTTCAAGAAACTTCACTTCAATCGATTTATTACAAAAGAACTTAATGTATCAAGAAAATCAGGTTCACTGTTACATGACTTGTGGTTAGAACCTAAGTTGTCCATTTCACCATTAAAGTTTTAACTTGAAGTGATGAGAACGACGTGTAAGGTGAACCCAATAAGCTTCATGGACTCGTAATTAAGACTTAGTAATGCGTTTGATGAAGTATAAGAAATTTCACTTCAATCGATTTGTTTCAAAAAAACTGAACGTGTCAAACAAATGAGGTTCACTATTACTTGACTTGCGGTTAGAACCTAAGTTATCCATTTCACCTTTAAGGTTTTAACAGGAAGTGAAGAGAACGACGTGTATTGAGGTCCCAATAAGCTTCATGGACGCGTCATTCTGACTTAGTAATGCGTTTGATGAAGTATAAGAAACTTCACTTCAATCGATTTGTTACAAAAGAACTTAACGTACCAAGTAAATGAGAATCACTGTTACATGACTTGTGGTTAGAACCTAAGTTATCCATTTCAACGTCAAGGTTTTAACTTGAAGTGATGGGAATGACGTGTAAGGAAGACCCAATAAGCTTCATAGACCCGTATTTAAGACTTAGTAATGAGTTTGATGAAGTATAAGAAACTTCACTTCAATCGATTTGTTACAAAAGAACTTAACGTATCAAACAAATGAGGTTGATTGTTACATGACTTGTTGTTAGAACCTAAGTTATCCATTTTATCGTCAAGGTTTTAACTTGAGTGATGGGAATGACATGTAAAGAGGACCCAATAAGCTTCCTAGACCGGTAATTAAGACTTAGTAATGCGTTTGATGAAGTATAAGAAACTTCCTTTCAATCGATTTGTTCCAAAAGAACTGAACGTGTCAAGCAAATGAGGTTTACAGTTGCATGACTTGTGGTTAGAATCTAAGGTATCCATTTCACCATAGAGGTTTTAACTTGATGTGTTGAGAACGACGGTATTGAAGTCCCAATAAGCTTCATGGACACGTAATTAAGACTAAGTAATGCGTTTGTTTAAGTATAAGAAACTTCACTTCAATCGATTTGTTCCAAAAGAACTGAACGTATCAGGCAAATGAGGTTCACTGTTACATGACTTGTGGTTAGAACTTGAGTTATCCATTTCACCTTCAAGGTTGTAACTTGAAGTTATGAGAACGACGTGCCTTGAAGACCCAATAAGCTTCATCGACGCGTAATTAAAACTTAGTAATGCGTTTGATGAAATATATGAAACTTCACTTCAGTCGATTTGTTCCAAAAGAACTGAACGTGTCTACGAAATAAGGTTTACTGTTACATGACTTGTGGTTAGAACTATGTTATCTATTTCACCTTCAAAGTTTTAACTTTAAGTGATGAGCCAATAAGTTTCATGAACGCGTAATTAAGACTTAGTAATGCGTTTGGTGAAGTATAAGAAACTTCACTTCAATCGATTTGTTCCAAAAGAACTGAACGAATTAAGCAAATGAGGTTCACTGTTACATGATTAGTGGTTAGAACCTAAGTTATCCATTTAACATTCAAGGTTCTAATTTGAAGTGATTAGAACGATGTGTATTGAGGTCACAATAAGCTTCATGGACGCATAATTCTCACTTAGTAATGCGTTTAATAAAGTATAAGAAACTTCACTTCAATTGATTTGTTCTAAAAGAACTGAACGTATTAAGCAAATAAGGTTCACTGTTACATTACTTGTGGTTAAAACCTAAGTTATCCATATCACTATCAAGGTTTTAACTTGAAGTTATGAGAACTACGTTTATGGAGGGCCCAATAAGTTTCATGGATGCGTAATTAATACTTAGTAATGCGTATGATGAAGTATAAGAAACTTCACTTCAATCGATTTGATTCAAAAGAATTAAACGTGTCAACCAAATGAGGTTTACCGTTACATGACTTGTTGTTTGAACTTAAGTTATCTATTTCACCGTCAAGGTTTTAACTTGAAGTGATGAGAACGACGTGTATTGAGCTCCCAATAAGCTTTATGGACGCGTAATTCTTACTTAGTAATGCTTTTGATGAAGTATAAGAAACTTCACTTCAATCGATTTGTTACAAAAGAACTGAACGTATCAAGCAAATTAGGTTCACTGTTACATGACTTGTGATTATAACCTAAGTTATCCATTTCACCGTCAAGGTTTTAACTTGAAAGATGAGAACGACGTGTATGTGGACCGAATAAGCCTCATGGACGGGTAATTAAGACTTAGTAATGCGTTTGATGAAGCATAAGAAACTTGACTTCAATTCATTTGTTCCAAAAGAACTAAATGTATCAAGCAAATGAGGTTCACTGTTACATGACTTGTGGTTAGAACCTAAGTTATCCATTTCACCATCAAGGTTTTAACTTGAAAGATGAGAACGACGTGTATGGACGACCGAATATGTAACACCCGGTTTTACAGGTTTTTTTGAATTCTTCGCGTGATGGAACTTTCGTAAATAATCATAATATGTCCATTTTGCGAATCGAGAGTGAGTTTTAAAAGAAACCTCATAATGAATATGAATTTTAGAGGAATTATGGGAATTTAAGAAAATCAAACCGAAATATAATGCTTAAGTTTCCGGTTTTAACCCTATAGTGATTTAATTCGTAGAAATAGTAAAGTAAATCCGTCTGATGAACGGAAGGTTTTATTAGAGCCCTAATAATAAGTTGGAATTATTGGTGAAATAAGAAAATTTTAGAGAAACCAAACCGATAGTCGAACAATAGGATAAGTGAAAAGTTGAAATGAGGGACGAACTTGTAATTTACCAATCCAAGTCAATTAAAATGGCAAAACCCCCTCATTTCTTCCCCAACCCTTAACGAAAATCGCAGAGCACTCCTCCCTGGCGATTTTTTCTTCTCCAACGGTGATTCTACTCTTCTTCAACGATTCCTCCACCAATCGACCCGAGTTCTTCACGATTTATTCTCCAAGCGGCATTCTAGGTTAGATTCTAGTGTTTTTTTTTGCGTTAGTTTTCGATTTCTACATCATTAAACGTTTAGGGTTTCGTTAGATTTTCGTGAAAAATAGCGGGTTATGTTAGAAAAGGTTAGATATTGTTGTATTTACGATTATTAAGCGTTATTGGGTGAAATAATGGTATGTTTGGCGTTTTTGTTTAAAAAAATCAGTTTTGGAGCTTTAGAAACCTCCATTAATGGGGGAATGTTAATTGTGAGCATAAGTTGCTCGACGAAATGCCCGAGAGAGAGATTTATTAGAATTTTAGGAAATTTCCTTTAGTTAGGAGGTTCGTAAATTTCTGAAACTTTATATTTGAGCTCGGTTTTAACGAAGGACGCTGTGGATTGATTTAGGTGATCAAGTTCGAGACGAGGAGCTCAGTGTGCACGGGACGCGAGGTAAGTTCTTGTTATCTACTGTGGCCGATTGGCCTACACCATAAGTCGGAATTTGCGTTGAGGATTGTTTGGTGCATTGTTTGTTTAATTGCTTTGGTTGGGTAGTTAGGATTTAGTTATTTTATAGGTTAAGTATTGTGATGTTTCGAGAGTGATTGTACAGTTTTGATGGTATGTTCGTCATGTATACTTTATTATTCATTGAAATGAATGTAAAGGCAAGTAAAGTATCACAGTAAACAACCATGACATGGGGTAATCGGGGATGAGGTTCAGACCTGACGTTCCGTGGTGAGCGAGTTTTCCTCCCTTCAGATAGTGTGGGCTGTCTAACCGCTTGATGCGCCTTATCCATCTGTCGAGCATTTCCGATAACCATAGACTGACACGTATTGATAAATGAAATGACATGGACAGTTTTCATTGCATACATGATCATGCATATACATTTACGTAGAACTTGCTCAGTTTTTTATCTCATAGGTGTCTTTGTGGTGTAGGTGATTACGAGCAAGATGAGGATGATGTCCCTCCACCCGACGAGCCTACAGCTTGATGAAGGATGTTCGTGGGGGCGGCTGGCGTAGTCGATGAGAGCATAACCCATGGGGAGCATAGGTTATGTGTTTTGGGATTTTGGGTTGAAATGGGTTGATGGGGGATGATATTTGATGTTTGTATAGATCCCTTATTAGGATGCTTGGTATTTGGATAAGTTATAAATCGATATTTTGATGATTTTGATTAGTTTCCGCTACGTATAGGTGGATGTTGATGAAACAGAATGATTTTTGACGTTTAGAATGATTTTTGGGTGAAATAGAAATGAACGTTGTAATTCGAATGAGTTTTGATGTTTTAAAGATAGTTTGAGGATTTAAGTTGACAATTGATGTTGTTGTTGGGTTTGGATGATTCTAGGTGGAATGTTCGATTTTTAGAGCGATCCACGCGGTTGGTTTTCGTGAATTTTAAATATGTGTTCGGATACGTTTTTGGGCTCTGTTTTAAGTAGGGATTTTGTGGGTTGAGGTATTTTATGTTTAGTAATGTTTGAAGTGAGTTACGGATGAAGAGTAGGTGAAAAATTGGAGAAAAAGGGCAAAGGGGTAGAAGGGGAGGTATGTGGGCGCGGGGTGCGCTGGCTGGCCGCGCGCGGCGGGCACGATCGATCGTGCCCGAGGCGCGATCTATCAGCACTTATGGTTGTTTTTAGTCGAAAATCCAGAGACGGCCCGATCGATCGGCCTTTGGTCACGATCGATCGTGGTTGACACGGTTTTGGCACGCGGAGTGGCGCGCTACCCAGTCGCTGGGCGCGCCCGGGTGCGTGCAGCGCGCATCAGCAGCGGGCGCGGGCGCCCAGGGCGCCGCGCGCGCGCCCCACTTGACTCCAACACAAAAATTTTTAATTTTCGACTTTTCAAAACACGTTTTAACCCGACCTTTTACGATACTTTTAAACGTATTTTACGAGCGATCCCCAAGTATTTTAGAGGATTTGAAGGACCTGGAAACCGAATCAACACTTTTCCTAAAAATGGTTTAGTCTCGTTTTAATGATTTAAACGTTGACAAACTTTATGCCCAACTTGCTAAAGCTTCTTTTGATGATTTACGACTCTAGACGAGTTATTTTGGGTATCTCTTAAGTTAGAGCCAAATTGTCGATAGATGTGGAATAAATGCCCGAGTCTGTTCTCCAACGAACGAATAAATAAAAAGGAAGGAAAATGAATGAACGAAAAGGAAATGAGAATGATAAAAGAAAAGAAAACAAAAATTTAAGCGAGAACGGGCGAGGGTAACACGTATGTATGTAAGTATGCACGCACGACACAGGTCGTGGCGGCACCGACACGAGGTCAGGGTCGTCACAGAATAAGCCTCAAGGATGCGTAATTAAGACTTAGTAATGCGTTTGATGAAGCATAAGAAATTTCACTTCAATTGATTTGTTCCAAAACAACAGAACGTATCAAGCAAATAAGGTTCACTGTTACATGACTTGTGGTTAGAACCCAAGTTATCCATTTCACCGTCAAGGTTTCAACTTGAAAGATGAGAACGACGTGTATGGAGGAACGAATAAGCTTCATGGACGCGTAATTAAGACTTAGTAATGCGTTTGATGAAGCATAAGAAACTTCACTTCAATTGATTTATTCCAAAAGAACTGAATGTGTCAAGTAAATGAGATTCACTATTACATGACTTGTGGTTAGAACCAAAGTTATCCATTTCACCTATAAGGTTTTAACTGGAAGTGAAGAGAACGACGTGTAATGATGTCCCAATAAGCTTCATGGAGGCGCAATTTTGACATAGTAATGCGTTTGATGAAGTATACGAAACTTCACTTCAATCGATTTGTTAGAAAAAAACTTAACGTATCAAGCAAATAAGGTTCACAGTTACATGACTTGTGGTTATAACCTAAGTTAACCACTTCACTGCAAGGTTTTAACTTGAAGTGATGAGAATGACGTGTAAGGAGGACCCAATAAGATTCATGGACTCGTAATTAAGACTTAGTAATGCGTTTGCTGAAGTATAAGAAACTTCACTTCAATCGAGTTGTTCCAAAAGAACTGAACGTATCAAGCAAATGAAGTTCACTGTTACATGACTTGTGGTTAGAACTTGAGTTATCCATTTAACCTTCAAGGTTTTTGCTTGAAGTGATTAGAACGACGTGTATTGAGGTCCCAATAAGCTTCATGGACACATAATTGAGACTTAGTAATGCGCTTGATGAAGTATAAGAAACATCACATCAATCGATTTGTTCCAAAACAACTGAACGTGTCAAGCAAATGAGGTTTACTGTTACATGACATGTGGTTAGAATCTAAGTTCTCCATTTCACCTTCAAGGTTTTAAATTGAAGTGACGAGAACGAAATGTGTATTGAGGTCCCTATAAGCATCATGGACTTGTAATTAAGACATAGTAATGTGTTTGATGTAGTATAAGAAACTTCACTTCAATCGATTTGATCCAAAAGAACTGAACTTGTCAAGCAAATGAGGTTTACTATTACATGACTTGTGGTTAAAACCTAAGTTATCCACTTCACCTTGAAGGTTTTAACTTGAAGTGAAGAGAACAACGTGTATTGAGGTCCCAATAAGCTTCATGGACGCATAATTAAGACTTAGTAATGTGTTTAATGAAGTATAAGAAACTTCACTTGAATCTATTTGTTCCAAAAGAACTGAACGTGTCAAGCAAATGATGTTTAATGTTACATGACTTTTGGTTAGAACCTAAGTTATCAATTTCACCTTCAAGGTTTTAACTTGAAATGATGAGAACGTTGTGTATTGAGGTCCCAATAAGCTTCATAGAAGCGTAATTAAGATTTATTAATGCGATTGATGAAGTATAAGAAACATCACTTCAATCGATTTGTTCTAAAAGAGCTGAACGTATCAAGCAAATGAGGTTTACTATTACATGACTTGTGGTTTAAAACCTAAGTTATCCACTTCACCTTGAAGGTTTTTAACTTGAAGTGAAGAGAACAACGTGTATTGAGGTCCCAATAAGCTTCATGGACGCATAATTAAGACTTAGTAATGTGTTTAATGAAGTATAAGAACTTCACTTGAATCTATTTGTTCCAAAAGAACTGAACGTGTCAAGCAAATGATGTTTAATGTTACATGACTTTTGGTTAGAACCTAAGTTATCAATTTCACCTTCAAGGTTTTAACTTGAAATGATGAGAACGTTGTGTATTGAGGTCCCAATAAGCTTCATAGAAGCGTAATTAAGATTTATTAATGCGATTGATGAAGTATAAGAAACATCACTTCAATCGATTTGTTCTAAAAGAGCTGAACGTATCAAGCAAATGAGGTTAATTGTTACAGACTTGTGTTTAGAACCTAAGTTATCCATTTAACCTTCAAGGTTGTAACTTGAAGTGATGAGAACGACGTGCCTTGAAGACCCAAAAAGCTTCATCGACGCGTAATTAAGACTTAGAAATGCGTTTGATGAAGTATAAGAACTGAACGTATCAAGCAAATAAGGTTCACTGTTACATGACTTGTGGTTAGAACATAAGTTTTCCATTTCACCGTCAAGGTTTTAACTTGAAGTGATGAGAACGACGTGTATGGAGGACACAATAAGCTTCATGGATGCGTAATTAATACATAGTAATGCATATGATGAAGTATAAGAAACTTCAATTCAATCGATTTGATCCAAAAGAATTAAAAGTGTCAAGCAAATGAGGTTTACTGTTACATGACTTGTGGTTAGAACCTAAGTTATCAATTTCACCTTCAAGGTTTTAACTTGAAGTGATGAGAACGACGTGTATTGAGGTCCCAATAAGCTTCGTGGACGTGTAATTCTGACTTAGTAATGCTTTTGATGAAGTATAAGAAACTTCACTTCAATCGATTTTGTTACAAAAGAACTGAACGTATCAAGCAAATGAGGTTCACTTTTAGATGACTTGTGGTTAGAACATAAGTTATCCATTTCACCGTCAAGGTTTTAACTTGAAGTGATGAGATCAAAAAAAACTTCATGGATGCGTAATTAATGCTTAGTATTGCGTATGATGAAGTATAAGAAACTTCAATTCAATCGATTTGATCCAAATGAATTAAACGTGTCAAGCAAATGAGGTTTACCGTTACTTGACTTGTGGTTAGAACCTAAGTTATCCATTTCACCTTCAAGGTTTTAACTTGAAGTGATGAGAACGACGTGTATTGAGGTCCCAATATGTAACACCCGAGTCAACGGCCAGGTAATTTTCTTAACTGTACTAACGGTCATAAATATTTAATCTTTACAGTTTAGGACTTATACCAAGAATAATTAATTACATGTGGATCTAAACTAGGTTGTGTGGCAAAGTTGTAATAATGGAAGATTGAGGCCAGTATTTAAAGAAAAAGGAAAAGATTTAAACCTCATTTAAACCACTGTAGCCGACACCACCCTCTCCGGCGATTTCTTCTCTCGCAAGTCCTTACTCTCTACTATCAACAAACTCTCCTCGACGGCCGATTTACTCCGCCACCACTCGACTACTCTGCGCCTGAGGTATGCATTAGACAATGTGGCTATTTGTTGGTTTATTAGCTCTGTTTTCAGCTCTGTATTGAAGTTTTGAATTCTTCAATGGCCGAGTATTGATAGGAACATTTTGAAACCCAAGATTTGGTATTGTCATTCCGAATCGATTCTGGACATTTAAAACAACCAACCCTGAGTTATTAATTATCGAATCCATCTGTTTTGATTTTGGGATTTCGGGTTACATTGAGTATTAAACTAAGAACTCGGGAAGGACTCTTAGCTATTAGATCTTAGGGTAACTCGAGATTAGAACAAGTAGGATTTTGTTTTAACTACTGCAATGTAAATGTTAGGTGAAGAAGTTTGAAGAGAAAGGAGCTCAATTGCTAAGGAGACCAGGTAAGTGAATGTATTAAGATTTCCGGCTAATAGAGCCCTACATCGTGGGAGTACTAGGTTGAGATGTCTAATGTTTACCCTATGATAATGAGCTTGTCTGCACTTGAAGGATTTATGTATGTTGCGAGTTATACTATTTGATGACCTGCTAGTGAATGTGAAGTTGTCTGCTCTGGTATGATCCTTGTCATAGTTTGATGAGTTAAAAGTTCTCATGTTCATGCATCATGAATGTTTCTCAAGCATAAGAAAATGTTTTAACGCATGTTTTCCATGAACAAGATATGTATGTATATAAGTATATATATAAGATTTATGCAACGTGGATTAAGTGAGGGTTGGGGGCGGTTCGGCGTATGTCATAGTCCAAAGAAGGACATATGAATACGACCCGCAGTAGGGGACAAGATCAAACTCACTATCGAACCCCCTTTACCAGCACAAATCGTCTC
Organism: Begonia masoniana; assembly: GCA_022432975.1. Classification (NCBI taxonomy): domain Eukaryota; kingdom Viridiplantae; phylum Streptophyta; class Magnoliopsida; order Cucurbitales; family Begoniaceae; genus Begonia; species Begonia masoniana. The sequence goes on along the minus strand of CM039503.1, from coordinate 31,951,144 downwards.
TTGATCCACACAACCTAAACAAAGAATATGATCAATGACTATGAATGATGAATATGATCAATGACTATGAATGATGAATATGACCAATGACTATGAATGACGAATATGATCAATGATTATGAATGATGAAATGAATGATGGATATGATCCATGATTATGAATGATGAATATGAACAAGAATGATCTATGAGCATATTTTTCTCTGAATTATGCATTCATGCACTCATGTTAGTGTTGCATTCCTTACTAAGCATTAGGCTTATAGTTGAACCTCATGTTTTAGGTGAAGAGACTACAGGTGAAGATACTAATTTCAAAGAGGATATTTAAAGCTGGTTGCTGGGGAATGCTCAAAGTGACAGTGCGGGACTGGAGAGGCGATTATGACCCCTGGTTATTGCTCCCTTATGTCAGTAAGAATATAAGAACTGGAATTATGTGGGATAGTGTTAGTATTGTCTAAGTTAACTTCTGAGTCTGGAATTAATTTTAAGGGTTATCAAACGATCTGTTATGCTTAAGTCTTCCGCTACATGTATTCCAAACGAGTCCCTGATTTTCTATTCGTATGAATGTTGAGTCATTGAAATTTGAAGTCTGTGAAGATTATGTCTATCGGATGATGTTGAGTGTTTTAGTCATCCGGTGATGTCGAGTGTTTTGCTCGTCGGATGATAAGGGTTAAGTCGTTTGTCGTATAGTCACCGGATGGTGCTGGTAATTACAATACCGGGTGATGTGAGTGTTATTTTGTCGTTTAGTGCTCGGGTGATGTGAGAGTTGAAGTGTGTTTAGTTACTAGATGATGAAAGTATGGTTTGTCATCTAGTGACCGGATGATGTAGAGTATTTCTTCGCCGGAAGAGGAAAAATGCTATTTTGTCATCTAGTGACCGGTGGAGGAAGTGTAGTTATTCACTGGATGATGTAGACGATGTTTGTCGTTTAGTGACCGAGTGTGACTTAATAAGTCATGTGCGATGCACGTGCTCACCGGATAATGTTTCTTACCTAGTGAGATTTGAAAGAGTCACGTGTTTGACTCGTGTTCACCGGTGGATGTCCACTACCGGGTCATGTTTTAATTATGCACGTGGGGAGCACATGTCCATCGGATGATGTTTCCCTATTTCACCGGAAGATGAGGTATATTTCCTCGCCGGATGATGTAAGTGATAATTTGTCGTTTAGTGATCGGATGATATAGATCTTGTAAGCTATCCGAAAGATGCAATGTCTATTTGTTGATGCATGCAGACCCATGCAACTTATACGTCGATTGGAAGCATGTACGAGGGACTAACTTTCCAACCATTAAGTTGAAGTCTTTAAGCCTGTTAGGTATACCGTTATAAAGAAAAAAAAAAGAGAAGGAGAAAAGAGTTCAAATATGAGTAAAAGTTTTATGTAAAGTCAAGAATTTCTTGGCGATCCTCCCCGGGTCGTTACACAATAAACTTCGTGGACGCGTAATTCTGACTTATTAATGCTTTTGATGAAGTATAAGAAACTTCACTTCAATCGATTTGTTACAAAAGAACTGAACGTATCAAGCAAATGAGGTTCACTGTTACATGAATTGTGGTTAGAACCTATGTTATCCATATCACAGTCAAGGTTTTAACTTGAAAGATGAGAACGACATGTATGGAGGACCGAATAAGCATCATGGACGCGTAATTAAGACTTAGTAATGCGTTTGATGAAGCATAAGAAACTTAACTTCAATTGATTTGTTCCAAAAGAACTGAACGTGTCAAGTAAATGAGATTAACTATTACATGACTTGTGGTTAGAACCCAAGTTATCCATTTTACCTTTAAGGTTTTAACAGGAAGTGAAGAGAACAACATGTATTGATGTCCCAATAAGCTTCATGGACGCTTAATTTTGACATAGTAATGCGTTTGATGAAGTATAAGAAACTTCACATCAATCGATTTGTTACAAAAGAACTTAACGTATCAAGCAAATGAAGTTTATAATCTAAGTTATCCCTTTCACCGCAAGGTTTTAACTTGAAGTGATGATAACGACGTGTAAGGAGGACCCAATAAGCTTCATGGACCCGTAATTAATACTTAGTAATGCGTTTGATGAATTATAAGAAACTTCACTTCAATCGATTTGTTCCAAAAGAACTGAACGTGTCAAGCAAATGAGGATTACTGGTACATGACCTGTGGTTACAACCTAAGTTATCCATTTCACCTTCAAGTTTTTAACTTGAAGTGATGAAAACGGCGTGTATTGAGGTCCCAATAAGCTGCATGGACGCGTAACAAGACTTAGTAATGCGTTTGATGAATTATAAGAAACTTCACTTCAATTGATTTGATCCAAATGAACTGAATGTATCAAGCAAATGAGGTTCACTGTTACATGACTTGTGGTTAGAACTTAAGTTATCTATTTAACCTTCAAGGTTTTTACTTGAAGTGATGAGAACAACGTGTATTGATGTCACAATAAGCTTCATGGAATTGTAATTAAGACTTAGTAATGTGTTTGATGAAGTATTAGAAACTTCACTTAAATCGATTTGCTCCAAAAGAACTAAACGTGTCTAGCAAATTAGGTTTACTGTTACATGACTTGTGGTTAGAACTAAGTTATCCATTTAACCTTCAAGATTTTAACTTGAAGTGATGAGAACGACGTGTATTGAGGTCCCAATAAGCTTCAGGACGCTAATTAAGACTTAGTAATGCGTTTGATGAAGTATAGAAACTTCACTTCAATCGATTTGTTACAAAAGAACTGAACGTATCAAGCAAATGAGGTTCACTGTTACATGACTTGTGGTTAGAACCTAAGTTATCCATTTCACCTCAGTTTTTAACTTGAAGTGATGAGAACGACGTGTAAGGAGGACCCAATAAGCTTCATGGACCCGTAATTAATACTTAGTACTGCGTTTGATGAATTATAAGAAACTTCACTTCAATCGATTTGTTCCAAAAGAACTGAACGTATCAAGCAAATGAGGTTCACTGTTACATGACTTGTGGTTAGAACCTAAGTTACCATTCACCTTCAAGGTTTTAACTTGAAGTGATGAGAACGACGTGTATTGAGGTCCCAATAAGCTGGCTGGGACGCGGTAACAAGACTTAGTAATGCGTTTGATGAAGTATAAGAAACTTCACTTCAATCGATTTGTTCCAAAAGAACTGAACGTATCAAGCAAATGAGGTTCACTGTTACATGACTTGTGGTTAGAACTTAAGGTCATCTATAACCTTCAAGGTTTTAACTTGAAGTGATGAGAACGACGTGTATTGAGGTCCCAATAAGCTTCATGGAATTGGTAATTAAGACTTAGTAATGCGTTTGATGAAGTATTAGAAACTTCACTTCAATCGATTTGTTCCAAAAGAACTGAACGTGTCAAGCAAATGAGGTTCACTGTTACATGACTTGTGGTTAGAACTAAGTTATCCATTTAACCTTCAAGATTTTAACTTGAAGTGATGAGAACGACGTGTATTGAGGTCCAATAAGCTTCATGGACGCGTAATTAAGACTTAGTAATGCGTTTGATGAAGTATAAGAAACTTCACTTCAATCGATTTGTTCCAAAAGAACTGAACGTATCAAGAAATGAGGTTCACTGTTACATGACTTGTGGTTAGAACCTAAGTTATCCATTTAACCTTCAAGGTTTTAACTTGAAGTGATGAGAACGACGTGTATTGAGGTCCAATAAGCTTCATGGACGCGTAATTAAGACTTAGTAATGCGTTTGATGAAGTATAAGAAACTTCACTTTAATCGATTTGTTCCAAAAGAACTGAACGTATCAAGCAAATGAGGTTCACTGTTACATGACTAGTGGTTAGAACCTAAGTTATCCATTTTCATAGTCAAGGTTTTAACTTGAAGTGATGAGAACGACGTGTAAGGAGGACCAATAAGCTTCATGGACGCGTAATTAAGACTTAGTAATGCGTTTGATGAAGTATAAGAAACTTCACTTCAATCGATTTGTTCCAAAAGAACTGAACGTATCAAGAAATGAGGTTCACTGTTACATGACTTGTGTTAGAACCTAAGTTATCCATTTAACCTTCAAGGTTTTAACTTGAAGTGATGAGAACGACGTGTATTGAGGTCCAATAAGCTTCATGGACGCGTAATTAAGACTTAGTAATGCGTTTGATGAAGTATAAGAAACTTTACTTCAATTGATTTGTTACAAAAGAACTGAACGTATAAAGCAAATGAGGTTCACTGTTACATGACTTGTGGTTAGAACCTAAGTTATCCGATTCACCTTCAAGATTTTAACTTGAAGTGATGAGAACGACGTGTATTGAGGTCCCAATAAGCTTCATGGACGCGTAATTAAGACTTAGTAATGCGTTTGATGAAGTATGGGAAACATCACTTCAATCGATTTTTTCCAAAAGAAATGAACGTGTCAAGTGAATGAGGTTTACTGTTACATGACTTGTGGTTAGAACCGATGTTATCCATTTCATATTCAAGGTTTTAACTTGAAGTGATGATAACGACGTGTATTGAGGTCCCAATTAGCTTCATGGACGCTTAATTAAGACTAAGTAATGTTTTTGATGAAGTATAAGAAACTTCATTTCAATAAATTTGTTTCGAATAAACTGAACGTATCAAGCAAATGAGGTTCAGTGTTACATGACTTGTGGTTAGAACTTAAGTTATCCATTTAACCTTCAAGGTTTTAACTTGAAGTGATAAAAACGACTTGTATTGAGGTGCCAATAAGCTTCATGGACGCGTAATTAAGAGTTAGTAATGCGTTTGATGAAGTATAAGAAGCTTCACTTTAATCAATTTGTTCCAAAAGAACTGAACGTGTCAAGCAAATGAGGTTCACTGTTACATGACTTGTGGTTAGAACCTAAGTTATCCATTTAATCTACAAGGTTTTAATTTGAAGTGATGAGAACGACGTGTATTTAGGTCCAATAATTATCATGGACGCGTAATTTCGACTTAGTAATGCGTTTGATAAAGTATAAGAAACTTCTCTTCAATCGATTTGTTCCAAAAGAACTGAACGTATCAGCAAATGAGGTTCACTGTTACATGACTTGTGGTTAGAACTAAGTTATCCATTTCACTGTCAAGGTTTTAACTTGAAGTGATGAGAACGACGTGTATTGAGGTCCAATAAGCTTCATGGAAGCGTAACTAAGACTTAGTACTGCATTTGATGAAGTATAAGAAACTTCACTTCAATCGATTTGTTCCAAAAGAACTGAACGTGTCAAGCAAATGAGGTTTACTGTTACATGACTTGTGGTTAGAACCTAGTTATCCCTTTCACATTCAAGGTTTTAACTTGAAGTGATGAGAACGACGTGTATTGAGGTCCCAATAAGCTTCATGTACGCGTAATTAAGACTTAGTAATGCGTTTGATGAAGTATGGGAAACATCACTTCAATCGATTTTTTCCAAAAGAAATGAACGTGTCAAGTGAATGAGGTTTACTGTTACATGACTTGTGGTTAGAACCGATGTTATCCATTTCATATTCAAGGTTTTAACTTGAAGTGATGATAACGACGTGTATTGAGGTCCCAATTAGCTTCATGGACGCTTAATTAAGACTAAGTAATGTTTTTGATGAAGTATAAGAAACTTCATTTCAATAAATTTGTTTCGAATAAACTGAACGTATCAAGCAAATGAGGTTCAGTGTTACATGACTTGTGGTTAGAACTTAAGTTATCCATTAACCTTCAAGGTTTTAACTTGAAGTGATGAGAACGACGTGTATTGAGGTCCAATAAGCTTCATGGACGCGTAATTAAGACTTAGTAATGCGTTTGATGAAGTATAAGAAACTTCACTTCAATCGATTTGTTCCAAAAGAACTGAACGTATCAAGCAAATGAGGTTCACTGTTACATGACTTGTGGTTAGAACTTAAGTTATCCATTTAACCTTCAAGGTTTTAACTTGAAGTGATAAAAACGACTTGTATTGAGGTGCCAATAAGCTTCATGGACGCGTAATTAAGACTTAGTAATGCGTTTGATGAAGTATAAGAAACTTCACTTCAATCGATTTGTTCCAAAAGAACTGAACGTGTCAAGCAAATGAGGTTCACTGTTACATGGACTTGTGGTTAGAACCTAAGTTATCCATTTAACCTTCAAGGTTTTAATTTGAAGTGATGAGAACGACGTGTATTGAGGTCCCAATAAGCTTCATGGACGCGTAATTTAGACTTAGTAATGCGTTTGATGAAGTATAAGAAACTTCACTTCAATCGATTTGTTACAAAAGAACTGAACGTATCAAGCAAATGAGGTTCACTGTTACATGACTTGTGGTTAGAACCTAAGTTATCCATTTCACGTCAAGGTTTTAACTTGAAGTGATGAGAACGACGTGTATTGAGGACCCAATAAGCTTCATGGATGCGTTATTAATACTTATTAATGCTTTTGATGAAGTATAAAAAACTTCTCTTCAATCAATTTGATCCAAAACAATTAAACGTGTCAAGCAAATGAGATTTACTATTACACGACTTGTGGTTAGAACCTAAGTTATCCGTTTCACCTTCAAGGTTTTAACTTGAAGTGATGAGAACGACATGTATTAAGGTCCCAATAAGCTTCATGATAGCGTAATTTCGACTTATTAATGCATTTGATGAAATATAAGAAACTTTACTTCAATTGATTTGTTACAAAAGAACTGAACGTATAAAGCAAATGAGGTTCACTGTTACATGACTTGTGGTTAGAACCTAAGTTATCCATTTCACCTTCAAGGTTTTAACTTGAAGTGATGAGAACGACGTGTATTGAGGTCCCAATAAGCTTCATGGACGCGTAATTAAGACTTAGTAATGCATTTGATGAAGTATAAGAAACATCACTTCAATCGATTTGTTCCAAAAGAACTGAACGTGTCAAGCAAATGAGGTTTACTGTTACATGACTTGTGGTTAGAACCGATGTTATCCATTTCATATTCAAGGTTTTAACTTGAAGTGATGAGAACGACGTGTATTGAGGTCCCAATAAGCTTCATGGACGCGTAATTAAGACTTAGTAATGCATTTGATGAAGTATAAGAAACTTCACTTCAATCGATTTGTTCCAAAAGAACTGAACGTATCAAGCAAATGAGGTTCACTGTTACATGACTTGTGGTTAGAACTTAAGTTATCCACTTCACCTTCAAGGTTTTAACTTGAAGTGATGAGAACGACGTGTATTGAGGTCCCATAAGCTTCATGGACGCGTAATTAAGACTTAGTAATGCGTTTGATGAAGTATAAGAAACTTCACTTCAATCGATTTGTTCCAAAAGAACTGAACGTGTCAAGCAAATGAGGTTTACTGTTACATGACTTGTGGTTAGAACCTAAGTTATCCATTTCACATTCAAGGTTTTAACTTGAAGTGATGAGAACTACGTGTATTGAGGTCCCATAAGCTTCATGGACGCGTAATTAAGACTTAGTAATGCGTTTGATGAAGTATAAGAAACTTCACTTCAATCGATTTGTTCCAAAAGAACTGAACGTATCAAGCAAATGAGGTTCACTGTTACATGACTTGTGGTTAGAACCTAAGTTATCCATTTCACTTTCAAGGTTTTAACTTGAAGTGATGAGAACGACGTGTATTGAGGTCCCATAAGCTTCATGGACGCGTAATTAAGACTTAGTAATGCAATTGATGAAGTATAAGAAACATCACTTCAATCGATTTGTTCCAAAAGAACTGAACGTGGCAAGCAAATGAGGTTTACTGTTACATGACTTGTGGTTAGAACCTAAGTTATCCATTTCACATTCAAGGTTTTACCTTGAAGTGATGAGAACGACGTGTATTGAGGTACCAATAAGCTTCATGGACGCATAATTAAGACTTAGTAATGCATTTGATGAAGTGTAAGAAACTTTACTTCAATCGATTTGTTCTAAATGAACTGAACGTATCAAGCAAATGAGGTTCACTGTTACATGACTTGTGGTTAGAACTTAAGTTATTCAATTCACCTTCAAGATTTTAACTTGAAGTGATCTGAACGACGTGTATTGAGGTCCCAATAAGCTTCATGGATGCGTAATTAAGACTTAGTAATGCAATTGATGAAGTATTAGAAACTTCAACTTCAATCGATTTGTTCTCAAAAGAACTGAACGTATCATGCAAATGCGGTTCACTGTACAGCCTTGTGGTTTAGAACCTACAGTTTATTTTTAACCTTCGAGGTTTTACCTTGAAGTGATAATAAGAACGGACACTGTATTGAGCTCCCACTAAGCTTCTTGGACGCGTAATTAAGACTTAGTAATGCGTTTGATGAAGTATAAGAAACTGCACTTCAATCGATTTGTTCCAAAAGAACTGAAAGTGTCAAGCAAATGAGGTTTACCATTACATGACTAGTGGGTAGAACTTAAGTTATCCATTTGACCTTCAAGATTTTAACTTGAAATGATAATAATGACTTGTATTGAGGTCCCAATAAGCCTCATAGACGCGTAATTATGGCTTAGTAATGCGTTTTAAGAAGGATAAGAAACATCACTTCAATTGATTTGTTCTAAAAGAGCTGAATGTATCAAGCAAATGAAGTTGATTGTTACATGACTTGGGGTTAGAACTTAAGTTATCCATTTCACCTTCAATTGGGGACTTGAAGTGATGAGAACGACGTGCCTTGAAGACCCAATAAGCTTCATGGACGCGTAATTAAGACTTAGTAATGCGTTTGATGAAGTATTAGAAACTTCACTTCAATCGATTTGTTCCAAAAGAACTGAATGTATCAAGCAAAAGAGGTTCCCTTTTACATGACTTGTGGTTAGAACCTAAGTTATCCATTTCACCTTCAAGGTTTAACTTGAAGTGATGAGAACGACGTGTATTGAGGTCCCAATAAGCTTCATGGACGCGTAATTAAGACTTAGTAATGCATTGATGAAGTATAAGAAACTTCACTTCAATCGATTTGTTCCAAAAGAACTGAACGTGTCAAGCAAACAAGGTTTAATGTACAGAGTGTTGTTAGAACCTAAGTTATCCATTTCACCTTCAAGGTTTAACTTGAAGTGATGAGAACTATTTTTAATCTTGGATTCGAGTCCCAATAAGCTTCATGGACGCGTAATTAAGACTTAGTAATGCATTTGATGAAGTATAAGAAACTTTACTTCAATCGATTTGTTCTAAATGAACTGAACATATCAAGCAAATGAGGTTCACTGTTACATGACTTGTGGTTAGAACTTAAGTTATCCACTTCACCTTCAAGGTTTTAACTTGAAGTGATGAGAACGACGTGTATTGAGGTCCCAATATGTGATGACCCGAATGTGCAAGTATGTGTACGATGGCTGCACGAACCGAAAGTTGGATGGCGGTTACATCCGGCGCGAGGCGAATCGGAAGGTGACAGATCGTAAAAAAGGGTTCGTCACAATCCCACATTGCTTGGGGAAGTATGTGGAAATGAAACATATGTAAAGAGACCCTTCCAAAATAGCAAAACACGTTTTGGAGCACGATTGGCAACGGATCCTATAAAAACTCCGTAGTTAAAAGTGCTTCGACGAGAGCAATTCCAGGTTTGGTGACCTTCTGGGAAGTTCTCGCCAAACAAAGCTGTGAGGGGAGGATATTGGGCCACGGCCCAATCCCCAGAGCAGACATTATCTTGCTGGGATAAGGGGTCGTTACACATGGTATCGGAGCCTGTACCCAACCGAAAATGTGGCCAACGGGACGTTGGTTGGGGCAACCAAGACGGGGTGATTGTGATGACTCGAATGTGCACGTATGGTACGATGGCTGCACGAAACGGAACCCAGATGGCGCACTGCCGCGGGCGAACCGGAGGGTGACAGGTCGTAAAGTTGGAGTCGTCACAATCCCACATCGCTTGGGGAAGTATGTGGAAATGAAACATATGTAAGAGATCCCTCCCAAGATAGTAATACGCGTTTTGTAGAACATTGGCAACGGATCCCATAAATAAAAAATCCGAAGTTAAAAGTGCTTCGGCGAGAGCAATTCCAGGTGGGTGACTTCTGGGAAGTCCGCCCCAAACAAAGCTGTGAGGGGAGGATATTGGGCCACGGCCCAATTCCTAGAGCAGACATTATCTTGCTGGGATAAGGGCCACGGCCCAATCCCCAGAGCAGACATTATCTTGCTGGGATAAGGGGTCGTTACAAATGGTATCGGAGGCTGTACCCAACCGAAAATGTGGCCAACGATGACGTTGCTTGAGGCCCGGAGGTGGGGGTGATTGTGATGACCCGAATATGTAGGTATTTTCACGATGCCTCCACGAACCGGAGCCGGTGGCGGTACGTCTGCGCGAGGGCGAACCGAAAGGTGACAGGTCATAAAAAACGGAGGTCGTCTACAAATCCAACACTGCTTGGGGAAAGTCCGTTGGAAAATAAAACATATGTAAAGCGGACCCTTCTACATAGGGCAGACGGTTGGTGGCGATGATTTGGCACGGATCCCATAAGAAATCGAAGTTAAAAGTGCTTCGGCGAGAGCAGTCCAGTGGGTGACCTCTTCGAAAATCCGCAAAACAAAAGCAGTGAGGGGAGGGATAGGGGGTTGCGGCCCATCCCCAGAGCGGACAATATCTGGCTGGGATAAGGGGTCGTTACATAATAAGCTTCATGGATGCGTAATTAAGACTTAGTAATTCGTTTGATGAAGTATTAGAAACTTCACTTCAATCGATTTGTTCCAAAAGAACTGAACGTATCAAGCAAATGAGGTTCACTGTTACATGACTTATGGTTAGAACCTAAGTTATCCATTTAACCTTCAAGGTTTTAACTTGAAGTGATGAGAACGACGTGTATTGAGGTCCTAATTAGTTTCATGGATGCGTAATTAAGACTTAGTAATGCAATTGATGAAGTATTAGAAACTTCATTTCAATTGATTTGTTCTAAAAGAACTGAACGTATCAAGCAAATGAGGTTCACTGTTACATGACTTGTGGTTAGAACCTAAGTTATCCATTTGACCTTCAAGGTTTTGACTTGAAGTGATGAGAACGATGTGTATTGAGGTCCCAATTAGCCTCATAGACGCGTAATTACGGCTTAGTAATGCATTTGATGAAGTATAAGAAACATCACTTCAATCGATTTGTTCCAAAAGAACTGAACGTATCAAGCAAATGAGGTTCACTGTTACATGACTTGTGGTTAGAACCTAAGTTATCCATTTAACCTTCAAGGTTTTAACTTGAAGTGATGAGAACGACGTGCCTTGAGGTCCCAATAAGCTTCATGGATGCGTAATTAGGATTTATTAATGCGTCTGATGAAGTATTAGAAACTTCATTTCAATCGATTTGTTCCAAAAGAACTGAACGTATCAAGCAAAAGAGGTTCACTGTTACATGACTTGTGGTTAGAACCTAAGTTATCCATTTCACCTTCAAGGTTTTAACTTGAAGTGATGAGAACGACGTGTATTGAGGTCCTAATTAGTTTCATGGATGCGTAATTAAGACTTAGTAATGCAATTGATGAAGTATTAGAAACTTCATTTCAATTGATTTGTTCTAAAAGAACTGAACGTATCAAGCAAATGAGGTTCACTGTTACATGACTTGTGGTTAGAACTTAAGTTATCCACTTCACCTTCAAGGTTTTAACTTGAAGTGATGAGAACGACGTGTATTGAGGTCCCAATAAGCTTCATGGATGCGTAATTAAGACTTAGTAATGCAATTAAATAAGTATTAGAAACTTCATTTCAATCGATTTGTTTTAAAAGAACTAAACGTATCAAGCAAATGAGGTTCACTGTTACATGACTTGTGGTTAGAACTTAAGTTATTCATTTCACCTTCAAGATTTTAACTTGAAGTGATGAGAACGACGTGTATTGAGGTCCCAATAAGCTTCATGGATGCGTAATTAAGACTTAGTAATGCAATTGATGAAGTATTAGAAACTTCACTTCAATCGATTTGTTCTAAAAGAACTGAACGTATCAAGCAAATGAGGTTCACTGTTACATGACTTGTGGTTAGAACCTAAGTTATATATTTCACCTTCAAGGTTTTAACTTGAAGTGATGAGAACGACGTGTATTGAGGTCCCAATAAGCTTCATGGATGCGTAATTAAGACTTAGTAATGCAATTAAATAAGTATTAGAAACTTCATTTCAATCGATTTGTTTTAAAAGAACTAAACGTATCAAGCAAATGAGGTTCACTGTTACATGACTTGTGGTTAGAACCTAAGTTATCCATTTAACCTTCGTGGTTTTAACTTGAAGTGATGAGAACGACGTGTATTGAGGTCCCTAATTAGTTTCATGGATGCGTAATTAAGACTTAGTAATGCAATTAAATAAGTATTAGAAACTTCATTTCAATCGATTTGTTTTAAAAGAACTAAACGTATCAAGCAAATGAGGTTCACTGTTACATGACTTGTGGTTAGAACTTGAGTTATCCACTTCACCCGTCAAGGTTTTAACTTGAAGTGATGAGAACGACGTGTATTGAGGTCCTAATTAGTTTCATGGATGCGTAATTAAGACTTAGTAATGCAATTGATGAAGTATTAGAAACTTCACTTCAATTGATTTGTTCTAAAAGAACTGAACGTATCAAGCAAATGAGGTTCACTGTTACATGACTTGTGGTTAGAACCTAAGTTATCCATTTAACCTTCAAGGTTTTAACTTGAAGTGATAAGAATGACGTGTATTGAGGTCCCAATAAGCTTCATGGATGCGTAATTAAGTCATAGTAATGCGTTTGATAAAGTATAAGAAACTTCACTTCAATCGATTTGTTCCAAAAGAACTGAACGTGTCAAGCAAATGAGGTTTACTATTACATGACTAGTGTGTAGAACTTATGTTATCCATTTGACCTTCAAGGTTTTGACTTGAAGTGATGAGAACGATGTGTATTGAGGTCCCAATTAGCCTCATAGACGCGTAATTACGGCCGAGAAATGCTTTTGATAAAGTATAAGAAACATCACTTCAATCGATTTGTTCTAAAAGAGCTGAACGTATGAAGCAAATGAAGTTGATTGTTACATGACTTGGGGTTAGAACTTAAGTTATCCATTTAACATTCAATTTTTTGACTTGAAGTGATGAGAACGACGTGCCTTGAAGACCCAATAAGCTTCATGACGCGTAATTAAGACTTAGTAATACGTTTGATGAAGTATTAGAAACTTCACTTCAATCGATTTGTTCCAAAAGAACTGAACGTATCAAGCGAACGGGGTTTACTGTTACATGACTTGTGGTTAGAACCTAAGTTTTCCATTTCACCTTCAAGGTTTTAACTTCTAGTGATGAGAACGACGTGTATTGAGGTCCCAATAAGCTCTTTGGACGCGTAATTAAGACTTACTACTGCGTTTGATGAAGTATAAGAAACTTCACTTCAATTGATTTGTTCCAAAAGAACTGAACGAATCAAGCAAATGAAGTTCCCTGTTCAATGACTAGTGGTTAGAACCTAAGTTATCCATTTAACCATGAAGGTTCTAAATTGATGTGATAAGAACAACGTGTATTGAGGTCCCAATAAACTTAATGGACGCGTAATTAAGACTTAGTAATGGGTTTGATGAAGTGTACGAAACTTTACGAAAAGATATAATGGCATTTTCATATATAATTTTAATATATAATGGCATTTTCGTAAATATATCAAGTCAAGTCTGTTTTACGGAGAATTTTAGTAATTGGAATTTTAAGAAATTTACGAGAATTTTCGGAGTACTAACGCTTAATTACGTATCTCGTAATATAAAAGACGTTTTAGTAAAAATATTAAACGAGGTCCGATTTGCGAACGGACAGTTTTATTAAATCCCATGAATCATCAGAGCAACGGGCTAGGCCCGCGTCGACCTTTTATCTCATAAATGCGTCCATTCCAAGTCGGGGTTTATTGCACGTATTAACTCTAGAATTACTACAGTTAATCACGAGTAAGCAGTACCCCAAACACCAACACTATAACTGAATTTACTGAGCCTTCGCAGTTTCACCGTTGACTTAGTTCATACTTACACATGCCTGTCTTAATCTTTGACGACAAGTATATGCCTGGCAGGATCACCAGGTTGCTCCTTCTCTGCTTGGGATACAGTCCTCGGCGCCAAAGCCGCCCCCCCAAGGAAGGCGACCTCACCGTACAAGGCAAAGCGCAATAGCAGTCGTTCTGAGGCAACATGGGTCCTCGTTCTCAATGCTCCCAAATTAAGGGGCCAAGAACAATCGCGTTCATTTTCTACCTCCGAGGCAACAAGCAACAAACAAATGCACACCACCAAACAAAATCAAGAGCGGCAACAACAACAACAACTAATTTTGCCTAGAGGGGTGCATTAGCAGCTTTAACGTTAGCCGTGTATCCATCAAAGACACCGAAAGAAAGGGTCCACGAGACATATCAAATGCCGAGTTACGGGTCGCTTGTACAGAAACCAACGCACATTTGTTCAAATGAATTCGAAATCCAAAGGAGCAAACATCATGAGCAGGAACGTGCAACTAGAGTTCAATGCACGAAGCAGAGATCCTCGTAAGCGACATGACCAAAATGCCACTCACACGCTTTTTTCTCAAACAAAGCCCTGAAATTTTTTGGAGTACTAATGCTTAATTACGTATCTCGTAATATAAAAGACGTTTTAGTAAAAATAGTAAACGAGGTCCGATTTGCGAACGGACAGTTTTATTAAATCCCATATAATAAGTCTGAGTCAATGGTGAATAGAAATGTGGAGAAACCGAATCGCTAGCCAATTCCATCAACGAAGGACGAACAAATAGAAAATCAAAAGAAAAGGGAAAAACAGTAATTTGCCAACACAATATAAACATTACAGTCTTCTCTCTCCCTCATTTCTCTCTGCCGTCGTGAGAACCAAGAGAATTCTCTCCTCGCCTTCGGCGATCCGCAGCATCCGCCCTCCGCTTTGTCCCCGATCCTCTCTCGTTGCTTCGTGTTTCCTCCTCCTCTCGCAATCCTAGGATGAATCTATGATTTTAGAGCGTTAGTTTTTCGGTTTTCACAGAGTTAGCTGTTAGGGTTTCGTTAGGTTATCATAAAAATTGTGAGTTTTAGAGTTCGAAATTTATAGGTTTACCGTTGTTAGAGATATATTTAGACGTAATTGAACGTTATTGGAACGAATTTAATTGATTTAGGACGAATGTTAGATTTTTGTGAAAATTTGAGATTTAGGGAAACTCGTATATTGGGATTTGAGGTGCCGAGCGGTATTGCTCGATGAATAGCTTAATGATTGGATTAAAGCTTAGAAAATTTCTTTAGTTATATTTTGTTAATTTGGACGTTTAGTAGCTTAAACTCGTTTTAACGTCGGTCGTTTTAAATTGCCTTAGGTGAACCACGCTCGCGGATGGAGCTAGCATTCAATGGACGTCAGGTAAGTCTCCGCGATTTGTTTGGCCGATTGGCCTACCCATAAGAGTTTTATGTTGTTCAGGATTTGGTGAAATAGTTGTGTTTTGGCGAATAGGATGGGTAGTTATTTTTAGTTTAACGTGTTGTCCGGTTTTATTTCTTGTTTGGTACTTTGATTCTAGCTTAAAGCATTGCACAAGTTCATGCATCATGGTAATGAAAAGGAAAACGAGATGGTAAACGAAAAGGTTAACGAAAAGGTAAACGAAAAGGTAAACGAAAAGGTAAACGAAAAGGTAACGAAAAGGTAAACGAAAAGGTAACGAAAAGGTAACGAAAAGGTAAACGAAAAGGTAAACGAAAAGGTAAACGAAAAGGAAAACGAAAAGGTAAACGAAAAGGTAAACGAAAAGGTAAACGAAAAGGTAAACGAAAAGGTAAACGAAAAGGTAAACGAAAAGGTAAACGAAAAGGTAAACGAAAAGGTAAACGAAAAGGTAAACGAAAAGGTAAACGAAAAGGTAAACGAAAAGGTAAACGAAAAGGTAAACGAAAAGGTAAACGAAAAGGTAAACGAAAAGGTAAACGAAAAGGTAAACGAAAAGGTAAACGAAAAGGTAAACGAAAAGGTAAACGAAAAGGTAAACGAAAAGGTAAACGAAAAGGTAAACGAAAAGGTAAACGAAAAGGTAAACGAAAAGGTAAACGAAAAGGTAAACGAAAAGGTAAACGAAAAGGTAAACGAAAAGGTAAACGAAAAGGTAAACGAAAAGGTAAACGAAAAGGTAAACGAAAAGGTAAACGAAAAGGTAAACGAAAAGGTAAACGAAAAGGTAAACGAAAAGGTAAACGAAAAGGTAAACGAAAAGGTAAACGAAAAGGTAAACGAAAAGGTAAACGAAAAGGTAAACGAAAAGGTAAACGAAAAGGTAAACGAAAAGGTAAACGAAAAGGTAAACGAAAAGGTAAACGAAAAGGTAAACGAAAAGGTAAACGAAAAGGTAAACGAAAAGGTAAACGAAAAGGTAAACGAAAAGGTAAACGAAAAGGTAAACGAAAAGGTAAACGAAAAGGTAAACGAAAAGGTAAACGAAAAGGTAAACGAAAAGGTAAACGAAAAGGTAAACGAAAAGGTAAACGAAAAGGTAAACGAAAAGGTAAACGAAAAGGTAAACGAAAAGGTAAACGAAAAGGTAAACGAAAAGGTAAACGAAAAGGTAAACGAAAAGGTAAACGAAAAGGTAAACGAAAAGGTAAACGAAAAGGTAAACGAAAAGGTAAACGAAAAGGTAAACGAAAAGGTAAACGAAAAGGTAAACGAAAAGGTAAACGAAAAGGTAAACGAAAAGGTAAACGAAAAGGTAAACGAAAAGGTAAACGAAAAGGTAAACGAAAAGGTAAACGAAAAGGTAAACGAAAAGGTAAACGAAAAGGTAAACGAAAAGGTAAACGAAAAGGTAAACGAAAAGGTAAACGAAAAGGTAAACGAAAAGGTAAACGAAAAGGTAAACGAAAAGGTAAACGAAAAGGTAAACGAAAAGGTAAACGAAAAGGTAAACGAAAAGGTAAACGAAAAGGTAAACGAAAAGGTAAACGAAAAGGTAAACGAAAAGGTAAACGAAAAGGTAAACGAAAAGGTAAACGAAAAGGTAAACGAAAAGGTAAACGAAAAGGTAAACGAAAAGGTAAACGAAAAGGTAAACGAAAAGGTAAACGAAAAGGTAAACGAAAAGGTAAACGAAAAGGTAAACGAAAAGGTAAACGAAAAGGTAAACGAAAAGGTAAACGAAAAGGTAAACGAAAAGGTAAACGAAAAGGTAAACGAAAAGGTAAACGAAAAGGTAAACGAAAAGGTAAACGAAAAGGTAAACGAAAAGGTAAACGAAAAGGTAAACGAAAAGGTAAACGAAAAGGTAAACGAAAAGGTAAACGAAAAGGTAAACGAAAAGGTAAACGAAAAGGTAAACGAAAAGGTAAACGAAAAGGTAAACGAAAAGGTAAACGAAAAGGTAAACGAAAAGGTAAACGAAAAGGTAAACGAAAAGGTAAACGAAAAGGTAAACGAAAAGGTAAACGAAAAGGTAAACGAAAAGGTAAACGAAAAGGTAAACGAAAAGGTAAACGAAAAGGTAAACGAAAAGGTAAACGAAAAGGTAAACGAAAAGGTAAACGAAAAGGTAAACGAAAAGGTAAACGACATAAGCGGTGAACAACAATCGTTCACCATCCCCGAGGACGTCAGCCGGATGAACTCATTCCTCCGCTTCTATCATTCGCTCACCCGCCCGGTGACCGTCACGGATGATGTCGTTCACCCACTTCTATCGCACGGTAGTGACACCCGAAAATCTCCAAACAACTCATACCGACAGAAAGGTAATCTGACCTTCACATATCTCATACTTCGTAGACATAAACATAGGCAGACGTGGATCATGGACTCATCACTCTTTTAAATGAAAATCAGAGACTCATCCAGAATTCTTGTAGCGGAAGACTTAGTTAAAATAACTCATGCCATATCCTTATAAACATTCTCAGACTCAGTAATTAAAACAGATAATTTAAAAAGCTCGATGTTTTAAAATTATCTCATCCTACTTAGACTTCCATATTCATAATCATCACTAAAATCATAAGAGCATTAACCAGGGGGGAGGGGTCTTGTTCGCCATCAAGCCACAGAATTGCTCCCTGAACACCTTCCAGCAACCAAACTCAGACATCTTCAATAACTTTGAAATCCTCACCTGATATTTCGTCACCTACATCATGAGGTTTAAACTATAAGCCTAATGCTTAGTAAGGAATGTAATACTAACATGTATACGTGAATGCATAGTTGCAAGAAAATCATGATCATGCTCATTTCATGCTCTTTTCTTATTCTTATTCTCGTTCTTGTTCATCCCTTTCATCTTATAGATTAAGGGAGGATTTGTGCCGTAAAGGGGGGATGACAGTGCAAGTGTACTTAGCCCCTTTCGGGTCATGTTCATGGTCCTTCTCTTTGGACAGTGACATACGTCAAACCGCCTCCAACCCTCACTTAATCTGGTTGCATAAGTTCCTTATTCATTCATTCTCATATCTTGTTCATGGGGAAAAACATGCTCATAAATCATTTTCACATGCTTGAGAAGATTTATGATGCATGACATGAATGTTCTTAAATCGCCAGACTATGGAAAATATCATGCTAAACAGTTGACTTCATAGACTCTATCAAAACATCACATAACGTAGTTCTCAAACATCCGTAAATCATCCAAGTACAAACCATCTTACTAACTTAAAACAAACATCAAACACATAACTAAATTAGTACCCCTAAGATGTAGGGCCCTAATGGCCGGAAATCTTAATACATTCACTTACTGGCTTCCTTAGCAAAGTCGTGCACTACACCTCAAACTTCTTCACCTGATATCATTTCACGTTTCAGAGTTAAAAATAGATCTTAAATATTCTGAAATCAAAGCTAGAAAAGTCCTAGCTAAATGTCATCCTAGAATCTGTATTTCTAAGTCCTTTCAGCCGAGCACCTTGTGTGTAAACTAAGTTTCCAAAATCTAAAACAGCCTAATTCAACTTAACCACTAGTTCTAGTCGGTTATCTTAAAGTCCAAATTCGAATCAGGAATGCTATTACCAAACACCGATTATAAATGTTCCTATTATTCGGCCATTGAAGAATCTTGAAACATTGGGTTCTAGCTGAAAACAGAGTTCCAAATAATTACTCGGCAACTACATTGTCTAAATCTTACCTAGAATGTAGGTTATCAGAGTGGAGGCTGGAGGAATCCATCACCAAAGAGAGAGTCGTCGGCAGAGAAAGAGTTCAGGAAGCACGGGAATCGCCGAGAGAGAATGTCAGCTACAGTGGGGTTTAAGTGAGGTTTAAGGTTTCCATATTCTTTTTATACTAAATAAAATCCCTCATAATTACGGTTCTGCCACCACACAAATAGAAACCAAATAAGCTTAGGCATTGAAAATATTAAGTAAAAAGGTTAAATAAAGAGGTGACAGTTAATTTCATTAAAATCACTTGGCTAAAAAATATCGGGTGTTACAGTGCTGGGCAGTCGATGCTTAACCAGACCCATGGGGAAGTATGTACGTGTTTTGAGGGTATCGGGGCATTTTGGGCTGATGGTGGATTAGAAAAAGTAATTGTACAGTTATAACATTTTAGGATTTTTGAGAACTTATAGTTGATAGGTTTATGTTTACATGTTATAAACGTTTTGAAAACCTGTTTTTATAAACTGCTTGGACATTTTAAAACATGAGGAAAAGTATAGTTTCAAATATATCCACGCAGTTTGTTTTTAGGAAAACTAGCTATGTTTAAAATGGGGTTGAAGTGTTGAAAAAAATGTAAATTTGTGATGTGGGGTGTGCGGTGATAGTGAAATTTCTTGGTGTTTTGGTCTCTGGAATTTCGGATTCCATAGAGCATTTGTATGAAATATAAAAGAGAAAGAAGAAGTGAAGTGAGGCGACTGATCGCCATTGTGAGGGGCGACCATCGCCCCTCCATGCTTGTGTTCGGCGATCGATCTCCTAAATAAGGAGATCGATCGCCCCTCATTTGCTTACACATTGGCGATCGATCTCCTGAATTTTGGAGATCGGTCACCCTCATTGTTTTCAATGCTGCGATCGATCACCGAATGTGGGCGATCGATTGCCTCTTCATTTTGGTCGCCAGAAGACGAATATACCCTCCCCTTTTTGGCCGATTGATTAATTGTTTTATTAAAAGTTTTAAAATTATATTTAATTAGTTTTGTGTTTGTTTTTAATTGGTTTAAAAGTTAGATTTCAATTCCGATTCAGATTCCGCTTAAGGTTAAGTTACAGTTTATAATGATAAGTTTATTAGGATAATAAGTGTAAAAAAAAATATATACAGAAAAATGGGAATAGTATTAGGGACGTTACAATTTATGGTATCAAGGCCCCCGGGTTTTAAAATCGTTTCTGTAGACTGCTCGACTGCACAACCACTACGCGGACATCCTTCATCAACTGTAAGTATGTTTATAGCCTTATTTGATTTATATTTCTTAGAGTGTTTCTTTAAACTTTTATATAGGAGTTGTATAAATATGGTGCATCGAGGAAATGATCGAGACGACCGAGATGATCGATGAACACCTAAGGATTAGGCCCGCACTCCGCATCTGGAGGGCGACAGGCTCCCAAATGGAGCGACAGTCTCAGCAGCTGGGTACGCTGATAAACCGAGAGGGCACTAGAGCTCGGGAGGCAGTTATTTTGGGTAACTGTGGGATGAAGAGATTTCAGAAGCTCCAGCCCCCTATATTTAACGGACAGTCTACGGATCCCTCTTCAGCTGAGCAGTGGATTCGCACCATGGAGGACATGCTGGCCTATGCGAGCATTGAGGACGGAGAGAAGGTGGCGTTGGTGATTTACCACCTAGCGTTAGATGCTCGGTTTTGGTTGGATTCCATCAAGACGACCACCGATGTGACGATTATGGGATGGGAGAGATTCAAGATGTTATTTTATGATAAGTGTTTCAGCCATACCATACGAGAGGCGAAGATGGTTGAGTTTATGCAGTTGCGGCAAGTTAGTTCTATTGCCGAGTATGTGAGGAAGTTTGAAGCACTGTCCCGATTCGCGCCACGTCAGGTCAGCGTTAATGAGGACAAGATACGCAGATTTTTACAGGGACTTGGCCAGTAATTCCGGATGCGTCTTACTATATCTGGGGTACGAAATGTATCCTATGCTGAAATTGTGGCCAGAGCACTTGAGATTTAGGCTGTGGAGCAGAGTTCTGTCAAACCGAGGGAGCCAGCTAGGGGCTTCTTTCATGAGATCCAGCCTCAACCCCGGAATGAAGATTGGCAGCCACGAGGACAACCACAGCAACAACAATGAGGTGTTAAAAGGCCGTATGTGGGAAATAATGACCAGGGCAAGGGGAAACAAGTGCAAGGAGCTATTCAAAAGCCTTTGTGTCCTATATGTCAAAAAGAGCACTTCGGTGATTGTAGAATGGGAACGGATAGGTGCTATAGATGCGGAGGAACGGGCCATTATGTCAGAAATTGCCCATTACTAGGCCGGAACCAACAGGGTGGTGACCAGAAAAGAGTTACCCCGAGAGTCTTTGCATTTATTGAGCCTGGTGACGTTGATGACGGGGCCCTGCCTTCTCTTATTACAGGTACTGTCTTGATTACCCGTATAGCAATATGTATATGATAGATAAAAAAAAAAAAAATAAAAAAATAAAAAAATAAAAAAATAAAAAAATAAAAAAATAAAAAAATAAAAAAATAAAAAAATAAAAAAATAAAAAAATAAAAAAATAAAAAAATAAAAAAATAAAAAAATAAAAAAATAAAAAAATAAAAAAATAAAAAAATAAAAAAATAAAAAAATAAAAAAATAAAAAAATAAAAAAATAAAAAAATAAAAAAATAAAAAAATAAAAAAATAAAAAAATAAAAAAATAAAAAAATAAAAAAATAAAAAAATAAAAAAATAAAAAAATAAAAAAATAAAAAAATAAAAAAATAAAAAAATAAAAAAATAAAAAAATAAAAAAATAAAAAAATAAAAAAATAAAAAAATAAAAAAATAAAAAAATAAAAAAATAAAAAAATAAAAAAATAAAAAAATAAAAAAATAAAAAAATAAAAAAATAAAAAAATAAAAAAATAAAAAAATAAAAAAATAAAAAAATAAAAAAATAAAAAAATAAAAAAATAAAAAAATAAAAAAATAAAAAAATAAAAAAATAAAAAAATAAAAAAATAAAAAAATAAAAAAATAAAAAAATAAAAAAATAAAAAAATAAAAAAATAAAAAAATAAAAAAATAAAAAAATAAAAAAATAAAAAAATAAAAAAATAAAAAAATAAAAAAATAAAAAAATAAAAAAATAAAAAAATAAAAAAATAAAAAAATAAAAAAATAAAAAAATAAAAAAATAAAAAAATAAAAAAATAAAAAAATAAAAAAATAAAAAAATAAAAAAATAAAAAAATAAAAAAATAAAAAAATAAAAAAATAAAAAAATAAAAAAATAAAAAAATAAAAAAATAAAAAAATAAAAAAATAAAAAAATAAAAAAATAAAAAAATAAAAAAATAAAAAAATAAAAAAATAAAAAAATAAAAAAATAAAAAAATAAAAAAATAAAAAAATAAAAAAATAAAAAAATAAAAAAATAAAAAAATAAAAAAATAAAAAAATAAAAAAATAAAAAAATAAAAAAATAAAAAAATAAAAAAATAAAAAAATAAAAAAATAAAAAAATAAAAAAATAAAAAAATAAAAAAATAAAAAAATAAAAAAATAAAAAAATAAAAAAATAAAAAAATAAAAAAATAAAAAAATAAAAAAATAAAAAAATAAAAAAATAAAAAAATAAAAAAATAAAAAAATAAAAAAATAAAAAAATAAAAAAATAAAAAAATAAAAAAATAAAAAAATAAAAAAATAAAAAAATAAAAAAATAAAAAAATAAAAAAATAAAAAAATAAAAAAATAAAAAAATAAAAAAATAAAAAAATAAAAAAATAAAAAAATAAAAAAATAAAAAAATAAAAAAATAAAAAAATAAAAAAATAAAAAAATAAAAAAATAAAAAAATAAAAAAATAAAAAAATAAAAAAATAAAAAAATAAAAAAATAAAAAAATAAAAAAATAAAAAAATAAAAAAATAAAAAAATAAAAAAATAAAAAAATAAAAAAATAAAAAAATAAAAAAATAAAAAAATAAAAAAATAAAAAAATAAAAAAATAAAAAAATAAAAAAATAAAAAAATAAAAAAATAAAAAAATAAAAAAATAAAAAAATAAAAAAATAAAAAAATAAAAAAATAAAAAAATAAAAAAATAAAAAAATAAAAAAATAAAATAGCATGAGAGTTTAGTTAAAGATCTTTGATGAAATTAAGGACGAAACTAAGAATGGATGCGATGTTTATAAGAAATTCTGCTGACATAGTTTGAGGAATATAACATTGTGAACTTAGTTGTGAAACCCACCCTGAAATAATTGGCGGGATTGGTAAGTTGCCCGGGAAGTGTGTGACTTGGGAGAATTGGTAAGACTAATTTGTAAGTGAAGATATGTATAGGCCAATAGAGATTAGAGATTACGGAAGTAAGGCAAATGTTGAGGTATAGTCAGAAGTTTGGTTTAGAATCATAGAGATTGACCCTAGATATGATGGGATCAGAGTTAATAATGTGAAGTTCGAATTTTGTTAGAGATGGAGGGAAGAGACTTGGAAGGAATTGAGAGACTGTAAGTTGAAGTATAAGACCGCAGGGCATGAGACAGTAATGCCAAGGGATGTAAGCTAAGTCAAATTTTGAGGTCAAAATTTTAAATAAGGTGGATGAAATATAACACCCAGCTTTTCTGGATATTATGATTTTAATATATAATGGCATTTTCGTAAATATGTCAAATCAAGTCCGTTTTACGAAAAGAAAGCGTTATTAGAATCCTCACAATTAATTGAAATTTTAAGAAATTTACGAGAATTTTCGGAGTAATAACGCTTAATTCCGAGTAATTACGTATCTCGTAATATAAATGACGTTTTAGTAAAAATAGTAAACAATGTCCGATTTGCAAACGGATAGTTTTATTAAATCCCAGATAATAAGTCTTAGTCAATGGTGAAATAAGGAAATTTAGAGAAACCGAATCGCTAGCCAAATAATAAAACGAAGGACGAAACAAATAGAAAATCAAAAGAAAGGGAAAAACGGTAATTTGCCAAATCAAAATATAAAAATCACAAGTCTTTCTCTCTTCCCTTATTTCTTCTCTGCCGCATGAGAAACCAGAGAGAATTCTCTCTCGGCCGTCGGCGATTCCGCAGCATCCGACCTCCAAATTGTCCCCCGATCGTCTCATTTTCTTCGTGTTTCCTCCTCTTCTCGCAATCCTAGGTATGAATCTATGATTTTAGAGCGTTAGTTTTCGGTTTTCATGGAGTTAGGATGTTATGGTTTCGTTAGGGTTATCGTAAAAATTGTGATTTAGAGTTCGAAATTTATAGGTTTACTGTTGTTAGAGATATATTAGACGTATTGAACGTTATTGGACGAATTTAATTGATTTAGGACGAATGTTAGATTTTTGTGAAAATTCGAGATTTAGGGAAAACTCGTATATTGGGATTTGAGGTACCGAGCGTGTATTGCTCGATGAAATAGCTCAATGAGTTGGATTAAAGCTTTAGGAATTTCTTTAGTTAAGATTTTGTTAATTTGGACGTTTAGTAGCTTAAACTTGTTTTAACGTCGGTCATTCTAAATTGCCTTAGGTGAACCACGCTCGCTGACGGAGCTAGCATTCAACGGGCGTCAGGTAAGTCTCCGAAATTTGTTTGGCCGATTGGCCTACACCATAAGATATTATGTTGTTCGATGAATTTGGTGAATATAGTTGTGTTGGGCGAATAGGATGGGTAGTTAGTTTTAGTTAAGTGTTGTAGGTTTATGTTCATTGTTTGTTTACTTTGATTATGCTTAAAGCATTGCACATGTTCATGCATCATGCTTAATAAAAAGTAAACGAGATGGTAAACGAAAAGGTTAACGAAATGGTAAACGAAAAGGTAAACGAAAAGGTTAACGAAAAGGAAACGAAAAGGTTAACGAAAAGGAAACGAAAAGGTTAACGAAAAGGAAACGAAAAGGTTAACGAAAAGGAAACGAAAAGGTTAACGAAAAGGAAACGAAAAGGTTAACGAAAAGGAAACGAAAAGGTTAACGAAAAGGAAACGAAAAGGTTAACGAAAAGGAAACGAAAAGGTTAACGAAAAGGAAACGAAAAGGTTAACGAAAAGGAAACGAAAAGGTTAACGAAAAGGAAACGAAAAGGTTAACGAAAAGGAAACGAAAAGGTTAACGAAAAGGAAACGAAAAGGTTAACGAAAAGGAAACGAAAAGGTTAACGAAAAGGAAACGAAAAGGTTAACGAAAAGGAAACGAAAAGGTTAACGAAAAGGAAACGAAAAGGTTAACGAAAAGGAAACGAAAAGGTTAACGAAAAGGAAACGAAAAGGTTAACGAAAAGGAAACGAAAAGGTTAACGAAAAGGAAACGAAAAGGTTAACGAAAAGGAAACGAAAAGGTTAACGAAAAGGAAACGAAAAGGTTAACGAAAAGGAAACGAAAAGGTTAACGAAAAGGAAACGAAAAGGTTAACGAAAAGGAAACGAAAAGGTTAACGAAAAGGAAACGAAAAGGTTAACGAAAAGGAAACGAAAAGGTTAACGAAAAGGAAACGAAAAGGTTAACGAAAAGGAAACGAAAAGGTTAACGAAAAGGAAACGAAAAGGTTAACGAAAAGGAAACGAAAAGGTTAACGAAAAGGAAACGAAAAGGTTAACGAAAAGGAAACGAAAAGGTTAACGAAAAGGAAACGAAAAGGTTAACGAAAAGGAAACGAAAAGGTTAACGAAAAGGAAACGAAAAGGTTAACGAAAAGGAAACGAAAAGGTTAACGAAAAGGAAACGAAAAGGTTAACGAAAAGGAAACGAAAAGGTTAACGAAAAGGAAACGAAAAGGTAAACGAAAAGGTTAACGAAAAGGAAACGAAAAGGTTAACGAAAAGGAAACGAAAAGGTTAACGAAAAGGAAACGAAAAGGTTAACGAAAAGGAAACGAAAAGGTTAACGAAAAGGAAACGAAAAGGTTAACGAAAAGGAAACGAAAAGGTTAACGAAAAGGAAACGAAAAGGTTAACGAAAAGGAAACGAAAAGGTTAACGAAAAGGAAACGAAAAGGTTAACGAAAAGGAAACGAAAAGGTTAACGAAAAGGAAACGAAAAGGTTAACGAAAAGGAAACGAAAAGGTTAACGAAAAGGAAACGAAAAGGTTAACGAAAAGGAAACGAAAAGGTTAACGAAAAGGAAACGAAAAGGTTAACGAAAAGGAAACGAAAAGGTTAACGAAAAGGAAACGAAAAGGTTAACGAAAAGGAAACGAAAAGGTTAACGAAAAGGAAACGAAAAGGTTAACGAAAAGGAAACGAAAAGGTTAACGAAAAGGAAACGAAAAGGTTAACGAAAAGGAAACGAAAAGGTTAACGAAAAGGAAACGAAAAGGTTAACGAAAAGGAAACGAAAAGGTTAACGAAAAGAGGAGGGCTTCGGTGGTGTTCTGCGCAGTCGATCTTAACCAGACCCTTGGGGAAGTATGTACGTGTTTTGAGGGTATCGGGGCATTTTGGGCTGATGGTAGATTAGAAAAAGTAATTGGACAGTTAGAACAGTTTAGGATGTTTGAGAACTGATAGTTGATAGGTTTATGTTTACATGTTTTAAACGTTTTGAAAACCTGTTTTTATAAACTGCTTGGACAATTTAAAACAGGAGGAAAAGTATAGTTTCAAATATATCCACACGTTTTGTTTTTAGGAAAACTAGCTATGTTTAAAATGGGGTTGAAGTGTTGAAGAAAATGTAAATTTGTGATGTGGGGTGTGCGGTGATAGTGAAATTTCTTGGTGTTTTGGTCTCTCGAATTTTGGATTCCAGAGAGCATTTGTATGAAATATAAAAGAGAAAGAAGAAGTGAAGTGAGGCGACTGATCGCCATTGTGAGGGGCGACCAATCGCCCCTCCATGCTTGTGTTCGGCGATCGATCTCCTAAATAAGGAGATCGATCGCCCCTCATTTGCTTACACATTGGCGATCGATCTCCTCAATTTTGGAGATCGATCGCCCTCTTTGTTTTCAATGCTGCGATCGATCACCGAATGTGGGCGATCGATTGCCTCTTCATTTTGGTCGCCAGAAGACAAATATGTCCTCCCCTTTTTGGCAAATTTATTAATTGTTTTATTAAAAGTTTTAAAATTTTATTTAATTAGTTTTGTGTTTGTTTTTAATTGGTTTAAAAGTTAGATTTCAATTCCGATTCAGATTCCACTTAAGGTTAAGTTAAAGTTTATCACGATAAGTTTATTGAGATAATAAGTGTAAAAAAAAAAATATATACAGAAAAATGGGAATTGTATTAGGGACGTTACAACATGACTTGTGGTTAGAACCTAAGTTATATATTTAACCTTCAAGGTTTTAATTTGAAGTGATGAGAAAGACGTGTATTGAGGTCCTAATAAACTTCATGGACGCGTAATTAAGACTCAGTAATGTGTTTAATGAAGTATACGAAACTTCACTTCAATCGATTTGTTGAAAAAGAACAGAACGTGTCAAGCAAATGAGGTTAACTATTACATGACTTGTGATTAGAACCTAAGTTATCCATTTCACCTTTAAGGTTTTAACTTGAAGTAATGAGAACGACGTGTATTGAGGTCCCAATAAGCCTCATAGACGCGTAACTCCTACTTTGTAATGCGTTTGATTAAGTATCAGAAACTTCACTTCAATCGATTTGTTACAAAAGAACTGAACGTATCAAGCAAATGAGGTTCACTATTACATGACTTGTTATTAGAACCTAAGTTATCTATTTCACCTTCAAGGTTTTCACTTGAAGTGATGAGAACGACGTGTAAGGAGGACCCAATAAGTTTCATGGACGCGTAATTAAAACTTAGTAATACGTTTGATGAAGTATAAGAAACTTCACTTCAATCGATTTGTTACAAAAGAACTGAACGTGTCAAGCAAATGAGGTTCACTATTATATGACTTGTGGTTAGAACCTAAGTTATCCATTTCACCTTCAAGGTTTTAACTTGAAGTAATGAGAACGACGTAAATTGAGGTCCCAATAAGCTTCATGGATGCATAATTCCGACTTATAATGCGTTTGATAAAGTATAAGAAACTTCACTTCAATCGATTTGTTACAAAAGAACTGAACGTATCAAGCAAATGAGGTTCACTATTACATGACTTGTTATTAGAACCTAAGTTATCTATTTCACCTTCAAGGTTTTCACTTGAAGTGATGAGAACGACGTCTATTCAGGTCCCAATAAGTTTCATGGACGCGTAATTAAAACTTAGTAATACGTTTGATGAAGTATAAGAAACTTCACTTCAATCGATTTGTTCCAAAAGAACTGAACGTGTCAAGCAAATGAGGTTCACTATTATATGACTTGTGGTTAGAACCTAAGTTATCCATTTCACCTTCAAGGTTTTAACTTGAAGTGATGAGAACGACGTGTATTGAGGTCCCAATAAGCTTCATGGACGCGTAATTAAGACTTAGTAATGCGTTTGATGAAGTATAAGAAACTTCACTTCAATCGATTTGTTACAAAAGAACTGAACGTGTCAAGCAAATGAGGTTAACTATTACATGACTTGTGGTTAGAACCTAAGTTATCCATTTCACCTTCAAGGTTTTAACTTGAAGTGATGAGAACGACGTGTATTGAGGTCCCAATAAGCTTCATGGACGCGTAATTAAGACTTAGTAATGCGTTTGATGAAGTATAAGAAACTTCACTTCAATCGATTTGTTACAAAAGAACTGAACGTGTCAAGCAAATGAGGTTAACTATTACATGACTTGTGGTTAGAACCTAAGTTATCCATTTCACCTTCAAGGTTTTAACTTGAAGTGATGAGAACGACGTAAATTGAGGTCACAATATGCTTCATAGACAAGTAATTAAGACTTAGTAATGCGTTTAATGAAGTATAAGAAACTTCACTTCAATCGATTTGTTGCAAAAGAACTGAACGTATCAAGCAAATGAGGTTAACTATTACATGACTTGTGGTTAGAACCTAAGTTATCCATTTCACCTTCAAGGTTTTAACTTGAAGTGATGAGAACGACGTGTATTGAGGTCCCAATAAGCTTCATGGACGCGTAATTAAGACTTAGTAATGCGTTTGATGAAGTATAAGAAACTTCACTTCAATCGATTTGTTACAAAAGAACTGAACGTGTCAAGCAAATGAGGTTAACTATTACATGACTTGTGGTTAGAACCTAAGTTATCCATTTCACCTTCAAGGTTTTAACTTGAAGTGATGAGAACGACGTGTATTGAGGTCCCAATAAGCTTCATGGACGCGTAATTAAGACTTAGTAATGCGTTTGATGAAGTATAAGAAACTTCACTTCAATCGATTTGTTACAAAAGAACTGAACGTGTAAAGGAAAATAGGTTAACTATTACATGACTTGTGGTTAGAACCTAAGTTATCCATTTCACCTTCAAGGTTTTAACTTGAAGTGATGAGAACGACGTGTATTGAGGTCCAATAAGCTTTCATGGAATGCATAATTCCGACTTATAATGGTGTGATAAGTATAAGAAACTCACTTCAATCGTTTGTTTACAAAAGGACTGAGTGTAAGGAAAATATGTGCATGTACAATGACTTGTGGTTAGAAACCTAAGTTAACCATTTCACCGTCCAAGGTTTTAACTTGCAAGGGATGAGACAAGACGGTAAGGCGTAAACACACCTAATACTTGTACCAATTTTACACGTATAAATTTTTCATTTATTTTACAATTTGAGCGGAAATTAAATCAGGAATGAAGTATTCATTTTAAACCACTTAAACCAAAACATTTATAACTTAAAACTATTTAAAACAATTAATAAAAACAATTAAAACATGTATAAATCGGTGAAGGGTTAAAAACGGAAGGTGGAGGCAGAAAAAAAGCGAGGAATAATCGCTGCAAACGTGCATTATGCAGCGACCATCGCTGGAGCATATTGCAGCGACCAGTCGCTGTATTATAGCAACTAATCCCTCTCTGGAATCCGAGATTCCAGAGAGCTAACCCAAGCATTTCCAAAGACTTCCCTCCTTACTCGCCACAGAACTTATTTTATTTTTCATGTCATAAATCAATGAATTAAACGAACTAAACATACGTTAAACTTTCGTAAAAACGAACTACATGGATACGTTTAAAAGTTGTCTAATCCTCCTGTTTCAAATTCCAAGTAGTTCCAGTAAAACTTATAAAAACACGGATTATAAACAGATTTCCAAAAACGTTTAAAACATCAAATATCAACCTAACACCTAACCATATCCAAACATCCTAACATGTTCGTCTATACATACGTATCATCCATTAAATCCCACAAAATACTCACACAGACATTCCCACGGGTCAAAACGCACCGACTGCTCAGCACACTCCCACGGGCCATTCTCCGTCAACTGCATCAGACTTCGGGAGGAGGAACATCGTCCTCACCTGGCTCAATGTCACCTATAACGTCACCTACACCATGCAGACACCTATGAGCTAACAGGCTCAGTAAATTCTACGTAAATGCAGATGCGTGCAGTGCACATGGAGTTCAGAAATCATGCATAACAGAGCGTCGCAGACAGTATATCACCGAGATCTCATCCCCCTAACCGAAGGGGGCCCATCCAGCGGTCAGACTACCCCGTGCGGTTAGAGGAGAGGGGTACACGCTTACAACACGTACAGCCGTGCCTGAGCCCCACCTCGTGTGACCAGATAACAGATTACGTTCATTAATTACAGTACATGAGATGTGGTATTGGCCAGACCCTCAATCGGCCCGCACAATAGATCTGAGCCCCCAATTTCTGGGCCACATCGGTTTTCAAAAAACATGGTGCTGTGTAGAAATTCGTTTTCATGCCAAGTTAAAATACGTGATGCATGAACAGTTCAATAAACCTATAAACAAACAAGCATGCGTACCATCAAGACTGTAAATGTAATAACCTACTAAAACGTTTAAACCTAACTACCGAACCAAAGCAATTTAAAACAAACAATCCATTGAGATCCTCGACGCTACATCGAAGTACGGTGTAGGCCAATCGGCCAGAGTAAGTCACGAGAACTTACCTTGAGCGCACGAAATCTCAAGCTTCGTCCACGGGAGTCGTGTGTCTGAGGCAAAACACAATATTTGTCGTTAAAACAAATTTAAGCTATTGACGTCCAAATCACAAACCTTAACTAAAGAATCTTTCCTAAATTCTTAACTTAGCTAATCGAAGCATTTATAACGTCAATTAATGCTCGATAATCCAAAACTTCAATTACCGAGTTTTTCCTCAAAAACCCGAAAATCACTAACTTTTTAACATTTTCACAAATTGATTTAACTTCGTCCAATAACATCAAATACGTCCAATATATACCTTATTACAGCTAACCTATTAATTACGAACCCTAAATCTCGATTTCTAATAAAACCCTAACAAAACCCTAACTTTAAAACGATTCAAGAATTGAAAACTAACGCCATAGAATCATAGATTCATACCTAGGATTGCGATTGGAGGAGAAATCACGAAGAATGGAGGAAGAACGGAGGAAGAACGGAGATTGGCGTGGAAGGAATGGTCGCAGCAAACAGAGAGAAATCGCTCTCTGGAAATCACGCAGGAAGAAATGAGGGAAAGAGAGAAAGATTTGTGATTTTATAAAATTGGTTTGGCAGATTACCATTTTGCCCTTAGCACTTAATTCTATTTGTTTCGTCCTTCGTTAATCGTCCAACGATTCGGACTTTCCAAATTTCCTTATTTTGCCAATAGCCCTTATTCATTATCTAGGTTCTATCAAAACTGTCCGTTCGCAATTTGGACTTCGTTTGCTATTTCTACTTAAACGTCCTTTACATCACAATAAAGGTAATTACTCGGAATATAGCGTTTAATCTCCAAAAATTCTCATAATTTCCTTAAAATTCCTAGTAATCGTTAGGATCGTAATGACTCTTTCCGTTTGCGAAACTGATTTGATTTGACATATTTATGAAAATGCCATTATATAATAAAATATGAATATCATATATTAAATCAAAAATCCGTACAAGCCGGATATTACATAAGGAGGACCCAATAAGATTCACGGACGCGTAATTAAGACTTAGTAATGTGTTTGACGAAGTATATGAAACATCACTTCAATCGATTTGTTCCAAAAGAATTGAACGTGTCAAGCAAATGAGGTTTATTATTACATAACTTGTGGTTAGAATCTAAGTTATCAATTTCACATTCAAGGTTTTCACTTGAAGTGATGAGAACGACGTGTATTGAGGTCCCAATAAACTTCATGGACGTGTAATTAAGACTTAGTAATGCATTTGATGATGTAAAAGAAACTTTACTTCAATCGATTTGTTCCAAATGCACTGAACGTATCAAGCAAATGAGGTTCACTGTTACATGACTTGTGGTTAGAACTTATGTTATCAACTTCACCTTCAAGGTTTTAACTTGAATTGATGAGAAGGACGTGTATTGAGGTCCTAATAAGCTTCATGGATGCGTAATTAAGACTTAGTAATGCCTTTGATGCAGTATAAGAAATTCACTTCAATCGGTTTGTTCTAAAATAACTGAACGTATCAAGCAAATGAGGTTCACTTTTACATGACTTGTGGTTAAAACCTAAGTTATATATTTAACCTGCAAGGTTTTAACTTGAAGTGATGAGAAAGACGTGTATTGAGGTCCTAAAAAACTTCATGTTCGCGTAATTAAGACTTAGTAATGTTTTTAATGAAATAT
This sequence comes from Begonia masoniana, assembly GCA_022432975.1. NCBI lineage: Eukaryota > Viridiplantae > Streptophyta > Magnoliopsida > Cucurbitales > Begoniaceae > Begonia > Begonia masoniana. Next base: position 31,918,226 of record CM039503.1, on the reverse strand, counting down.
ACGAAACTTCACTTCAATCGATATGTTGCAAAAGAACTAAACGTGTCAAGAAAATGAGGTTCACTATTACTTGACTTGTAGTTAGAACCTAAGTTATCCATTTCACCTTTAAGGTTTTAACTTGAAGTGATGAGAACGTCGTGTAATGAGGTCCCAATAAGCTTAATAGATGCATAATTCCTACTTTGTAATGCGTCTGATGAAGTGTAAGAAACGTCACTTCAATCGATTTGTTACAAATGAACTGAACGTATCAAGCAAATGAGGTTCACTATTACATGACTTGTGGTTAGAACCTAAGTTATTCATTTCACCTTCAAGGTTTTAACTTGAAGTGATGAAAACGACGTGTAAGGAGGACCCAATAAGCTTCATGGACGAGTAATTAATACTTAGTAATGCGTTTGATGAAGTATAAGAAACTTCACTTCAATCGATTTGTTATAAAAGAACAGAACGTGTCAAGCAAATGAGGTTCACTTTTACATGACTTGTGGTTAGAACCTAAGTTATCCATTTCACCTTCAAGGTTTTAACTTGAAGTAATGAGAACGACGTGTATTGAGGTCCCAATAAGCTTCATGGATGCATAATTCTGACTTAGTAATGCGTTTGATAAAGTATAAGAAACTTCACTTCAATCGATTTGGTACAAAAGAACAGAACGTGTAAAGCAAAAGAGGTTCACTGTTACATGACTTGTGGTTAGAAACTAAGTTATCCATTCCACCGTCAAGGTTTTAATTTGAAGTGATGAGAACGACGTGTAAGGAGGACCCATTAAGCTCCACGGACGCGTAATTAAGACTTAGTAATGCGTTTGATGAGGTATAAGAAACATCACTTCAATTGATTTGTTCAAAAAGAACTGAACGTGTCAAGCAAATGAGGTTTACTGTTACATGACTTGTGGTTATAAACTAAGTTATCCATTTCACATTCAAGGTTTTAACTTGAAGTGATGAGAACGACGTCTATTGAGGTCCCAATAAGCTTCAAGGACATGTAATTAAGACTTAGTAATGCATTTGATGAAGTATAAGAAATTTCACTTCAATCGATTTTTTCCAAATGAACTGAACGTATCAAGCAAATGAGGTTCATTGTCATATGACTTGTGGTTAGAACTTATGTTATCAACTTCACCTTCAAGGTTTTAACTTGAAGTGATGAGAACGACGAGAATTGAGGTCCTATAAGCTTCATGGATGCTAATTAAGACTTAGTAATGCGTTTGATGAAGTATAAGAAACTTCACTTCAATCGTTTGTTCAAAAGAACTGAACGTATCAAGCAAATGAGGTTCACTTTTACATGACTTGTGGTTAGAACTTATGTTATCAACTTCACCTTCAAGGTTTTAACTTGAAGTGATGAGAACGACGAGAATTGAGGTCCTAATAAGCTTCATGGATGCGTAATTAAGACTTAGTAATGCGTTTGATGAAGTATAAGAAACTTCACTTCAATCGGTTTGTTCAAAAAGAATTGAACGTATCAAGCAAATGAGGTTCACTTTTACATGACTTGTGGTTAGAACCTAAGTTATTTTTTTTTTTTAAATATTTAACCTTCAAGGTTTTAACTTGAAGTGATGAGAACGACGTGTATTGAGGTCCCAATAAGCTTCATGGACGAGTAATTAATACTTAGTAATGCGTTTGATGAAGTATAAGAAACTTCACTTCAATCGATTTGTTGCAAAAGAATTAAACGTGTCAAGAAAATGAGGTTCACTATTACATGACTTGTAATTAGAACCTAAGTTATCCATTTCACCTTTAAGGTTTTAACTTGAAGTGATGAGAACGACGTGTATTGAGGTCCCAATATGCTTCATGGAAGCGTAATTAAGACTTAGTAATGCGTTTGATGAAGTATAAGAAACTTCACTTCAATCGATTTGTTACAAAAGAACTGAACGTATCAAGCAAATGAGGTTCACTATTACATGACTTGTGGTTAGAACCTAAGTTATCCATTTCACCTTCAAGGTTTTCACTTGAAGTGATGAGAACGACGTGTAAGGAGGACCCATTAAGCTTCATGGACGCGTAATTAAGACTTAGTAATGTGTTTGATGAAGTATAAGAAACTTCACTTCAATCGATTTGTTCCAAAAGAACTGAACGTGTCAAGCAAATGAGGTTCACTATTATATGACTTGTGGTTAGAACCTAAGTTATCCATTTCACCTTCAAGGTTTTAACTTGAAGTAATGAGAACGACGTGTATTGAGGACCCAATAAGCTTCATGGATGCGTAATTAAGACTTAGTAATGCGTTTGATAAAGTATAAGAAACTTCACTTCAATCGATTTGCTACAAAAGAACTAAACGTATCAAGCAAATGAGGTTCACTATGACATGACTTGTGGTTAGAACCTAAGTTATCCATTTCACCTTCAAGGTTTTAACTTGAAGTGATGAGAACGACGTGTATTGAGGTCCCAATAAGCTTCATGGACGCGTAATTAAGACTTAGTAATGCGTTTGATGAAGTATAAGAAACTTCACTTCAATCGATTTGTTCCAAAAGAACTGAACGTATCAAGCAAATGAGGTTCACTATTACATGACTTGTGGTTAGAACATAAGTTATATATTTAACCTTCAAGGTTTTAACTAGAAGTGATGAGAACGACGTGTATTGAGGTCCCAATAAGCTTCATGGATGCGTAATTAAGACTTAGTAATGCGTTTGATGAAGTATCAGAAACATCACTTCAATTGATTTGTTCCAAAAGAACTGAACGTGTCAAGCAAATGAGGTTCACTATCACATGACTTGTGGTTAGAACTTATGTTATCAACTTCTCCTTGAAGGTTTTAACTTAAGTGATGAGACGACGTGAATTGAGGGTCCTAATAAGCTTCATGGATGCGTAATTAAGACTTAGTAATGCAGTTGATGAAGTATATAGAACTCAATTCAATCGGTTGTTCAAAAATAACTGAACGTATCAAGCAAATGAGGTTCACTTTTACATAACTTGGTGGTTAGAACCTAAGTTATATATTTAACCTGCAAGGTTTAACTTGAAGTGATGAGAAAAGACGTGTATTGAGGTCCTAAAAAAACTTAAGTGGACGCTAATTAAGACTTAGTAATGTGTTTAATGAATATACGAAACTTCACTTCAATCGATATGTGCAAAAGAACTAAACGTGTCAAGCAAATGTTGGTTCACTATTACATGACTTGTAGTTAGAACCTAAGTTATTTATTTCACCTTTAAAGGTTTTAACTTGAAGTGATGAGAACGACGTGTATGGAGGTCCAATAAGGCTTCATGGACGCGTAATTAGACTTAGTAATGCGTTTGATGAAGTAATAAGAAACTTCACTTCAATCGATTTGTTCCAAAAGAAACTGAACGTGTCAAGCAAATGAGGTTTACTATTACATGACTTGTGGTTAAAACCTAAGTTATCCATTGCAACCTTCAAGGTTTTAACTTGAAGTAATGAGAACGATGTGTATTGAGGTCCTAATAAGCTTCATGGACCGCATAATTCCGACTTAGTAATGTGTTTTGATAATGTATAAGAAACTTCACAGTTCAATCGATTTGTTACAAAAGAACTGAACGGGTAAAGCAAAAGAGGTTCACTGTTACATGATTTGTGGTTAGAACCTAAGTTAATCCATTTCACACCGTCAAGGTTTTAACTTGAAGTGATGAGAACAACGTGTAAGGAGGACCCAATAAGCTTCAAACGGACGCGTAATTAAGACTTAGTAATGCGTTTGATGAAGTATAAGAACATCACTTCAATTGATTTGTTCCAAAAGAAACAGAACGTGGTAAGCAAAGAGGTTCACTTTTACATGACTTGTGGTTAGAACCTAAGTTATCCATTTCCACCGTCAAGGTTTAACTTGAAGTGTAATGAGAACGGACGTTGTAATTGATGTCACCAATAATCTTCCCTGGACTGCATTAATTAATGATCTTAGTAATGCGTTTGATAAGTTATAAGAAACATTCACTTCAATCGATTTGTTACAAAAGAACGAAGTGTTACAAGCAAATGAGGTTCACTGTCACTGACTTGTGGTTATAAACTAAGTTATTCCATTCCACCTTCAGGTTTTAATTGAAGTGATGAGAACGACGTGCTAATTGAGGTCCCCATAAGCTTCCACGGACGCGTAATAAGACTTAGTAAGCCGTTGCCTGAGGTTAATAAGCAACATTTCACTTCAATTCGATTTGTTTCAAAAGAACTGAACGTATCAAGCAAATGAGGTTCACTATTACATGACTTGTGGTTAGAACCTAAGTTATCAATTTCACCTTCAAGGTTTTAACTTGAAGTGATGAGAAAGACATGTATTGAGGTCCCAATAAGCTTCATGGATGCGTAATTAAGACTTAGTAATGTGTTTGATGAAGTATAAGAAACTTCACTTCATCGATTTGTTCCAAAAGAACTGAACGTGTCAAGCAAATGAGGTTCACTATTACATGACTTGTGGTTAGAACCTAAGTTATCCATTTCACCATCAAGGTTTTAACTTGAAGTGATGAGAACGACGTGTATTGAGGTCCCAATAAGCTTCATGGAAGCGTAATTAAGACTTAGTAATGCGTTTGATGAAGTATAAGAAACTTCACTTCAATCGATTTGTTTCAAAAGAACTGAACGTGTAAAGCAAAACAGTTTCACTGTTACATGACTTGTAATTAGAACCTAAGTTATCCATTTCACCTTTAAGGTTTTAACTTGAAAATGATGAGAACGTCGTGTATTGAGGTCCCAATATGCTTAATAGACGCGTAATTCCTACTTTGTAATGCGTTTCATGAAGTGTAAGAAACATCACTTCAATCGACTTGTTACAAATGAACTGAACGAATCAAGCAAATGAGGTTCACTATTACATGACTTGTGGTTAGAACCTAAGTTATCCATTTCACCTTCAAGCTTTTAAATTGAAGTGATGAGAACGACGTGTAAGGAAGACCCAATAAGCTTCTTGGACGAGTAATTAATACTTAGTAATGTGTTTGATGAAGTATAAGAAACTTCACTTCAATCGATTTGTTTCAAAAGAACTGAACGTGTCAAGCAAATGAGGTTCACTATTACATGACTTGTGGTTAGAACCTAAGTTATCCATTTCACCTTCAAGGTTTTAACTTGAAGTAATGAGAACGACGTGTATTGAGGTCCCAATAAGCTTTATGGACGCATAATTCCGACTTAGTAATGCGTTTGATAAAGTATAAGAAACTTCACTTCAATCGATTTGGTACAAAAGAACTGAACGTGTAAAGCAAAACAGTTTCACTGTTACATGACTTGTGGTAAGAAACTAAGTTATCCATTCCACCATCAAGGTTTTAACTTGAAGTGATGAGAACGACGTGTAAGGAGGACCCATTAAGCTTCACGGACGCGTAATTAAGACTTAGAAATGCGTTTGATGAAGTATAAGAAACATCACTTCAATTGATTTGTTCCAAAAGAACTGAACATGTCAAGCAAATGAGGTTTACTGTTACATGACTTGTGGTTAGAAACTAAGTTATCCATTTCACATTCAAGGTTTTAACATGAAGTGATGAGAACAACGTCTATTGAGGTCCCAATAAGCTTCATGGACGTGTAATTAAGACTTAGTAATGCATTTGATAAAGTATATGAAACTTCACTTCAATCGATTTGTTCCAAATGAACTGAACGTATCAAGCAAATGAGGTTCACTGTCACATGACTTGTGGTTAGAACTTATGTTATCAACTTCTCCTTGAAGGTTTTAACTTGAAGTGATGAGAACGACGTGAATTGAGGTCCTAATAAGCTTCATGGATGCGTAATTAAGACTTAGTAATGCATTTGATGAAGTATAAGAAACTTCAATTCAATCGGTTTGTTCAAAAATAACTGAACGTATCAAGCAAATGAGGTTCACTTTTACATAACTTGTGGTTAGAACCTAAGTTATATATTTAACCTTCAAGGTTTTAACTTGAAGTGATGAGAAAGACGTGTATTGAGGTCCTAAAAAACTTAATGGACGCGTAATTAAGACTTAGTAATGTGTTTAATGAAGTATACGAAACTTCACTTCAATCGATATGTTGCAAAAGAACTAAACGTGTCAAGCAAATGTGGTTCACTATTACATGACTTGTAGTTAGAACCTAAGTTATTTATTTCACCTTTAAAGTTTTAACTTGAAATGATGAGAACGACGTGTATTGAGGTCCAAATAAGCTTAATAGACGCGTAATTCCTACTTTGTAATGCGTTTGATGAAGTATAAAAAACATCACTTCAATCGATTTGTTACAAAAGAACTGAACGTATCAAGCAAATGAGGTTCACCATTACATGACTTGTGGTTAGAACCCAAGTTATCCATTTCACCTTCAAGGTTTTAACTTGAAGTGATGAGAACGATGTGTAAGGAGGACCCAATAGGCTTCATGGACGCGTAATTAAGACTTAGTAATGCGTTTGATGAAGTATAAGAAACTTCACTTCAATCGATTTGTTCCAAAAGAACTGAACGTGTCAAGCAAATGAGGTTTACTATTACATGACTTGTGGTTAAAACCTAAGTTATCCATTTCACCTTCAAGGTTTTAACTTGAAGTAATGAGAACGATGTGTATTGAGGTCCTAATAAGCTTCATGGACGCATAATTCCGACTTAGTAATGTGTTTGATAATGTATAAGAAACTTCACTTCAATCGATTTGTTACAAAAGAACTGAACGGGTAAAGCAAAAGAGGTTCACTGTTACATGATTTGTGGTTAGAACCTAAGTTATCCATTTCACCGTCAAGGTTTTAACTTGAAGTGATGAGAACGACGTGTAAGGAGGACCCAATAAGCTTCACGGACGCGTAATTAAGACTTAGTAATGCGTTTGATGAAGTATAAGAAACATCACTTCAATTGATTTGTTCCAAAAGAACTGAACGTGTTAAGCAAATGAGGTTTAGTGTTACATGACTTGTGGTTAGAACCTAAGTTATCCATTTCACCTTCAAGGTTTTAACTTGAAGGTGAAATGGATAACTTAGGTTCTAACCACAAGTCATGTAACAGTGAACCTCATTTGCTTGATACATTCTGTTAATTTGGAACAAATCGATTAAAGTGAAGTTTCTTATACTTCATCAAATGCATTACTAAGTCTTAATTACGCAACCATGAAGCTTATTGGGACCTCAATAAACGTCATTCTCATCACTTCAAGTTAAAACCTTGAATGTGAAATGGATAACATAGGTTCTAACCACAGGTCATGTAACAGTAAACCTCATTTGCTTGACACGTTCAGTTCTTTTAGAGCAAATCGAGTAAAGTGAAGTTTCTTATACATCATCAAACGCATTACAAAGTCTTAATTACGCGTCCATGAAGCTTATTGGGACCTCAATACACGTCGTTCTTATCACTTCAAGTTAAAACCTTGAAGGTTAAATATATAACTTAGGTTCTAACCACAAGTCATGTAACAGTGAACCTCATTTGCTTGATACGTTCAGTTCTTTTAGGACAAATCGATTGATGTGAAGTTTCTTATGCTTCATCAAATGCATTACTAAATCTTAACTACGCATCCATGAAGCTTATTGGGACCTAAATACACGTCGTTCTCATCACTTCAATTTAAAACCTTGAAGGTTAAATGGATAACTTAGGTTCTAACCACAAGTCATGTAATAGTGAACCTCATTTGCTTGACACGTACATGTCTTTTACAACAAAATCGATTGAAGTGAAGTTTCGTATACTTCAATAAACACATTACTAAGTCTTAATTACGCGTCCATGAAGCTTATTGGGACCTCAATAAACGTCATTCTCATCACTTCAAGTTAAAACCTTGAAGTGAAGTTTCTTATACTTCATCAAACACATTACTAAGTCTTAATTACACGTCCATGAAGCTTATTGGGACCTCAATACACGTCGTTCTTATCACTTAAAGTTAAAACTTTGAAGGTTAAATATATAACTTAGGTTCTAACCACAATTCATGTAATAGTGAACCTCATTTGCTGATACGTTCAGTTCTTTTGGAACAAATCGAGTAAAGTGAAGTTTCTTATACATCATCAAACGCATTACTAAGTCTTAATTACGCGTCCATGAAGCTTATTGGGACCTCAATACACGTCGTTCTTATCACTTCAAGTTAAAACCTTGAAGGTGAAGTTGATAGCAGAAGTTCTAAGCACAAGTCATGTAATAGTGAACCTCATTTGCTTGACACGTACATGTCTTTTACAACAAAATCGATTGAAGTGAAGTTTCGTATACTTCAATAAACACATTACTAAGTCATAATTATGCACCCATGAAGTTTATTAGGACCTGAATACATGACTTTCACATCACTTCAAGTTAAAACCTTTAAGGTTAAATATATAACTTAGGTTCTAACCACAATTCATGTAAAAGTGAACCTCATTTGCTTGATACGTTAAGTTCTTTTAGAACAAACCGATTGAAGTTAAGTTACTTATACTTCATCAAACGCATTACTAAGTCTGAATTACGCATCCATGAAGCTTATTAGGACCTCCATACACGTCATTCTCATCACTTCAAGTTAAAACCTTGAAGGTGAAGTTGATAGCAGAAGTTCTAAGCACAAGTCATGTAACAGTGAACCTCATTTGCTTGATACGTTCAGTTCATTTGGAACAAATCGATTGAAGTGAAGTTTCTTATACTTCATCAAATGGATTACTAAGTCTTAATTACACGTCCATGAAGCTTATTGGGACCTCAATAGACGTCGTTCTCATCAATTCAAGTTAAAACCTTGAATTTGAAATGGATAACTTAGGTTCTAACCACAAGTTATGTAACAGTAAACCTCATTTGCTTGACACGTTCAGTTCTTTTGGAACAAATCAATTGAAATGAAGGTTTTTATACTTCATCAAACACATTACTAAGTCTTAATTATGCGTCCATGAAGCTTATTGGGACCTCAATACACGTCGTTCTTATCACTTAAAGTTAAAACTTTGAAGGTTAAATATATAACTTAGGTTCTAACCACAAGTCATGTAATAGTGAACCTCATTTGCTTGATACGTTCAGTTCTTTTAGAACAAACCGATTGAAGTGAAGTTTCTTATACTTCATCAAATGGATTACTAAGTCTTAATTACACGTCCATGAAGCTTATTGGGACCTCAATACACGTCGTTCTTATCAATTCAAGTTAAAACCTTAAAGGTGAAGTTGATAACATAAGTTCTAACCACAAGTCATGGAACAGTAAACCTCATTTGCTTGGCACGTTCAGTTCTTTTGGAACAAGTCGATTCAAGTGATGTTTTTTATACTTCATCAAACACATTACTAAGTCTTAATTACGCGTCCGTGAAGCTTATTGGGTCCTCCTTACACGTCGTTCTCATCACTTCAAGTTAAAACCTTGAAGGTGAAATGGATAACTTAGGTTCTAACCACAAGTCATGTAACAGTGAACCTCTTTTACTTTACCTGTTCAGTTCTTTTGCAACAAATCGATTGAAGTGAAGTTTCTTATACTTTATAAAACCCATTACTAAGTCGGAATTATGCGTCCATGAAGCTTATTGGGACCTCAATACACGTCGTTCTCATTACTTCAAGTTAAATCCTTGAAGGTGAAATGGATAACTTAGGTTCTAACCACAAGTCATGTAATAGTGAACCTCATTTGCTTGGCACATTCAGTTCTTTTGGAACAAATCGATTGAAGTGAAGTTTCTTGTACTTCATTAAACGCATTACTAAGTTTTAATTACGCGTCCATGAAGCTTATTGTGTCCTCCTTACACGTCGTTCTCATCACTTCATTTCACCTTCAAGGTTTTAACTTGAAGTTATGAGAACAATGTGTATTGAGGTCGTAATAAGCTTCATGGATGCGTAATTAAGACTTAGTAATACGTTTGATGAAGTATAAGAAATTTCACTTCAACTGGTTTGTTCTAATAGAACTGAACGTATCAAGCAAATGTAGTTCACTGTTACATGACTTGTGGTTAGAACCTAAGTTATATATTTAACCTTCAAGGTTTTAACTTGAAGTGATAAGAACGACGTGTATCGAGGTCCCAATAAGCTTCATGGATGCGTAATTAAGACTTAGTAATGCGTTTGATGATGTATAAGAAACTTCACTTCAATCGATTTGTTCCAAAAGTACTTAACGTGTCAAGCAAATGAGGTTTACTTGTAAAACCGGCTGTGCGGGATGTTAATATTATAATATATGTTTGCATTTTTGTAAATATGTAAAATCAAGCCCGTTTTACGAAAAGAAATTGTCATTTCGATCCTAACAATTAATAGGAATTTTAAATAATTTACGAGATTTTTTGGAGTAATAATGCTATGTTTCGAGATATTACGTTTCTCGAAATATAAAAGATATTTTAGTAAAAATAGTAACCGAGTCCGTTTTTCGAAGGGACAGTTTTAATAGAATCCAAATAATAAGATGGATTTATTGGTGAAATATGGAGATTTGAAGAAACCGAATAGTTAGCCAATTAATGAAACGAAAGACGAAACAAATAGAAAATCAAAAGAAGGGCAAAACGGTAATTTTCCAAATCAATTTCATAAAATAACACAAACCACATTTCTTCCTCATTTCTTCCCTGCTGCGCGAGAAAACCAGAGAGCGAAGCTTTCTCTGCCAGCCGACGACGATTCAACATCGACCTCTGATTCGTGCTCTGATCGTCTCGTTTTCTTCACGTTTTCTCCTCCAATCGACGTTCTAGTATGAATCTATGATCTTAGAGCGTTAGTTTTTGGTTTTCACGAAGTTTAACGGATAGGGTTTCTTCAAAAATGAGAATTAGGGTTCGAAATCGATAGGTTGTCGTAGTTTATGGACGTATTGAACGTAAGAGATGTTATTGGATGAATTTATACCGATTTGTGTGAAATGTTAAAATTGGAGAATTTAGGGATTTTTGGGAAAAACTCGTAATTGGGATTTGAGGTGCCGAGCGCGTAGTTGCTCGAGGGAATAGCTCGATGAATTGAATTAGAGCTTTAGGAAATTCCTTAGTTAAGGATTTTGTTAGTTTAGAACATTAAATTGTTTTAAGCTCGTTTTAACGACAATTTGGTGAAACTGCTTAGGTGAACAACGCTCGTGGAAGGAGCTTGAGCTGCAACGGACACGAGGTAAGTTCTCATGATTTTCTCTGGCCGATTGGCCTACACCGTACGTCGAGGTCGTGTCGAGGAGTTTTGGTGATGCATTCTGTTTAAATTATTTTGGTTGGGTAGTTAGGTTAGTGGTTTATAGATTATGTTTGTTTATCGTCTTGATGGTACACATGCTGGTTGTTTACTTTATGCATTTGACTGCTCATGCATCGCGTCTGTTAAAGCATATGTTTAAGAGAACGAACGAAATGAATCTACATAATCTGTTATCTAGTCACGGCGAGGTGGTTCAGCCCTCGGTGACATTCTGTCTACGACCTAATTAAAAAGTAAAATGAACCAACGAAATAAATCTACGTAATCTGTTTTCTGGTCATGACGAGGTGATTTAGACCTCAGTGAAAATTTGTCTGCGACGTAATGAATCTGAATCTGAATTTGAATCTGTTATCTGTTATCTGCATGTTTTATGAAAGACATACGCATCTGCACGCATTTGCATTTACGGGACTTTCTGAGATTTTATCTCATACTGTATTCGTATGGTGTAGGTGACATTGAGGCAGGTGAGGATGAGATCCCTCCACCTAAGGAATGAGGCAGTTGACGGAGGATGGCCTGCTGTGGTGTGCTGGCGCAGTCGATGCTTACCTGACCCATGGGGATGTATGTATAAATGTTTTGAGAGTTTTTGGGAATTGACGAGCTGATGGTTGATTAGTTAGAACATTATAGGATGCTTGGTTCTGGATAGGCGATATTTTGATGTTTTGGTAAACCTGTTTTATAAATGTTTTCGTTAAGCTTTTGTAAGGATTTTTATGAAATTGTATAGAATTTCTTTAGGTTATGCACGGATATGCTCGAGTTGTAGAGCTATCCACGCAGTTGGATTTAAAGTTTCTATCACGTACTAATTTGGTTTAGGAGTACGTTTTAAGTTAAATGTTTGGGCGATTATGAGGTATTTAGTATGTTAATTATGAAATGTGAGGTATGCAGCGATGGAAAACTTTGTAGGGAGGAAAGTTGGTGTTTGCTCTTTGGAATTTCGGATTCCAGAGAGTAGCTGTAAAAAAACAAAGAAGAAGAATGAAGGAGGAGGAGATGGGCGACTGATCGCCATTGTGAGGGGCGACCAATCGCCCCTCCCTACTTATGATCGGCGATCGATCTCCTAAATAAGGAGATTGATCGCCCCTCTTTTTTTATTTCAATGCAGCGATCGATCGCCAAATGTGGGCGATCGATCGCCTCTTCATTTTGGTCGCCAGAAGTCGGATATGCCCTCCCCTTTTTCGGCTGAATGATTAGTTTTTTTATTAAAAGCTTTAAAGTTTTATTTAATGAGTTTAGTGTTTACTTTAATTGATTTAAAGGTTAGATTTCAAATTCCGATTTAGATTCCGCTTAGAGTTTATGTAAAGTATAAGGATAAAAAAAAATAATATGTACGGGTTATTGGGTACAGTCTTAGGGTCGTTACAATTTATGGTATCAGAGCCCCCGGGTTTTAAAATCGGTTATGTAGACTGCTCGACTGCACAGCCACTATGAGGACATTCTTCACCAACTGTAAGTATGTTCATAGCCTTATTTGATTTCATTTTTTTATAGAGTATTTGTTTAATTTTTTATAGGAGTTATTTATAAAAATGGTGCGTCGAGGAAATGATCTAGACTACCGAGATGATACGATAGACACCCTCAAGGATTTTATTGCTCAACAGTCTCAACATATGGAGCGACAGGCTCAACAGATGGAGAGACAGTCTCAACAGTTGGGCACCCTTATTGACCGAGAGGGCGTTAGAGCTCGGGAGACAGCTATTTCGGATGACCGTGGGATGGAGAGATTTCAGAAGCTCCAGCCCCCCATATTTAACGGACAGTCTACGGATCCCTCGTCAGCTGAGGAGTGGATTCAGACTATGGAGGACATGCTGGCCTATGCGAGCATCGAGGATGGAGAGAGGGTTGCTTTGGTGAGTTACCACTTAGCATTAGATGCCCGATTTTGGTGGGATTCTATCAAGGCGACCACGGATGTGACTATAATGGGTTGGGAGCGATTCAAAATGTTGTTTTATAACAAGTATTTCAGCCATACCGTACGAGAGTAAAAAATGGTTGAGTTTATGCAGCTGCGGCAGGTTGGTTCTATTGCTGAGTATGTAAGGAGGTTTGAGGCACTGTCCCGACTTGCGCCGCGTCATGTCAGCGTTTATGAGGACAAGGTACGTAGGTTTTTACAGGGACTTGGTCGGGAATTTCGGATGCGTCTTACTATATCAGGGGTACGGAATGTATCCTATGATGAGATTGTGGCCAGAGCACTTGAGATTGAGGCCGTTGATCTGAGTTATGTCAAACCGAGGGAGCCAGCTAGAGGCTTCTTTCGTGAGATTCAGCCTCAACCCCGAAATGAAGATTGGCAGCCACGAGGACAACCACAGCATTGACAGAGAAGTGTTAAAAGGCCGTATGTGGGAAGTAATGACCAGGGCAAGGGTAAGCATGTACAAGGGGTTTCTCAAATGCCTTGGTGCCCTAAGTGCCAGAAAGAACATGGGGGCGAGTGTCGGGTTGGCACGAACAAATGTTTTAGGTGTGGTGGAGCTTACCACTTCGTCTGAGATTGCCCGAAGCCCGGCCGAGATCAATCAGGCAGTGATCGGAGGAGGATTATGCCGAGGATCTTTCTATTCATCGAGCCTGGTGACAACGATGATGGGGCCCAGCCTTCTCTTGTTACAGGTACGGTCTTAATTGCCTGTATGGCAATATGCTTATGTTAAATAGATAACAATAATAGTGATAATAATGATAGGCTCGAAAATAGAAAAGTGGGAAAATAGAAGGTGGGTAAGAAGGATTATTAGGTGAACCTCGACGAGAAGATAGTAGACTACATATAGGACAAGATAGACCTTATAGATTTAGAATTATGCATTAGTAGGATTAGCTTGACTTAACCACATGAGGTGGTGCAACTAAGAATCTAGTTACCATTAGTGGAGTACGCCCTAAGCGATATGACTTTCAAATAAGTAGAAATGGAGTTTATTTGGCGATCCCTTGTAGTATTAGAATAAGACTAATCAAGAAAGATGAAAGTTTAGATATAAACTTATTGAGGAATACCCTAGATTGTTGTAATACTTAGAGTGCGTTTAAATAGATGAGGGGGGGTACCATAGGATTCGTATGTTGGGGGTTCGTGAGAAGTTAAGATTGTCTAGACGAAGATAGAATTCAAGAGTTAAAACTCAGAATAATTGTCAAGTAGGATATTAAAAACGACTAGGTGGAACAAAAGAACATGGACCACTTAGTAACTTCGAGGAAAATCCTTGTGCAGTATGTGCAGTATTAGGAATAACTGAAGGGTTAAGGTTAGAATAGGTAGTTGGAGCGAAATTACGACAAACGTAGTGATTCCATCGTACTTAGGGACTAACAAGGAGTTGAGCTAAACAAATGAGCGTGATGTATATAGTAAGATGAAAGACATAGCGATAGAATTCATTGAGGTAGCTTAGAACAATACATGATGTTTATAACGTTTTAGTTACAAAAGGACCAGGAACCTAAGCGAGTAGTAACCTTATCCTAGATGGATTCATTGGAACCTCGGGGTAATTTCGATGAGACGGTTTGTGAAATTAGAGATTTGAATCTTAGTTGAGAATTTTTATTAAGACTCGCGAGGTGCCCAAGCAAGTGTACAATTTGGATAGTGTTGACGAAGAAGTTCTGTGGGGACAGTACTAGGGAAATGTCGATTCGGGTGGTCATAAAAGAGACTAAAGTTAAGGCCAACAAAATTATGCGTGAGGCTAGTTTTACAACTCCGATGTTCCTATAGAAATTGTTATACCCGATAAGTGGATAGGGTCGTAGTGTAACGGAGATTTAGTGTTAGAATAAATAATTTGAGAAGGCTTCGAGAGCGTGAGGTAATTAAGTACGTGTTCGATAGACACAGGATTAAGGAAGTTAGAAACAAAAGGGATTTAATTCGCGGAGTTGAAGTTGAAAATAAAGAGGAGTTTGGATTGCAACTTGAGTGTTGTTAGGAGTCCTTGAACAATGGTCTACGCAAATGACGTTGGAAAGTTGAAGTTATTTCGAGGATTTAGGATAAGAGACAATCTTTAGTAGAAACCGATTGATAAGTTAGAGAGATTTTAACGTTTTGGGTGGCCGAATGTAAACCAATGCATGCTCAGGACGTTCAGTGTGAAGTACACAGTTAGAGGTCGTTTGGTTACGACTTAGAGATTTGGTAAGATTTGATGCGTGAACTGAAAATGAGGACTATGATTAGGAAGTTAATGTAGAAATTCGGTTGGTGTGTATCCCGATTATG
The DNA here is from genome assembly GCA_022432975.1 of Begonia masoniana. Classification (NCBI taxonomy): domain Eukaryota; kingdom Viridiplantae; phylum Streptophyta; class Magnoliopsida; order Cucurbitales; family Begoniaceae; genus Begonia; species Begonia masoniana. The sequence continues at coordinate 31,902,693 of CM039503.1, read as the reverse complement.
AACATGATTGAGGGAATTGCGTTGAGATATGGGTTACAGCCTAGAAACTGGATGAAATTACAGGCATTCAATTTGACTGGCGTTAGGAAGCTTAGGTATAGCTCTGACTTAAAGGGACAGCGGAAGAAGGACGTCGATAAAGAGTGAATTTTGAAGTTAGTATTATTAAGAGATTTAATCTGCGAGTGATTAAGTGAAAGTCGAAAGATGGTACATGCGCAAGTGTTAAAGTGACAAATATGTTGTCGGGTTAAGTGATTGAGATTTGAGAATTTGGATTATGCTTAGTACGTGAGAGAGGACGTATACTATCAAATCGAAAGTAGGGAATACGAAGTTAGAGCCAATGTTGGAGAGTATAGTAGGGTTTTGGTTTAGAATCACGAAGTATGACCGTGTGTACAGATGATAGGTCGAAGTATAAGGACGCAAGACATGAGACGTTAATATCAAGGACTGTAAGCCAGGGCAAATTTTGTGAACAAAATTCTAAATAAGGTGGATGGAATGTAATACCCGGCTGTGCGGGATGTTAATATTATAATATATGTTGTCATTTTTGTAAATATGTCAAATCAAGTCCGTTTTACGAAAAGAAAGCATCATTTCGATCCTAACGATTAATAGGAATTTTAAGGAATTTACGAGATTAGATTTTTTAAAGTAATAATGCTATGTTTCAAGAAATTACGTTTCTCGAAATATAAAAGATGTTTTAGTAAAAATAGTAACCGAGGTCCATTTTGCAAACGGACAGTTTTAATAGAACCCAAATAATAAGATGGATTTATTGGTGAAATATGGAGATTTGGAGAAACCGAATAGTTAGCCAATTAATGAAACGAAGGACGAAACAAATAGAAAATCAAAAGAAGGGCAAAACGGTAATTTGCCAAATCAAATTCATAAAATAACACAAACCACATTTCTTCCTCATTTCTTCCCTACTGCGCGAGAAAACCAGAGAGCGAAGCTCTCTCTGCCAGCCGACGACAATTCAACATCCGACCTCCGATTCGCGCTCCGATCGTCTCGTTTTCTTCACATTTTCTCCTCCAATCGACGCTCTAGGTATGAATCTATGATCTTAGAGCGTTAGTTTTTGGTTTTCGCAAAGTTTAACGGATAGGGTTGTCGTAGTTTATGGACGTATTGAACGTAAGGGACGTTATTGGATGAATTTATACCGATTTGTGTGAAATGTTAAAATTGGAGAATTTAGGGATTTTTGGGAAAAACTTGTAATTGGGATTTGATGAATTGGATTAGAGCTTTAGGAAATTCCTTAGTTAAGGATTTTGTTAGTTTAGTACATTAAATTGTTTTAAGTTCGTTTTAATGACAATTTGGTGAAACTGCTTAGGTGAACAACGCTCGTCGACGGAGCTTGAGCTGCAACAGACACGAAGTAAGTTATCGTGATCTTCTTTGGCCGATTGGCCTACACCGTATGTCGAGTTCGTGTCGAGGAGTTTTTGTGATGCATTCTGTTTAAATTGTTTTGGTTGGGTAGTTAGGTTAGTCGTTTATAGATTATGTTTGTTTATCGTCTTGATGGTACACATGCTGGTTGTTTACTTTATGCATTTGACTGCTCATGCATCGCGTCTGTTAAAGCATATTTTTAAGAGAACGAACGAAATGAATCTACGTAATCTGTTATCTGGTCACGGCGAGGTGGTTCAGCCTTCGGTGACATTCTGTCTGTGACCTAATTAAAAAGTAAAATGAACCAACGAAATGAATCTACGTAATCTGTTATCTGGTCACGACGAGGTGGTTTAGACCTCGGTGAAAATCTGTCTGCGACGTAATGAATCTGAATCTGAATCTGTTATCTGCATGAATCTGAATCTGAATTTTTTATCTGCATGTTTTATGAAAGACATACGCATCTGCACGCATTTGCATTTACGGGACTTGCTGAGATTTTATCTCATAGTGTATTCGTATGGTATAGGTGACATTGAGGCAGGTGAGGATGAGATCCCTCCACTTGAAGAATGAGGCAGTTGACGGAGGATGGCCCGCTGTGGTGAGGATGAGATCCCTCCACCTGAGGAATGAGGATGTTGACGGAGGATGGCCTACTGTGGTGTGCTGGCGTAGTCGATGCTTACCTGACCCATGGGGATGTATGTATAGATGTTTTGAAGGTTTTTGGGAATTGACGAGCTGATGGTTGATTAGTTATAACATTATAGGATGCTTGGTTCTGGATAGGCGATATTTTGATGTTTTGGTAAACCTGTTTTATAAATGTTTTCATTAAGCTTTTGTAAGGATTTTTATGAAATTGTATAGAATTTCTTTAGGTTATGCACAGATATGCTCGAGTTGTAGAGCTATCCATGCAGTTAGATTTAAAGTTTCTATCACGTACTAATTTGGTTTAGGAGTACGTTTTAAGTTAAATGTTTGGGCGATTATGAGGTATTTAGTATGTTAATTGTGAAATGTGAGGCGTGCAGCGATGGAAAACTTTGTAGGGAGGAAAGTTGGTGTTTGCTCACTGGAATTTCAGATTCCAGAGAGCAGCTGTAAAAAAACAAAGAAGAAGAATGAAGGAGGAGGAGATGGGCGACTGATCGCCATTGTGAGGGGCGACCAATCGTCCCTCCCTACTTATGATCGGCGATCGATCTCCTAAATAAGGAGATTAATCGCCCCTCTTTTTTTATTTCAATGCAGCGATCGATCGCCGAATGTGGGAGATCGATCGCCTCTTCATTTTGGTCGCCAGAAGTAGGATATGCCATCCCCTTTTTTGGCTTAACGATTAATTGTTTTACTAAAAGCTTTAAAGTTTTATTTAATGAGTTTAGTGTTTACTTTAATTGATTTAAAGGTTAGATTTCAAATTCCGATTCAGATTCCGCTTAGAGTTTATGTAAAGTATAAGGATAAAAAATAATAATAATATGTACGGGTTATTGGGTACAGTCTTAGGGTCGTTACATTACTGTTACATGACTTGTGGTTAAAACCTAAGTTATCCATTTCACAATCAAGGTTTTAACATGAAGTGATGAGAACGTTGTGTATTGAGGTCCCAATAAGCTTCATGGACGTGTAATTAAGACTTAGCAATGCATTTTATGAAGTATAAGAAACTTCACTTCAATCGATTTGTTCCAAATGAAGTGAACGTATCAGGCAAATAAGGTTCACTGTTACATGACTTGTGGTTAGAACTTATGTTATCAACTTCACCTTCAAGGTTTTAACTTGAAGTGATGAGAACGACGTGTATTGAGGTCCCAATAAGCTTCATGGATGCGTAATTCAGACTTAGTAATGTGTTTGATGAAGTATAAGAAACTTCACTTCAATCGGTTTGTTCTAAAAGAACTGAACGTATCAATCAAATGAGGTTCACTGTTACATGACTTGTGGTTAGAACCTAAGTTATATATTTAACCTTCAAGGTTTTAACTTGAAGTGATAAGAACGACGTGTATTGAGGTCCCAATAAGCTTCTTGGACGCGTAATTAAGACTTAGTAATGCGTTTGATGAAGTATAAGAAACTTCACTTCAATCGATTTGTTCCAAAAGAACTGAACATGTCAAGCAAATGAGGTTTACTGTCACATGACTTGTGGTTAGAACCTAAGTTATCCATTTTACCTTCAAGGTTTTAAATTAAAGTGATGAGAACGACGTGTATTGTGGTCCCAATAAGCTTCATGGATGCATAATTAAGACTTAGTAATGCGTTTGATGAAGTATTAGAAACTTCACATCAATCGATTTTTTCTAAAAGAACTGAATGTATCAAGCAAATGAGGTTCACTGTTACATGACTTGCGGTTAGAACCTATGTTATATATTTAACCTTCAAGGTTTTAACTTGAAGTGGTAAAACCGACGTGTTTTGAGATCCCAATAAGCCTCATGGACGCGTAATTAAGACTTAGTAATGCGTTTGATAAAGTATAAGAAACTTCACTTCAATCGATTTGTTCTAAAAGAACTGAACGTGTCAAGCAAATGAGATTTACTGTTACATGACCTGTGGTTAGAACCTAAGTCATCCATTTCACATTCAAGGTTTTAACTTGAAGTGATTAGAATGACGTGTATTGAGGTCCCAATAAGTATCATGGATGCGTAATTAAGACTTAGTAATGCATTTGATGAAGTATAAGAAACTTCACTTTAATCGATTTGTTCCAAATGAACTGAACGTATCAAGCAAATGAGGTTCACTGTTACATGACTTGTGGTTAGAACTTATTTTATCAACTTCACCTTCAAGGTTTTAACTTGAAGTGATGAGATCGACGTGTATTGAGGTCCCAATAAGCTTCATGGATGCGTAATTAAGACTTAGTAATGCGTTTGATGAAGTATAAGAAACTTCACATCAATCGATTTGTTCTAAAAGAACTGAACGTATCAAGCAAATGAGTTTCAATGTTACATGACTTGTGGTTAGAACCTAAGTTATATATTTAACCTTCAAGGTTTTAACTTGAAGTGATAAGAACGACGTGTATTGAGGTCCCAATAAGCTTCATGGACGCGTAATTAAGACTTAGTAATGCGTTTGATGAAATATAATAAACTTCACTTCAATCGATTTGTTCCAAAACAACTGAACGTGTCAGGCAAATGAGGTTTACTGTTACATGACTAGGGGTTATAACTTAAGTTATCCGTTTCACCTTCAAGGTTTTAACTTGAAGTGATGAGAACGACGTGTACTGAGGTCCCAATAAGCCTCATAGTCGCGTAATTAGGGCTTAGTAATACGTTTGATGAAGTATAAGAAACATCACTTCAATCGATTTGTTCTAAAAGAGCTGAACGTATCAAGCAAATGAGGTTGATTGTTACATGACTTGTGGTTAGAACCTAAGTTATCCATTTAACCTTCAAGGTTGTAACTTGAAGTGATGAGAACGACATGCCTTGAAGACCCAATAAGCTTCATGGACGCGTAATTAAGACTTAGTAATGTGTTTGATGAAGTATTAAAAACTTTACTTCAATCGATTTGTTCCAAAAGGACTTAACATATAAAGCGAATGAGGTTTACTGTTACATGACTTGTGGTTAGAACCTAAGTTTTTCATTTCACCTTCAAGGTTTTAACTTGAAGTGATGAGAACGACGTGTATTGAGGTCCCAATAAGCTCCTTAGACGTGTAATTAATGTAACACCCGAAAACTTCGGGCTGGTGAACTTTCCTTTAACGAAACGGAATTAACTGTCATCCATGCATTTATTTCTTTGTTCGAAAATTTGGGTGCCAAAGTTTAATTAGTTCTTTTGATAAAAATTAGTTTTGGTGGCAAACTTGTAGTTAAGCCTAGCTTATTAAGTGTATAAATAAAAATGGAAATCCTTAAACCTCACAAAAACCTCCACCAGCCGACTTTCCTCTCTCAACCGACTCTATGTCCTCTCAACCCTTTTCTGTTCTTCCTCTAGCGATCAACTTCCTTCGGATTTCTTCCGATACTTCAAGCTCGAGGTGGGAAAAAGCTCAAAGTGAAGGAAAGACATTGCTAAGGAATCCAGGTAAGTGAGTGTGTCAAGATTTCTGGCCATTAGGGCCCTGCATCACAAGGGTAGTAGGTTAAGTTTGTTTCTGATATTCTATTTTGTTTGGGAAGTTGTCTGTTTTAGTATAATGTTTGGAATAGTGTATGCTCTGTTTTCTGATGAACGACTCCTTCCATAGTCTCATGTTTTGAGAATGTTTATGTCCATGCATCATGATTTATTTACCCAGTATACAAAATGTTTTACATGCATACTCCTTTATGAATGAAACAAAAAAACGAAACGTATGAAACCTTGATTAAGTGAGGGTTAGGGGCGGTATTGGCCATGTCACTGTCCAGGAATGGACCATGATTCTTGCCCGCAAGGGCCATGTACACGTGCACTGCCTACCCCCTTCTACACAAACTCCTCCTTAATCCATGATATGAAAATTATGAACAAGAATATGATTCCCACGATTTGAAAGTGAATGTGAACACAAGCATGATTCCCGATTTGAGTAAAAGATGTGAACATGATTTTACTAAGTATGCAGCATTCATGTGTTTGTTGCACTCCTTACTAAGCATTAGGTTTATAGTTTGAACCTTATGATGTAGGTGACGAAACAGCAGGTGAGGACTTCAGCCTAGAAGAAAATGCTTAGGTTTGGTTGCTGGTTGCTGCTCATGGTGATGATTTGTTGATGGGAAGTGATTTTTAACCCGTGGAGTTTTGCTTTCAGTACAATTTAGTAAGACCTATGATATGATTGCATAAATGGGAAATGAATTTCTTTATGTTAACAGATATTTGACTTATTAAGTACGAGTTTAAGTTTAAGAAGGTTCCAGATTTAAGAATCTTCTCTATATGATAAGTCTTCCGCTATGAACTTAAGTTAAGGATTACGAGGTCTATGTGTATGGGGATTTTTGGAAAAAAGGGGAGTTAAGTTTTTAAGGAGGAGGGAATGAATTGAAGTCTCAACTTTGATCAATAATCTATAGAGGATCGGTTACTGTTGAGCGGTGGATGCTGGATGAATGCGTCATCCGGCTGACGTCACCGGAAGATGTTAAGTATTATTGATCTGTGGATGCTAGATGAATGCATCATCCGGCTGACGTCACCGGAAGATGTTGAGTATTATTGATCGGTGGATGCTGGGTGATTGAGTCATCCGACTGATGTCATCGGTGGATGTGTTCTGTGAATGTGAGCGGTGGATGTTGCTCTACAGAAATGACCGGTGGATGCCGGCTGACGTCATCGGTAGATGTGGGATATTACTGTTGAGCGGTAAATGTCACTCGACAGAAATAACTGGTGGATGCTGGGTGAATGAGTCACCCGGCTGACGTCATCGGTAGATGTGGGATATTACTGTTGAGCGGTGGATGTCGCTCGACATAAATGACTGATGGATGCTGGGTGAATGAGTCACCCAGCTGACGTCATCGGTAGATGTGGGATATTATTGTTGAGCGATGGATGTTGATGACACAGGTTAATTCGATTGTCTGTTGATTCTTTTCTTTAAATAGATATTTCCCCAAATGATTTTAAATGACTTCGAACTTGATTGTAATTTCTTTAAAAATGTATTTATATATATACACACAAAAAAATATTGAGTTGACATTTTGATTACGAATATGATTATATGAAATTCTCGACCAGTCGGGTTTCGAGTCGTGACAATTATGGTATTAGAGGGACCCGGGTTTCAAAATCGGTTCCGTAGACTGCCTACCAGCACAAATCACCGCATGAGTACTCTCCAGTAACTGTAAGTTTTATGATTTTAGTAATGTGATTCAAAGTTAAGATGTGTTTATGATAATATGTTAGGATTTCCAAGATGGTAAGAGGTCAACAGAAAGAAGGCAATGAGGATAGTAACACTATTGCCCAACTAACGGAGTTAGTTATTCGTCAATCCCGTCAGATTGAACAACTTGTGGCTACTAGGGAAGAACAAGGGAACTCTAGTTCGAATGCAACCCATGACCATGGTGGCGAACGTTTTCACCGACTTCGACCACCAACATTTAATGGCTGAGTTTCGGATCCTATCCATGCTGAGGAGTGGATTCGGAAAATTGATGACATGTTCATGTATGCAAAGGTTGATGAAGGAGACAAGGTCACATATGCTGTTTTCCACCTAGAACTGGATGCAAGGCATTGGTGGGACTCAATCCGGAGCACTACTAACATGGGAACTATGACCTGAGAAATGTTTAAGACTACTTTCTTTGACAAGTACTTTAGCCGAACTGTTCAGGCTAGTAAGAAAATGGAGTTTATGTAGTTGCGCCAAACTGGTTCAGTGGAGGACTATATATTTAAGTTCGAGGCCTTGTCCTGTTTTGCACCCCGTTTGGTGGAGGATGAAGAAGATAAGATTCACCAATTCGTTCAAGGATTGAAGCCAAACCTGTTTAGGGGAGTGAAGACTACAGGGATCCATAATATACTTTATTCTGAGGTGGCTGCTAAGGCTTTGGAATTGGAAGATGTTGAGATAACAGTGCAGGGGCAATGCGGTCCGCCAAGGAAGTTTATCAGAGAAGCTCAGCCACCACCACGCCAGGGAAAGTGTTGGCAACCACAACAGAACAGGGGACCACAGCAACAACAGAAAGGTGTGAAGAGACCCTTCAATCCAAATGATGACCAAGGGAAAGGAAAACGACCTCAAGCTCCTCTATGTTCTACCTGTAAGAGGAATCATTATGGAGAATGCAAACTATACACGGGCCGTTGTTATAGGTGTGACAAGGTTGACCATGTTGTTAAGGATTGTCCAATGCCGCCGGATACGAATCGTGCGAGAGTGGCACCCAGGGTTTTTGCCATGATGGAGGATGATGATGTGGAGCAGTAAACAGTTATAACAGGTATGATTAAGATTTGTGGTAAACCCGCATACACACTTATAGATACCGGTGCTACCCATTCTTTCGTAGCAACTACATTTGCATGCAGGTATAATTTACGGACTCTTCTAGCCGATAAGTCGTTTACTGTCATGTTACCGTCTGGAGAATCCTTACATTCTGAACATGTAGTAAAGGGTGAAATTTTATTAGTAGGGGACAAAGAGATTTATTTAGAGTTGATTATAATTGATATGAAAGGATATGAAGTCATTTTAGATATGGATTGGCTATTCAGACATTATACCACAATCAACTGTAGGACTGGTCTAGTTGAATTCCGACCCCCGAATGGGGATTGGTATTCCTTTCAAGCCATCCCAAAGTCAAGTAAGATGCCAATTATATTCTCGTTAGAAACCCAGCGATTACTGAAAAATGTTTGTGTGAGTTATCTAGCTAGCATAATTGATATACGGGTGAAGAATAAGGTAGAACTTCAAGATATTCACATGGTCCGAGAGTTTCCTGAGGTATTTTTGGATGACTTGCCCGGGTCACCACCTGATAGAGAAATTGAATTTGTGGTTGATACGTATCCTGAAGCTTTACCTGTGTCTAAGAACCCCTACCGTATCGCACTAGTTGAATTGAAGGAACTAAAGACTCAATTGTAAGAGTTAGTAGACAAAGGATTTATTCAGCCTAGTTGTTCTCCCTGGGGTGTACCTGTTTTGTTTGTTAAGAAGAAGGACGAATCCCTTCGGATGTGTATTGATTACAAGGAGTTGAACAAACTGACAATCAAGAATAAGTATCCTTTACCCAGAATTGATAATTTATTTGACCAGTTACAAGGGGCCAAAGTGTTCTAAAAAATCGACTTACGTTCGGGCTATTACCAATTAAAGGTTAATGTAGCAACTCTTACACTATTCCTAATTTTCCCGTGTTATTTTTTTTATCCTAAAACATTCGAGCGGAATCTGAATTGAAATCTATTTTGAAAACCATTACTTTAAAACAATGGAATAAAAATAATTAAAAATAACAATTAAAGCAATCGGCCAACAGCAGGGCAAAATAGGAAATTCCCCTTGAAAATAAAGGGGCGATCGATCGCCCGCTAGTCAGAAAAGGGAGGGGCGATCGATCGCCACACGCTCTGGAAAAATTCCAGAGCGTGGCGATCCACTTGGTGACTGATCGCCTCTCTTGGCGATTAGTCGCCAAGCACTCTGCCTCCCCTCCCCCTTTTTTCTTTTTCTTCTGCTTTCATTCTTTTCATTCTTTTCCCTGTATATTCCTACAACCATTAACACATGTTAACCAATTCTCTAACACGATTTCAACGTACACCACAATATACTCATACACCTCCATAACCTCGCTCAGAACCGACTCTATACGTATTTTAAAACGTGGTAAAACTTTATGAGAACAAACTGCGTGGATATGTTTAAAAACTGAACATATCCCTCTTACCAAACATTTACAAAACAGGTTTACCAAAACGTTTAAAAACTCACAACATAAACCTATCCACTATCCAGAACCAAACATCCTAAAATGTTTCTAACTATAAAATAATCCACAACCGACCCAATTCGCCCAAAAACCCTCAAAATACCTAACCGTTACCCCCACGGGTCAAAATACGCGTCGACTGCCCATGAACACCACCGCAGCCGTTCTTCTTCAACCATTTTGTACATCGGGTAGAGGAACGTCGTCATCACCTGCTTCGATATCACCTACACCATACAAACACACTATGAGCTAAAGGCTCTGTAAATTTCATAAATGTAAATGCATGCTGTGCGTATGAGTTTCAGAAATCATGCAACATTTTCTTATCATTATGTCGCAGACAGAATATCACCGAGGTCTCAGCCTATTTGATGGAGAGGACACATCCCGCGGTCGGACTGCCCTCTTTACCTAACCGGGGGGGGGGGGGGGGGTACACGCTCACATCCGTAAACCGTCGTGCCTGAGCCCCACCTCGCGTAACCAGATAACAGATTACATAATTTCATTTCGTTCATTATTTTCATTTCCTTAAACACGTGCAGAAATCCGTTTTCATGCTATTTTGAAATACGTGATGCATGAACAGTTATAGACATAAAGTAAACAAGCATATTAAGTACCATCATTACAATAAAAGCAACCAAAAAGCATGTCCTATAAAAGAACTAATCCTAACTACCCAACCTAAGCATTTAAACAAACGATTCTCCAAAGATCCTCGACGCAACATCGACGTACGGTGTAGGCCTCTCGGCCAAGTAAGTCACGAGAACTTACCTCGTGGGCGCTGAACTTCGAGCTCCGTTGTAGCGACCCTAGTACTGTACCCAATTTCTCGTACATATATTTTTTTTATCCTTATACTTTAAATAAACTCTAAGCAGAATTTAAACCGGAATCGTAATTGAAGTCTACGTTTTAAACCATTTAAAACAAAACTATTTATAAACTTAAAACAATTTAAAACAATTAATAAAACACTTAAAATTACTTAAAACAAAACAATTAAAAGGGGAAGGGCAGAAGGGTAAAATCCGCGACCAACAGAGAGGGGCGATCGATCTTCAAATTCAAGAGATCGATCGCCGAGTTGCTAAATGGGAGGGGCGATCGATCTCCAAAATTGCAGGAGATCGATCTAAAATGTGTAACTGAGGGGCGATCGATCTCCAAAAATACAGGAGATCGATCGCCGAACACAAGGCATTGAGGGGCGATTGGTCGCCCCTCACAATGGCGATCGGTCGCCTTCTACATTCCTTCATTCTTTTCTCTCAATTTTTCTTTTTATACAAGTGCTCTCTGGAATCTGAAGTTCCAGAGAGCAAACACCAACATTCTATCCCTCCCAATTAAACGAACTAAACGCACGTTAAACTTTCATAAAAACGAACTGCGTGGATACGTTTAAAAATCGACAAATCCTCCTGTTTTAAATTCCCAGCAGTTCCAATGAAACACTATAAAAACACAGTTTATAAAACAGGTTTTCAAATCGTTTAAAACCTCAAAACATGAACCTAACATCTAACCAGATCCAAGCATCCTAATATGTTCTACTTTACACATATTTGTCCAAAAATAACCCAGTACTCTCAAAACACGTACATACATCCCCACGGGTCATAACGCACTGACTGCTCAGCACACTTCCACAGGCCATTCTCCATCAACCGCATTATACATCGGGAGGAGGAATGTCATCCTCACCTAGCTCAATGTCACCTACAACGTCACCTACACCATAAAGACACACTATGAGCTAAAGGCTTAGTAAATTCTACGTAAATGCAGAAGCGTGCGGTGCATATGGAGTTCAGAAATCATGCATAACATACAGATCGTGGCAAACAGAATATCACTGAGATCTCAGCCCCCTAACCGGAGAGAGCCCAGCCAGCGGTCAGAATACTCTTTCCGGCTAAAGGAGGGGGGTACACGCTTACAACACGTACAACGTGCCTGAGCCCCACCTCGCATGACCAGATAACAGATTACGTATTTTATTACATTACATGAGATGTGGTATTGGTCAGACCCTTAATCGGTCCACACAATAGATCGATAGCGCCCTTTCGGGCCACATCGATTTTCTGAAAACATCGTGCAGAAATTCATTTTCATGTTTAGTTAAAATCCGTGATGCTTGAACAGTTATAAGCATAAAATAGACAACCAACATGCATACCATCTGGACGAATAAAAACATAACCTAATAAACGATTAACATAGCTACCAAACAAAAGCATATTAAACACACAATACTCTAAGATCCTCGACGCGACATCGAAGTACGGTTTAGGCCAATCAGCCAGAGTAAGTCACGAGAACTTACCTTGTGCGCGCGCTGGACTTCGAGCTCTGTCCACGAGAGTTGTTTGCCTGAGGCAAAACACGACATTTGTCACTAAAACAAGTTTAAGCTACTAAACATCCAAATTTAACGAAACCTTAACTAAAGAAATTTCCTTAAGCTTTAATTCAATTCATTGAGCTATTTCATCGAGCAATACACGCTCGGCAACTCAAATCCCAAATTACGAGTTTTCCCTAAATCTCGAAATTTCTCGAATTTTAACATTTTCCACAAATTAATCTAGTTTCGTCCAATAACGCTCAATAAGTTCTATACGTTCATAAACTACGATAACCTATTAATTTTTAAACCCGAAATTGCATTTTAAACCTAAACCCTAAGGAAACCCTAACGTTAAATCGGCCCGAAAATTGAAAACTAACGCTCTAGAATCGTAGATTAATACCTAGGGTTGTGAGAGGAGGAGAAAGCACAGAGAAAACGAGTCGATCGGAGGAGAAAAGGAGGTCGGACGTTGAGGAATCGCCGACGGCAGAGAGGAATCGCAGGAGAAGGAGCTCTCTTGCGTGAAAATGGTGAAGGAAGAAAGAGATTTGTTATTTTTTATAATATTGACTTGGAAAATTACCGTTTTGCCCTTCCTTTGTTTTTATATTCGTTTCGTCCTTCGTTTCGTTAATCGGCTAACTATTTAGTTTCACAAAATCTCCTTATTTCACCAATAAGTCCAACTTTATATTTGAGATTTATTAAAACTGTCCGTTTGCAAATCGGACCTCGTTTAATATTTTTACTAAAACGTCTTTTATATTACGAGAAACGTAATTACTCGGAATATAGCGTTATTACTCTGAAAATTCTCATAATTTCCTTAAATTGTTATTAATAATTAGGATTCTAATGACGCTTGCTTTTTTAAAACAGGTTTGATTTGACATATTTACAAAAATAACATCATATAATATAATATTAATATCCCGTAAAGCCGGGTATTACATTCCATCCACCTTATTTAGAAATTTGTCCACAAAATTTAATCATACAAACAATTCAGGATATTTAGTCATCATATCTTGTTGTCGCTCCCACGTAGCCTCTTCCACCTCGTGGTTCCGCCATAGGACTTTGACTAGCGAAATCTCTTTGTTGCGCAAAACTTTGATGGAAGACTCCAAAATACTCACCGACCTCTCCTCATAAGTCAAGGTAGGCTGTACCTCGATCTCTCTAGCCTCGACGACATGCGACGGATCGCGTAAACACTTCCGAAGCATAAATACATGAAATACATCGTGGATACCCTCCATAGAAGCCGGAAGCTCTAATCGGTACGCCATCTTCCCGATCCTCTTCAGGATAGGAAAGGGCCCCACATAACGAGGGTTTAACTTATCCCTCCTTCCAAATCTCATGACGCCCTTAAACGGAGAAACCTTAATGTAAACCTCATCACCTTCTTCAAACTCTAGCTCCCTCTGTCTCGTGTTAGCATAGCTCTTCTGTCGGCTCTGAGCTATCTCAATACGCTGTCTGATAACGGCAATCTTCTCTGCCGTTTGCTGTAGAATCTCTGGACCAACGATGCTGGCCTCGCCAACCTCATCCTAATATAACGGAGACCTACACTTCCGACCATACAGCGCCTCATACGGAGCCATGCCAATCGTAGCCTGGAAGCTGTTGTTGTACTAGAACTCAATCAGAGGCAAATATCTGCTCCACGAGCCCTGAAACTCCAGCACACAAGCTCTGAGCATATCCTCAAGAATCTGATTCGTCCTCTCTGTCTGACCATCAGTCTCAGGATGAAATGCCGTGCTGAAATTAAGCTGAGTCCCCATAGCTTTATGCAGGCTCTTCCAAAACTTTGAAGTAAATCTCGGATCACGATCTAAGACAATAGAAACTGGTACTCCATGCAGTCTAACAATCTCTTGCACGTAAAGCTCGGCAAGCTGGTCCATAGAAGATGCCATCTTCACAGATATGAAGTCGGCCGACTTTGTAAATCGGTCCACGATCACCCACACACCATCATGGCCCTTCGTCGTCCTCGGGAGCCCCACAATAAAATCAATGGAGATCTGCTCCCACTTCCACTCCGGAATCGGCAGTGACAATAATGTTCTGGGCGGTCTCTGGTGCTCTGCCTTTACCTGTTGACAGACTAGACAGGTCTCGATGTACCTGGCGACCTCTCTCTTCATATTTGGCCACCAGAAGTGTTGCTTTAAATCCCGGTACATTTTAGTACTTCCCAGGTGCACAAAATATGCCGAAGAATGTGCCTCGGCCAATATCTCCTTCTTCAGATCCTCGTCGTTAGGCACGTACCACCTATGCCTGAACTTCAGAATACCATCATCCGATAAATGGAAATCCAACGAGTCTCCCAATGTCATACCCAATCGAAGCTCCTCACACTCCGTATCATTCTGCTGAGCTTCGTGTATCCTATCCAGAAGGGTCGGCCTGAGAGAAATGTTGGTGAGCATACTGGACAACTCTGCCACTATCTCCACATCGAACCTCTCAATCTCAGACCGCAGCATGACTGACATCGCTGCTAGTGAAGGCTGACTCGTAGAAGGCACTCTACTTAAAGCATCAGCAACCTTGTTCGCTTTTCCTGGATGGTACTTGATATCAAAATCATAATCTTTGACGAACTCAAGCCACCGTCTCTGTCGCATATTCAGCTCCTTCTGCGTAAATAAATACTTCAAGCTCTTGTGGTCGGAAAATATCTCGCACTGCTGCCCATGTAAATAATGTCTCCATATCTTCAGTGCGAAGACCACAGCTGCTAACTCAAGGTCGTGCGTAGGGTAATTCTGCTCGTACGGCTTCAACTGCCGAGATGCATAAGCAATAACTCTCCCCTCCTGCATCAATACACAACCGAGTCCAACTCCAGATGCATCACAATAAATACTGAACTTGTCACCCTCAATAGGTAGCGTCAATACTGGAGCGGTGGTCAATCTCTGCTTTAACTCCATAAAACTATCGTCACAAGCAGCTGACCATACAAACTTCTCGTTCTTCCGAGTCAAACGTGAAAGAGGAACTGCAATCTTCGAAAATCCCTCTATAAATTTTCTATAATAACCAGCTAATCCGAGAAATCCACGCACCTCACGTACGTTTTTTGGCTCCTGCCAATCTCTGACCACCTGAATCTTGCTCGGATCCACAGAAACTCCATCCTGTGATATGATATGGCCAAGAAAGCTGACCCTATCCAGCCAAAACTCGCATTTAGAGAACTTTGGATATAGCTGGAGTTGACTCAGAATCTGTAAAACAATCCTCAGATGCTCCTCGTGTTCTTCCTTCATCTTAGAATAGACCAATATATCGTCGATGAAAACCACCACGAACTTGTCCAGGTATTCCTTGAAGACACAGTTCATCAAATCCATAAACGCTGCAGGGGCATTAGTAAGTCCAAAAGACATGACAAGGAACTCATAATGCCCATACCTTGTTCGGAATGCCGTTTTCTGAATATCATCCCTCCGGACCTTCAGCTGATAATAACCCGAGCGTAGGTCAATCCTGGAAAACACTCGGGCACCATGCAGCTGATCAAACAAGTCATCGATCCGAGGCAGTGGATACTTATTCTTCACCGTCAATTTGTTCAACTCTCTGTAATTGATGCACATCCTGAGGGTCCCGTCTTTCTTCTTGACAAACGGAACAGGCGCACCCCAGGGTGAAACACTAGGTCGAATAAAACCCTTCTCTAACAACTCATCAAGCTGAGTCCTCAGCTCTCTCAACTCAGCTGGCGCCAACCGATACGGGTTTTTAAAACTTGGCGCGGTATTCGGATAGACATCAATAGTAAACTCAATCTCCCGGTCTGGCGGTAACCCAGGAAGATCATCAAGGAATATCTCAGGGAACTCTCTGACTATAGGAATGTTGCTCGACTTTATTCCGCTGAGCAACTGAACATCAAATACTGAGGCCAAATAAATAGAGCACGTACCTTTAAACTGCTCGTTGACCTTCATGGAATAAGAAATAGGCGATCCGCTCAATCTGCTCATCGCCTGATAAGAAAACTCTGCTTTATTTGGGGGTCGGAAGGTCACAATCCCGGATCGACAATCGATGGTGGTGAAGTGCTGTGCAAGCCAGTCCATCCCTAAGATAAGATCATACCACTCTATGCTCAGAACTATCAAACGAGCATAAAGGGTAATATCCCCCACTGAGATGACGTTGCCTTGGAGAATACGTTCTGACTGCATAAGCTCTCCTGAAGGCAGCATCACTCTATACTCGACCCCAGCTAACTCAGACTCTAATCCCAATCTAGTCATGCATGCAGTCGATATGAAGGAGTGCGTAGCTCCCGTATCCATCATAGTAAAAATAGTGGTGCCCATAATCAGAATAGTACCTGCCATCATAGAGGGCTGAGCCTCGTCGTCGACATCGCCAGGCTCTATGAATGCAAAAATCCTCGGCATAACTCTCCTCTGATCACAGCCTGACAAATCTCGGCCGGGCTTCGGGCAATCCTTGACGTAATGGCCAATCTCCCCACATCTAAAACACTGGTTAGTGCCAACGCGGCACTCACCACTATGCTCCTTCTGGCACCTGGGGCACCATGGCATCTGAGAAGCCCCATGTACTTGCTTCCCCTTACCCCGATCATTACCTCCCTCAAGAGGTCTCTTCACACCCCTCTGCTGCTGCTGGGGCTGCGCTCTAGGCTGCCAACCTCTGTTATGCGACTGAGGTCGGATCTCACGGAAGAAGCCCTTAGCTGGCTCCCTCGGTCTAACACAAGTGGCTCTGGCAGCCTCAATATCCAGAGCTCTAGCTGTGATGTCAGAATATGGCACATAATTAATACCTGAGACAATAACGTGCATCCGAATCTCTGGAATAAGTCCCTCCATAAACTGGTGCAACTTCTCCACGTTATCGTTGACAAGACGAGGGGCAAATCGTGATAAAGCCTCGAACTTCTATATATACTCAGCAACCGAACCTGTCTGCTTTAGCTGCGTGAACTCGTTCCTCTTTGCCGCCCTCACTGTGCGGCTGAAATACTTGTCAAAGAATACGGTCTTAAACCGCTTCCAAGTCATAACTGATACGTCCGTCATCGTCTTGATCGAATCCCACCAGAAACGGGCGTCTAACGCCAGGTGGAAGGTAATATAAGCCACCTTACTCCCGTTCCCTACCTCTGCATAATCCAGCATATCCTCCATCACCCGAATCCATTCCTCCGCAATATTTGAATCCAATGATCGGCCATCGAATACTGGAGGCCGTAGACCCTGGAACTTCTGCATACCCTAGTTATTAGGAACCACCAAATCCTGGGCCCTTTGGTTCTCTCGATTTACTAGACTCTCGATTTGTTGTGCTTGGCGTTCCATGTGCTGGGACTGACGGTCTAGAAACTCCGTAAGCCTATCTAGCGCGTCATCCCGATGATCTTTTCCTCGAACCATATTTAATAACTCCTATAAAATCAAATAAAATAATCCTAAGAAATATGGAATCAAATAAAGCAGTAAACGTACTTACAGTTGAGGAAGGATGTCCGCGTAGTGGCTGTGCAGTCGAGCAGTCTACAGAACCGATTTTAAAACCCGAGGGCTCTGATACCATAAATTGTAGCGACCCTAGTACTGTACCCAATTTCCCGTATATATATTTTTTTTTATCCTTATACTTTAAATAAACTCTAAGCGGAATTTAAACCGGAATCAGAATTGAAATCTACGTTTTAAACCATTTAAAACAAAACCATTTATAAACTTAAAACAATTTAAAACAATTAATAAAACACTTAAAATTACTTAAAACAAAACAATTAAAAGGGGAAGGGCAGAAGGGTAAAATCTGTGACCAACAAAGAGGGGCGATCGATCTCCAAATTCAAGAGATCGATCGCCGAGTTGCTAAATGGGAGGGGCGATCGATCTAAAAAAGTGCAGGAAATCGATCGCCAATGTGTAACCAAGTAAGGGGCGATCGATCTCCAAAAATGCAGGAGATCGATCGCCGAACACAAGGCATGGAGGGGCGATTGGTCGCACCTCACAATGGCGATCGGTCGCCTTCCACATTCCTTCATTCTTTTTTCTCAATTTTTCTGTTTATACAAGTGCTCTCTGGAATCCGAAGTTCCAGAGAGCAAACACCAACATTCTATCCCTCCCAATTAAACGAACTAAACGCACGTTAAACTTTCATAAATACGAACTGTGTGGATACGTTTAAAAATCGACAAATCCTCCTGTTTTAAATTCCAAGCAGTTCAAATGAAACACTATAAAAACACAGTTTATAAAATAGGTTTTCAAATCGTTTAAAACCTCAAAACATGAATCTAACATCTAACTAGATCCAAGCATCCTAATATGTTCTACTTTACACATATTTGTCCAGAAACAACCCAGTACTCTCAAAACACGTACATACATTCCCACGGGTCATAACGCACCGACTGCTCAGCACACTCCCACGGGCCATTCTCCATCAACCGCATCATACATCAGGAGGAGGAACGTCGTCCTCACCTGGCTCAATGTCACCTACAACGTCACCTACACCATACAAACACACTATGAGCTAAAGGCTCAATAAATTCTACGTAAATGCAGATGCGTACAGTGCATATGGAGAGAAATCATGCATAACATACAGATCGTGGCAGACAGAATATCACCGAGATCTCAGCCCCCTAACCGGAGAGAGCCCATCCAGCAGTCGAACTACTCTTTCCGGCTAGAGGAGGGGGGTACACGCTTACAACACATACAGCCGTGCTTGATCCCAACCTCGCGTGACCAGATAACAGATTACGTATTTTATTACATTACATGAGATGTGGTATTGGTCAGACCCTTAATCGGTCCACACAATAGATCGATAGCGCCCTTTCGGGCCACATCGATTTTCTGAAAACATCGTGCAGAAATTCATTTTCATGTTTAGTTAAAATCCGTGATGCTTGAACAGTTATAAGCATAAAATAGACAACCAACATGCATACCATCTGGACGAATAAAAACATAACCTAATAAACGATTAACATAGCTACCAAACAAAAGCAATTTAAACACACAATACTCTAAGATCCTCGACGCGACATCGAAGTACGGTTTAGGCCAATCAGCCAGAGTAAGTCATGAGAACTTACCTTGTGCGCGCGCTGGACTTCGAGCTCTGTCCACGAGAGTTGTTTGCCTGAGGCAAAACACGACATTTGTCACTAAAACAAGTTTAAGCTACTAAACGTCCAAATTTAACGAAACCTTAACTAAAGAAATTTCCTTAAGATTTAATTCAATTCATTGAGCTATTTCATCGAGCAATACACGCTCGGCAACTCAAATCCCAAGTTACGAGTTTTCCCTAAATCTCGAAATTTCTCGAATTTTAACATTTTCCACAAATTAATCTAGTTTCGTCCAATAACGCTCAATAAGTTCTATACGTTCATAAACGACGATAACCTATTGATTTTTAAACCCGAAATCGCATTTTTAACATAAACCCTAACGAAACTCTAACGTTAAATCGGTCCAAAAATTGAAAACTAATGCTCTAGAATCGTAGATTCATACCTAGGGTTGCGAGAGGAGGAGAAAACACAGAGAAAACGAGTCGATCGGATGAGAAATGGAGGTCGGACGTTGAGGAATTGCCGACTGCAGAGAGGAATCGCAAGAGAAGGAGCTCTCTGGCGTGAAAATGGTGAAGGAAGAAAGAGATTTGTTATTTTTTATAATATTGACTTGGAAAATTACTGTTTTACCCTTCCTTTGTTTTTATATTCATTTCGTCCTTCGTTTCGTTAATCGGCTAACTATTCGGTTTCACCAAATCTCCTTATTTCACCCATAAATCCAACTTATTATTTGAGATTTATTAAAAGTGTCCGTTGGCAAATCGTATCTCGTTTATTATTTTTACTAAAACGTCTTTTATATTACGAGAAACGTAATTACTCGGAATATAGCGTTATTACTCCGAAAATTCTCATAATTTCCTTAAAATTCCTATTAATAATTAAGATTCTAATGACGCTTACTTTTTGTAAAATGGGTTTGATTTGACATATTTACAAAAATGTCATCATATAATATAATATTAATATCCCGTAATGCTGGGTATTACATCCGTCCACGAGCGTCGTTTGTCTGATGCAAAACACAACAGTTGTCGTTAAAACGAGATTTAAACCGTTAAACATCCAAATTTAACGAAACCTTAAATAAAGAAATTTTCCTAAAATTCTAACTTAACTCTTTGAGACATTTTATCGAGCAATTCATGCTCGTGAACTTCTAAACTCCATTGACGAAAATTTCCCAAACCTCAAATATCCGATTTTCAACCTAAACGCCGTATACACTCTAGATTTCGTCCAATAATGTTTAATACGTTCAATATACTCACCAATAAAACAAACCTATGAATTTCAAACCCTAATTCGCGTTTTTCACAAAACCCTAAACGAAACCTTAACCGTTAAACGTTCCAAAAACTACGAATAACCTTTCTAAAACCATAGAACCTTACCTAGAATCGAGTTTGGGGAAGAAAATGTGAAGAACGGAGGACGAACGGAGGACGATATCCATTGAAAGGAAGAGAGTCGCCGAGAGGAGAAGAATCGCAGGGAAGAAGAAAATTGCGTGGAGAAGAAGAAGAAGTCAAGTGTTTTTAATTAAATTTTGGCTTTTCAAATTACCATTTTGCCCTTCCTTTGATTTTCTATTTGTTTCGTCCTTCGTTTCGTTAATTAGCTAACAATTCGGCTTCTCCAAATTTCCTTAATTCACCAATAAATCCAACTTATCATTAGGGTTCTATAAAAACTATCTGTTCGCAAAACGGACTTCGTTTACTATTTTTACTAAAACATCCTTTATATTACGAGAAACGTAATTCTCGTAAAATTAGCGTTAAACTCATAAAATTCCCAAAATTTTCTTAAAATCCTTATTAATTATTAGGATTGTAATAACGCTTTCTTTTTACAAAACCTACTTAATTTGACATAATTATAAAAATGTCATTATATTCTGTAATTACTAAATCCCGTAAATCCAGGTGTTACATTCCATCCACCTTATTTAAAATTTTGTCCTCAAAATTTGATTACACAAACAACTCGGGATACCTAGCCATCATATCTTGCTGTCGCTTTCAAGTCGCTTCTTCAACCTCGTGGTTCCGCCATAGAACTTAACTAGCAGAATCTCTTTGTTGCGCAAAACTTTTATGGAAGACTCCTAAATACGTACCGACTTCTCCTCATAAGTCAAGGTAGGCTGTACCTCGATCTCTGTTGCCTCCACAATATGCGATGGGTCGCGCAAACACTTCGAAAGCATAGAGACATGAAATACATTATGGATACCTTCCATTGAAGCCGGAAGCTGTAGTCAATACGCCATCTTCCCGATCTTCTTCAAGATAGGAAAGGGCCCCACGTAACAAGGGTTTAACTTGCCCTTCCTTCGGATTCGCATCACACCTTTAAACAAAGAAACTTTCAAGTAAACCTCATCACCTTCTTCGAATTCCAGTTCCCTCCGTCTCGGGTCAGCATAGCTCTTCTGTCGACTCTGAGCTATCTTGATACGCTGTCTAATAATGACAATCTTTTCTGCCGTTTGCTGTAGGATCTTGGGACCAACAATACTGGCTTCACCAACCTCGTCCCAATACAGCAGAGATCTACACTTTTGACCATATAAAGCTTCGTACGGAGCCATACCGATGGTAGCCTGGAAGCTGTTGTTGTATGAGAACTCGATCAGTGGCAAATACCTGCTCCACGATCTCTGAAATTCCAACACACAAGCTCTGAGCATATCCTCCAGAATCTGATTTGTTCTCTCTGTCTTACCATCAGTCTGAGGATGAAAAGCTGTGCTGAAATTTAGCTGAGTTCCCATAGCTTTGTGCAAACTCTTCCAGAACTTCGATGTAAACCTCAGATCTCTGTCTGAGACTGTCGAAACGTGTACTTCGTGCAATCTCACGACCTCCTAAAAATAAAGCTCGGTGAGCTGATCCATAGAAGATGTCATCTTCACAGATAAAAAGTGAGCTGACTTTGTCAATCGGTCCACAATCACCCAGATGCCATCATGACCCTTCGTCGTCCTCGGGAGCCACACAATAAAATCCATGGAGATCTGCTCCCATTTCCACTCCAGAATAGGTAGTGGCTGTAATGTTTCGGCTGGCCTCTGATGTTCGGCTTTCACCTATTGACAAATTAAACAGGTTTCAACATATTTGGCGACCTCTCTCTTCATGTTTGGCCACCAGAAGTGTTGCTTTAAGTCCCGGTACATCTTGGTACTTCCCGGATGCACAGAATAAGCTAAAGAATGCGCCTCAGCCAATATCTCCTTCTTTAGCTCCTCATCGTTAGGCACGTACCACCTATGTCTGAATTTTAGAATACCATCCTCTGATAAATGGAAATCTGACGAATCCTCAGATGTTAAGCCCAACCGAAACTCCTCGCATTCCATATCTTTCTGCTGAGCTTCACGTATTTTATCCAGAATAGTCGGCCTGAGAGAAATGTTGGTGAGTATACTAGACAACTCTACCACAATCTCTACATCAAACCTCTCAATCTCAGACCGCAATGTAACCGACATCGATGCAAGTGAAGGCTGACTCGCAGAAGACATTCGACTTAAAGCATCAGCGACCTTGTTCGCGTTTCCTGGATGGAACTTGATATCGAAATCATAGTCTTTCACGAACTCCAGCCACCTTCTTTGTCGCATATTAAGTTCCTTCTGTGTATATAAGTACTTCAAGCTTTTGTTGTTAGAAAATATCTCGCACTACTACCCATATAAATAATGTCTCGAAATCTTCAGTGCGAAGACCACGGCTGCTAACTCCAGATCATGCGTAGGATAATTCTGCTCATACGGCTTCAACTGTCTAGAAGCATAAGCAATCACCCTACCCTCCTGCATAAGCACGCATCTGAGCCCAACTCCAAATGCATCGCAATATATATTGAATTTATCACCTTCAACAGGCAACGTCAACACTGGAGATGTGGTCAATCTCTGCTTTAACTCCATAAAACTGTAGTCACAAGTAGCCGACCATACAAACTTTTTGTTCTTCCAAGTCAAGCGTGAAAGAGGAACTGCAATCTTCGAAAAGCCCTCTATAAACTTCCGATAATAACCAGCCAACCCAAGAAATCCACGTACTTCACACACATTTTTAGGCTGCGGCCAATCTCTGACCACCTGAATCTTACTCTGATCTACAGAAAGTCCTTCCTGCGATATGATATGGCCAACAAAACTGACCCGATCCAGCCAAAATTCACATTTGGAGAACTTCGGATAAAGCTGGTGTCGTTGCAAAATCCCTAGAACAATCCTCAATTGCTCTTCATGCTCCTCCTTCGTCTTAGAATAAATCAATATATCATTGATAAAGACTACAATGAACTTGTCCAGGTACTCCTTGAAGACTCGGTTCATCAAATCCATAAACGCTGCAGGGGCATTAGTAAGTCCAAAAGACATAACTAGGAACTCATAATTCCAGTACCTCGTTCGGAATGCCGTTTACTGAATATTCTCCTTCCGGACCTTCAACTGATAGTAACCCGAGCGTAGGTCAATCCTGGAAAATACTGGGGCACCCTGTAGTTGATCAAACAAGTCATCGATACATGACAGTGGATACTTATTCTTCACTGTAAGCTTATTCAGCTCTCTATAATCCACACACATCCTGAGGGTCCCGTCTTTCAACTCTTTCAAGTCTGCAGGCGCCAATCTATATGCTTTCTTTGACACTAGCGCCGAACTAGGATAAACATCAATCTCAAATTCAATCTCCCAGTCTGGTTGTGGTAAACCGGGGATATCATCAAGGAAGATCTCAGAGAATTCTCTGACTATAGGAATGTCGTTCAGCTTTACTTCGCTGAGCAACTGAGTATCAAGTACTGTGGCCAAATAAATAGAGCACTCACCTTTAAATTGCTCGTTGACCTTCATGGAATAGGAAACAGGTGATCCACTCCATCTGTTCATCGCCTGATAAGAAAACTCGGCTTTACCCGGGGGTCGAAAGGTCACAATCCCGGATCGACAATCGATGGTGGCGAAATACTGTGATAGTCAGTCCATCCCTAAGATAAGATCGTAGATCTCCATGCCCATAACAATCAGGCGAGCATAAAGGGTAACATCCCCCACTGAGACGACATTGCCCTGGAGAATACGATCAGATTGCATATGCTCTCCCGAAGGCAGCATCACTCTATACTCGACCTCTGCTAACTCAGATTCTAACTCCAATCTAGCCATGCAAGCAGTTGAAATAAAGGAATGCGTAGCTCAAGTGTCTATCAACGAAAATACAGCTACGCCCATAATCAATATAGTACCTGCTATCACGAAAGGCTGAGTCTCATCATCAATATCACCAGGCTCAATGACTGCAAAGATCCTCGGCATAAGCCTTCTCTGGTCTCCGCCCAACTAATCTCGGCCCGGCTTTGGGCAATCTCTGACAAAATGGCAAACTTCACCACATCTATAGCATTTGTTAGTGCCAACCCAGCACTCTCCACTGTGCTCTCGCTGACATTTAGGGCACCAGGATATCTGAGAAGTTCCCTGCACTTGCTTGCCTTTGCCTCGATCGTTGCCTCCCTCTAGAGGCCTCTTTACACCCCTTTGCTGCTGTTGGGGCTTTGGTGCTCTGGGTTGCCAACCTCGGTTCTGTAACTGAGGACGGATCTCACGTAAGAAACCCTTAGCTGGCTCCCTCGGTCTAACACAAGTTGCCCTGGCAGCTTCGAAGTCTAGAGCTCTAGCCGCAATATCAGAATAGGGCACGTCTATAATACCTGACACAACAATGTTCATCCGGATCTCCGGATTCAGCCCCTCCATAAACTGATGCACTTTGTCTTCATTGTCGCTAACGAGAAACGGTGCAAAACGTGACAATGCCTCAAATTTCTGAATATATTCAGCAACTGAACCTGTCTGCTTCAGCTGCGTAAACTCATTTCTCTTAGCCACCCTCACCGTGCGGTTGAAATACTTGTCAAAGAATACGGTCTTGAACCGTTCCCTGGTCATAACTGATACATCCGTCATCGACTTGATCGAGTCCAACCAGAAATGGGCATCCAACGCCAAATAAAAGGTGACATAGGCCACCTTTCTCCCGTTCTCTACCTCTGCATATTCTAGCATATCCTCCATCACCCTGATCCATTCTTCAGCAACCGTTGGATCAGATGATCGGTCGTCAAATACTGGAGGTTGGAGGCTTTGAAATTTCTGCATGCCCTGATTATTAGGAACCACCAATTCTTGGGCCCTCTGGTTCTCTCGGTTCACTAGATTCTCGATTTGTTGTGTCTGTCGGTCCATGTGTTGAGACTGACGGTCCAACAATTCCGTAAGTCTGTCTAAGGCGTCGTCTCTAGGATCTTTTCCTCGAACCATTTTGTATAAAGCCTATAAAAGTTAAACAGATAATCCTAAGAAACAAAAACAAGGAAATAAAATAGAACGTACTTACAGTTGAAGAAGGACGTTCGCGTAGTGGCATGCGCAGTCGAGCAATCTACAGAACCGTTTTTAAAATCAGGGGGCTCTAATACCATAACTGTAGCAACCTTTACACTATTCCTAATTTTCCCGTATTATTTTTTTTTATCCTAAAACATTCGAGCGGAATCTGAATTGAAATCTATTTTGAAAACCATTACTTTAAAACAATGGAATAAAAATAATTAAAAATAACAATTAAAGCAATCGGCCTACAGCAGGGCAAAAGGGGAAATTCCCCTTGAAAATAAAGGGGCGATCGATCGTCAGTCAGAAAAGGGATATCGCCCCTCGCTATGGTAAACGATCGCCTAGCGATCGTTCACCAGGCAATCGATCGCCCCACTTGGGGCGATCGATCGCCACACGCTCTGGAAAAATTCCAGTGCGTGGCGATCCACTTGGTGACTGATCGCCTCACTTGGCGATTGGTCACCAAGCGCTCTGCCTCCCCTCCCCTTTTTTTCTTTTTCTTCTGCTTTCATTCTTTTCATTTTTTTCCTTGTATATTCCTACAACCATTAACACATCTTAACCAATTCTCTAACACGATTTCAACGTACACCACAATATACTCATACACCTCCATAACATCGCTCAGAACTGACTCTATACGTATTTTAAAACGTGGTAAAACTTTATGAAAACAAACTGCGTGGATATGTTTAAAAACTGAACATATCCCTATTACCAAACATTTACAAAACAGGTTTACCAAAACGTTTAAAAAGTCAAAACATAAACCTATCCACTATCCAGAACCAAACATCCTAAAATGTTTCTAACTATACAATAATCCACAACCGACCCAATTCGCCCAAAAACCCTAAAAATACCTAAACGTTACCCCCATGGGTCAAAATATGTGTCGACTGCCCATGCACACCACCGCAGCCGTTCTTCTTCAACCATCCTGTACATCGGGTGGAGGAACGTCGTCCTCACCTGCTTCGATATCACCTACACCATACAGACA
The DNA here is from genome assembly GCA_022432975.1 of Begonia masoniana. Taxonomy (NCBI): domain Eukaryota; kingdom Viridiplantae; phylum Streptophyta; class Magnoliopsida; order Cucurbitales; family Begoniaceae; genus Begonia; species Begonia masoniana. Next base: position 31,875,858 of record CM039503.1, on the reverse strand, counting down.
CACTATGAGCTAAAGGCTCAGTAAATTTCGTAAATGTAAATGCATGCTGTGAGTATGAGTTTCAGAAATCATGCAACATTTTCTTATCATTACGTCGCAGACAGAATGTCACCGAGGTCTCAGCCTTTTAGATGGAGTGGACACATCCCGCGGTCGGACTGCCCTCTTCACCTAACGGGGCGGGGGGGGGGGTACATGCTCACATCTGTAAACCGCCGTGCCTGAGCCCCATCTCGCGTAACCAGATAACAGATTACATAATTTCATTTCGTTCATTAGTTTCATTTCCTTAAATACGTGCAGAAATCCGTTTTCATGCTATTTTGAAATATGTGATGCATGAACAGTTATCGACATAAAGTAAACAAGCATATTAAGTACCATCAAGACAATAAAAGCAACCAAAAAGCATGTCCTATAAAAGAACTAATCTGAACTACCCAACCTAAGCATTTAAACAAACGATTCTCCAAAGATCCTCGACGCAACATCGATGTACGGTGTAGGCCTCTCGGCCAAGTAAGTCACGAGAACTTACCTCGTGCATGCTGAACTTCGAGCTTCGTCCACGAGCGTCGTTTGTCTGAGGCAAAACACAACAATTGTCGTTAAAACAAGATTTAAACCATTAAACGTCCAAATTTAACGAAACATTAACTAAGGAAATTTTCCTAAAATTCTAACTTAACTCTTTGAGACATTTTATTGAGCAATTCATGCTCGTGAACTTCTAAACTCCATTGACAGAAATTTCCCAAACCTCAAATATCCGATTTTCAACCAAAACGCCGTATACACTCTAGATTTCGTCCAATAACGTTTAATACGTTCAATATACTCACCAATAAAACAAACCTATGAATTTCAAACCCTAATTCGCGTTTTTCACAAAACCCTAAATGAAACCCTAACCGTTAAACGTTTCAAAAACTACGAATAACCTTTCTAAAGCCATAGAACCTTACCTAGAATCGAGTTTGGGGAAGAAAATGTGAAGAACGGAGGACGAACGGAGGAGGATCGCCGTTGAAAGTAAAAGAGTCGCCGTGAGATGAGAAGAATCGCAGGGAAGAAGAAAATTGCATGGAGAAGAAGAAGAAGTCAAGTGTTTTGAGGTCCCAATAAGCTTCATGGACGCCTAACTAAGACTTAGTAATGTGTTTGATGAAGTATAAGAAACTTCACTTCAATCGATTTGTTCCAAAAGAACTAAACGTATCAAGCAAATGCGGTTCACTGTTACATGACTTGTGGTTAGAACCCAAGTTATCCATTTCCCCTTGAAAGTTTTAACTTGAAGTCATGAGAACGACATGGATTGAGGAGCTAATAACCTTCATGGACGCGTAATTAAGACATAGTAATGTGTTTCATGAAGTATAAGAAACATCATTTCAATCGATTTTTTCTAAAAGAGCTGAACGTATCAAGCAAATAAGGTTGACAGTTACATGACTTGTGGTTAGAACCTAAGTTATCCATTTCACCTTCAAGGATGTAACTTGAAGTGATAAGAACGACGTTCCTTGTAGACCCAATAAGCTTCATGGACGCGTAATTAAGGCTTAGTTATGCGTTTGATGAAGTATAATATACTTCACTTCAATCGATTTTTTCTAAAAGAACTAAAACTATCTAGCAAATGAGGTTCACTGTTACATGACTTATGGTTAGAACCTAAGTTATCCATTTCACCGTCAAAGTTTTAACTTGAAGTGATGAGAACGACGTGTATGGAGGACCCAATAACCTTCATGGATGCGTAATTAAGACTTAGTAACGCGTTTGATGATCTATAAGAAACTTTATCTCAATCGATTTGTTCCAAAAGACCTGAACGTATCAAGCAAATAAGATTCATTGTTACACGACTTGTGGTTAGAAACCAAGTTATCCATTTCACCTTTAAGGTTTTAACTTGAAGTGATGAGAACGACATGGATTGAGGACCTAATAACCTTCATAGACGCGTAATTAAGACTTAGTAATACGTTTGATGAAGTATAAGAAACATCACTTCAATCAATTTGTTCCAAAAGAACAGAACGTGTGTGATGACCCGAATGTGTAAGTATGTATACGATGGCTGCACGAACCGAAACCCGGATGGCAGTACTTCCGCGCGGGCGAACCGGGAGGTGACGGGTCGTAAAAAGTGGAGTCGTCACAATCCCACATTACTTAGGGAAGTATGTGAAAATGAAACATATATAAAGAGACCCTCCCAAAATAGTAAGACGCGTTTTGGAGCACGAATGGCAAAATATCCCATAAGAACTCCGAAGTTAAAAGTGCTTCGGCCAGAGTAGTACCAGGTTGGGTGACCGACTGGGAAGTCCTTGCTAAACAAAGTCGTGAGGGGTGGATATTGGGCTACGGCCCAATCCCCAGAGCGGACAATATCTTGCTGGGAAAATGGGTCGTTACAAATGGTCTCAGAGCTTGTACCCAACCGGAAATGTGGCCAATGATGACGTTGGGCCCCCAGGAGGGTTGATTGTGATGACCCGAATGTGTAAGTATGTGTACGATGGTTGCACGAACCAGAACCCGGAAGGCGGTACGTCCCCGCAGGCGAACCGGAAGCTGACGGGTCGTAAAAAGGGGAGTTGTCACAATCCCACATCGCTTGGGAAAGTATGTGGAAATGAAACATATATAAAGAGAACCTCCCAAAATAGTAAGACACATTTTGGAGCACGATTGGCAACGGATCCCATAAGAACTCCGAAGTTAAAAGTGCTTCGGCGAGAGTAGTACCAGGTTGGGTGACCGACTGGGAAGTCCTCGCCAAACAAAGCTGTGAGGGGAGGATATTGGGCTACGGCCCAATCTCCAGAGCGGACAATATCCTGCTGCAGAAATGGGTCGTTACAACGTGTCAAGCAAATGAGGTTTACTGTTACAAGACTTGTGGATAGAACCTAAGTTATCCATTTCACCTTCAAGGTTTTAACTTGAAGTGATGAGTACGACATGTATTGAGGTGCCAATAAGCTTCATGGACGCGTAATTAAGACTTAGTAATGCATTTGATAAAGTATAAGAAACTTCACTTCAATCGATTTGTTCCAAAAGAACTTAACGTATCAAGCAAATGAGGTTCACTGTTATATGACTTGTGGTTAGAACCTAAGTTATCCATTTCACCTACAAAGTTTTTACTTGAAATGGTGAGAACGACGTGTATTGAGGTCCCAATATGCTTCATGGACGCGTAATTAAGACTTAGTAATGCATTTGATAAAGTACAAGAAACTTCACTTCAATCGATTTGTTCCAAAAGAACTTAACGTATCAAGCAAATGAGGTTCACTGTTACATGACTTGTGGTTAGAACCTAAGTTATCCATTTCACCTTCAAGGTTTTTACTTGAAATGATGAGAACGACGTGTATTGAGGTCCCAATATGCTTCATAGACGCGTAATTAAGACTTAGTAATGCATTTGATGAAGTATAAGAAACTTCACTTCAATCGATGTGTTCCAAAAGAACTGAACGTATCAACCAAATAAGGTTCACTGTTACATGACTTGTGGTTAGAACCTAAGATATCCATTTAACCTTCAAGGTTTTAACTTGAAGTGATGAGACGACGTGTATTGAGGTCCCAATAAGCTTCATGGACACATAATTAAGACTTAGTAATGTGTTTGATGAAGTATAAGAAACTTCACTTCAATCAATTTGTTCCAAAAGAACTGAATGTATCAAGCAAATGAGGTTGACAGTTACATGACTTGTGGTTAGAACCTAAGTTATCCATTTTACCTTCAAGGTTGTAACTTTAAGTGATGAGAACGACGTGCCTGAAAGACTCAATAACCTCATGGAAGTGTAATTAAGACTTGATAATGATTTTTAATGAAGAATAGCAAACTTCACTTCAATCGATTTATTCCAAAAGAACTGAACGTATCAAGCAAATGAGGTTCACTGTTACATGACTTGTGGTTAGAACCCAAGTTATCCAATTCACCTTGACGGTTTTAACTTGAAGTGATGAGAACAACGTGGATTGAGGACCCAATAACCTTTATAGATGCATAATTACGATTTAGTAATGCGTTTGATTAAGTATAAGAAACATCGTTTTAATCGATTTGTTCTAAAAGAGCTAAACGTATCAAACAAATGAGGTTGATAGTTACATGACTTGTGGTCAGAAACTAAGTTATCCAAATAAACTTCAAGGCTGTAACTTGAAGTGATGAGAACGACGTGTTTGAAAGACCCAATAAGCTTCATTGACGCGTAATTAAAATTTAGTAATGCGTTTGATAAAGTATAACCAACTTCACTTCAATCGATTTGTTCCAAAAGAACTGAATGTATCGAGCAAATGAGGTTTACTTTTACATGACTTGTGGTTAGAACCTAAGTTATCCATTTTACCTTCAAGGTTTTAACTTTAAGTGATGAGAACGACGTGTATTCAGGTCCCAATAAGATTCATGGATGCGTAATTATGACTTAGTAATGCGTTTTAAGAAGTATAAAAAACTTCACTTCAATCGATTTATTTCAAAAGGACTGAACGTATCAAGCAAATGTGGTTTACTGTTACATGACTTCTGGTTAGAACCTAAGTTATCCATTTCACTTTCAAGGTTTTAACTTGAAGTGATGAGAACGATGTGTATTGAGGTCCCAATAAGCTTCATGGATGCGTAATTATGACTTAGTAATGCGTTTGATTAAGGGTAAGCAACTTCACTTCAATCGATTTGTTCCAAAAGAACTGAATGTATCGAGCAAATGATGTTTACTATTACACGACTTGTCGTTAGAACATAAATTATCCATTTCACTTTCAAGGTTTTAACTTGAAGTGAAAAGAATGACGTGTATTCAGGTCCCAATAAGATTCATGGATGCGTAATTATGACTTAGTAATGCGTTTTAAGAAGTATAAAAAACTTCACTTCAATCGATTTATTTCAAAAGGACTGAACGTATCAAGCAAATGTGGTTTACTGTTACATGACTTCTGGTTAGAACCTAAGTTATCCATTTCACTTTCAAGGTTTTAACTTGAAGTGATGAGAACGATGTGTATTGAGGTCCCAATAAGCTTCATGGATGCGTAATTATGACTTAGTAATGCGTTTGATTAAGGATAAGCAACTTCACTTCAATCGATTTGTTCCAAAAGAACTGAATGTATCGAGCAAATGATGTTTACTATTACTCGACTTGTGGTTAGAACATAAATTATCCATTTCACTTTCAAGGTTTTAACTTGAAGTGAAAAGAATGACGTGTATTGAGGTCCCAATAAGCTTCACGGACGCGTAATTAAGACTTAGTAATGCGTTTGATGAAGTATAAGGAACTTCATTTCAATCGATTTGTTCAAAAGAATTGAACGTATTAAGCAAATGAGGTTCACTGTTACATGACTTGTGATTAGAGCCGAAGTAATCCATTTCACCTTGAAGGTTTTTGTAACGACTCTTAAACATAATCCTTGAATTCCCGTGAAAATTCTTTTTTTTTTTGAAGGGGCATGTTCATAAAACGTTTTGCATTTTTTGAAGGTAAATCATAATGCATGAAATGTACATACAAAACAGAACATCACACCAGAGAAACTCAGACATCCAGCATATACCGTAATACAAACCACAAACATCCAGACATTGTCAATAATAAGCTTAACCTAGTATCCTTGTGATGTAGAGCCCTAATGGCCGAAAATCTTAACGCACTCACTTACCTGGATTCTTTTGCTATGTCGTGCCTTCACTCGAATCCTTCTCCACCTAGGACATTTCATACTTCAATGTTAAATATGTCATGAATAATATAAACTCAGAGCTGGTAAAATCTTAGCTTAAGAAATCATCCTAGATTCTAGTTTGAACCTCTAAGGCATTTCACTGAGCACTTAGTATGCGGAGCTTAACTTTCAAAACATTAATGGCATCGTCGCCTAAACTGCCAGATTCATACAGATTTTAGATTCACAAACTAAAACATCGACAACGCCAAGGATTCTATTCCAATGCCAATACAGAAAACTCGAAATACTGTCATTTTTCAAGCATTGTTCGATTCTAAGTCTTTAAACACCAACCAGTAATCAGTATTAATCAAAAGCTTAAAGAATGAATCACCTAAATCTTACCTGAGCTTGAATCGTCGAAGGAAGAGAAGGGAGGAATCGGTTGCCGAAGAAGGAAATCGCCAGAAGAGGAAAGTCGGCTACATGAGAGTTTTAAATGAGATTTTATGCTATCCACTTTCTATTTATATCGAACCAGCTCACACTAATTACAATCATTGCCATTAAACCTACTTTCATTTATAATCTCCTTGTTACATAATCCACACCATAATAATCGGGGGAAAAATACATGACCAAGGTGCTGGTTGTTACAATTTTAACTTGAAGTGATGAGAACAACGTGGATTGAGGACCCAATAACCTTCATGGACACGTAATTAAGACTTAGTAATGCGTTTGATGAAGTATAAGAAACATCACTTCAATCGATTTTTTCTAAAAGAGCTGAACGTATCAAGCAAATGAGGTTGACAGTTACACGACTTGTGGTTAGAACCTAAGTTATCCATTTAACCTTCAAGGTTGTAACTAGAAGTGATGAGAACAACATGCTTGAAAGACCCAATAAGCTTCATTGACGCGTAATTAAGACTTAGTAATGCATTTGATGAAGTATAAGAAACTTCACTTCAATCGATTTATTCCAAAAGACTGAACGTATCAAGCAAATAAGGTGTACTGTTACATGACTTGAGGTTAGAACCTAAGTTATCCATTTAACGTTCAAGGTTTTAACTTGAAGTGATGAGAACGACATGTATTGAGGTCAAAAAAACATCATGGACGCGTAATTAAGACATAATAATGCGTTTGTTGAAGTATAAGAAAATTCACTTCAATCGATTTGTTCCAAAAGAACTGAATGTATCAAGCAAATGAAGTTCACTGTTACATGACTTGTGGTTAGAACCCAAGTTATCCATTTAACCTTGAAGGTTTTTAACTTTAAGGGATTAAAACGACGTAGATTGAGGACCCAATAACCTACAAGGACGCGTAATTAAGACTTCGTAATGCGTTTGATGATATATAAGAAACATCACTTCAATCGATTTGTTCTAAAAGAGCTGAACGTATCAAACAAATAAGGTTGACAGTTACATGACTTGTAGTTAGAAACTAAGTTATCCATTTCACCTTCAAGGTTGTAACTTCAAGTGAAGAGAACGACGTGCCTGAAAGACCCAATAAGCTTTATGGATGCGTAATTAAAACTTAGTAATACGTTTGATGAAGTATAAACAACTTCACTTTAATCGATTTGTTGCAAAAGAACTGAATGTATATAGCAAATGAAGTTTACTAGTACATGACTTGTGGTTATCCATTTCACCTTCAAGGTTTTAACTTGAAGAGATGAGAACAACGTGTATTGAGGTCCCAAAAAGCTTCAAGGATGCGTAATTAAGACTTAGTAATGCATTTCATGAAGCATAAGAAACTTCACTTCAATCGATTTATTCCAAAAGAACTGAACGTATCAAGCAAATGAGGTTTACTGTTACATGACTTGTGGTTAGAACCTAAGTTATCCATTTCACCTTCAAGGTTTTAACTTGAAGTGATGAGAACGACGTGTATTGAGGTCCCAATAAGCTTCATGGATGCATAATTAACACTTAGTAATGAGTTTGATGAAGTATAAGCAACTTCACTTCAATCGATTTGTTCCAAAAGAACTGAATGTAACGAGCAAATGAGGTTTACTGTTACATGACTAGTGGTCAGAACCTAAATTATCCAGTTCACCTTTAAGGTTTTAACTTGAAGTGAAAAGAATGACGTGTAAATAGGTCCAAATAAGCTTCATGGACGCGTCATCAAGACTTAGAAATGCGTTTGATGAAGTATAAGAAACTTCACTTCAATCGATTTGTTCCAAAAGAACTTAACGTATCAAGAAAATGAGGTTCTTTGTTTTATAACTTTTGGTTAGAACCTAAGTTATCCATTTAACCTTCAAGGTTTTAACTGGAAATGATGAGAACGACGTGTATTGAGGTCTCAATAAGCTTCATAGATGTGTAGATAAGACTTAGTAACGCGTTTGATGAAGTATAAGCAATTTAATTAAATAGATTTGTTCCAAAAGAACTGAATGTAGGGAGAAAATGAGGTTTACTGTTACATGACTTGTGGTCAGAACCTAAATTATCCATTTCACCTTCATGGTTTTCACTTGAATTGAAAATAACGACGTGTATTTGTGTAACACCCGAGTTTTTCGCGTTTCCGCTCCAGCTCTATTTTCGTAAATAAGTAAATTAAGTCCGTTTAATGAGCGGATAGTTTTATTAGGACCCTAGAAATTTATGGGGATTTTTAGAAGAATAAGTGGAATTTTAGAAACCCAAATCGAGAAGAGTAATATTAGAGTTTCCGTTTTAACCTTTTAGTATATCAATTTGTAAAAATAGCAAAATAAGTCCGTTTTGGGAACAGTGTGTTTTGTTAGAACTCTAAGATTAAATTGGAATTTGTGGAGATATACGAGATTTAGCGAGAGTCGAAATGGTTGGAAACACGGGAGGGCAAAACGATAAACGAGGATTAATTAATGGTTAGTTTTATTATTAGTTTTATTATTATTATTATTATTATTATTATTATTATTAATAATTAAAATCAACAGAATGGTTAAACCATTCTGTTGATTTCATCGAGCTCGAGCTCGACGACAGCCCGACGCCGAGAGAGAGACGAGGGAGAAACGGCGACTCTTCTCCGTCGACGCCGGTGATTTCTCGCCGTTTTCAGGCCAGACGACGGCGACGTGAGGCTCCGGTTCCTTCTCGCGCACTAAACCGAACGGTAAGCTCGATTTTGCCCTGTTCTGTCTCTGTTAAGGCCGAGAGAGAGGATCTCGATTGAGCTCCAATTTCTGGCGGCTTTTGGCCGTTCTTGGCGTCAAATGGCCGAGCTTAACGCCGGCTTTGGTTGCCTGGCCGTGTTGAGCTCAATGTGAGCGAAAATCAGTGAGGCCGATTTAGGGCACTTCGGTTTTGGTGAGTGTAGCTTCGATTTTAGGTTAGATTATTCTAATGGAGGGTATATGTGGTCGATTGGTGATGAAATGAGCGTGAATTGATGAAAAATCGAAAAGGGGAAAAATTCCAGAAAAAGGGGCAGTTCAGGTTTTGCCCTTTTTGACCTAGTTCCGGTTGTTTGTTTTAAAATTCCTTTTGGCAGATTAAAATAGGTTATTAGAGGAGTACGTGGTCGCTGGAATCGTTCGATTCCGATAACCGACGCAAAAGTTACGCGCTTTTGAAGTTTCAGGTCAGTTTTTACCGAACCCAAATTAGTGGCCGTTTAATTAAGTTTTAGTTAGAAATTGATGATATTATGCTTTTATGCTTATTAGCGAATACACTTGTCGTTATTTAGGTAGATTAAATGAATTGGTGATTATTGGTGGATTTAGGTTAAAGTTTGAATATTGGAGATTATTGGAAAACCATTAATGGAGGTTAAGTAAATTGTGAGCACCACGTGCTCGATGAAATGCCCGAATGGAGAAAATGAAAGTTTTAGGAGAAATTGCTTTAGCTTGGAGCTTAGTTTAAGTTTGAGATTCGTTTATTTAGGATCGATTTTAATGTCCTTTATTTATGAAATGCCTTAGGTGGACACGATTTTTGGACGGTGCACGGCTTGCTACAGACGCCAGGTAAGTGGGTGTTAGGCTTCCGGCCCTTAAGGCCCTACATCGTATCAACGTTAGGTTTTTCTGTTTTGATGATGATTTTCTGATTGTGGGGTTTTGACGTGTCGGGTAGCCTAGGTTATTAGTTAATAGTTGTTTGATAGATTCGTAGTGATTAAAGCATGTTTATGAATTGTTTGATGATATGTCATATGTGAACTCCTCATGCATCATGTTTTATAAAAGGTGCATACGAACTATTTACGAGCATGTTTTTACAATGAACCGAACGATAATGATTTAAAGATGATATGTGAAACGTTGAAACAAAGAACGATTATGTAAAGATGTATGTTTCTCACGTGTAAAGATGTATGTTTCTCACGCGAATGATGTATGTTTCTCACGTGTAAAGATGTATGTTTCTCACGCGAATGATGTATGTTCTCACGTGAATGATGTATGATTCTCACGGGGCAAGTCATGTATGTTCTCACGGGGCAAGTCATGTATGATTCTCAAGGGGCAAGTCATGTATGTTCTCACGGGGCAAGTTATGTGTTCTCACGGGGCAAGGAAATGGTCTACTACGTAGACAAATGAGAAAATGTTAACAAAACGAAACGAAATGAACATGTTTTATGAAAAGTCACGCATTCATGCATAAGTTATCCATAGAGCATCCCCTTACTAAGCATTAGGCTTAATGTTTATGTTGTATGATGTAGGTGACAGGTGTGAAGGTGAGAGTTCCTCTTGATGACAAAGAACAGGTGGTCGACGGGTGGTGCTCGTGGCGACGGAGTGTGTTTTGGCTTGGCTTGACGATCTGATGGTGTGCCCCGAACTGTTTTGGTGGCAAATGATGTGAGTTAGTTTTGTTGGTTAGTAGGTTTAAGTGTAGGTTTTGTTTGTGAAAGTATGAAAATGTTTAAGTATATGGATTAGATGTTTTGGTAGAAAAATGTATGAAAAGTCGAGTGTTGATGTATATGTAGTGGTAGTAGATTGTTTAGAATGTGGAGTCTTAATTTTAGAAATATACTGGAACTGTTTCGGTTATTTTAAAACAGGTAAGGATATGCTCGATTTTAAGAGCGATCCACGCAGTTTGTTTTCTTGAGTCTTTCGAAATTATAGGTAATATTAGTGTCGTGTTTTGATGATCGACGAATGAGTGATTTTAAGGGATTTCAATAATCCGAGACTTCGAGTTAATGGTTTAGAAGTCGAAACGTTATGAGAGATATAAAAAGAAAAAAAAAATTTACGTGGTTACGAGAGTTTAAAGTTAAGGTTACGTTATGGTTAGTTTGTTTAAGGGTTATAGGAAGTGTTTAACAAAAAAAAAATAATAATATGATTATGTCACGGCAAGTCCGTGGCTGCCCTAATCGGGTTAGGGTCGTCACAATTTGGGTCCCAATAAGCTTCATGGACGTGTAAATAAGACTTAGTAATGTGTTTGATGAAGTATAAAAAACTTCACTTCAATGGATTTGTTCTAAAAAAAACTGAACGTATCAAGAAAATTAGGTTCACTGTTACATGACTTTTGATTTGAACCTTAGTTATCCATTTAACCTGCAAGGTTTTTACTTGAAGAGATGAGAACGATGTGTATTGAGGTCCCAATAAGCTTCATAGATGCGTAATTAAGACTCAGTAATGCGTTTGATGAACTATAAGAAACTTCACTTCAATCAATTTATTCTAAAAGAACTGAACGTATCAAGCAAATTAGGTTTACTGTTACATGACTTGTGGTTAGAACCTAAGTTATCTATTTAACCTTCAAGGTTTTAACTTGAATTGATGAGAACGATGTGTATTCAGGTCCCAATAAGCTTCATGGACGCGTAATTAAGACTTAGTAATGCGTCTGATGAAGTATAAGAAACTTCACTTCAATAGATTTATTCCAAAAGAACGGAACGTATCAAGCAAATGAGGTTTACTGTTGCATGACCTGTGTTTAGAACCTAAGTTATCCCTTTAACCTTCAAGGTTTTAACTTGAAGTGATGAGAACGACGTGTACTGAGGTCCCAATAAGCTTCATGGATGTATAATTAAGACTTACTAATGCATTTGATGAAGTATCAAAAACTTCACTTTAATCGATTTATTCCAAAATAGCTAAACGTATCAAGCAAATGAGGTTTACTATTACATGATATGTGGTTAGAAACTAAGATATCCATTTAACCTTCAAGGTTTTAACTTGAAGTGATGAGAACGACGTGTATTAAGGCGCCAATAAGCTTCATGGACGCGTAATTAAGACTCAGTAATGCGTTTGATGAAATATAATAAACTTCACTTCAATCAATTGGTTCCAAAAGAACGAACGTAGCATGCAAATGATGTTCCTGTCACAGACTTTGCTTAGAACCTAAGTTATCCCTTTAACCTTCAAGGTTTTAACTTGAAGTGATGAGAACGACGTGGATTGAGCCAATAACCGTCATGACGTGTAATTAAGACTTAGTAATGCGTTTGATGAAGTAAAAGAATATAACTTCATCGATTTTTTCCAAAAGAACTGAACTATCAAGCAAATGAGGTTTACTGTTACATGACTTGTGGTTAGAACCTAAGTTATCCCTTTAACCTTCAAGGTTTTAACTTGAAGTGATGAGAACGACGTGTATTGAGGTCCCAATAAGCTTCATGGACGGTAATTAAGACTCAGTAATGCGTTTGATGAAGTATAAGAAACTTCACTTCAATCATTTGGTTCCAAAAGAACTGAACTATCAAGCAAATGAGGTTTACTGTTACATGACTTGTGGTTAGAACCTAAGTTATCCATTCACCTTCAAGGTTTTAACTTGAAGTGATGAGAACGACGTGTATTGAGGTCCCAATAAGCTTCATGGACGCGTAATTAAGACTTAGTAATGCGTTTGATGAAGTATCAAGGTAAATATAACTGCAATCGATTTTTTCCAAAAGAACTGAACTATCAAGCAAATGAGGTTTACTGTTACATGACTTGTGGTTAGAACCTAAGTTATCCATTCACCTTTAAGGTTGTAACTTGGAGTGATGAGAACGACGTGCTTGAAAGACCCAATAAGCTTCTTGGACGCGTAATTAAGAATTAGTAATGCGTTTAATGAAGTATAAGAAACTTCGCTTCAATCGATTTATTCAAAAAGAACGAAACGTATCAAGCAAATGAGGTTTACTGTCACATGACTTGTGGTTAGAACATAAGTTATCCATTTCACCTTTAAGGTTGTAACTTGAAGTGATGAGAACGACGTGCCTGAAAGACCCAATAAGCTTCTTGGACGCGTAATTAAGACTTAGTAATGTGTTTGATGAAGTATAAGAAACTTCACTTCAATCGATTTATTCCAAAAGAAAGGAACGTATCAAGCAAATGAGGATTAATGTTACATGACTTGTGGTTAGAACCTAAGTTATCAATTTCACCTTCAAGGTTTTAACTTGAAGTGATTAAAACGACGTGTATTGAGGTCCTAATAAGCTTCATGGATGCATAATTAACACTTAGTAATGTGTTTGATGAAGTATAAGCAACTTCACTTTAATCGATTTGTTCCAAAAGAACTGAATGTATAGAGCAAATGAGGTTTACTATTACATGACTTGTGGTTAGAACCTAAATTATCAATTTCACCTTCAAGGTTTTAACTTTAAGTGAAAAGAACGACACGTATTTAGGTCCCAATAAGCTTCATGGACACGAAATTAAGACTTAGTAATGCGTTTGATGAGATATAAGAAACATCACTTCAATCGATTTTTTCCAAAAGAACTGAACGTATCAAGCAAATGAGGTTCACTATTACATGACTTTTTGTTAGAACCTAAGTTATCTATTTAATCTTCAAGGTTTTAACTTGAAGTGATGTGAACAACGTGTATTCAGGTCCCAATAAGCATCATGGACGCAAAATTAATACTTAGTAATGCGTTTACTGAAGTATAAGAAAATTCACTTAAATCGATTTGTTCAAAAAGAACTGAACGTATCAAGCAAATGAGGTTCACTGTTACATGACTTGTTGTTAGAACCAAAATTATCCATTTCACCTTGAAGGTTTTAACTCTAAGTGATTAAAACAACGTGGATTGAGGACCCAATAACCTACAAGGACGCGTAATTAAGACTTAGTAATGTGTTTGATGATGTATAAGAAACTTCACCTCAATCGATTTTTTCTAAAAGAGCTGACGTATCAACAATGAGGTTGACAGTTACATGACTTGTGGTTAGAAACTAAGTTATCCATTTCACCTTTAAGATTGTAACCTAAATTGATGAGAATGACGTGCCTAAAAGACCCAATAAGCTTTATGGATGCGTAATTAAAACTTAGTAATGCGTTTGATAAAGTATAAGCAACTTCATCTCAATCGATTTGTCGCAAAAGAACTGAATGTATAGAGCAAATGAGGTTTACTGTTACATGACTTGTGGTTAGAACCTAAGTTATCCATTTCACCTTCAAGGTTTTAACTTGAAGAATGAGACACTTTGATTGATGTCTCAATGAATTCAAGGATGCCGTATAAGACTTGTAATGCCTCAATGAAAGTTCTAAGAAACTTCACTTTCAATCGATTTATTCCAAATGGACTGAATGTATCAAGCAAATGAGGTTTACTATTACATGACTTGTGGTTAGAACCTAAGTTATCCATTTCACCTTCAAGATTTTAATTTAAAGTGATGAGAACAACGTGTATTGAGGTCCCAATAAGCTTCATGGACGCATAATTAACACTTAGTAATGCTTTGATGAAGTATAAGAAACTTCACTTCAATCGATTTATTCCAAAAGAACTGAACGTATTAAGCTAATGAGGTTTACTGTTACATGATTTGTGGTTCGAACCTAAGTTATCCCTCTAACCTTCAAGGTTTTAACTTGAAGTGATGAGAACGACGTGTATTGAGGTCCAATAAGCCTTCATGGACGCGTAATTAAGACTTAGTAATGCGTTTGATGAAGTATAAGAAACTTCACTTCAATCGATTTATTCCAAAAGAACTGAACGTATCAAGCAAATGTGGTTTACTATTACATGACTTGTGGTTAGAACCTAAGTTATCCATTTAACTTTCAAGGTTTTAACTTGAAGTGATGAGAACGACGTGTATTGAGGTCCCAATAAGCTTCATGGACGCGTAATTAAGACTTAGTAATGCGTTTGATGAAGTATAAGAAACTTCACTTTCAATCGATTTTTTCCAAAAGAACTGAACGTATCAAGCAAATGAGGTTCACTGTTACATGACTTGTGGTTAGAACCTAAGTTATCCATTTCACCTTCAAGTTTTAACTTGAAGTGATGAGAACGACGTGTATTGAGGTCCCAATAAGCTTCATGGACGCGTAATTAAGACTTAGTAATGCGTTTGATGAAGTATAAGAAACTTCACTTTCAATCGATTTATTCCAAAAGAACTGAACGTATCAAGCAAATGAGGTTCACTGTTACATGACTTGTGGTTAGAACCTAAGTTATCCATTTCACCTTCAAGTTTTAACTTGAAGTGATGAGAACGACGTGTATTGAGGTCCCAATAAGCTTCATGGACGCGTAATTAAACTTAGTAATGCGTTTGATGAAGTATAAGAAACTTCACTTTCAATCGATTTATTCCAAAAGAACTGAACGTATCAAGCAAATGAGGTTTACTGTTACATGACTTGTGGTTAGAACCTAAGTTATCCATTTCACCTTCAAGTTTTAACTTGAAGTGATGAGAACGACGTGTATTGAGGTCCCAATAAGCTTCATGGACGCGTAATTAAGACTTAGTAATGCGTTTGATGAAGTATAAGAAACTTCACTTTCAATCGATTTATTCCAAATGGACTGAATGTATCAAGCAAATGAGGTTTACTATTACATGACTTGTGGTTAGAACCTAAGTTATCCATTTCACCTTCAAGTTTTAACTTGAAGTGATGAGAACGACGTGTATTGAGGTCCCAATAAGCTTCATGGACGCGTAATTAAGACTTAGTAATGCGTTTGATGAAGTATAAGAAACTTCACTTCATCGATTTATTCCAAAAGAACTGCCCGGATTAGCTGTAATGAATGAGGTTTACTGTTACATGATTTGTGGTTCGAACCTAAGTTATCCCTCTAACCTTCAAGGTTTTAACTTGAAGTGATGAGAACGACGTGTATTGAGGTCCCAATAAGCTTCATGGACGCGTAATTAAGACTTAGTAATGCGTTTGATGAAGTATAAGAAACTTCACTTCAATCGATTTATTCCAAAAGAACTGAACGTATCAAGCAAATGTGGTTTACTATTACATGACTTGTGGTTAGAACCTAAGTTATCCATTTAACTTTCAAGTTTTAACTTGAAGTGATGAGAACGACGTGTATTGAGGTCCCAATAAGCTTCATGGACGCGTAATTAAGACTTAGTAATGCGTTGACTCAGTATAAGAAATTTCACATCAAATTCAATTTGTTCAAAAAGAACTGAACGTATCAAGCAAATGAGGTTCACTGTTACATGACTTGTGGTTAGAACCTAAGTTATCCATTTCACCTTCAAGTTTTAACTTGAAGTGATGAGAACGACGTGTATTGATGGTCTCAATAAGATTCAAGGATGCGAATTAAGACTTAGTAATGCATTCAATGAAGTATAAGAAACTTCACTTCAATCGATTTATTCCAAATGGACTGAATGTATCAAGCAAATGAGGTTTACTATTACATGACTTGTGGTTAGAACCTAAGTTATCCATTTCACCTTCAAGATTTTAATTTAAAGTGATGAGAACAACGTGTATTGAGGTCCCAATAAGCTTCATGGACGCATAATTAACACTTAGTAATGCTTTGATGAAGTATAAGAAACTTCACTTCAATCGATTTATTCCAAAAGAACTGAACGTATTAAGCTAATGAGGTTTACTGTTACATGATTTGTGGTTCGAACCTAAGTTATCCCTCTAACCTTCAAGGTTTTAACTTGAAGTGATGAGAACGACGTGTATTGAGGTCCAATAGCTTCATGGACGCGTAATTAAGACTTAGTATGCGTTTGATGAAGGATAAGAAACTTCACTTCAATCGATTTATTCCAAAAGAACTGAACGTATCAAGCAAATGTGGTTTACTATTACATGACTTGTGGTTAGAACCTAAGTTATCCATTTAACTTTCAAGGTTTTAACTTGAAGTGATGAGAATGACGTGTATTGAGGCCCCAATAAGCTTCATGGACGAGTAATTAAGACTTAGTAATGCGTTTGACTCAGTATAAGAAATTTCACTTCAATCAATTTGTTCAAAAAGAACTGAACGTATCAAGCAAATGAGATTCACTGCTTCATGACTTGTGCTTAGAACCTAAGTTATCGATTTCACCTTGAAGGTTTAAACATAAAGTGATGAGAACGACGTGGATTGAGGACCCAATAACCTTCACGGACGTGTAATTAAGACTTAGCAATACGTTTGAAGAAGTATAAGAAATATCATATCAATCGATTTGTTCTAAAAGAGCTGTTCATATCAAGCAAATGAGGTTGACAGTTACATGACTTGTTGTTAGAAACTAAGTTATCCATTTCACCATCAAGGTTGTAACTTGAAGTGATGAGAACGACGTGTATTGAGGTCCCAATAAGCTTCTTGGACGCGTAATTAAGACTTAGTAATGCGTTTGATGAAGTATAAGTAACTTCACTTACAATCGATTTATTCCAAAAGAACGGAACGTATCAAGCAAATGAGGTTTACTGTTACATGACTTGTGGTTATGACCTAAGTTATCCGTTTCACCTTCAAGGTTTTAACTTGAAGTGATGAGAACGACATGTATTGAGGTCCCAATAAGATTCATGGACGCGTAATTAAGACTTAGTAATGCGTTTGATGAAGTATAAGCAACTTCACTTCAATTGATTTGTTCTAAAAGAACTGAATGTATGCAGTAAATTAGGTTTACTGTTACATGACTTGTGGTTAGAACCTAAATTATCCATTTCACCTTCAAGGTTTTAATTTTATGTAAGAAGAACAACATGTATTTAGGTCCCAATTAGCTTCATGGACGCATAATTAAAACTTAGTAATGTGTTTGATGAAGTATAAGAAACATCACTTCAATCAATTTGTTCCGAAAGAACTGAACGTATCTTTTTAACCTTCAAGGTTTCAACTTGAAGTGATGAGAACGACGTGTATTGAGGTCCCAATAAGCATCATGGACGCGTAATTAAGACTTAATAATGCGTTTGCTGAAGTATAAGTGTAACGACCCAAACCCCGTAAGGCCGTCACAGGACATGACCTGACGTTGACTTTACTTTGACTTAAGCCCTTGTATTTTCACGTAAAATTTTTCTTTTTACTTATCATACTACAATAAAAAGGGCATAGACAAATGACCTGCATCGATCGACCCCGAGTAGAATAACATTAACTTAAACATGCCGGGCATAAGAGTCGTCAACCTTGAAATCATCAAACGAGGTAAAAATACTATTTCAGAAAACGTCGACTCGATTTTTGGGCCCTTGAAATTCTTTTAAAATACATGGGGATCGCCCGAAGATATGTTTAAAAAGTATCGTAAAAGGGTCGGGTCGAAACCTTATTTAAAAGGTCGAAATTAAAAAAAATGCACTTACTAATCACGATCGATCGCGCCCAAGCCCGATCGATCGGGCCGACTCGGGTTTTCCGACTAAAACAACCCTAAACCACAATCGATCGCGCCCGATGCTCGATCGATCGGGCCAGCTCGAGTTTCCCGACTGAAAACGACCCAAGACCCCGATCGATCGCACCGGGGGCACGATCGATCGTGCGGGCAACTCCTAGGTGCGCCTGACGCGTGCGCACACCGCGCGCCCGCGCACACCACGCCCGGCCAGCACGTCCACCAACGCCCTTCTTGCCTCCTTTTTCATACATAGCACCATTTTTCACTTCCAATCGCCTACCCTTCACCCTAAACTTTCCATAAACATTCCCGACTACATTAAACACAAAATCCTTCAAACCCGTAAATATCCCGACTCAAAAACTTACCCGAACACTTGTTCAAAATCCATGAAAACAAACTGCATGGATCGCTCTAAAAACCGAGCTTATCCTTACAAATTTAAAAACATCCAAACAATCCAGTATATTCTCCAAAATAAAGACTTCACATTTTAGACATTCTACTACCACTTCATACACCTCAAAACTCTACTTTCATACGTTTTTCTATCAAAATCATTCGATCCACATACGTAACATTTTCATACTTTCATCCATTACGTTTCTATACACATACACAGCACTTCCTAATCATTTCCAAACAAAACAGACACCCCACTCATACCAACCACGGTCGGAATCACCCTAACAATGTTGCCAAGTTTCCGCCATGGTCGTACTCCTCCAACTGCGTCCGTAATCCTAACGTGCTCGGGAGACTCACCGTACCTGTTCTTGTCACCTACATCACAGAACTCACACTATAAGCCTAATGCTTAGCAAGTAATGCAAATATAATTTAAAACATTTAACTTAACATATGCAATTTCTATCGTTTCGATCGTACATAAACGTTTCGTTTTATTTCATCGTACATAATCATTTCGTTTCGTTTCATCGTACATATTCATTTCGTTTCCATCATTCATTCGTGTAATCCTCTACCAATGGAGGGCGGATTAGTTTCTCCATCTCTAGACGTTCCAACACTTCATCCGAAGGTTGAACCACTTCCTTCGGACATCATATATTTTCTGGACGTTCCACAATTTCCATCTGAAGGGTGAACCACTTCTCTCAGACATCATACATTTTCTGGACATTCCACAATTTCCATCTGAAGGATGAACCACTTCCCTCAGACATCATACATTTTCGTTTTACATCGTTGTAGTGTCTACATTCAAATCGTGAAAACATATGCTAAAACATTTTCGTACTTTTCTAAAACATGATGCATAGGCTAAACATACATAAAACATGCAAACAAATCCTAACATCCTGTGATGTAGGCCAAAAGGGCGACACGTAAACATACACTACTTACCTGGCGTCCTTAGCAATATATTTCGATCTGAAACCTCAACCGAGGAACCTGAAAAACCTAAACATCCAAACGTTACTCGGGATAACTAAACTCTCATTTTCGTAAAACACCAAAAGTGCAATCAATCCTATACCGAGACCTCAAAACATACATCTCACGTCCATAACTAAATCAGAGCTCAATTCCTCATAATTTCAACCAAAATTCATTCAACCATTCATTCAGGCAATTTGTCGAACACCTTACATGCGCACGTTCAAACACAAATTTCTCCCTAATCCGACATCCGATTTCAACAATTCAAACGCCTATACGTCACCCATAATGTCTACTTTAATATGCCATAGCTAAATTTCAAACCCCACTTAGCGATCAAGCCCAATAATCCCAAATGCCAATATACATTAAAACAATATTTCAAAACACCAAAATCCAACCTTAAATCTATTCTAAATCTAAAATCATCAAAAATCACCAATATATTACCAATAATTATCAACACATCAAAACTAACGATTTCCAACCAAAAACCTAAAATTATACAACCCTAAATCGGATAAAACCCAACGAATAACAACCCTCAATCGACAACTAAACCCACAATATGCTAGAGTGTTACCTAGAGGGTTGAATCGTCGAAGAAAACGGAGGAGGAACTTCGTTAAATCGTCGGCGTGAGAGAGCTTGGCCGAGAGGAATGGATCGCAGGGAGGGAGGAGAGAAAATGGTGTTTACGTCGGAGGAGAAATGAAGAAAAGGGGGATATTTGTTTTTATTAAAACTTGGCTTGACAATTTACTTAAATGCCCTTCCCATTAACTTTCTACTTAACTCATTATTTACCCTATCGATTTGGCTTCTCTGAATTTTCTTATCTCTCCAAATATTCCAACTTATTTCTAGGGTTCTAACAAAACTCTCTGTTAGCAAAACGGACTTAATTTACTAATTTTGCGAATTGAAACGCTATAGGGCTAAAAATGGAAACTCCAGCGTTACTTATCTATTTGGATTTCTAAAATTTTACTTATTCTTCTAAAAATTCTCATCAATCCCTAGGGCTCTAATAAAACTTCCCGCTTGCAAAACGGGTTTCAATCACTTAATTATGAAAATACCCAAGAAATCAGTAAACCCGAAAATACAAAAACTCGGGTTTTACGATAAGAAAATTCACTTCAATCGATTTGTTCCAAAAGAACTGAACGTATCAAGCAAATGAGGTTCACTGTTACATCACTTGAGGTTAGAACCCAAGTTATCCATTTCACCTTGAAGGTTTAAACTTTAAGTTATTAAAAGGACGTGTATTGAGGAGCCAATAACCTACAAGGACGCGTAATTAAAACTTAGTAATCCGTTTGAAGATGTCTAAGAAACATCATTTCAATCGACTTATTCTAAAAGAGCTGAACGTATCAAATAAACGAGGTTGACAGTTACATGACTTGTGGTTAGAAACTAAGTTATCCTTTTCACCTTCAAGGTTGTAACTTCAAGTGATGAGAACGACGTGCCTGAAAGACACAATGAACTTCATGGATGTGTAATTAAAACTTAGTAATGCGTTTGATGAAGTATAAGAGGCTTCACTTTAGTCGATTTTTTCCAAAAGAACTCAATGTATAGAGCAAATGAGGTTTACTGTTACATGACTTGTGGTTAGAACCTAAGTTATCCATTTCACATTCAAGGTTTTAACTTGAAGAGATGAGAACAACGTGTATTGAGGTCCCAATAAGCTTCAAGGATGCGTAATTAAGACTTAGTAATGCGTTTCATGAAGTATAAGAAACTTAACGTCAATCGATTTATACCAAAAGAACTGAACGTATCAAGCAAATGAGGTTTACTGTTACATGACTTGTGGTTAGAACCTAAGTTATCCATTTCACCTTCAAGATTTTAACTTGAAGTGATTAGAACGACGAGTATTGAGGTCCCAATAAGCTTCATGGACGCAAAATTAACACTTAGTAATGCGTTTGATGAAGTATAAGTAACTTCACTTCAATTGATTTGTTCCAAAAGAAATGAATGTATCGAGCAAATGAGGTTTACTGTTACATGACTAGTAGTCAGAACATAAATTATCCATTTTACCTTCAAGGTTTTAACTCGAAGTGGCCAGAACGACGTGTATTTAGGTCCCAATAAGCTTCATTGACGCGTAATTAAGACTTAGTAATGCGTTTAATGAAGCATAATAAACTTCACTTCAATCGATTTTTTCCAAAAGAACTGAACGTATCAAGCAAATGAGGTTCACTGTAACATAACTTTTGGTTAGAACCTAAGTTATCCATTTAACCTTCAAGGTTTTAACTTGAAATGATGAGAACGACGTGTATTGAGGTCTCAATAAGCTTTATGGACGTGTAATTAAGACTTAGTAATGCGTTTGATGAAGTATAAACAATTTACTTCAATCGATTTGTTCCAAAAGAACTGAATGTATCGAGCAAATGAGGTTTACTATTACATGACTTGTGGTTAAAACCTAAATTATCCATTTCAACTTCAAGGTTTTGACTTGAATTGAAAAGAACGACGTGTCTTTGGGTCCTAATAAGCTTCATGGACGTGTAATTAAGACTTAGTAATGCGTTTGATGAACTATAAAAAACTTCACTTCAATGGATTTGTTCCAAAAGAACTTACTGTATCAAGCAAATGAGGTTCACTGTTACATGACTTTTGGTTAGAACCTAAGGTATCTATTTTACCTGCAAGGTTTATACTTGAAGTGATGATAACGACGTGTATTGAGTTCCCAATAAGCTTTATGGACGCGTAATTAAGACTTAATAATGCGTTTGATGAACTATAAGAAACTTCACTTCAATCAATTTATTCCAAAAGAACAGAACGTATCAAGGAAATGAGGTTTACTGTTACATGACTTGTGGTTAAAACCTAAGTTATCTATTTAGCCTTCAAGGTTTTAACTTGAAGTGATGAGAACGATGCGTATTGAGCTCCCAATAAGCTTCATGAACTCGTAATTAAGACTTAGTAATGCGTCTGATGAAGTATAAGAAACTTCATTTCAATCGATTTATTCCAATAGAACAGAATCGATCAAGCAAATGAGGTTTACTGTTACTTGACCTGTGGTTAGAACCTAAGTTATCCCTTTAACCTGCAAGGTTTTAACTTGAAGTGATGAGAACGACGTGTGTTTAGGTCCCAATAAGATTCATGGACGCGTAATTAAGACTTAGCAATGCGTTTTATGAAGTATAAGAAACTTCACTTCAATCGATTTATTCCTAAAGAACTGAACGTATTAAGCAAATGAGGTTTACTATTAAATGACTTGTGGTTAGAACCTAAGTTATCCATTTAACCTTCAAGGTTTTAACTTGAAGTGATAAGAACGACGT
Organism: Begonia masoniana; assembly: GCA_022432975.1. Classification (NCBI taxonomy): domain Eukaryota; kingdom Viridiplantae; phylum Streptophyta; class Magnoliopsida; order Cucurbitales; family Begoniaceae; genus Begonia; species Begonia masoniana. Next base: position 31,852,698 of record CM039503.1, on the reverse strand, counting down.
GTATTGAGATCTCAATAAGATTCATGGACGCGTAATTAAGAGTCAGTAATGCGTTTGATGAAGTATAAGAAACTTCACTTCAATCCATTTGTTCTAAAAGAACTGAACGTATCAAGCAAATGAGGTTCACTGCTACATGACTTGTGCTTAGAACCTAAGTTATCGATTTCACCTTGAAGGTTTAAACTTAAAGTGATGAGAACGACGTGGATTGAGGACCCAATAACCTTCATGGACGTGTAAGTAGGACTTAGTAATGCGTTTGATGAAGTATAAGAAATATCACTTCAATTGATTTGTTCTAAAAGAGCTGAGCGTATCAAACAAATGAGGTTGACAGTTACATGACTTGTGGTTAGAATCTAAGTTATCTATTTCACCTTTAAGGTGTAACTTGAAGTGATGAGAACGACGTGCCTGAATGACCCAATAAGCTTCTTGGACGCGTAATTAGACTTAGTAATGCGTTGATAAAGTATAAGAACTTCACGTCAATCGATATATTCCACAAGAACGGAACGGATCAAGCAAATGAGGGTTACTGTTACATGACTTGTGGTTAGAACCTAAGTTATCCATTTCACCTTCAAGGTTTTAACTTGAAGTGATGAGAACGACGTGTATTGAGGTCCCAATAAGCTTCATGGTCGCGTAATTAAGACTTAGTAATGCATTTGATGAAGTATAAGAAACTTCACTTCAATCAATTTATTCAAAAAGAACTGAACGTTTCAAGCAAATAAGGTTTACTATTAAATGACTTGTGGTTATAACCTAAGTTATCCATTTAACCTTCAAGGTTTTAACTTGAAGTGATGAGAACGACGTGTATTCAGGTACGATTAAGCTTTATGGACGTGTAATTAAGACTTAGTAATGTGTTTGATGAAGTATAAGAAACTTCACTTCAATCGATTTGTTCCAAAAGAACTGAACGTATCAAGCAAATGAGGTTCACTGTTACATGACTTGTGGTTAGAACCTAAGTTATCCATTTCACCTTCAAGGTTTTAACTTCAAGTGATGAGAACGACGTGTATTGAGGTCCCAATAAGCTTCATGGACGCGTAATTAAGACTTAGTAATGCGTTTGATGAAGTATAAGAAACTTCACTTCAATTGATTTGTTCCAAAAGAACTGAACGTATCAAGCAAATGAGGTTTACTGTTACATGACTTGTGGTTAGAACCTAAGTTATCCATTTCACCTTCAAGGTTGTAACTTGAAGTGATGAGAACGACGTGTATTGAGGTCCCAATAAGCTTCATGGACGCGTAATTTAGACTTAGTAATGCGTTTGATGAAGTATAAGAAACTTCACTTCAATCGATATATTCCACAAGAACGGAACGTATCAAGCAAATGAGGTTACTGTTACATGACTTGTGGTTAGAACCTAAGTTATCCATTTCACCTTTAAGGTTTTAACTTGAAGTGATGAGAACGACGTGTATTGAGGTCCCAATAAGCTTCATGGACGCGTAATTAAGACTTAGTAATGCGTTTGATGAAGTATAAGAAACTTCACTTCAATCGATTTGTTCCAAAAGAACTGAACGTATCAAGCAAATGAGGTTTACTGTTACATGACTTGTGGTTAGAACCTAAGTTATCCATTTAACCTTCAAGGTTTTAACTTGAAAGTGATGAGAACGACGTGTATTGAGGTCCCAATAAGCTTCATGGATCGCAGTAATTAGACTTAGTAATGTGTTTGATGAAGTATAAGAAACTTACTTCAATCGATTATTCCAAAAGAACTGAACGTATCAAGCAAATGAGTTTACTGTTACATGACTTGTGGTTAGAACCTAAGTTATCCATTTAACCTTCAAGGTTTTAACTTGAAGTGATGAGAACGACGTGTATTGAGGTCCCAATAAGCTTCATGGACGACGTAATTAGAACTCAGTAATGCGTTTGGATGAAGTATAAGAAACTTCACTTCAATCGATTTGTTCCAAAGAACTGAACGTATCAGGCAAATGAGGTTTACTGTTACATGCACTTGTGGTTAGAACCTAAGTTATCCATTTCACCTTCAAGGTTTAAACTTGAAATGATGAGAACGACGTGGATTAAGGACCCAATAAGCCTTCATGACGCGTAATTAAGACTTAGTAATGCGTTTGATGAAGTATAAGAAACTTCACTTCAATCGATTTATTCCAAAAGAACTGAACGTATCAAGCAAATGAGGTTTACTGTTACATGACTTGTGGTTAGAACCTAAGTTATCTATTTCAACTTCAAGGTTTTAACTTGAAGTGATGAGAACGACGTGTATTGAGGTCCCAATAAGCTTCATGGACGCGTAATTAAGACTTAGTAATGCGTTTGATGAAGTATAAGAAACTTCACTTCAATCGATTTATTCCAAAAGAACTGAACGTATCAAGCAAATGAGGTTTACTGTTACATGACTTGTGGTTAGAACCAAAGTTATCCATTTAACCTTCAAGGTTTTAACTTGAAGTGATGAGAACGACGTGTATTGAGGTCCCAATAAGCTTCATGGACGTGTAATTAAGACTTAGTAATGCGTTTGATGAAGTATAAGAAACTTCACTTAAATGGATTTGTTCCAAAAGAACTGAACGTATCAAGCAAATGAGGTTCACTGTTACATGACTTTTGGTTAGAACCTAAGGTATCTATTTTACCTGCAAGGTTTATACTTGAAGTGATGATAACGACGTGTATGAGTTCCCAATAAGCTTTATGGACGCGTAATTAAGACTTAATAATGCGTTGATGAACTATAAGAAACTTCACTTCAATCAATTTATTCCAAAAGAACAGAACGTATCAAGGAAATGAGGTTTACTGTTACATGACTTGTGGTTAAAACCTAAGTTATCTATTTAGCCTTCAAGGTTTTAACTTGAAGTGATGAGAACGATGCGTATTGAGCTCCCAATAAGCTTCATGAACTCGTAATTAAGACTTAGTAATGCGTCTGATGAAGTATAAGAAACTTCATTTCAATCGATTTATTCCAATAGAACAGAATCGATCAAGCAAATGAGGTTTACTGTTACTTGACCTGTGGTTAGAACCTAAGTTATCCCTTTAACCTGCAAGGTTTTAACTTGAAGTGATGAGAACGACGTGTGTTTAGGTCCCAATAAGATTCATGGACGCGTAATTAAGACTTAGCAATGCGTTTTATGAAGTATAAGAAACTTCACTTCAATCGATTTATTCCTAAAGAACTGAACGTATTAAGCAAATGAGGTTTACTATTAAATGACTTGTGGTTAGAACCTAAGTTATCCATTTAACCTTCAAGGTTTTAACTTGAAGTGATAAGAACGACGTGTATTGAGATCTCAATAAGATTCATGGACGCGTAATTAAGAGTCAGTAATGCGTTTGATGAAGTATAAGAAACTTCACTTCAATCCATTTGTTCTAAAAGAACTGAACGTATCAAGCAAATGAGGTTCACTGCTACATGACTTGTGCTTAGAACCTAAGTTATCGATTTCACCTTGAAGGTTTAAACTTAAAGTGATGAGAACGACGTGGATTGAGGACCCAATAACCTTCATGGACGTGTAAGTAGGACTTAGTAATGCGTTTGATGAAGTATAAGAAATATCACTTCAATTGATTTGTTCTAAAAGAGCTGAGCGTATCAAGCAAATGAGGTTGACAGTTACATGACTTGTGGTTAGAACCTAAGTTATCTATTTCACCTTTAAGGTTGTAACTTGAAGTGATGAGAACGACGTGCCTGAATGACCCAATAAGCTTCTTGGACGCGTAATTAAGACTTAGTAATGCGTTTGATAAAGTATAAGAAACTTCACGTCAATCGATATATTCCACAAGAACGGAACGTATCAAGCAAATGAGGGTTACTGTTACATGACTTGTGGTTAGAACCTAAGTTATCCATTTCACCTTCAAGGTTTTAACTTGAAGTGATGAGAACGACGTGTATTGAGGTCCCAATAAGCTTCATTGACTCGTAATTAAGACTTAGTAATGCGTTTGATGAAGTATAAGCAACTTGACTTCAATTGATTTGTTCAAAAAGAATTGAATATATGTAGCAAATGAGGTTTACTGTTACATGACTTGTGGTTAGAACCTAAATTATCCATTTCACCTTCTAGGTTTTAACTTTAAGTGAAAAGAATGACAGATATTTAGGTCCCAATAAGCATCATGGGCGGGAAATTAAGACTTAGTAATGTGTTTGATGAAGTATAAGAAACATCACTTTAATCAATTTGTTCCAAAAGAACTGAACGTATCAAGCAAAAGAGGTTCACTATTATATGACTTTTTGTTAGAACCTAAGTTATCTATTTAACCTTCAAGGTTTTAACTTGAACTGATGAGAACGACGTGTATTGAGGTCCCAATAAGCTTCATGGACGCATAATTAAGACTTAGTAATGCGTTTGATGAAGTATAAGCAACTTCACTTCAATCGATTTTTTCCAAAAGAACTGAACGTATCAAGCAAATGAGGTTCACTGTTACATAACTTTTGGTTAGAACCTAAGTTATCCATTTAACCTTCAAGGTTTTAAGTTGAAATGATGAGAATGACGTGTATTAAGGTCCCATTAAGCTTCATGGACGCGTAATTGAGACTTCGTAATGCGTTTGAAAAAGTATAAGCAATTTACTTTAATCAATTTGTTCAAAAAGATTTGAATGTATCGAGCAAATGAGGTTTACTGTTACATGACTTGTGGTTAGAAACTAAATTATCCATTTCACCTTTAAGGTGTTAACTTGAATTGAAAAGAACGACGTGTATTTGGGTCCCAATAAGCTTCATGGACGTGTAATTAAGACTTAGCAATGCGTTTGATGAAGTATAAGAAACTTCACTTAAATGGATTTGTTCCAAAAGAATTGAACATATAAAGAAAATGAGGTTCACTGTTACATGACTTTTGGTTAGAACCAAAGCTATCCATTTAACCTGCAAGGTTTTTACTTGAAATGATGAGAACGACGTGTATTGAGATCCCAATAAGCTTCATGGACGCAAAATTAAAACTTAGTAATGCGTTTGATGAAGTATAAGAAACTTAACTTCAATCTACTAATTCCAAAAGAAGTGAACGTATCAAGAAAAATGAGGTTTACTGTTACATCATTTGTGGTTAGAACCTAAGTTATCCATTTAACCTTCAAGGTTTTAACTTGAAGTGATGAGAACGACGTGTATTGAGGTCCAAATAAGCTTCATGGTCGAGTAATTAGGACTTAGTAATGTGTTTGATGAAGTATAAGAAACTTCACTTCAATCGATTTATTCCAAAAGAACTGAACGTATCAAGCAAATGAGTTTTACTGTTACATGACTTGTGGTTAGAACCTAAGTTATCCATTTAACCTTCAAGGTTTTAACTTGAAGTAATGAGAACGACGTGTATTGAGGTCCCAATAAGTTTCATGGACACGTAATTAGAACTCAGTAATGCGTTTGGTGAAGTATAAGAAACTTCACTTCAATCAATTTGTTCCAAAAGAACTGAACGTATCATGCAAATGAGGTTTACTGCTACATCACTTGTGCTTAGAACCTAAGTTATCAATTTCACCTTGAAGGTTTAAACTTAAAATGATGAGAACGACGTGGATTAAGGACCCAATAACCTTCATGGACGCGTAATTAAGGCTTAGTAATGCATTTGATGAAGTATAAGAAATATCACTTCAATCGATTTGTTCTAAAAGAGATGAACGATCAAGCAAATAAGGTTGACAGTTACATGACTTGTGGTTAGAACCTATGTTATCCATTTCACCTTCAAGGTTGTAACTTGAAGTGATAAGAATGACTTGCTTGAAAGACCCAATAAGCTTCTTGGATGAGTAATTAATACTTAGTAATACGTTTGAGGAAGTATAAGAAACTTCACTTCAATCGATTTATTCCAAAAGAACGGAACGTATCAAGCAAATGAGGTTTACTGTTACATGACTTGGAGTTAGAACCTAAGTTATCCATTTCTCCTTCAAGGTTTTAACTTGAAGTGATGAGAACGATGTGTATTGAGGTCCCAATAATCTTCATGGACGCATAATTAAAACTTAGTAATGCGTTTCATGAAGTATAAGCAACTTCACTTCTATTGATTTGTTCTAAAAGCACTGAATGTATAGAGCAAATGAGGTTTACTGTTACATGACTTATGGTTAGAACCTAAATTATCCATTTCACCTTCAAGGTTTTAACTTGAAGTGAAAAGAACGACGTGTATTTAGGTCTCAATAAGCTTCATGGACGCGAAATTAAGACTTAAAAATGCGCTTGATGAAGTATAAGAAACTTCACTTCAATCGATTTATTCCAAAAGTGTAACGAGCATTACCCATATCCTAATTTTACTGTATAAATTTTTCACTTTATACTTAAAATCTTCAAACCTAATGTTCGAGCGGAATTAAAAATTTTAAAATTTGAAATCGTTGAAGTTTATGCTTTTAAACTATTTAAAGAAAACATAAAACAATTTAAATAAACTTAAAATCAATGAATTAAACAGTTAAAAACCATTAAAAATCCATCGGCTGAAGGGAGGAGGGCATAAGGGACATTTTCCCCAGAACGTGAGGGGCGATCGATCGCCCAAATCAGGCGATCGATCTCCATTTATCAAAAGGGAGGGGCGATCAGATCGCCCCTCTTCATGGCCATCGATCGCCTCGCGATCGATCTCCCCATTCTGGCCGATCGATCCCCACACTCTCTGGATTTTCCAGAGAGTGGCGACCACATATGGCGATCGATCTCCTTCTCAGGCGATCGATCGCCTTATTCTATGGAATCCGAATTCCAGAGGACATGCTCGTTCTCTTTTTTTTTCTTTTCTTTTCCTTTTTGCACAACGTTCCTGCAAACGCCAAACACACACACATTTCCTCCCCTATTAACACTAACACCTCATACGTTTTGACAACAAAATTGACACAAACACAACCCTGTACTCGTACCTCCTCCACAATCCCACTCAAAACCGGCTCGAGACTTATTTTAAAACGTGGTAAAACCTTACGAAAACAAACTACATTGGTATGTTTAAAACAATGGACATATTCCTATAAAGTAATTATCAAGCGGTTACAAAACGAGTTTCAAAAACGTTTAAAAGAAAACTTCAAAACACGAACCAATCAATTAGTCCAGATCCAAGCATCCTAAAATGTCAACTATACATTTCTCCTATTCTTTTTATTTTTCAAGTCCCAAAACATTTACCTACGTCCCCACGGGTCAAAATAACGCATCGACTGCCAGCGCTCTCCCACGGGCCATCCTCCTTCAACATGTTCATACTTCAGGCAGAGGGACGTCTTCCTCACCTGTCTCAAAATCACCTACACCATAGAATTAAACACGTGAGCTAGAGGCTTAGTAAATCTTAGTGAATGCACGTGAATGCAAATGTTATGCATGTACAGTTTATAAATCATGCGTCCTACCTTTTCGCTATTCATTTCATTTACGTCACTGGGGCTTCTCTCTCGCTAGATAGGAGCGGCACATCCGGCGATTGGATAGCCCCTCGTATCTAACTAGGGGGAAGACATGCTTCATCCGATAGCCATGTCTGAACCACCGCCACCGACGTGACCATCATTACATTCATTACCTTTTCGTTATCGTTTTTCTTTTCATGAAAATATGCATAGGAAACTCATTTTCATGCCGTTCGAAAACAATGATGCGTGAACAAACATTATGCAATGAACGAAATAGAAACATACAAACAATAAACTAAACAATGAATAACCCAACCAAACCTAAAACTAACTACCCGTTCTAATTACACAACACAACAAACATCTCCAATTCCTCGATCGACATAGTCTTATGGTGTAGGCCAATCGGCCAAACAAATCACAGAGACTTACCTCGCGTCCGTTGAAATTCACGCTCCGTCCACGAGCGTAGTTCACCTATGGCAAAGCACAACATTCGTTATTTAAATCAATTCTAAACTATTGAGTTTAGAAAATTACAAACTCCTAGCTAAAGAAAATCTCCTAAACTCTAAAACTTCTCGTTGTGGCATTTTATCGAGCAATTCGCGCTCGTGAATTTCCAAACCTCCATTAATGGAGTTTTTCAAGCTCTAAACCAATCAAAACTCCAATATTAACCAATAAATTGATTATCTACGTCCAATAAAGATTAATACGTTGATTAAAGGCATATCTACGCTAAACCTATCAATCTCAAGCATCAATTCACGTTTTCAACGAAAACCTTAACGAACCCTAATCCGTTTAAACCCTAGAAATCGAAATCTAACACTCCAAAATCTTAAAGCCTTACCTAGGGAGCGAAGACGAAGGAGAAACGTGAAGAGTCACCGGAGTTTGGAGGGACGTCGGCCGGCGTTTGAAGGAGATCCCCGTTGAGAGGGAGAATGTCGCGCGATGAGGGTTGAGGGAAAGGGAAATCGCATAGGTGAGAGGGGAAAATGAGGGAGTTTGTATTTTTATTAAAATTTTGGTTTGCCAATTACTAAATTGCCCTTCATCTCATTTTCTATTTATTTCTCCACAAATTTTGTTATTTAACTAACAATTCGTTTTCTTTAAATTTTCATATTTCACCCAAAATTCCAACTTATTATTACGGCTTCATTAAAACTTTCCGTTTACAAAACGGACTTAATTTGCGTATTTACAAAAACGCCGTTTATATTAGAATAAAATCAAATCCCGTAAAGCCGGGTGTTACATTCAACCCACCTTATTTAAATTTTGTCCTCAAAATTTGATCATACAAATAGTTCATGATACTTCAACATCATATCCTGCTGTCTCTCCCAAGTAGCCTCCTCTACATCATGATTCCGCCACAGAACATTTACTAGAGGAATCTCCTTATTACGCAATACCTTGATAGAAGACTCTAGGATTCGTACTGGCCTTTCCTCGTAGGTCAGCGTTTGTTGTACTTCGATCTCTCTTGTTTCAACGACGTGTGATGGATCAATTATGCTAGCCTCGCCTACCTCATCCCAATATAGTGGAGACCTGCATTTTCGACCATATAACGCCTCATACAGAGCCATACCAATCGTAGCCTGGAAGCTGTTGTTGTACGAGAACTCAATCAATGGTAAATATCGGCTCAACGAGCGCTGAAACTCCACCACGCAAGCTCTGAGCATATCCTCAAGAATCTGATTTGTTCTTTCTGTCTGTCCATCAGTCTGAGGATGAAATGTCGTGCTGAAATTTAACTGAGTTCCCATTGCCTTATGTAAACTCCTCCAGAACTTTGAAGTAAATCTGGCATCTCTACTAGAAACAATCGAGATGGGCACGCCGTGTAGTCTGACGATCTCCTGCACATACAGCTGAGCTAGCTGATCCATAGAATAGGTCATTTTCACTGGCAGGAAGTGGGCTGTCTTTGTCAATTGGTCAACTATTACCCAAATACCATCATGCCCCTTTGTCGTTCTTGGGAGTCCAATTATGAAATCCGTGGAGATCTGCTCCCATTTCCACTCTAGAATAGGCAATGGCTGTAAGGTTCTGGCTGGCCTTTGATGCTCTGCCTTAACCTATTGGCAAATCAGGCAGGTTTCCACATACTTGGCAATCTCCCTCTTCATGTTTGGCCACCAGAAATGTTGTCTCAGGTCTCTATACATTTTGGTGCTTCCTGGATGCACTGAATATGCCGAGGAGTGTGCCTCGGTTAAGATCTCCCTTTTCAGCTCATCATCACTAGGCACGTACCACCTGTGCCTAAATTTCAATACCCCATCATCTGTTAGGTTGAAGTCAGACAAAACTTCAGATGTCATGCTCATTCGAAGCTCCTCACATTCTACATCTTTCTGCTGAGCTTCACGTATTTTATCCAGAATAGTCGGCCTGAGAGAAATGTTAGTGAGCATACTGGACAATTCTGCCACAATCTCCACATCGAACTTCTCAATCTCAGACCTCAGCATTACCGACATTGATGCAAGCGAAGGCTGACTCGCAGTAGGCATTCTGATTAAGGCATCAACGACTTTGTTTGCCTTCCCTGGATGGGATTTAATTTCAAAATCATAATCTTTAATGAACTCTAACCACCTCCTTTGCCGCATGTTCAACTCTTTCTATGTAAATAAATACTTTAAGCTCCTGTGATCTGAGAACACCTCACACTGCTGCCCATACAGATAGTGTCTCTAGATTTTTAAAGCAAAGACCACCGCTGCAAGCTCAAGGTCGTGTGTCGGATAGTTTTGCTCATAAGGCTTCAACTGCCTAGAAGCATAAGCAATGACCCTGCCTTCCTGCATCAATACACATCCCAGTCCGATTCTTGAGGCGTCGCAGTAGATACTGAACTTATCACCCTCAACTGGTAGTGTCAGAACTGGAGCTGTAGTCAATCTCTGTTTTAGCTCCACAAAGCTCTTCTCATAAGCTTGCGACCATACAAACCTTTTATTCTTTCTCGTTAAGCGGGATAGAGGTACTGCAATCTTCGAAAATCTCTCAATGAATTTCCTGTAATATCCAGCCAAACCGAGAAATTCTTGTACCTCTCGCACATTTTTAGGCTGTGGCCAATCCCTGACAACTTCAATTTTAGTTGGATCCACTGAGATTCCTTCCTGAGATATGATATGGCCGAGAAAACTTATTCTGTCCAGCTAAAATTCGCACTTAGAAAATTTCGGATATAGTTGGTGCCGACATAAAGTCCTAAGAACAATCCGTAAATGCTCCTCGTGCTCCTCCTTAGTTTTCAAATAGATCAAGATGTCATCAATGAAGACGACGACAAACTTGTCTAAATACTCCTTAAACACACGGTTCATCAAATCCATAAAAGCCGCAGGAGCATTCGTAAGTCCAAAAGACATCACAAGGAATTCGTAATGTCCGTGCCTCGTTTGGAAGGCCGTTTTCTGAACATCGTCCCTCCGGACCTTCAACTGGTGATAGCCCGAGCGTAGATCTATCCTTGAAAATACTCGGGCACCCTATAGTTGATCAAACAGGTCATCAATCCGGGGCAGTGGATACTTATTCTTCACCGTTAGTTTATTCAACTCTCCGTAATCATTGCATATTCTGAGAGTTCCGTCCTTTTTCTTCATGAACAGCACTGGCACACCCAAGGGAGAAAAACTGGGTCGAATAAACCCCTTGTCTAACAACTCCTCCAACTGAGACTTCAGCTCTTTTAATTTAGCAGGTGCCAGTCTGTAAGGATTCTTTGATACCGGCACAGAACCTGGATACACATCAATCACAAACTCGATCTATCTATCCGGCGGTAATTCGGGTAGATCGTCAAGAAAGATCTCTGAGAAATCTCTAACTGCTGGAAGGTCCTCTAGTTTTACCTCGCTGAGTAACCGAGTATCAATCACGATAGCCAGATAAACAGAGCATTCGCCTTTAAACTGCTCTTGAACCTTCATAGAATAAGAAATAGGCGACCCACTCGACCTATTTAGCGCCTGATATGAGAACTCGTCCTTATCCGGAGGTCGAAAAGTTACCAACCCGGATCGACAATCAATGGCAGAGTAGTGACGTGAAAGCCAATCCATCCCAAGAATTAGATCGTACTGCTCTATGCTCATAACTATCAGGCAAGCATAAAGGGTATTAATCCCCATCGAGACAACGTTGCCTTGGAAGACACGATCCGACTGCATAAGAGCTCCCGAAGGCGGCAGCATCACTCTATACCCATACTCAGCCAACTCAGATACTAGCCCCAATCTAATCATGCAAGCGGTTAAAATGAAGGAGTGCGTAGCTCCCGTATCTATCAAAGAAAATACTGGTACGCCCATGACTAGAATAGTACCTGATATGACAGATGGTTGTGCCTCGTCGTCGACATCTCCAGGCCCAATAAATGCGAAGATCCTCGGCATAACTTGTCGCTGATCTCTACCCTGTTGATTTCTGCCTGGCTGATTTCGGTCCAATAACGAGCAGTTCATGATATAATGGCCGACCTCTCTGCATCTAAAACAGCTGTTGGTGCCCAACCGACACTCGCCAAAATGTTCTTTCTGGCACTTAGGCCAAAAAGGCTTCTGAACCGCCCCTTGAACTTGCTTCCCTTTGCCCTGATCGTTTCCCCCTTCATAAGGCCTTTTAACGCCTCTTTGTTGTTGTGGCTGTGGTTGTTGTCCTCTAGGTTGCCAACCCCGATTCCGTACCTGAGGCTGAATCTCCTGAAAGAAGCCCTTAGTAGGCTCTCTTGGCTTAACACTAGTCGTTCTGGCACCCTCGAAGTCCAGAGCTCTAGCTGCGATGTCAGAATAGGGCACATCTATAATACCTGACACAATAATGTTCATCCTGATCTCCGAATTCAGCCCCTCCAGAAATTGATGCACTTTGTCTTCATTGTCGCTGACAAGATGCGGTGCAAAACGTGACAATGCCTCAAATTTCCGAATATATTCAGCAACTGAACCTGTCTGCTTCAGCTGCATAAACTCGTTTCTCTTAGCCACCCTCACCGTGCGGCTAAAATATTTGTCAAAGAATACGGTCTTGAACCGTTCCCAGGTCATAACCGATACATTCGTCATCGACTTGATCGAGTCCCACCAGAAACGGGCATCTAACACCAAATGGAAAGTGACGTAGGCCACCTTGCTCCCGTTCCCTACCTCTGCATACCCTAGCATATCCTCCATCTCCCTGATCCATTCCTCAGCAACTGTTGGATCCGATGATCGGCCGTCAAATACTGGAGGTCAGAGGCTTTGGAATTTCTGCATGCCCTAATTATTAGGAACCACCAATTCTTGGGCCCTCTGATTCTCTCGGTTTACTAAGCTTTCAATCTGTTGCTCTTGCCTATCCATATGCTGAGCCTGACGGTCCAACAAATCAGTCAGCTTATCTAAGGCATCGTCTCAGGCGTCTCTACCTCGAACCATTTTCTATAACTCCTATAAAAGTTAAACAGATAATCCTAAGAAACAAAAACAAAGAAATAAAATAAAACGTACTTACAGTTGATGAAGGATGTCAGCGTAATGACTATGCAGTCGAGCAGTCTACAAAACCGTTTTTAAAACCTGAGGTCTCTAATACCATATCTGTAACGAACCTTACCCATATCCTAATTTTACCGTATAAATTTTTCACTTTATACTTAAAATGTTTAAACCTAATAATCGAGCGGAATTAAAACTTTTAAAATTTGAAATCGTTGAAGTCTATGCTTTTAAACTATTTAAACAAAACTTAAAACAATTTAAATAAACTTAAAATCAATGAATTAAACAGTTAAAAACCATTAAAAATCCATCGGCTGAAGGGAGGAGGGCATAAGGGACATTTGTCCCCAAAACGTGAGGGGCGATCGATCGCCCAAATCAGGCAATCGATCGCCACTTATCAAAAGGGAGGGGTGATCAGATTGCCCCTCTTCATGGCCATCGATTGCCTCGCAATCGATCGTTAGGCGATCGATCGCCCCATTTTGGGCAATCGATCGCCACACTCTCTGAATTTTCCAGAGAGTGGCGACCACATATGGCGATCGATCTCCTTCTCAGGCGATCGATCGCCATGTCCTCTTAAATCTGAATTCCAGAGGACATGCACCTTCTCTTTTTTTTTTTCTTTGCTTTTCCTTTTTGCACAACGTTCCTGCAAACACCAAACACACACACACACTTCCTCCCCAATTAACACTAACACCACATACGTTTTCACAACACAATTGACACAAAAACACCCCGTACTCGTACCTTCTCCACAATCCCACTCAAAACTGACTCGAGACTTATTTTAAAACGTGGTAAAACCTTACGAAAACAAACCGCATGGGTATGTTTAAAACAATGGACATATTCCTATAAAATAATTATCAAGCGGTTACAAAACGAGTTTCAAAAACGTTCAAAAGAAAACTTCAAAACATGAACCTATCAACTAGTCCAGATCCAAGCATCCTAAAATATCAACTATACATTTCTCCTATTCTTCTTATCTATCAAATCTCAAAACATTTACCTACGTCCCAACGGAAAAAAATCACGCACCGACTGCCAGTGCACTCCCACGGGCCATTCTCCTTCAACATGTTCATACTTCAGGTGGAGGGACGTCTTCCTCACCTGTCTATGGTTCCTTGTTACATGGCTTTTGGTTAGAACTTAAGTTATCCATTTAACCTTCAAGGTTTTTAGTTGAAGTGATGAGAACGACGTGTAAAGAGGTCCCAATAAGCTTCATTGACGCGTAATTAAAATATAGTAATGCATTTGATTAAATATAAGAAACTTCACTTCAATCTATTTATTCCAAAAGAACTGAACGTATCAAGCAAATGAGGTTTATTGTTGCATGACCTGTGGTTAGAACCTAAGTTATCCATTTAACCTTCATGGTTTTAACTTGAAGTGTTGAGAACGACGTGTATTGAGGTCCCAATAAGCTTCATGGACGCGTAATTAATACTTAGCAATGCGTTGGATGAAGTATACGAAACTTCACTTCAATCGATTTATTCCAAAAGAACTGAACGTATCAAGCAATTGAGGTTCACTGTTACATGACTTGTGGTTAGAACCTAAGTTATCGATTTCACCTTGAAGGTTTTAACTTAAAGTGATCAGAACGACGTGGATTGAGGACCCAATAACATTCATAGATGCGTAATTAAGACTTAGTAATGCGTTTGATGAAGTATAAGATACTTCACTTCAATCGATTTATTCCAAAAGAACTGAACGTATCAAGCAAATGAGGTTTAATGTTACATGACTTGTGTTTAGAACCTAAGTTATCCATTTTACCTTCAAGGTTTTAACTTGAAGGGATGAGAACGACGAGTATTGAGGTCCCAATAAGTTTAATTGATGCGTAATTAAGACTTAATAATGTGTTTGATAAAGTATAAGAAACTTCACTTCAATCGATTTTTTCCTAAAGAACTGAACGTATCAAGTAATTGAGGTTCACTGTTACATGACTTGTGGTTAGAATCTAAGTTATCGATTTAACCTTGAAGGTTTTAACTTAAAGTGATGAGAACGACGTGGATTGAGGACCCAATAACCTTCATGGACGCGTAATTAATTCTTAGTAATGCATTTGAAGAAGTATTAGAAACATCACCTCAATCGATTTGTTTTAAAAGAGCTGAACGTATCAAGCAAAAGAGGTTGGCAGTTACTTGACTTGTAATTAGGACCTAAGTTATTCATTTCACCTTCGAGGTTGTAACTTGAAGTAATGAGAACGACGTGCCTGAAAGAGCCAATAAGCTTTATGGACGCGTAATTAAGACTTAGTAATACGTTTGATAAACTATAAGAAACTTCACTTCAATCGATTTTTTCCAAAAGAACTGAACGTATCAAACAAATGAGGTTTACTGTTATATGACTTGTGGTTAGACCCTAAGTTATCCATTTCACCTTCAAGGTTTTAACTTAAAGTGATGAGAACGAGGTGTATTGAGGTCCCAATAAGCTTCATGGATGCGTAATTAAGACTTAATAATGCATTTGATGAAGTATAAGCAACTTTACTTCAATCGATTTGTTCCAAAAGAACTAAATGTATCGATAAAATGAGGTTTACTGTTACATGAATTGTGGTCAGAACCTAAATTATCCATTTCACCTTCAAGGTTTTAACTTAAAGTCAAAAGAATGACGTGTATTTATGTAACGACCCCGGCCAGGAGCCGTCACTTTTTCATAATCTTTCATTAATCGTTTGCTTGACTTTTACTATTATTACATCTTTTCTATTCCTCGATAGACATTCACATTTTGCATATTATATTAAATCTTTTTTTTTCTTTCCTAAACTGGAAACAGAGACGTAGAACCATCAAGGAAGACGAACCCTCTCGTGCTCGACTTCCTACGCCTCGTCGGCTCAAACTTTCACAGAGTCGAGCGACTAGACTCGGTCATCGGTTTCTTGACAAATTCGGGTAAAGGAGAAATGCCCTCAACTCTCTTAACATGATTCCACTCGGGTTTGCATGGGTTGCATGTGTTGGCAACCCTCAGAAATTTCATCGTCCGGTCATCACGTGCATTACGCGTGACTCGCTTAACACCGCCTAAAAGGAGACATCTTCCGGTGGGCACGTGGGCCTCGCGTGCTCAATTAAAACATCATCCGGTGACATCCACCGGTCACTAGACGACAAAATAACATTTACAACTTCCGGTCGCTAAACGACAAAACACATTCTACATCTACCGGTCACTAGACGACAAAATAACATTTTCAACTTCTGGTCGCTAAACGACAAAACACATTCTACATCTGCCGGTCACTAGACGACAAAATAACATTTACAACTTCCGGTCGCTAAAAGACAAAACACATTCTACATCTACCGATGACGTCATCCGGAAGACTAAACCATCAATCTACTATCCTTCGGCATCTGCCGATGACGTCAGCCGGAAGACTAAACCATCAAATGACTTCTTCCAACAGAAAGGAACCATAACTCATTCGGAGTGCATATAGCGGAAGACTTAAGCAACAAATCATTTATAAATCTATATAATCATTCCCTGACTCAGTGATCAACTAGACAGTCTCAAGGCTCAACATTATAAAATAATCTCATCCTACTTAAACTACCATATCCTTTATTATACCGAAACAAAAGAGCATTAACCAGGGGTCATAAATCGCCTTTCCAGTCCTGCACTGTCATTTTGAGCTTCCTCCAGCAACCAGCCTTAAGCATCCTCTTTGAACAAAGTATCCTCACCTGAACCTTCCTCACCTACACCATAAGGTTCAACTATAAGCCTAATGCTTAGTAAGGAATGCATGCTGACAGATATACATGAGTGCACAAATTAAAGTGCACAAGTTCATAAACCTTTCTTCATTCATGTTCATTTTCATTATTTACATGGCATGTATTAAGGCAGGAAACGAGGGAGAAGGGCAGGGGTACATAGTCATTTGCCTATCGCGGCAATCATAGTAACGACTTGCTCGGCCTCCACCAGTGGGAGAATTCGCGAGCCATACATGTCATCAACTCGGCCTCCACCAGTGGGAGAATCCGCGAGCCATAATAATCATTAACTCGGCCTCCACCGGTAGGAGGATTCGCGAGCCATTCATATCATAGTCTTTTCCCCCGCTCTGCACTTAATCATGGTTACATTTGCTCTTCATGTTCTTAACTTAATCATAAACGTGGACATAATGCATAGACATGAAGTTCACAGAGAAAAGTCATACCATAAAGACAAGCAAAACATCCCGTGGCTTAACATCTTCGTACACAAATTCTTCATATCATGGAAATAACTAATCATAATCAACAGACTAACATCTCAATGATTTCCTAATACCCTTGCGGTTTAGGGCCCTAGTGGCCGGAAATCTTAATACATTCACTTACCTGGTTCCCTTAGCAATCCGAGCCTCTTCTCTTTAAACTTCTTCACCTAAAACATGTACATTACAGTAGTTAAAACAAAGGTCCTAATAGTTCTATTCATAAATCGTCCTAGGACTCTAATAGCTAAGGTTACTCCGAATCCTCTGTTTGACACACTGCAGTCTGAAATCTGAAACTAGGTGGACAGGTTTTACCATTGATTAAATCTGAGTTGGTTACTTTGAAATGTTCAGAATCGATTTGGGATGACATTTCTACTCTCAGACTTAAAAGGGTCTTAAACTACTCGGCCACTGCTAAGAAAATTCCGAACTCAAATGCCGAGCTGAAAGCAGAACTTTAATCACTAATAAATGACTACATTGTCCATTTCATACCTCGGGTGCGGATTTGCAAAGAAAAGCAGGCTGAAACCAGCCGTCAGCAAGGGAAGATTCTGGTAGCCGAGAGCAAAAGCTTGGGAGAGAAGGAATCGCCGAGAGGGAATGTCGGCTACAGTGGTAATAAAATGAGGTTTAAGGTTTCCATTTTCTATTTATACGCAACCCATCAACCTTAATTACAAAACTGCCACCCAACCTAGTTTTACTCTACTTGTAATAAATTTGTCTTAACATTAAATTTAAATCATAAAGGTTAAATAAGAGGGTGACAATGAAAATGGTCAGAAAATCACCTGGCCGAAATGTCGGGTGTTACATCCACCCCTCCTTAAACAAAATTTTCGTCCTCAAAAATTGCTCAAGCAAATAACTCAGGATATTTGTCCAACATCTCCTGCTGTCTTTCCCATGTGGCTTCTTCAATGCCGTGATTTGTCCATAAAACTTTCACCAATGGAATCTCTTTGTTTCTCAGAGTCTTGACCGCATATTCCAATATCTGTATCGGTTTCTCCTCGTACTCCAGTGTCGGCTCTAAACCAATATCCGATGGCTGGATGACCTGCATCGGATCACGCATGGACTTCCTTAACATTGACACATGGAAGACATTATGAACTTTATCCAATGATGGAGGTAGTTGCAGTCTGTAAGCTGTACTCCCGACTTTTGCCAAGACAGGGAAGGGTCCAATAAATCTCGGATTAAGTTTTCCTTTCTTGCCAAATCTTAAGACTCCCTTAAGTGGTGACACCTTTAAGAATACTTCATCTCCTACTGCAAACTCGAGTTCCCTCCTCCTTTGATCTGCATAACACTTCTGTCGGCTCTGTGCAGTCATCATTCTTTTCCGAATAGCGGCAATCTTATCTGACATTTGCTGCAGGATATCGGGTCCAAGAAGTTTTACTTCACCAACCTCGTCCCAGTAAAGAGGTGACCTACATTTCCTACCGTACAGTGCTTCATATGGTGCCATACCAATGGTGGACTGATAACTGTTATTGTAGGAGAACTCAACTAGCGGTAAATGTCTACTCCAAGTTGTCTGAAAGTCAAGTACACATGCTCTCAACATATCTTCGAGTATTTGAATAGTCCTTTCTGATTGGCCATCGGTCTGTGGGTGAAAAGCCGTGCTGAAAGATAACTTTGTACCTAATGTTCCTTGCAAACCCTTCCAGAATCGAGAGGTAAACCTGGGGTCACGGTCAGAAACAATGGATACCGGGATTCCATGCAACCTAATAATTTTCTGAACATAGAGATTAGCAAATTGGTCCATCGTATAGGTGGTCCTCACAGGTAAGAAATGGGCTGATTTTGTCATCCTATCAACCACAACCCAAATACAATCATGCCCTTTTGTCGTCTTAGGTAGTCCTACTACGAAATCCATAGCTATGTGTTCCCACTTCCATTCGGGAATAGGCAACGGCTGAAGAGTACCTCCTGGACGTTGGTGCTCGGCTTTGACTTGTTGGCATACTAAACAGGACTCTACATACTTAGCAACATCCCTTTTTAGGTTAGGCCACCAGTACAGTAACTTCAGGTCTCGGTACATCTTGGTGCAACCAGGATGTACAGAAAAGGAAGAGGAGTGCGCCTCAGCCAAGATCAACTTACGCAATTCCACATCATTAGGAATGCACCACCGATTCCTAAACCTCAGGATTCCATCCTTGGAGAGACTGAACTCGGAGGTGGTGTCTTTCAACTTATTCATCATGCTGATATTTTCCTCTGAATCCCTCTGTTGCGCATCCTTGATCTTTTCCAAAATTGTTGGTTGAATGGTTAACTCAGCGAGCAGGATTGATAACTCTGGAACTATCTCCAAGTCAAACATCTGAACTTCTGTTCTCAAAGGTATAGACATGGTTGAAACCACGGGCTGCATTGTTGTTGACATCCTACTCAATGCATCAGCTACAGAGTTAGCCTTCCCGGGGTGATACTTGATCTCAAAATCGTAGTCCTTGACAAATTCCAACCAACGTCTCTGTCTCATGTTCAACTCCTTCTGTGTGAAGAGGTACTTTAGGCTTTTATGGTCAGAAAACACCTCACATTGCTGTCCATATAAATAGTGTCTCCAAATCTTCAAAGCAAAAACAACAGCAGCTAATTCTAGATCATGAGTGGGGTAATTTTTCTCGTAATTCTTTAGCTGCCTAGAAGCATGCGCTACAACTTTACCCTCTTGCATCAGGACACAACCTAAACCAACTTTAGACGCATCGCAGTAAACACTAAATTTTCCTTCTTCGGTTGGGAGGGTCAAAACAGGGGCTGTCGTTAACTTCAGTTTCAATACCTGAAAGCTATCTTCACAGGCTTCGGTCCAAGAATACTTAATGTCCTTCTTCGTCAAACTCGTCAGGGGTTTAGCTATCATAGAAAATCCCTTGATGAACTTTCTGTAATAGCCTGCCAATCCAAGGAAGCTGCGGACTTCACTGGCATTCTTTGGTTGAGGCCAATCCTTTACTGCCTGAATTTTGGTCGGGTCCACAGATATGCCTTTAGCAGAAACTACATGGCCAAGGAAATTAACCTTATCTAACCAAAACTCACACTTAGACAGCTTGGCATAAAGTTGATGCTCCTTCAATGTCGTCAAAACTACTTTCAGATGTTCTTCATGGTCAGCCACAGTTCGGGAGTATATCAAGATATCATCTATGAATACAATCACAAACTTATCCAAATACTCACGAAACACACGGTTCATTAAATCCATGAAGGCTGCAGGGGCGTTTGTCAATCCAAACGACATGACTAAGAATTCATAATGTCCATAGCGGGTTCTGAAGGCTATCTTTGGTATATCTCCTTCTTTAACCTTCAGTTGGTAATAACCCGAACGTAAATCTATTTTTGAAAATACCTTAGCTCCTTGCAATTGGTCAAACAAATCATCAATCCTCGGTAAGGGGTACCTATTCTTAATGGTCAACTTATTTAGTTCCCTGTAGTCTATGCACATTCTAAAAGAACCATCTTTCTTCCTTACAAATATGACTGGTGCACCCCAAGGATAACTGCTGGGGCGAATAAATCCCTTGTCAACCAATTCCTGCAGTTGGACCTTCAATTCTTCTAACTCAACAGGTGCCATACGGTAAGGATTCTTAGATACAGGTGATGCATCGGGGTATGTATCAATTACAAACTCTATTTCTCTATCAGGTGGTATACCCGGTAAATCATCTAAGAATGCCTCGGGAAACTCCCGGACTATAGGAATGTCCTGTAGCTCAATTTTATTCTTCACCCGATCATCTATTACACTAGCCAGGTAGCTCTCACAACCACATCTCAGCATTCGGTATATTTCTAGTGAGGATATAATTGGTATCTTACTTATTTTAGGAATAGCTTGGAAGGAATAATGATTATCATTTGGGGGCCTAAAATCAACTATTCCAGATCTACAACTTATCGTGGCATGATGTCTAAATAACCAATCCATCCCTAATATCACTTCATACCCTTTTATGTCAATGACAATTAATTCCGCATAGAGATTCTTGTCCCCTAAGGACACGACGTCACCCTTAACAATCTGTTCTGAATGTAGGGACTTCCCTGATGGTAACACGACACTATATGACCTTTCAGCTGGTAAAGGTCCTATGTTATGTTTGCATACAAACAAGGTTGATATAAACGAGTGTGTGGCCCCTGTATCTATGAGTGTATAAGCAGCAAAACCACAGATCATGATAGTACCTGATATGACTGTATGCTGAACAGCTCCCTCATCTTCCATCAACGCATACACTCTGGGTACAACTCTTGCACGATTCGGGTCTGGCGGCATGGGGCAGTCTCTAACTAAGTGTCCGGTCTTATCACACCTGAAACAGCGGCCAGAAAGCAACTTGCACTCACCAGGGTGGTTTTTCTGACATGTAGGGCATAGAGGTGCCAGAGGTCTCTTTCCCTTTCCCTGGTCACCATTCTGGTTGAGGGACCTCTTTATTCCCTGCTGTTGTTGCTGTGGTCCCCCGTTCTGTCGCGGCTGCCAACCCTTGTTCTGACGCGGTGGCGGCTGAGTGTCCTTCATGAGTTTCTTTGGCTGTTCGCGCTGTGCATATGCTGTCATTTCCGCCTCTTCCAGCTCCAAGGCCTTAGCCGTCACTTCACCATAAGGTACATTATGTATCCCAGCAGTCTTCACTTTCATGTACAGACTTGGCTTCAGTCCTTGAACAAATTGGTAAATCTTGTCTTCCTCATCCTCAATCATACGGGGAGCAAACCGTGATAAGGCATCAAATTCGCATATGTAATCCGTCACAGAGCCAGTTTGTCGTAGATTCATGAACTCCTTCTTCTTGTTGGCCCGAACAGTCCTATTAAAGTACTTGTCAAAGAAGGCAGTCTTGAACATCCCCCAGGTCATAGTTTCGGCATTAGCGGTGTTCTGGATCGAGTCCCACCAATGCCTTGCACTTAACTCCAAATGAAAGACAGCATAGGTGACCTTATCCCCTTCATCAACCTTTGCATACTTAAACATGTCTTCTATCTTTCGAATCCACTCCTCAGCATGAATAGGATCTAAAACATAACCATTAAACACCAGGGGTCGAAGCCGGTGAAAGCGTTCACCCCCATGATCATGAGTTGCGTTAGTACTGGAGTTGCCTTGTTCTTCTCTAGCTGTCATTAGTCGTTCTATCTGGTGGGATTGGCGCATGACTAACTCAGTCAACTGAGCAATAGCATTGCTATCCTCATTGGTCTCTCTCTGTTGACCTCTAACCATTTTGGGATTCCTGGACAAATCATTACAGGTATAACTTAACTTAATGACATACATGAAATCATAAATACTTACAGTTGCTGAGGTGTGCTCAAGTGACAGTCAGTGCTGGAAGGCAGTCTGCAGAATCGGTTTTAGAACCTGGTTTTGCTCTGATACCATAATTGTAACGACCCCGGCCAGGAGCCGTCACGTTTTCATAATCTTTCATTAATCGTTTGCTTGACTTTTACTATTATTACATCTTTTCTATTCCTCGACAGACATTCACATTTTGCATATTATATTAAATCTTTTTTTTTTCTTTCCTAAACTGGAAACAGAGACGTAGAACCATCAAGGAAGATGAACCCTCTCGTGCTCGACTTCCTACACCTCGTCGGCTCAAACTTTCACAGAGTCGAGCAACTAGACTCGGTCATCGGTTTCTTGACAAATTCGGGCAAAAGAGAAATGCCCTCAACTCTCTTAACATGATTCCACTCGGGTTTGCATGGGTTGCATGTGTTGGCAACCCTCAGAAATTTCATCGTCCGGTCATCACGTGCATTACGCGTGACTCGCTTAACACCGCCTAAAAGGAGATATCTTCCGGTGGGCACGTGGGCCTCGCGTGCTCAATTAAAACATCATCCGGTGACATCCACCGGTCACTAGACGACAAAATAACATTTACAACTTCCGGTCGCTAAACGACAAAACACATTCTACATCTACCGGTCACTAGACGACAAAATAACATTTTCAACTTCCGATCGCTAAACGACAAAACACATTCTACATCTGCCGGTCACTAGACGACAAAATAACATTTACAACTTCCGATTGCTAAACGACAAAACACATTCTACATCTACCGATGACGTCATCCGGAAGACTAAACCATCAATCTACTATCCTTCGGCATCTGCCGATGACGTCAGCCGGAAGACTAAACCATCAAATGACTTCTTCCAACAGAAAGGAACCATAACTCATTCGGAGTGCATATAGCGGAAGACTTAAGCAACAAATCATTTATAAATCTATATAATCATTCCCTGACTCAGTGATCAACTAGACAGTCTCAAGGCTCAACATTATAAAATAATCTCATCCTACTTAAACTACCGTATCCTTTATTATACCGAAACAAAAAAGCATTAACCAGGGGTCATAAATCGCCTTTCCAGTCCTGCACTGTCATTTTGAGCTTCCTCCAGCAACCAGCCTTAAGCATCCTCTTTGAACAAAGTATCCTCACCTGAACCTTCCTCACCTACACCATAAGGTTCAACTATAAGCCTAATGCTTAGTAAGGAATGCATGCTGACAGATATACATCTGTGCACAAATTAAAGAGCACAAGTTCATAAACCTTTCTTCATTCATGTTCATTTTCATTATTTACATGGCATGTATAAAGGTAGGAAACGAGGGAGAAGGGCAGGGGTACATAGTCATTTGCCTATCGCAGCAATCATAGTAACGACTTGCTCGGCCTCCACCAGTGGGAGAATTCGCGAGCCATACATGTCATCAACTCGGCCTCCACCAGTGGGAGAATCCGCGAGCCATAATAATCATTAACTCGGCCTCCACCGGTAGGAGGATTCGCGAGCCATTCATATCATAGTCTTTTCCCCCGCTCTGCACTTAATCATGGTTACATTTGCTCTTCATGTTCTTAACTTAATCATAAACGTGGACATAATGCATAGACATGAAGTTCACAGAGAAAAGTCATACCATAAAGACAAGCAAAACATCCTGTGGCTTAACATCTTCGTACACAAATTCTTCATATCATGGAAATAACTAATCATAATCAACAGACTAACATCTCAATGATTTCCTAATTCCCTTGCGGTGTAGGGCCCTAGTGGCCGGAAATCTTAATACATTCACTTACCTGGTTCCCTTAGCAATCCGAGCTTCTTCTCTTTAAACTTCTTCACCTAAAACATGTACATTACAGTAGTTAAAACAAAGGTCCTAATAGTTCTATTCATAAATCGTCATAGGACTCTAATAGCTAAGGTTACTCCGAATCCTCTGTTTGACACACTGCAGTTTGAAATCTGAAACTAGGTGGACAGGTTTTACCATTGATTAAATCCGAGTTGGTTACTTTGAAATGTTCAGAATCGATTTGGGATGAAATTTCTACTCTCAGACTTAAAAGGGTCTTAAACTACTCGGCCACTGCTAAGAAAATTCCGAACTCAAATGCCGAGCTGAAAGCAGAACTTTAATCACTAATAAATGACTACATTGTCCATTTCATACCTCGAGTGCGGATTTGCAGAGAAAAGCAGGCTGAAACCAGCCGTCAGCAAGGGAAGATTCTAGTAGCCGAGAGCAAAAGCTTGGGAGAGAAGGAATCGCCGAGAGGGAATGTCGGCTACAGTGGTAATAAAATGAGGTTTAAGGTTTCCATTTTCTATTTATACGCAACCCATCAACCTTAATTACAAAACTGCCACCCAACCTAGTTTTACTCTACTTGTAATAAATTTGTCTTAACATTAAATTTAAATCATAAAGGTTAAATAAGAGGGTGACAATGAAAATGGTCAGAAAATCACCTGGCCGAAATGTCAGGTGTTACAATTTAGGTCCAAATAAGCTTCATGGACGCATAATTAAGACTTAGTAATGCATTTGATGAAGTATAAGAAACTTCACTTCAATCGATTTATTCCAAAAGAACTAACCGTATCAAGCAATTGAGGTTCACTGTTACATGACTTGTGGTTAGAATCTAAGTTATCGATCTCACCTTGAAGGTTTTAATTTAAAGTGATGAGAATGACGTGGATTGGGGACCCAATAACCTTCATGGACGCGTAATTAAGTATTAGTAATGCATTTGACGAAGTATTAGAAACATCACCTCAATCGATTTGTTCTAAAAGAGCGGAACGTATCAAGCAAATGAGCTTGGCAGTTACATGACTTGTATTTAGGACCAAAGTTATCTATTCCACGTTCATGGTTGTAACTTTGAGTGATGAGAACGAAGTGCCTGAAAGACCCAATAAGCTTTATGGACGCGTAATTAAGACTTAGTAATGCGTTTGATGAACTATAAGAAACTTCACTTCAATCGATTTATTCCAAAAGAACTGAACGTATCAAGCAAATGAGGTTTACTGTTACATGACTTGTGGTTAGACCCTAAGTTATCAATTTCACCTTCAAGGCTTTAACTTGAAGTGATGAGAACGACGTGTATTGAGGTCCCAATAAGCTTTATGGACGCATAATTAAAACTTAGTAATGCGTTTGTTGAAGTATAAGCAACTTCCTTTCAATCAATTTGTTCCAAAAGAACTTAATGTATCAAGCAAATGAGGTTTACTGTTACATGACTTGTGGTCAGAACCTATATTATCCATTTCACTTTCAAGATTTTAACTTGAAGTGAAAAGAACAATGTGTATTTTGGTCTCAATAAGCTTCATGGACGCGTAATTAAGAGATATTAATGCGTTTGATGAACTATGAGAAACTTCACTTCAATCGATTTATTCCAAGAGAATTGAACGTATCAAGCTAATGAGGTTTACTGTTACATGACTTGTGTAACACCCGACATTTCGGCCAGGTGATTTTCTGACCATTTTCATTGTCACCCTCTTATTTAACCGTTATGATTTAAATTTAATGTTAAGACAAATTTATTACAAGTTGAGTAAAACTAGGTTAGGTGGCAGTTTTGTAATTAGAATCGATGGATTTAGTATAAATAGGAAATGGAAACCTTAAATCTCATTTATTGCCACTGTAGCCGACATTCCCTCTCGGCGATTTCTTCTCTCCCAAGTTCTTGCTCTCGGCTACCAGAACTTTCCTCTGCCGACGACCGGTTTCGAGCATGCTTTTCTCTGCAAATCCACACCCGAGGTATGAAATGGACAATGTAGTCATTCATTAGTAAATAGAGCTCTGTTCTCAGCTCGGCACTGAGTTCGGATTTTTAGCAGTGGCCGAGCAGTTTGTGATTTTCTTAATCTGAGAGTAGAAATGTCATCCCGAATCAATTCTGAGCATTTTAAGTAACCAACTCGGATTTAATCAATGGAAAAACCTGTCCACCTAGTTTCGGATTTCAGACTGCAGTGTGTCAAACAGAGGAATCGGAATGACTTTAGCTAATAGATCCTAGGGTGGTTTATGATTAGGACTACTAGGACTTTGTTTTAACTACTGTAATGTACATGTTTTAGGTGAAGAAGTTAAAGAGAGGAAGTTCGGATTGCTAAGGAATCCAGGTAAGTGAATGTATTAAGATTTCCGGCCACTAGGGCCCTACAGCGCAAGGGTATTAGGGAATCACTGAGATGTTAGCTTATTGACTATGACTTGTTATTTCCACGATAAGAAGAAGTTATGTAAGTAAATAAAAAGTTACAGGATGTTTTACTTGTCCTTATGGTATGACTTTTCTCTATGAACCTCATGTCTATGCATCATGCCCACGTTTATGATTAAGTAGAGAACATGAAAAGTAAATGTAACCATGATTAAGTGCAGAACGGGGAAAAGACTATATTATGTATGACTCGCGAATTCTCCCACTGGTGGAGGCCGAGTTAATGATATGTATGACTCGCGAAATCTCCCACTGGTGGAGGCCGAGTAATGATATGTATGGCTCGCGAATTCTCCCACTGGGGAGGCCGAGTGATGTATCATGATTGCCGCGATAGGCAAATGATTATGTATGACTGCCGCGATAGGCAAATGACTATGTACCCCTGTCTTCCTCCCTCGTTCCCTGCCTTAATACGTGTTATGTAAATGATAAAGATGAACATGAATGAAGAATGGTTTATGTATTATGTCCCTTTAAATTGTGTACTCATGTATATCTGTCAGCATGCATTCCTTACTAAGCATTAGACTTATAGTTAAACCTTATGGTGTAGGTGAAGAAGGTTCAGGTGAGGATGTTATGTTCAAAGAGGATGCTTAAGGCTGGTTGCTGGAGGATGCTCAAGGTGACAGTGCGGGACTGGAGAGGCGATTTATGACCCCTGGTTTAAACTCTTATGTTCACGTATGTTAAAGGATTATGGTAGTTTAAGTAGGATGAGATTATTTTAAAACGTTGAGCTTGAAACTGTCTAGTGGATCACTGAGTCAGGGAATGATTATGTAGATTTATGAATGATCTGTTGCTTAAGTCTTCCGCTATATGCGTTTGGATGAGTTGTGTTTTTCTTCCAGTTGAAAAGAGTCCTTTGATGATTTAGTGTTCTCTACGTAAGCGGCAGATGCCGAATGTTAGAGTTTGATGGTTTAGTCTTCCGGCTGACGTCATCGGCAGATGCCGAATGTTAGAGTTTGATGGTTTAGTCTTCCGGCTGACGTCATCGGCAGATGCCGAATGTTAGAGTTTGATGGTTTAGTCTTCCGGCTGACGTCATCGGCAGATGCCGAAGGTTAATTGTTTGACGGTTTAGTCTTCCGGCTGACGTCATCGGCAGATGCCGAAGGTTAATTGTTTGACGGTTTAGTCTTCCGGCTGACGTCATCGGCAGATGCCGAATGTTAGAGTTTGATGGTTTAGTCTTCCGGCTGACGTCATCGGCAGATGCCGAATGTTAGAGTTTGATGGTTTAGTCTTCCGGCTGACGTCATCGGCAGATGCCGAATGTTAGAGTTTGATGGTTTAGTCTTCCGGCTGACGTCATCGGCAGATGCCGAATGTTAGAGTTTGATGGTTTAGTCTTCCGGCTGACGTCATCGGCAGATGCCGAATGTTAGAGTTTGATGGTTTAGTCTTCCGGCTGACGTCATCGGCAGATGCCGAATGTTAGAGTTTGATGGTTTAGTCTTCCGGCTGACGTCATCGGCAGATGCCGAATGTTAGAGTTTGATGGTTTAGTCTTCCGGCTGACGTCATCGGCAGATGCCGAATGTTAGAGTTTGATGGTTTAGTCTTCCGGCTGACGTCATCGGCAGATGCCGAATGTTAGAGTTTGATGGTTTAGTCTTCCGGCTGACGTCATCGGCAGATGCCGAATGTTAGAGTTTGATGGTTTAGTCTTCCGGCTGACGTCATCGGCAGATGCCGAATGTTAGAGTTTGATGGTTTAGTCTTCCGGCTGACGTCATCGGCAGATGCCGAATGTTAGAGTTTGATGGTTTAGTCTTCCGGCTGACGTCATCGGCAGATGCCGAATGTTAGAGTTTGATGGTTTAGTCTTCCGGCTGACGTCATCGGCAGATGCCGAATGTTAGAGTTTGATGGTTTAGTCTTCCGGCTGACGTCATCGGCAGATGCCGAATGTTAGAGTTTGATGGTTTAGTCTTCCGGCTGACGTCATCGGCAGATGCCGAATGTTAGAGTTTGATGGTTTAGTCTTCCGGCTGACGTCATCGGCAGATGCCGAATGTTAGAGTTTGATGGTTTAGTCTTCCGGCTGACGTCATCGGCAGATGCCGAATGTTAGAGTTTGATGGTTTAGTCTTCCGGCTGACGTCATCGGCAGATGCCGAATGTTAGAGTTTGATGGTTTAGTCTTCCGGCTGACGTCATCGGCAGATGCCGAATGTTAGAGTTTGATGGTTTAGTCTTCCGGCTGACGTCATCGGCAGATGCCGAATGTTAGAGTTTGATGGTTTAGTCTTCCGGCTGACGTCATCGGCAGATGCCGAATGTTAGAGTTTGATGGTTTAGTCTTCCGGCTGACGTCATCGGCAGATGCCGAATGTTAGAGTTTGATGGTTTAGTCTTCCGGCTGACGTCATCGGCAGATGCCGAATGTTAGAGTTTGATGGTTTAGTCTTCCGGCTGACGTCATCGGCAGATGCCGAATGTTAGAGTTTGATGGTTTAGTCTTCCGGCTGACGTCATCGGCAGATGCCGAATGTTAGAGTTTGATGGTTTAGTCTTCCGGCTGACGTCATCGGCAGATGCCGAATGTTAGAGTTTGATGGTTTAGTCTTCCGGCTGACGTCATCGGCAGATGCCGAATGTTAGAGTTTGATGGTTTAGTCTTCCGGCTGACGTCATCGGCAGATGCCGAATGTTAGAGTTTGATGGTTTAGTCTTCCGGCTGACGTCATCGGCAGATGCCGAATGTTAGAGTTTGATGGTTTAGTCTTCCGGCTGACGTCATCGGCAGATGCCGAATGTTAGAGTTTGATGGTTTAGTCTTCCGGCTGACGTCATCGGCAGATGCCGAATGTTAGAGTTTGATGGTTTAGTCTTCCGGCTGACGTCATCGGCAGATGCCGAATGTTAGAGTTTGATGGTTTAGTCTTCCGGCTGACGTCATCGGCAGATGCCGAATGTTAGAGTTTGATGGTTTAGTCTTCCGGCTGACGTCATCGGCAGATGCCGAATGTTAGAGTTTGATGGTTTAGTCTTCCGGCTGACGTCATCGGCAGATGCCGAATGTTAGAGTTTGATGGTTTAGTCTTCCGGCTGACGTCATCGGCAGATGCCGAATGTTAGAGTTTGATGGTTTAGTCTTCCGGCTGACGTCATCGGCAGATGCCGAATGTTAGAGTTTGATGGTTTAGTCTTCCGGCTGACGTCATCGGCAGATGCCGAATGTTAGAGTTTGATGGTTTAGTCTTCCGGCTGACGTCATCGGCAGATGCCGAATGTTAGAGTTTGATGGTTTAGTCTTCCGGCTGACGTCATCGGCAGATGCCGAATGTTAGAGTTTGATGGTTTAGTCTTCCGGCTGACGTCATCGGCAGATGCCGAATGTTAGAGTTTGATGGTTTAGTCTTCCGGCTGACGTCATCGGCAGATGCCGAATGTTAGAGTTTGATGGTTTAGTCTTCCGGCTGACGTCATCGGCAGATGCCGAATGTTAGAGTTTGATGGTTTAGTCTTCCGGCTGACGTCATCGGCAGATGCCGAATGTTAGAGTTTGATGGTTTAGTCTTCCGGCTGACGTCATCGGCAGATGCCGAATGTTAGAGTTTGATGGTTTAGTCTTCCGGCTGACGTCATCGGCAGATGCCGAATGTTAGAGTTTGATGGTTTAGTCTTCCGGCTGACGTCATCGGCAGATGCCGAATGTTAGAGTTTGATGGTTTAGTCTTCCGGCTGACGTCATCGGCAGATGCCGAATGTTAGAGTTTGATGGTTTAGTCTTCCGGCTGACGTCATCGGCAGATGCCGAATGTTAGAGTTTGATGGTTTAGTCTTCCGGCTGACGTCATCGGCAGATGCCGAATGTTAGAGTTTGATGGTTTAGTCTTCCGGCTGACGTCATCGGCAGATGCCGAATGTTAGAGTTTGATGGTATGTTTAAGTATGCAAAGGTTGACGAAGGGGATAAGGTCACCTATGCTGTCTTCCATTTGGAGTTAAGTGCAAGGCATGGTGGGACTCGATCCAGAGCACCGCTAATGCCTAAGCTATACCTGGGGATGTTCAAGACTGCCTTCTTGACAAGTACTTCAATAGGACTGTTCGGGCCAATAAGAAGAAGGAGTTCATGAATCTACGACAAACTGGCTCTGTGACGGATTATATATGTGAATTTGCTGCTTATCACGGTTTGCTCCCCGTATGATTGAGGATGAGGAAGATAAGATTTACCAGTTGTTCAGGGACTGCAGCCAAGCTGTACATGAAAGTGAAGACTGCCGGGATAACATAATGTACCCCTTATGGTGAAGTGACGGCTAAGGCCTTGGGAGCTAGAAGAGGCACGAGAGATGACAGCATATGCACAGCCGGCGAACAGCCAAAGAAACTCATGAAGGACACACAGCCGCCACCACGTCAGAACAAAGGTTGGCAGCCACGACAGAACAGGGGACCACAGCAACAACAGCATGGAATGAAGAGGCCCCTCGACCAGAATGATGACCAGGGAAAAGGAAAGAGACCTCTGGCGCCCCTATGCCCTACATGTCAGAGGAACCACCCTGGTGGGTGCAAGCTGCTTTCTGGCCGGTGTTTCAGGTGTGATAAGACCGGACACATAGTCAGAGATTGCCCCATGCCGCTAGACCCGAACCGTGCAAGGGTTGTACCCAGGGTGTATGCGTTGATGGAAGATGAGGGAGCTGTTCAGCATACAGTCATATCAGGTACCATCATGATCTGCGGTTTTGCTGCTTATACACTTATTGATACAGGGGCCACACACTCGTTTATATCAACCTTGTTTGTATGCAAACATAGCATAGGACCCTCACCAGCTGAAAGGTTATATAGTGTTGTGTTGCCATCAGGGAAGTCCCTACATTCAGAGCAGATTGTTAAGGGTGACGTCGTGTCCTTAGGGGATAAGAATCTCTATGCGGAATTAATTGTCATTAACATAAAAGGGTATGAAGTGATATTAGGAATGGATTGGTTATTTAGACATCATGCTACGATAAGTTGTCGATCTGGAATAGTTGATTTTAGACCCCCAAATGATAACCATTATTCCTTCCAAGCTATTCCTAAAATAAGTAAGATACCAATTATATCCTCACTAGAAATATACCGAATGCTGAGATGTGGTTGTGAGAGCTACCTGGCTAGTGTAATAGATGACCGGGTGAAGAATAAAATTGAGCTTCAGGATATTCCTATAGTCCGAGAGTTTCCCGAGGCATTCTTAGATGATTTACGGGTATACCACCCGATAGAGAGATAGAGTTTGTAATTGACACATACCCCGAGGCATCACCTGTATCTAAGAATCCTTACCGTATGGCACCTGTTGAGTTGAAAGAATTGAAGGTTCAACTGCAGGAATTGGTTGACAAGGGATTTATTCGCCCCAGCAGTTCTCCTTGGGGTGCACCAGTCTTATTTGTAAGGAAGAAGGATGGTTCTCTTAGAATGTGCATAGACTATAGGGAACTAAATAAGTTGACAATCAAGAATAGGTACCCCTTACCTAGGATTGATGACTTGTTTGACCAATTGCAAGGAGCCAAGGTATTTTCGAAGATAGATCTACGTTCGGGTTATTACCAACTGAAGGTTAAAGAAGGAGATATACCAAAGACAGCCTTCAGAACCCGCTATGGACATTATGAGTTCTTAGTCATGTCGTTTTGGGTTGACAAACGCCCCTGCAGCCTTCATGGATTTAATGAACCGTGTGTTTCGTGAGTATTTGGATAAGTTTGTGATTGTGTTCATAGATGATATCTTGATATACTCTCGAACTGTGGCCGACCATGAAGAACATTTGAAAGTAGTTTTGACGACATTGAAGGAGCATCAACTTTACGCCAAACTGTCTAAGTGTGAGTTTTGGTTAGATAAGGTTAATTTCCTTGGCCATGTAGTTTCTGCTAATGGCATATCTGTGGATCCGAACAAAATTCAGGCAGTAAAGGATTGGCCTCAACCTAAGAATGCCAGCGAAGTCCGCAGCTTCATTGGACTGGCAGGCTATTACAGGAAGTTCATCAAGGGATTTTCCATGATAGCTAAACCCCTGACAGGTTTGACAAAGAAGGACATTAAGTATTCTTGGACTGAAGCCTGTGAAGACAGCTTCCAGACGTTTAAAACTGAAGTTAACAACAGCCCCTGTATTGACCCTCCCAACTGAAGAGGGAAAATTTAGTGTTTACTGTGATGCGTCTAAAGTTGGTTTAGGTTGTGTTTTGATGCAAGAGGGTAAAGTTATAGCGTATGCTTCTAGGCAGCTAAAGAGTTACGAGCAAAATTACCCCACTCATGATCTAGAATTAGCTGCTGTTGTTTTCGCCTTGAAGATTTGGAGACACTATTTATATGGACAGCAATGTGAGGTGTCCTCTGACCACAAAAGTCTAAAGTACCTCTTCACACAGAAGGAATTGAACATGAGACAGAGACGTTGGTTGGAGTTTGTCAAGGATTACGACTTTGAAATCAAGTATCACCCCGGGAAAGCTAACTCTGTAGCTGATGCGTTGAGTAGGATGTCAACAACAATGCAGCCCTTGTTTCAACCATGTCTACACCCTTAAGAACAGAAGTTCAGAAATTTGACTTGGAGATAGTTCCAGAGTTATCAGTCTTGCTCGCTGAGTTAACCATTCAACAACAATTTTGGAAAAGATCAAGGATGCACAACAGAAGGATTCAGTGGAAAATATCAGCATGAGGGATAAGTTGAAGGACACCACCTCCGAGTTCAGTCTCTCAAAGGATGGGATCCTGAGATTTAGAAATCGGTGGTGCATTTCCTAATGATGTGGAATTGCGTAAGTTGATCTTGGCTGAGGCGCACTCCTCTTCCTTTTCTGTACATCCTGGCTGCACCAAGATGTACCGAGACCTGAAGTTACAGTACTGGTGGCCTAACCTAAAAAGGGATGTTGCTAAGTATGTAGAGTCCTGTTTAGTATGCCAACAAGTCAAGGCCGAGCACCAACGTCCAGGAGGTACTCTTCAGCCGTTGCCTATTCCCGAATGGAAGTGGGAACATATAGCTATGGATTTTGTTGTAGGACTACCTAAGACGACAAAAGGACATGACTGTATTTGGGTTGTGGTGGATAGACTGACGAAATCAGCCCATTTCTTACCTGTAAGGACCACCTATACGATGGACCAATTTGCTGATCTTTATGTTCAGGAATTATTAGGTTGCATGGAATCCCGGTATCTATTGTTTCTGACCGTGACCCCAGGTTTACCTCTCGATTCTGGAAAAGTTTGCAAGGTACATTAGGTACAAAGTTATCTTTCAGCACAGCTTTTCACCCACAGACCGATGGCCAATCAGAAAGGACGATTCAAATACTCGAAGATATGTTGAGAGCATGTGTACTTGACTTTCAGACAACTTGGAGTAGACATTTACCGCTAGTTGAATTCTCCTACAATAACAGTTATCAGTCCACCATCGGTATGGCACCATATGAAGCTCTGTATGGTAGGAAATGTAGGTCACCTCTTTACTGGGACGAGGTTGGGGAAACAAAACTTCTTGGACCTGATATTTTGCAGCAAATGTCAGATAAGATTGCAACTATTCGGAAAAGAATGATGACTGCACAAAGCCGGCAGAAGTGTTATGCAGATCGAAGGAGAAGGGAACTCGAGTTTGCAGTAGGAGATGAAGTATTCTTAAAGGTGTCACCATTTAAAGGAGTCTTAAGATTTGGCAAGAAGGGAAAACTTAATCCGAGATTTATTGGACCCTTCCCTGTCTTGGCAAAAGTTGGAAGTTACAGCTTACAGACTGCAACTGCCTCCATCATTGGATAAAGTTCATAATGTCTTCCATGTGTCAATGTTAAGGAAGTGTATGCGTGATCCGATGCAGGTCATCCAGCCATCGGATATTGGTTTAGAGCCGACACTGGAGTATGAAGAGAAACCAATACAGATTTTGGAATATGCAGTCAAGACTCTGAGAAACAAAGAGATCCCATTGGTGAAAGTTTTATGGACAAATCACGGCATTGAAGAAGCCACATGGGAAAGACAGCAGGAGATGTTGGACAAATATCCTAAGTTATTTGCTTGAGCAATTTTCGAGGACGAAAATTTTGTTTAAGAAGGGGTGGATGTAACACCCGACATTTCGGCCAGGTGATTTTCTGACCATTTTCATTGTCACCCTCTTATTTAACGTTATGATTTAAATTTAATGTTAAGACAAATTTATTACAAGTTGAGTAAAACTAGGTTAGGTGGCAGTTTTGTAATTAGAATCGATGGATTTAGTATAAATTGGAAATGGAAACCTTAAATCTCATTTATTTCCACTGTAGCCGACATTCCCTCTCGGCGATTCTTCTCTCCCAAGTTCTTGCTCTCGGCTACCAGAACTTTCCTCTGCCGACGACCAGTTTCGAGCTTGCTTTTCTTGCAAATCCACACCCGAGGTATGAAATGGACAATGTAGTCATTCATTAGTAAATAGAGCTCTGTTCTCAGCTCGGCACTGAGTTCGGATTTTTAGCAGTGGCCGAGCAGTTTGTGATTTTCTTAATCTGAGAGTAGAAATGTCATCCCGAATCAATTCTGAGCATTTTAAGTAACCAACTCGGATTTAATCAATGGAAAAACCTGTCCACCTAGTTTCGGATTTCAGACTGCAGTGTGTCAAACAGAGGAATCGGAATGACTTTAGCTAATAGATCCTAGGGTGGTTTATGATTAGGACTACTAGGACTTTGTTTTAACTACTGTAATGTACATGTTTTAGGTGAAGAAATTAAAGAGAGGAAGTTCGGATTGCTAAGGAATCCAGGTAAGTGAATGTATTAAGATTTCCGGCCACTAGGGCCCTACACCGCAAGGGTATTAGGGAATCACTGAGATGTTAGCTTATTGACTATGACTTGTTATTTCCACGATATGAAGAAGTTATGTAAATAAATGTAAAGTTACAGGATGTTTTACTTGTCCTTATGGTATGACTTTTCTCTATGAACCTCATGTCTATGCATCATGCCCACGTTTATGATTAAGTAGAGAACATGAAAAGTAAATGTAACCATGATTAAGTGCAGAACGGGGAAAAGACTATATTATGTATGACTCGCGAATTCTCCCACTGGTGGAGCCGAGTTAATGATATGTATGACTCGCTGAAATCTCCCACTGGTGGAGGCCGAGTAATGATATGTATGGCTCGCGAATTCTCCCACTGGGGAGGCCGAGTGATGTATCATGATTGCCGCGATATGCAAATGATTATGTATGACTGCCGCGATAGGCAAATGACTATGTACCCCTGTCTTCCTCCCTCGTTCCCTGCCTTAATACGTGTTATGTAAATGATAAAGATGAACATGAATGAAGAATGGTTTATGAATTATGTCCCTTTAAATGTGTACTCATGTATATCTGTCAGCATGCATTCCTTACTAAGCATTAGGCTTATAGTTAAACCTTATGGTGTAGGTGAAGAAGGTTCAGGTGAGGATGTTATGTTCAAAGAGGATGCTTAAGGCTGGTTGCTGGAGGATGCTCAAGGTGACAGTGCGGGACTGGAGCGGCGATTTATGACCCCTGGTTTAAACTCTTATGTTACAGTATGTTAAAGGATATGGTAGTTTAAGTAGGATGAGATTATTTTAAACGTTGAGCTTGAACTGTCTAGTGGATCACTGAGTGAGGGAATGATTATGTAGATTTATGAATGATCTGTTGCTTAAGTCTTCCGCTATATGCCTTTGGATGAGTTGTGTTTTCTTCCAGTTGAAAGGAGTCCTTTGATGATTTAGTGTTCTCTACCGTAAGACGGAAGCTGGATGGGGCAATCTTCCGGCTGACGTCATCGGCAGATGCCGAATGTTAGAGTTTGATGGTTTAGTCTTCCGGCTGTATGTCATCGGCAGATGCCGAATGTTAGAGTTTGATGGTTTAGTCTTCCGGCTGACGTCATCGGCAGATGCCGAAGGTTAATTGTTTGACGGTTTAGTCTTCCGGCTGACGTCATCGGCAGATGCCGAATGTTAGAGTTTGATGGTTTAGTCTTCCGGCTGACGTCATCGGCAGATGCCGAATGTTAGAGTTTGATGGTTTAGTCTTCCGGCTGACGTCATCGGCAGATGCCGAATGTTAGAGTTTGATGGTTTAGTCTTCCGGCTGACGTCATCGGCAGATGCCGAATGTTAGAGTTTGATGGTTTAGTCTTCCGGCTGACGTCATCGGCAGATGCCGAATGTTAGAGTTTGATGGTTTAGTCTTCCGGCTGACGTCATCGGCAGATGCCGAATGTTAGAGTTTGATGGTTTAGTCTTCCGGCTGACGTCATCGGCAGATGCCGAATGTTAGAGTTTGATGGTTTAGTCTTCCGGCTGACGTCATCGGCAGATGCCGAATGTTAGAGTTTGATGGTTTAGTCTTCCGGCTGACGTCATCGGCAGATGCCGAATGTTAGAGTTTGATGGTTTAGTCTTCCGGCTGACGTCATCGGCAGATGCCGAATGTTAGAGTTTGATGGTTTAGTCTTCCGGCTGACGTCATCGGCAGATGCCGAATGTTAGAGTTTGATGGTTTAGTCTTCCGGCTGACGTCATCGGCAGATGCCGAATGTTAGAGTTTGATGGTTTAGTCTTCCGGCTGACGTCATCGGCAGATGCCGAATGTTAGAGTTTGATGGTTTAGTCTTCCGGCTGACGTCATCGGCAGATGCCGAATGTTAGAGTTTGATGGTTTAGTCTTCCGGCTGACGTCATCGGCAGATGCCGAATGTTAGAGTTTGATGGTTTAGTCTTCCGGCTGACGTCATCGGCAGATGCCGAAGGTTAGAGTTTGATGGTTTAGTCTTCCGGCTGACGTCATCGGCAGATGCCGAATGTTAGAGTTTGATGGTTTAGTCTTCCGGCTGACGTCATCGGCAGATGCCGAATGTTAGAGTTTGATGGTTTAGTCTTCCGGCTGACGTCATCGGCAGATGCCGAATGTTAGAGTTTGATGGTTTAGTCTTCCGGCTGACGTCATCGGCAGATGCCGAATGTTAGAGTTTGATGGTTTAGTCTTCCGGCTGACGTCATCGGCAGATGCCGAATGTTAGAGTTTGATGGTTTAGTCTTCCGGCTGACGTCATCGGCAGATGCCGAATGTTAGAGTTTGATGGTTTAGTCTTCCGGCTGACGTCATCGGCAGATGCCGAATGTTAGAGTTTGATGGTTTAGTCTTCCGGCTGACGTCATCGGCAGATGCCGAATGTTAGAGTTTGATGGTTTAGTCTTCCGGCTGACGTCATCGGCAGATGCCGAATGTTAGAGTTTGATGGTTTAGTCTTCCGGCTGACGTCATCGGCAGATGCCGAATGTTAGAGTTTGATGGTTTAGTCTTCCGGCTGACGTCATCGGCAGATGCCGAATGTTAGAGTTTGATGGTTTAGTCTTCCGGCTGACGTCATCGGCAGATGCCGAAGGTTAATTGTTTGACGGTTTAGTCTTCCGGCTGACGTCATCGGCAGATGCCGAATGTTAGAGTTTGATGGTTTAGTCTTCCGGCTGACGTCATCGGCAGATGCCGAATGTTAGAGTTTGATGGTTTAGTCTTCCGGCTGACGTCATCGGCAGATGCCGAATGTTAGAGTTTGATGGTTTAGTCTTCCGGCTGACGTCATCGGCAGATGCCGAATGTTAGAGTTTGATGGTTTAGTCTTCCGGCTGACGTCATCGGCAGATGCCGAATGTTAGAGTTTGATGGTTTAGTCTTCCGGCTGACGTCATCGGCAGATGCCGAATGTTAGAGTTTGATGGTTTAGTCTTCCGGCTGACGTCATCGGCAGATGCCGAATGTTAGAGTTTGATGGTTTAGTCTTCCGGCTGACGTCATCGGCAGATGCCGAATGTTAGGGAAGAACAAGGCAACTCCATTACTAATTGCAACTCATGACCATGGGGGTGAACGTTTTCATCGGCTTCGACCCCCGGTGTTTAATGGGTATGTTTCAGATCTATTCATGCTGAGGAGTGGATCCGAAAGATTGAAGACATGTTTAAATATGCAAAGGTTGACGAAGGGATAAGGTCACCTATGCTGTCTTTCATTGGAGTTAAGTGCCAAGGCATTGGTGGACTCGATCAGAGCACCACTAATGCCGAAGCTATGACATGGGGGATGTTCAAGACTGCCTTCTTTGACAAGTACTTTAATAGGACTGTTCGGGCCAACAAGAAGAAGGAGTTCATGAATCTACGACAACTGGCTCTGTGACGGATTACTATATGTGAATTTGATGCTTTATCACGGTTTGCTCCCCGTTATGACTGAGGATGAGGAAGATAAGATTTACAGTTTGTTCAAGGGACTGAAGCCAAGTCTGTACATGAAAAGTGAAGACTGCCGGGATACATAATGTACCTTATGGTGAAGTGACGGCTAAGGCCCTGGAGCTAGAAGAGGCAGAAGAATGACAGCATATGCACAGCGCGAACAGCCAAAGAAACTCATGAAGGACACCTCAGCCGCCACCACGTCGAACAAAAGGTTGGCAGCCACGACAGAACAGGGGACCACAGCAACAAAACATGGAAGAAGAGGCCCCTCAACCAGAATGATGACAAGGAAAAGGAAAGAGACCTCTGGCGCTTCTATGCCCTACATGTCAGAGGAACACCCCTGGTGAGTGCAGCTGCTTTCTGGCCGGTGTTTCAGGTGTGATAAGACCGGACACATGGTCAGAGATTGTCCCCTGACGCAGACCCGAACCGTGCACGGGGTTGTACCCAGAGTGTAGCGTTGATGGCAGATGAGGGAGCTGATCAACATACCGTCATATCAGGTACCATCATGATCTGTGGTTTTGCTGCTTATACACTATGATACAGGGGCCACACACTCGTTTATTATCAACCTTGTTTGTATGCACACATAACATAGGACCCTACCAGCTTGAAAGGGTTATATTCGTGTTGGTTGCCCATCAGGGAAGTCCCTACATTCAGAGCAGATGTAAGGGTGGGAAGTCGTGTCCAGGGCTAGCATCTCTATGCGGGGATTAATTGTCATTAACATAAACGGGGTATGAAGTGCTATTAGGAATGGATTGGTTATTTCGACATCATGCTACGATAAGTTGTCGATCTGGAATAGTTGATTTAGACCCCCAAATGATAACCATTATTCCTTCCAAGCTATTCCTAAAATAAGTAGATACCACTATATCATCACTAGAAATATACCGAATGCTGAGATGTGTTGTGAGAGCTACTGGCTAGTGTAATAGATGACCGGTGAAGAATAAAATTGAGCTTCAGGATATTCCTATAGTCCGAGAGTTTCCGAGGCATTCTTAGATGATTTCGGGTATACCCCCGATAGAGAGATAGAGTTTGTAATTGACACATACCCGAGGCATCACCTGTATCTAAGAATCCTTACCGTATGGCACCTGTTGAGTTGAAAGAATTGAAGGTCCAACTGCAGGAATTGGTTGACAAGGGATTTTTTCGCCCCAGTAGTTCTCCTTGGGGTGCACCAGTCTTATTTGTAAGGAAAAGGATGGTTCTCTTAGAATGTGCATAGACTACAGGGAACTAATAAGTTGACAATCAAGAATAGGTACCCTTACCCAGGATTGATGATTTGTTTGACCAATTGCAAGGAGCTAAGGTATTTTCAAAGATAGACTTACGTTCGGGTTACTACCAACTGAAGGTTAAGGAAGGGGATATACCAAAGACAGCCTTCAGAACCCGCTATGGACATTATGAGTTCTAGTCATGTCGTTTGGATTGACAAACGGCCCCTGCAGCTTTTATGGATTTAATGAAC
The DNA here is from genome assembly GCA_022432975.1 of Begonia masoniana. NCBI lineage: Eukaryota > Viridiplantae > Streptophyta > Magnoliopsida > Cucurbitales > Begoniaceae > Begonia > Begonia masoniana. Next base: position 31,812,000 of record CM039503.1, on the reverse strand, counting down.
CGTGTGTTTCGTGAGTATTTGGATAAGTTTGTGATTGTATTCATAGATGATATCTTGATATATTCCCGAACTGTGGCTGACCATGCAGAGCATTTGAAATAGTTTTGACGACATTGAAGGAGCATCAACTTTACGCCAAGCTGTCTAAGTGTGAGTTTGGTTAGATAAGGTTAATTTCCTTGGCCATGTAGTTTTCTGCTAATGGCATATCTGTGGACCCACCACAAATTCAGGCAGTAAAGGATTGGCCTCAACCTAAGAATGCCAGTGAAGTCCGCAGGCTTCCTTGGATTGGACAGGCTATTACAGAAGTTCATCAAGGGATTTTCTATGATAGCTAAACCCCTGACGAGCTGGACAAAGAAGGACATTAGTATTCTTGGACTGAAGCCTGTGAAGATAGCTTCCAGACGTTAAAACTGAAGTTAACAACAGGCCCCTGTATTGACCCTCCCAACGAAGAAGGAAAATTTAGTGTTTACTGTGCTGCTTTCTAAAGTCGGTTTAGGTGTGTTCTGATGCAAGAGGGTAAAGTTATAGCGTATGCTTCTAGGCAGCTAAAAAGTTACGAGCAAAATTACCCCCACTCATGATCTAGAATTAGCTGCTGTTGTTTTTGCCTTGAAGATTTGGAGGCACTATTTATATGGACAGCAATGTGAGGTGTTTTTTCTGACCATTAAAAGTCTTAAAGTACCTCTTCACGCAGAAGGAATTGAACATGAGACAGGAGACGTTGGTTGGAATTTGTCAAGGACTACGATTTTGAGATCAAGTATCACCCCGGGAAGGCTAACTCTGTAGCCGATGCGTTGAGTAGGATGTCAACAACAATGCAGCCGTGGTTTCAACATGTCTATTACCCGTAAAACAGAAGTTTAGAAATTTGACTTGGAGATAGTTCCGGAGGTTATCAGTCTTGCTCGCTGAGTTAAACTATTCAACCAACAATTTTGGAAAGATCAAGGATGCACAACAGAAGGTATTCAGTGGAAATTATCAGCATGATGGATAAGTTTGAAGGACACCACCTCCGAGTTTAGTCTCTCCAAGGATGGGATCCTGGGTTTAGGAATCGGTGGTGCATTCCTAATGATGTGGAATTGCGTAAGTTGATCTTGGCTGAGGCGCACTCCTCTTCCTTTTCTGTACATCTGGCTGCACCAAGATGTACCGAGACCTGAAGTTACAATACTGGTGGCCTAACCTAAAAGGGATGTTGCTAAGTATGTAGAGTCCTGTTTAGTATGCCAACAAGTCAAGCGAGCACCAACGTCCAGGAGGTACTCTTCAGCCGTTGCCTATTCCCGAACTGGAAGTGGGAACATATAGCTAGGATTTTGTTGTAGGACTACCTAAGACGACAAAAGGGCATGATTGTATTTGGGTTGTGGGGATAGACTGACGAAATCAGCCCATTTCTACCTGTAAGGACCACCTATACGATGGACCAATTTGCTGATCTTTATGTTCAGGAAATTATTAGGTTGCAATGGGATCCCTGATCCATGTCTTCTGACCGTGACCCCAGGTTCACCTCTCGATTCTGGAAAAGTTTGCAAGGACATTAGGTACAAAGTTATCTTTCAGCACAGCTTTTCACCCACAGACCGAGGCCCAGTCAGAAAGGACGATTCAAATACTCGAAGATATGTGAGAGCATGTGTACTTGACTTTCAGACAACTTGGAGCAGACCAATACCTCTAGTTGAGTTCTCCTACAATAACAGTTATCAGTCCACCATTGGTATGGCACCTATGAAGCACTGTATGGTAGGAAATGTAGGTCACCTCTTTATTGGGACGAGGTTGGTGAAGCCAAACTTCTTGGGCCTGATATTCTGCAGCAAATGTCAGATAAGATTACCACTATTCGGAAAAGAATGATGACTGCACAAAGCCGGCAGAAGTGTTATGCAGATCAAAGGAGAAGGGAACTCGAGTTTTCAGTAGGAGATGAAGTATTCTTAAGGTGTCACCATTTAAAGGAGTCTTAAGATTTGGCAAGAAGGGAAAACTTAATCCTAGATTTATTGGACCCTTCCCTGTCTTGGCAAAAATCGAGAGTACAGCTTACAGACGCAACTGCCCCATCGTTGGATAAGTTCATAATGTCTTCCATGTGTCAATGTTAAGGGAAGTGCATGCGTGATCCGATGCAGGTCATCCAGCCATCGGATATTGGTTTAGAGCCGGACACTAGAGTATGAGGGAGAAACCGATACAGATATCTAGAATATGCAGGTCAAGACTCTGAGAAACAAAGAGATCCCATTGGTGAAAGTTTTATGGACAAATCACGGCATGAAGAAGCCACATGGGAAAGACAGCAGGAGATGTTGGACAAAATCCTAAGTTATTTGCTTGAGCAATTTTCGAGGACGAAAATTTTGTTTAAGAAGGGGTGGATGGAACAAAGACATTTTCGCCAGGTGATTTTCTGACCATTTTCATTGTCACACCTCTTCTTACCCATTATGATTTAAATTTAATGTTAGACAAATTTATTACAAGTGAGTTGTTATAAAAACTAGGTTAGGTGGCAGTTTTGTAATTAGAATCGATGGATTTAGTATAAATTGGAAATGGAAACCTTAAATCTCATTTATTGCCACTGTAGCCGACATTCCCTCTCGGCGATTTTTCTCTCCCAAGTTCTTGCTCTCGGCTACCAGAACTTTCCTCTGCCGACGACGGGTTCGAGCTTGCTTTTCTCTGCAAATCCACACCGAGGTATGAAATGGACAATGTAGTCATTCATTAGTAAATAGAGCTCTGTTCTCAGCTCGGCACTGAGTTCGGATTTTTAGCATGGACGGCAGTTTGTGTTTTCCTTAATATGAGAGTAGAAATGTCATCCCGAATCAATTCTGAGCATTTTAAAGTAACCAACTCGGATTAATCAATGGAAAAAACTGTCCACCTAGTTTCGGATTTCAGACTGCAGTGTGTCAAACAGAGGAATCGGAATGACTTTAGCTAATAGATCCTAGGGTGGTTTATGATTAGGACTACTAGGACTTTGTTTTTAACTCATGTAATGTACATGTTTTAGGTGAAGAAGTTAAAGAGAGGAAGTTCGGATTGCTAAGGAATCCAGGTAAGTGAATGTATTAAGATTTCCGGCCACTAGGGCCCTACACCGCAAGGGTATTAGGGAATCATGAGAAGATGTTAGCTTATGACAGCCTTGTATTTCCACGATATGAAGAAGTTATGATAAGTCCATGTAAAGTTACAGGATGTTCATTGCTTATGGTATGCCTTTCTCTATGAACTAATGCTATGAAGCAGCCCCCGTGTCTTGATTAAGTAGAGAACATGAAAAGTAAATGTAACCATGATTAAGTGCAGAAAGGGGAAAAAGACTATATTATGTATGACTCGCGAAATCTCCCACTGGTGGAGGCGAGTAATGATATGTATGACTCGCGAAATCTCCCACTGGTGGAGGCCGATACAGTAATGTATGTATGGGCTCGGCGATTCGCAACTGGGGAGGACGAGTGAGGTATCAGGATTGCCGCGATATCAAATGATTATGTATGACTGCCGCTATAGTCAAATGACTATGTACCCCTTCTTCCTCCCTCGTTCCCTGCTTAATAACATGTTAGTAAATGATAAAGGCTGACATGAATGAAGAATGGTTTATGAATTATGATCTTTAAATGTGTATCATGTATATCTGTCAGCATGCATTCCTTACTAAGCATGTATGCCTTCTGAGTTATTAAACCTTATGTGTAGGGAAAGGTTCAGGGGAGGATTGTTATGTCAAAGAGGAGCTTAAGGGCGGTTGCTGGCGGAGCAAGGACATTGCGGGACTGGGGCGATTATGACCCCTGGTTTAAACTCTTATGTTACAGTAGTTAAAGGAGGTAGTTTAAGTCGGATGAGATTATTTTAAAACGTTGAGCTTGAAACTGTCTAGTGATCACGAGTGAGGATGATTTGTAGATGTATGAATGATCTGTTGCTTAAGTCTTCCGCTAATGCTTGGGGAGTTGTGTTTCTTACAGGTTGAAAGGAGGCCTTTGAGATTTAGTGTTCTCTACCGTAAGACGGAAGCTGGATGGGGCAATCTTCCGGCTGACGTCATCGGCAGATGCCGAAGGTTAATTGTTTGACGGTTTAGTCTTCCGGCTGACGTCATCGGCAGATGCCGAAGGTTAATTGTTTGACGGTTTAGTCTTCCGGCTGACGTCATCGGCAGATGCCGAAGGTTAATTGTTTGACGGTTTAGTCTTCCGGCTGACGTCATCGGCAGATGCCGAAGGTTAATTGTTTGACGGTTTAGTCTTCCGGCTGACGTCATCGGCAGATGCCGAAGGTTAATTGTTTGACGGTTTAGTCTTCCGGCTGACGTCATCGGCAGATGCCGAAGGTTAATTGTTTGACGGTTTAGTCTTCCGGCTGACGTCATCGGCAGATGCCGAAGGTTAATTGTTTGACGGTTTAGTCTTCCGGCTGACGTCATCGGCAGATGCCGAAGGTTAATTGTTTGACGGTTTAGTCTTCCGGCTGACGTCATCGGCAGATGCCGAAGGTTAATTGTTTGACGGTTTAGTCTTCCGGCTGACGTCATCGGCAGATGCCGAAGGTTAATTGTTTGACGGTTTAGTCTTCCGGCTGACGTCATCGGCAGATGCCGAAGGTTAATTGTTTGACGGTTTAGTCTTCCGGCTGACGTCATCGGCAGATGCCGAAGGTTAATTGTTTGACGGTTTAGTCTTCCGGCTGACGTCATCGGCAGATGCCGAAGGTTAATTGTTTGACGGTTTAGTCTTCCGGCTGACGTCATCGGCAGATGCCGAAGGTTAATTGTTTGACGGTTTAGTCTTCCGGCTGACGTCATCGGCAGATGCCGAAGGTTAATTGTTTGACGGTTTAGTCTTCCGGCTGACGTCATCGGCAGATGCCGAAGGTTAATTGTTTGACGGTTTAGTCTTCCGGCTGACGTCATCGGCAGATGCCGAAGGTTAATTGTTTGACGGTTTAGTCTTCCGGCTGACGTCATCGGCAGATGCCGAAGGTTAATTGTTTGACGGTTTAGTCTTCCGGCTGACGTCATCGGCAGATGCCGAAGGTTAATTGTTTGACGGTTTAGTCTTCCGGCTGACGTCATCGGCAGATGCCGAAGGTTAATTGTTTGACGGTTTAGTCTTCCGGCTGACGTCATCGGCAGATGCCGAAGGTTAATTGTTTGACGGTTTAGTCTTCCGGCTGACGTCATCGGCAGATGCCGAAGGTTAATTGTTTGACGGTTTAGTCTTCCGGCTGACGTCATCGGCAGATGCCGAAGGTTAATTGTTTGACGGTTTAGTCTTCCGGCTGACGTCATCGGCAGATGCCGAAGGTTAATTGTTTGACGGTTTAGTCTTCCGGCTGACGTCATCGGCAGATGCCGAAGGTTAATTGTTTGACGGTTTAGTCTTCCGGCTGACGTCATCGGCAGATGCCGAAGGTTAATTGTTTGACGGTTTAGTCTTCCGGCTGACGTCATCGGCAGATGCCGAAGGTTAATTGTTTGACGGTTTAGTCTTCCGGCTGACGTCATCGGCAGATGCCGAAGGTTAATTGTTTGACGGTTTAGTCTTCCGGCTGACGTCATCGGCAGATGCCGAAGGTTAATTGTTTGACGGTTTAGTCTTCCGGCTGACGTCATCGGCAGATGCCGAAGGTTAATTGTTTGACGGTTTAGTCTTCCGGCTGACGTCATCGGCAGATGCCGAAGGTTAATTGTTTGACGGTTTAGTCTTCCGGCTGACGTCATCGGCAGATGCCGAAGGTTAATTGTTTGACGGTTTAGTCTTCCGGCTGACGTCATCGGCAGATGCCGAAGGTTAATTGTTTGACGGTTTAGTCTTCCGGCTGACGTCATCGGCAGATGCCGAAGGTTAATTGTTTGACGGTTTAGTCTTCCGGCTGACGTCATCGGCAGATGCCGAAGGTTAATTGTTTGACGGTTTAGTCTTCCGGCTGACGTCATCGGCAGATGCCGAAGGTTAATTGTTTGACGGTTTAGTCTTCCGGCTGACGTCATCGGCAGATGCCGAAGGTTAATTGTTTGACGGTTTAGTCTTCCGGCTGACGTCATCGGCAGATGCCGAAGGTTAATTGTTTGACGGTTTAGTCTTCCGGCTGACGTCATCGGCAGATGCCGAAGGTTAATTGTTTGACGGTTTAGTCTTCCGGCTGACGTCATCGGCAGATGCCGAAGGTTAATTGTTTGACGGTTTAGTCTTCCGGCTGACGTCATCGGCAGATGCCGAAGGTTAATTGTTTGACGGTTTAGTCTTCCGGCTGACGTCATCGGCAGATGCCGAAGGTTAATTGTTTGACGGTTTAGTCTTCCGGCTGACGTCATCGGCAGATGCCGAAGGTTAATTGTTTGACGGTTTAGTCTTCCGGCTGACGTCATCGGCAGATGCCGAAGGTTAATTGTTTGACGGTTTAGTCTTCCGGCTGACGTCATCGGCAGATGCCGAAGGTTAATTGTTTGACGGTTTAGTCTTCCGGCTGACGTCATCGGCAGATGCCGAAGGTTAATTGTTTGACGGTTTAGTCTTCCGGCTGACGTCATCGGCAGATGCCGAAGGTTAATTGTTTGACGGTTTAGTCTTCCGGCTGACGTCATCGGCAGATGCCGAAGGTTAATTGTTTGACGGTTTAGTCTTCCGGCTGACGTCATCGGCAGATGCCGAAGGTTAATTGTTTGACGGTTTAGTCTTCCGGCTGACGTCATCGGCAGATGCCGAAGGTTAATTGTTTGACGGTTTAGTCTTCCGGCTGACGTCATCGGCAGATGCCGAAGGTTAATTGTTTGACGGTTTAGTCTTCCGGCTGACGTCATCGGCAGATGCCGAAGGTTAATTGTTTGACGGTTTAGTCTTCCGGCTGACGTCATCGGCAGATGCCGAAGGTTAATTGTTTGACGGTTTAGTCTTCCGGCTGACGTCATCGGCAGATGCCGAAGGTTAATTGTTTGACGGTTTAGTCTTCCGGCTGACGTCATCGGCAGATGCCGAAGGTTAATTGTTACATGACTTGTGGTCAGAACCTATATTATCCATTTCACACCTTCAAGGTTTTAACTTGAAGTGAAAAGAACAACGTGTATTTTTTGTCTCAATAAGCTTCATGGACGCGTAATTAAGACTTAGTAATGCGTTTGATGAAGTATAAAAAAATTCACTTCAATTGATTGTTCCAAAAGAACTGACGTATCAAGCAAATGAGGTTCACTGTTACATGACTTGTGGTCAGAACCTATATTATCCATTTCACACCTTCAAGGTTTTAACTTGAAGTGATGAGAACGATGTGTATTGAGGTCCCAATAAGCTTCTTGAACGCGTAATTAAGACTTTGTAATGCGTTTGATGAAGTATAATAAACTTCACTTCCATCGATTTGTTCCAAAAGAACTGAATGTATCAAGCAATTGAGGTTCACTGTTACATGACTTGTGGTTAGAACCTATATTATCCATTTCACACCTTCAAGGTTTTAACTTGAAGTGATGAGAACGACGTGGATTGTGGACCCAATAACCTTCATGGACGCGTAATTAAGACTTAGTAATGCATTTGAAGAAGTATTATAAACATCACCTCAATCGATTTGTTCTAAAAGAGCTGAACGTATCAAGCAAATGAGGCTTACAATTACTTGACTTGTAATTAGGACCTACGTTATCCATTTCACCTTCAAGGTTGTAACTTGAATTGATGAGAACGACGCGCCTGAAAGACCCAACAAGCTTTATGGACGCGTAAATAAGACTTAGTAATGCGTTTGATGAACTATAAGAAACTTCACTTCAATCGATTTATTCCAAAAGAATTGAACGTATCAAGCAAATGAGGTTTACTGTTACATGACTTGTGGTTACACCCTAAGTTATCCAATTCACCTTCAAGGCTTTAACTTGAAGTGATGAGAACGACGTGTATTGAGGTCCCAATAAGCTTCATCGACGCGTAATTAAGACTTTGTAATGCGTTTGTTGAAGTATAAGCAACATCACTTCAATCAATTTGTTTCAAAAGAACTTAATGTATCGAGCAAATGAGGTTTACTGTTACATGACTGGTGGTCAGAACCTATATTATCCATTTCACCTTCAAGGTTTTAACTTGAAGTGAAAAGAACAACGTGTATTTTGGTCTCAATAAGCTTCATGGACGCGTAGTTAAGACTTAGTAATGCATTTGATGAAGTATAAAAAAATTCACTTCAATTGATTTGTTCCAAAAGAACTGAACGTATCAAGCAAATGAGGTTCACTGTTACATGACTTTTGGTAAGAACCTAAGTTATCCATTTAACTTACAAGGTTTTTACTTGAAGTGATGATAACGATGTGTATTGAGGTCCCAATAAGAATCATGGACGCGTAATTAAGACTTAGTAATGCGTTTGATTAAGTATAAGAAACTTCACTTTGATCAATTTGTTCCAAAAGAACTGAATGTATCAAGCAATTGAGGTTCACTGTTACATGACTTGTGGTTAGAACCTAAGTTATCGATTTCACCTTGAAGGTTTTAACTTAAAGTGATGAGAACGACGTGGATTGTGGACCCAATAACCTTCATGGACGCGTAATTAAGTCTTAGTAATGCATTTGAAGAAGTATTATAAACATTACCTCAATCGATTTGTTCTAAAAGAGCTGAACGTATCAAACAAATGAGGCTAACAGTTACTTGACTTGTAATTAGGACCTAAGTTATCAATTTCACCTTCAAGGTTGTAACTTGAATTGATGAAAACGACGTGCCTGAAAGACCGAATAAGCTTTATGGACGCGTAATTAAGACTTAGTAATGCGTTTGTTGAAGTATAAGCAACTTCACTTCAATCAATTTGTTCCAAAAGAACCTAATGTATCGAGCAAATGAGATTTACTGTTACATGACTTGTGGTCAGAACCTATATTATCCATTTTACTTTCAAGGTTTTAACTTGAAGTAATAAGAACGACGTGTATTTTGGCCTCAATAAACTACATGGACGCGTAGTTAAAACTTAGTAATACGTTTGATGAAGTATAAAAAAATTCAAATAAATTGATTTGTACCAAAATAACTGAACGTATCAAGCAAATGAGTTTCACTGTTACATGACTTTTGGTTAGAACCTAAGTTATCCACTTAACCAACAAAGTTTTTACTTGAAGTAATGAGAACAATGTGTATTGAGGTCCCACTAAGCTTCATGGTCGCGTAATTAAGACTTAGTAATGCATTTGATGAATATAAGAAACTTCACTTCAATCGATTTGTTCTAAAAGAACTGAACGTTTCAAGCAAATAAGGTTTACTATTAAATGACTTGTGGTTATAACCTAAGTTATCCATTTAACCTTCAAGGTTTTAACTTGAAGTGATGAGAACGACGTGTATTCAGGTACGATTAAGCTTTATGGACGTGTAATTAAGACTTAGTAATGTGTTTGATGAAGTATAAGAAACTTCACTTCAATCGATTTGTTCTAAAAGAGCTGAACGTATCAAGCAAATGAGGTTCACTGTTACATGACTTGTGGTTAGAACCTAAGTTATCCACTTAACCAACAAAGTTTTTACTTGAAGTAATGAGAACAATGTGTATTGAGGTCCCACTAAGCTTCATGGTCGCGTAATTAAGACTTAGTAATGCATTTGATGAAGTATAAGAAACTTCACTTCAATCGATTTATTCAAAAAGAACTGAACGTATCAAGCAATGAGTTTCACTGTTACATGACTTGTGGTTAGAACCTAAGTTATCCATTTCACTTTCAAGGTTTTAACTTGAAGTGATGAGAACGACGTGGATTGAGGACCCAATAACCTTCATGGACGCGTAATTAAGACTTAGTAATGCGTTTGATGAAGTATAAGAAACTTCACTTCAATCGATTTATTCAAAAAGAACTGAACGTATCAAGCAATGAGTTTCACTGTTACATGACTTGTGGTTAGAACCTAAGTTATCCATTTCACCTTCAAGGCTTTAACTTGAAGTGATGAGAACGACGTGTATTGAGGTCCCTATAAGCTTCATGGACGCGTAATTAAAACTTAGTAATGCGTTTGTTGAAGTATAAGCAACTTCACTTCAATCGATTTATTCAAAAAGAACTGAACGTATCAAGCAATGAGTTTCACTGTTACATGAATTGTGGTCAGAACCTATATTATCCATTTCACTTTCAAGGTTTTAAGTTGAAGTGAAAAGAACAACGTGTATTTTGGTCTCAATAACCTTCATGGACGTGTAATTAAGAGATAGTAATGCGTTTGATGAAGAATAAAAAAATTCACTTCAATTGATTTGGTTAGAACCTAAGTTATCCATTTAACCTTCAAGGTTTTTACTTGAAGTGATGAGAACGATGTGTATTGAGGTCCCAATAAGCTTCATGGACGCGTAATTAATACTTAGTAATGCATTTGATAAGGTATAAGAAACTTCACTTCAATCGATTTATTCAAAAAGAACTGAACGTATCAAGCAAATAAGGTTTTCTATTAAATGACTTGTGGTTATATCCTAAGTTATCCATTTAAACTTCAAGGTTTTAACTTGAAGTGATGAGAACGACGTGTAATGTGGTCTGAATAAGCTTCATGGACGCGTAATTAAGACTTAGTAATGCGTTTGATGAAGTATAAGAAACTTCACTTCAATCGATTTGTTCTAAAAAAACTGAACGTATCAAGCAATTGAGGTTCACTGTTACATGACTTGTGGTTAGAACCTAAGTTATCGATTTCACCTTGAATGTTTTAACTTAAGGTTATGAGAATGACGTGGATTGAGGACCCAATAACTTTCATGGACGCGTAATTAAAATATTGTAATGCATTTGAAGAAGTATTAGAAACATCACCTCAATCGTTTTGTTCTAAAAGAGCTGAACCTATCAAGCAAACGAGGTTGACAGTTACATGACTTGTAATTAGGACCAAAGTTATCCATTTCACTTTCAAGGTTGAAACTTTGAGTGATGAGAACGACGTGCCTAAAAGACCCAATAAGCTTTATGGACGCGTGATTTGTAACACCCCTAATACTGTACCCCTTTAACCGTATAAATTTTTCATTTTATTTTACGTTTTAAATAAACTCTAAGCGGAACCTAAACTGAAATCGAAATCAGGATCGAAATCGGAATTGAAATCTAACCTTGAAATCATTTAAAACAAACACTTAATAACTAAATAAAATTTAAACTATTTAATGAGAATAACTTAAAACAAATCAGAACAAAAGGGAGGGCAAAACGGTCCGCCCTGAAAACAAATAAGGCAGCGACCAGTCGCTGCTACATGCAGCGACTGTGCGCTGCATCGCTGAGCTGTGGCAGCGATCGATCTCTGCGCTGCAGTTGAGATCGATCGCTGCATTTCATTATGCAACAGCGATCGATCTCTGCTGCACAGCAGAGATCGATCGCTGCATTGCTTTATAGCAACAGCGATCGATCTCTGCTCTGCAGCAGAGATCGATCGCTGCATTGCTCCACAGCAAGCAGCGATCCATTTCCCTCACGCCTACTTCCAGTTCCTTCAAACCCTTCAACACTCTATGCATCAAACACTTCAATTAGCTCTCTGGAATCCGATTTCCAGAGAGCAAAACTTCTATTGTTTTACACCTAAACATCACAATAAACTTATAACTCATCCATCCAATTCAACGTATTCTAAACTCAATTAGCTTACAGCAGACTTTGCGAAGTCCAACTGCGTGGATAGCTCTAAAAACCGAGCTTACCCGTCCCAATCCCAAAACGAATCAAAACATTTCATAACGTTTATCAAAACAGTTTAAACCAAAGTGTTTTACATACAATTACCAAAATATTTTCTAACTCCTATCCAGATCCAAACAACCTAAAATACTCTATACGTCTATCTGTTCAAAACATCTCAAAATAACCCCAGAGTCCATACATACATCCCCACGGGTCATATCGCGCCTCGACTACTCAGCGCACTCCCACGGGCATCATCCATCAGTTGCCCCTACATCAGGAGGAAGAACGCCGTCCTCACCTGGTTCAATGTCTCTTAAAATATCACCTACAACATACAGACACATATGAGATATTGAAATCTCAGTAAGTTACGTAAATGCAGATGCGTGCGTGCGTATGCCATTCAAAAAACATGCAGATTTCAGATTCATATACAGATACAGATTCATTACATCGCAGACAGATTGTTACCGAGATATCAGCCATATAAATAGAAAGGATACATCCCGCGGTCGGACTACCACTTTCGATTTAGAGGGGGGGGTACATGCTCACAAACCCTACAGCCATGCCTGAGCCCCATCTCGCGTAACCAGATACAGATTACGTAGATTAATTACAGATGTTCATTTCTTTTCTTAAAACGCGTGCAGAAATTCGTTTTCATGACATTTAAAATACGTGATGCATGAACAGATATAGACAGAAAGTAAACAATCAACATATATACCATCAAGAACAAAATAGAGTAACCTATAAACAATTTAAACCTAACTACCCAACCGAAAGCGATTTAAAGCAAACAATTCCTTAGGGATCCTCGATACGACATCGAAGTATGGTGTAGACCGATTGGTCAGAGTAAGTCACGGAAACTTACCTTGGGCGTGCAGAATCTCAATCTTCGTCCACGGGAGTCGTGTGTCTGAGGAAAACACGATATCCACCGTTAAAACCAATTTGAATTATAAACGTTCAAATTACAAAATCCTTAACTAATGAATTTCCTAAATTCCAACTAAGCTAATCAAAGCATTTAGAACGTCAATTAAGGCTCGATAATCCGAAATCTCAATTTACGAGTTTTTCTCAAAAACTCGGAAATTTTACCAATTTTTAACTTTTTCTCAAATTGATTTTTCTTCGTCCAATAACATCCAATACGATCAATACGTACTTAATCACAGCTAACCTACTAATTACGAACCCTTATTCGCGTTTTTAACGAAAATCGATCGAAACCCTAATTAACTAGATATCCGTACAAACTCGAAATAACGCTCAAAGACCGAAGCTGCATACCTAGGGTAGCGAGAGGAGGAGAAACCGTGAAGAAATCGGAACGAACGGAGGTCGGACGGAGGTCGGAATGTTGATCGGTGTCGGCGGCCGAGAGAGGAGGAGCTCTCTGTTCGTGAACGCCAGGAAGAGAAGAAGAAAGAGTGAGGTGAAGAGGATTTTGGTTATTTTATAAAATTGATTTGGTAAATTACTAAATTGCCCTTAGCACTTAATTCTATTTGTTTCGTCCTTCGGTTCGTTAATCGTCCTACTATTCGGATTCTCGAAAGTTCCATATTTTGCCAATAACTCCTATCCATTGCCAGGGATTTATTAAAACTGTCCGTTCACGATTTGGACCTCATTTGCTATTTTTACGAGAACGTCTTTTACATTACGAGAAATGCATTTACTCGGAATATAGCGTTTAAACTCCGAAAATTCTCGTAATTTCCTTAAAATTCCAATTATTCGTTAGGATCATCATGACGCCTTCCGTTTGCAAAACTTACCTGATTTGACATATTTACCAAAAATGCCATTATATAATAATATATTGAATAATATATTAAATCCAAAAACTTGTACAGGCCGGATATTACATGATTAATACTTTGTAATGCGTTTGATGAACTATAAGAAACTTCACTTCAATCGATTTATTCAAAAAGAACTGAACGTATCAAGCAAATGAGGTTTACTGTTACATGACTTGTGGTTAGACCCTAAGTTATCCATTTCACCTTCAAGGCTTCAACTTGAAGTGATGAGAACGACGTGTATCGAGGTCCCAATACGCTTCATGGACGCGTAATTAAGACTTAGTAATGTGTTTGAAGAAGTATAAGAAAGTTCACTTCAATCGATTTGTTCCAAAAAAACTGAATGTATCAAGCAATTGAGGTTCACTGTTACATGACTTGTGGTTAGAACCTAAATTATCGATTTCACCATGAAGGTTTTAAACTTAAGTGTAGAACGACGTGATTGAGGACCCAATAACCTTCATGGAAGAGTAATTAAGTCTTAGTAAGTGCATTTGAAGAAGTATTAGGAAACATCACCTCAATCGATTTATTCTAAAAGAGCTGAACGTATCAAGCAAATTAGCTGAAAGTTACATGACCTTGGTTATAACCTAAGTTATCCATTTCACCTTCATGGTTGTAACTTGAAGTGATGAGAACGACGTGTATTGAGGTCCCAATAAGCTTTATGGACGCGAAATTAAGACTTAGTAATGCGTTTGATGAACTATAAGAAAACTTCACTTCAATCGATTTATTCAAAAGAACTGAACGTATCAAGCAAATGAGGTTTATTGTTACTTGACTTGTGGTTAGACCCTAAGTTATCCATTTCACCTTCAAGGCTTCAACTTGAAGTGATGAGAACGACGTGTATTGAGGTCCCAATAAGCTTTATGGACGCGAAATTAAGACTTAGTAATGCGTTTGATGAACTATAAAAACTTCACTTCAATCGATTTGTTCCAAAAGAACTGAACGTATCAAGCAAATGAGGTTTATTGTTACTTGACTTGTGGTTATAACCTAAGTTATCCATTTCACCTTCATGGTTGTAACTTGAAGTGAAAAGAACAACATGTAATTTGGTCTCAATAAGCTTCATGGACGCGTAATTAAGACTTAGTAATGCGTTTGATGAACTATAAGCACTTCACTTCAATCGATTTATTTCAAAAGAACTGAACGTATCAAGCAAATGAGTTTATTGTTACTTGACTTGTGGTTATACCCTTTCTCCATTTAACCTTCAAGGTTTAACTTGAAGTGATGAGAACACGTGTATTGAGGTCCCAATAAGCTTCATGGACGCGTAATTAAGACTTAGTAAGCATTTTGAGAGTTTAAGATTTTCACTCAATTGATTTATTAAAAAAGAACTGAACGTATCAAGCAAATGAGTTTATTGTTACTTGACTTGTGGTTATAACCTAGTTATCCATTTAACCTTCAATGTTTTAACTTGAAGTGATGAGAACACGTGTATTGAGGTCCCAATAAGCTTCATGGACGCGTAATTAAGACTTAGTAATGCGTTTGATGAAGTATCAGCACTTCACTTCAATCGATTTGTTCCAAAAGAACTTAATGTATCGAGCAATGAGGTTTACTGTTACATGACTTGTGGTCAGAACCTAAATTATCCATTTCACCTTCCAGCTTTTAACTTGAAGTGATGAGAACACGTGTATTGAGGTCCCAATAAGCTTCATGGACGCGTAATTAAGACTTAGTAATGCATTTGATGAAGTTTAAGAATTTCCTTCAATGATGTATTAAAAAAGAACTGAACGTATCAAGCAAATGAGTTTATTGTTACTTGACTTGTGGTTATAACCTAAGTTATCCATTAACCTTCAATGTTTTAACTTGAAGTGATGAGAACACGTGTATTGAGGTCCCAATAAGCTTCATGGACGCGTAATTAAGACTTAGTAATGCGTTTGATGAAGTATCAGCACTTCACTTCAATCGATTTGTTCCAAAAAAACTGAATGTATCAAGCAAATGAGTTTATTGTTACTTGACTTGTGGTTAGAACCTAAATTATCGATTTCACCATGAAGGTTTTAACTTAAAGTGATGAGAACGACGTGGATTGAGGACCCAATAACCTTCATGGAAGAGTAATTAAGTCTTAGTAATGCATTTGAAGAAGTATTAGAAACATCACCTCAATCGATTTATTCTAAAAGAGCTGAACGTATCAAGCAAATGAGCTTGAAAGTTACATGACTTGTAATTAGGACCTAAGTTATCCATTTCACCTTCATGGTTGTAACTTGAAGTGATGAGAACGTTGTGCCTGAAAGACCCAATAAGCTTTATGGACGCGAAATTAAGACTTAGTAATGCGTTTGATGAACTATAAGAAACTTCACTTCAATCGATTTATTTCAAAAGAACTGAACGTATCAAGCAATTGAGGTTTACTGTTACATTACTTATGGTTAGACCCTAAGTTTTCCATTTAACCTTCAAGGCTTTAACTTGAAGTGATGAGAACGACGTGTATTGAGGTCCCAATAAGCTTCATGGACGCATAATTAAGACTTAGTAATGCGTTTAATGAAGTATAAGCAACTTCACTTCAATCGATTTGTTCCAAAAGAACTTAATGTATCGAGCAAATGAGGTTTATTGTTACATGACTTCTGGGCAGAACCTAAATTATCCATTTCACCGTCAAGGTTTTAACTTGAAGTGAAAAGAACAACATGTAATTTGGTCTCAATAAGCTTCATGGACGCATAATTAAGACATAGTAATGCATTTGATGAAGTATATGAAACTTCACTTCAATTGATTTATTCAAAAAGAACTGAACGTATCAAGCAAATGAGGTTTATTGTTACTTGACTTGTGGTTATAACCGTTATCCATTTAACCTTCAAGGTTTTAACTTGAAGTGATAAGAACAACGTGTATTGAGGTCCCAATAAGCTTCATGGAAGCGTAATTAAGACTTAGTAATGCATTTGATGAAGTTTAAGAATTTTCACTTCAATTGATTTATTAAAAAAGAACTGAACGTATCAAGCATATGAGGTTTACTGTTACATGACTTGTGGTTATAACCTAAGTTATCCATTTAACCTTCAATGTTTTAACTTGAACTGATGAGAACGACGTGTATTAAGGTCACAATAAGCTTCATGGATGCGTAATTAAGACTTAGTAATGCGTTTGATGAAGTATCAGCAACTTCACTTCAATCGATTTGTTCCAAAAGTACTTAATGTATCGAGCAAATGAGGTTTACTTTTACATAACTTGTGGTCAGAACCTAAATTATCCATTTCACCTTCAAGATTTTAACTTGAAGTGATGAGAACGACGTGTATTGAGGTCCCAATAAGCTTCATGGACGCGTAATTTGGTTATGTTTTAAATGTGTTTTGAGTGAGTAAACGGGTGATTGGTAGAGTGTGAATTGTATGTGGGTGGTAATGTTGTTATGTTGAAGGTTGTTATGAAATGTTTAGAGGTGATTTGATGAAAGGAAAATTGTGATCTTTAAAGTGTGGTGTGCATGGCAATTGAATGGAGAAAGAAGAGAGGAGGCAGCTCTCTGGAAATTTTGATTCCAGAGAGCTTGCCGATCGATCGCCAGGGAGGGCGATCGATCGGCCCTCTTTGGTCACGCTCTGGAAGTAGTTCTAGAGCGTGTGCCGATCGATCGCCTGTTAAGGGCGATCGATCGGCTGGTGATTGATTGCCAAGGGCGATTGATCACCTGGTGTGGGGCGATTGATCGCCCCCCCTTATTTTGGTTCAGCCAATCGATCGGCTGAAATGGCCAATCCATTTGCCATGCATTTTAGGGGGTGAATTGCCCCTTTTTCCCTGCGTTTTGTCTGGTTCTTTGGCCTATTGTTTTTACATGTATTTTAATGATTTGTTCAACTGATTTTCAAGATAATTTAAACGAATTAGATTTTGGTTTAACGCTTTAAAAGTCAAAATTTATTTAGTGTACAAAAGAAAAATTTTATACGGGAAATTAAGGGTAAAGAATTAGGGTCATTACAGTTATGGTATCAGAGCCCCCGAGTTTTAAAAATGGTTCTGTAGACTGCTCGACTACACAGCCACTACACGGACATCCTTCCTCAACTGTAAGTATGTTTAATTGCTTTCTTTGATTTTGATTTCTTAGGATTACTTGTTTTTAACTTTATAGGAATTGTACGATGGTTCGAGGAAAGGACCCTAGCGATGAAGCTCTAGACAGACTTACGGATTTGCTGGACTGTCAGGCCCAGCATATGGACAGGCAAGCGCAACAAATCGAACGTTTAGTAAACCGTGAGGATCTTGGAGCCCGAGAGGTGATTGTTCCAAACCATCGTGGCATGCAGAGATTCCAAAAGCTACAACCTCTGGTATTCAATGGACAGTCATCGGACCCATCTTTAGCTGAAGAGTGGATCCGAACTATTGAGAATATGCTAGGGTACGCGGAGATAGAGAATGGAAATAAGGTTGCTTACGTCACCTTTCATTTGGCGTTGGATGCCCGTTTTTGGTGTGATTCGATTAAAGCAACTACGGACGTGATAATTATGATGTGGGAGCGTTTAAGACCGTGTTTTTCGATAAATACTTCAGCCGTACGGTGAGGGCGGCTAAGAGGATAGAATTTACGCAGCTGAAGCAGACTGGTTCAGTTGCGGATTATATTAGAAAGTTCGAGGCTTTGTCTCGGTTTGCGCGCGTTTGGTGAATGACAATGAAGACAAAGTGCAGCAATTCATGGATGAGCTGAATCTGAAAATTCGGATGATGTTATAGTGTCAGGGATTCTAGATGTGTCATACTCAGAGATCGCAGCGAGAGCTTTGGACTTTGAAGCTGCCCAGTTGACTTGTGTTAAACTAAGGGAGCCAGCTAAGGGCTTCTTTCGTGAGATCCATCCTCAACTCAAGAATAGATGTGATGACCCAAATATGCACGTATGGGTACGATGGCTGCACGAACCGGAACCCGGATGGCGGTACGTCCGCGCGGGCGAACCAGAAGGTGTCGGGTCGTAAAAAGGGGGTCGTCACAATCCTACATCGCTTGGGGAAGTATGTGGAAATGAAACATATGTAAAGAGACCCTCCCAACATAGCAAGACGCGTTTTGGAGCACGATTGGCAACGGATCCCATAAGAACTCCTAAGTTAAAAGTGCTTCAGGCGAGAGCAATTCCAGGTTGGGTGACCTTCCGGGAAGTTCTCGCCAAACAAAGCCGTGAGGGGAGGATATTGGGCTACGGCCCAATCCCCAAAGCGGACAATATCTTGCTGGAAAAAGGGGTCATTACAAATGGTATCAAAGCCTGTACCCATCCGAAAATGTGGCCAACGAGGACGTTGGGCCCCCCGAGGGGGGGTGATTGTGATGACCCGAATATGCACGTATGGGTATGATGGCTGCACGAACCGGAACCTGGATGGCTGTACATCCGCGCGGGTGAATCGGAAGGTGTCGGGTCGTAAAAAGGGAGTCGTCACAATACTACATCGCTTGGGAAAGTATGTGGAATTGAAACATATGTAAAGAGACCCTCCCAACATAGCAAGACGTGTTTTGGAGCACGATTGGCAACGGATCCCATAAGAACTCCGAAGTTAAAAGTGCTTCGGCGAAGCACTTCCAGGTTGGGTGACCTTCCGGGAAGTTCTCGGCAAACAAAGCCGTGAGGGGAGGATATTGGGCTACGGCCCAATCCCCAGAGCGGACAATATCTTACTGGGAAAAGGGGTAGTTACAATTTGGTTGTTGATAAATTTAGGGATGATAGAATGTTGAGTGGTTTTATGTAAAGTGCTTAAGTATGTTAAACGAGTGTTT
The DNA here is from genome assembly GCA_022432975.1 of Begonia masoniana. Classification (NCBI taxonomy): domain Eukaryota; kingdom Viridiplantae; phylum Streptophyta; class Magnoliopsida; order Cucurbitales; family Begoniaceae; genus Begonia; species Begonia masoniana. Next base: position 31,792,596 of record CM039503.1, on the reverse strand, counting down.
GAGGAGTTACTGTTATTTGATGAAAATGAAAGTGAAAGAAGCATTTGTGAAGTGTGTGCAGGGTGTCGATGGAGAAAAAAAAGAAGAAGGCATGCTCTCGGGTAAACCAGAGAGCAAACCGTTCGGTCGCCAAAAGAGGGGCGATCAAACGTAGAATTCTCTAGAAAAACAGAGAGCTACTCGATCGTTCGCCAAAGAAGAGGCGAACGATGGGTTTGCAGGTCAGGCTACGCGTTCTGGAAGCAGAACATGAGCCGATCGATCGGCTGTCTTCAGCTGATCGATCGGTTGTGAGCGGGGCGATCGATCGCCCGTTGAGGGGCCGATCGATCGCCTATGTAAAATATTGGTTCGAGCGATTTTGCCCTCCCCTCACTCTGTCGATTGTTCTTTTAATATAATTGTTTTATTTAAATTTTTTTCCACTATTTATACCTTGATTTACTAAACAAAACTATGATTTAGAATTTAAAAGTTTATAATTTACTTAGCGTTAAAAAAAAATTATTACGAGAACTTAAGGGATTAGTTTAAGGGCCACTACACAAGTCATGTCACAGTGAACCGCATTTACTTGATGCGTTCCGTTCTTTCGGAACAAATCGATTGAAGTGAAATATCTTATACTTCATCAAACGCATTACTACGTCTTAATTACGCATCCATAAAGCTTATTGGGACCTCAATACCCGATGTTCTCATCACTTCAAGTTAAAACATTGAAGGTGAAATGGATAACTTAAGTTCTAACCTCAAGTCATGTAACAGTGAACCGCTTTTACTTGATACGATCAGTTCTTTTTGAACAAATCGATTGAAGTGAAGTTTCTTACACTTCATCAAACGCATTACAAAGTCTTAATTATGCGTCCATGAAGTTTATTAGGACCTCAATACACGTCGTTCTCATCACTTCAAGTTAAAACATTGACGGTGAAATGGATAACTTAGGTTCTAACCACAAGTATTGTAGCAGTGAATCTCATTTGCTAGATACGTTCAGTTCTTTTGGATCAAATCGATTAAGGTGAAGTTTTTAATACTTCATCAAACGCATTTGTAGCGACCCTAATACTGTACCCAATTTCCCGTATATATATTTTTTTTATCTCTATACTTTAAATAAACTCTAAGCGGAACCTAAACCGAAATCGAAATCGGAATCGAAATCGGAATTAAAATCTAACCTTTAAACCTTTTAAAACAAACATAAAACTAATTAAATAAAAACTTAAAACATTTAACAAAACAATTTAAAATTAAATCAGAAACGGGAGGGCAGAATCAGCTTTCTACCCGAGGAGGGGGAGCAGCGATCGATTGCAGCGCTCGATAGCTGCATAATGTAGCGCTCGATCGCTGCATAATGCAGCGCTCAATCGCTGCACATTGCAGCAATCGCATCGATCGCTAGCCAACAGCGCCAAATCTCCTCCTTTCTCTCATCTTTCTATTTCGTTAATCTTACAAGTGCTCTCTGGAATCCGAGATTCCAGAGAGCAAAAACATCATCTTCCCTTGAAATCCCAGCACACCACACACTTCATATTAACATCAAACTCCGATATTCATACATTCTCTCAACTACCAACCCAAAACCGACTCAAAATACTTGAAACGCGTAACCGAATTTCATAAAACAAATTACGTGGATACATTTAAAACTATACTTTTCCTACTGATTTAAAACGTCCAAGTAGTTTATAAAATCAGGTTTTCAAAACGTTTAAAACCTCAAAACGTAAACCTATCAACTACTGGAACCAAGCATTCTAAAATGTCTATACAACCATCAGCCCAAAACATCCCAAAAACCCCAAAACCTATACATACATCCCCATGGGTCAGGTAAGCGTCGACTGTGCCAGCACACCACCGCAATCATCCTCCGTCAACTGGATCACTCCTCAGGTGGAGGGATCTCATCCTCACCTGTTTCCTAGTAGTCACCTACACCATACAAACACCTATGAGATAAAAATCTCAGCAAGCTCAGGTTAATGTACATGCGTGCAGATGCGTATGTCTTTCATAAAACTTGCAGATAACAGATTCAGATTCAAATTCATGCAGATAACAGATTCAGATTCAGATTCATTACGTCGCAGACAGATTGTCACCGAGGCCTAAACCCATTTCGCCGTGACCAGATAACTGATTACGTAGATTTTGTTGGTTCATTTTACTTTTTAATTAGGTCGCAGACAGAATGTCACCGAGGTCTAAACCACCTCGCCGTGACCAGATAACAGATTACGTAGATTCATTTCGTTCGTTCTTTTCAACATATGCTTTAACAGACGCGATTCATGAGCAGTTAAATGCATAAAGTAAACAACCAGCATGTGTACCATCAAGACGATAAACAAACATAATCTATAAACGACTAACCTAACTACCCAACCAAAACAATTTAAACAGAATGCATCACAAAAACTCCTCGAGACGACTTCGACGTACGGTGTAGGCCAATCGGCCAGAGAAGATCACGAGAACTTACCTCGTGTCCGTTGTAGCTCAAGCTCCGTCCAGGAGCGTCGTTCACCTAAGCAGTTTCACCAAAATGTCGTTAAAACGAGCTTAAAACAATTTAATGTACTAAACTAACAAAATCCTTAACTAAGGAATTTTCTAAAGCTCTAATCCAATTCATCGAGCTATTCCCTCGAGCAACTACGCGCTCGGCACCTCAAATCCCAATTACGAGTTTTTCCCAAAAATCTCTATATTCTCCAATTTTAACATTTCACACAAATCGGTATAAATTCATCCAATAACGTCCCTTACGTTCAATACGTCCATAAACTACGACAACCTATCGATTTCAAACCCTAATTCGCATTTTTCATGAAACCCTAATCGTAAACCCTATCCGTTAAACTTCACGAAAACCAAAAACTAACGCTCTAAGATCATAGATTCATACATAGAGCGTCGATTGGAGGAGAAAACGTGAAGAAAACGAGACGATCAGAGCGCGAATCGGAGGTCGGATGTTGAATCGTCGTCGGCTGGCAGAGAGAGCTTCGCTCTCTGGTTTTCTCGCGCAGCAGGGAAGAAATGAGGAAGAAATGTTGTTTGTGTTATTTTATGAATTTTATTTGGCAAATTACCGTTTTTTCCTTCTTTTGATTTTCTATTCGTCCTTCGTTTCATTAATTGGCTAATTTTTCGGTTTCTCCAAATCCCCATATTTCACCAATAAATCCATCTTATTATTTGGGTTCTATTAAAACTGTCCGTTCGCAAAACTGACCTCGGTTACTATTTTTACTAAAACATCTTTTATATTTTGAGAAACGTAATTTCTCGAAACATAGCATTATTACTCCGAAAAATCTCGTAAATTCCTTAAAATTCCTATTAATCGTTAGGATCGAAATGACGCTTTCTTTTCGTAAAACAGGCTTGATTTGACATATTTACAAAAATGCCAATATATATTATAATATTAATATCCCGTAAGCCAGGTATTACATTCCATCCACCTTATTTAGAATTTTGTCCACAAAATTTGCCCTAGCTTACAGTCGTTGATATTAACGTCTCATGTCCTGCGTCCTTATACTTCGACCTATCATCTATACACACGGTCATACTTCGTGATTCTAAACCAAAATCCTACTATATTCTCCAACATTGGCTCTAACTTCGTATTCCTTACTTTCGATTTGATAGTATACGTCCTCTTTCACGTACTAAGCATAATCCAAATTCTCAAATCTCAATCACTTAACCCGACAACATATTTGTCACTTTAACACTTGCGCATGTACCATCTTTCGACTTTCACTTAATCACTCGCAGATTAAATCTCTTAATAATACTAACTTCAAAATTCACTCTTTATCGACGTCTTTCCTCCGCTGTCCCTTTAAGTCAGAGCTATACTTAAGCTTCCTAACACCAGTCAAATTGAATGCCTGCAATTTCATCCAATTTCTGGGGTGTAACCCGTATCTAAACGCAATTCCCTCAATCATGTTCACAATCGGGATACACACCAACCGAATTTGTACATTAACTTCCTAATCGTAGTCCTCATTTTTAGTTCACGCATCAAATCTTACCAAATCTCTAAGTCGTAACCAAACGACCTCTCACTGTGTACTTCACACTCAACGTCCTGAGCACGCATTGGTTTACATTCGGTCACCCAAAACGTTAAACTCTCTCTAACTTATCAATCGGTTTCTACTAAAGATTGTCTCTTATCCTAAATCCTCGAAATAACTTCAACTTTCCGACGTCATTTGCGTTGACCATTGTTCAAGGACTCCTAACAACACTCAAGTTGCAATCCAAACTCCTCTTTATTTTCAACTTCAACTCCGCGAATTAAGTCCCTTTTGTTTCTAACTTCCTTAATCCTGTGTTTATCGAGCACGTAATTAATTACCTCACGCTCTCGAAGCCTTCTCAAATTATTTATTCTAACACTAAATCTCCATTACACTACGACCCTATCCACTTATCGGGTATAACAATTTCTATAGGAACATCGGAGTTGTAAAACTAGCCTCACGTATAATTTCGTTGGCCTTAACTTTAGTCTCTTTTATGACCACCCGAATCGACATTTCCCTAGTAATGTCCCCACAGAACTTCTTCGTCAACACTATCCAAATTGTACACTTGCTTGGGCACTTCGCGAGTCTTAATAAAAATTCTCAACTAAGATTCAAATCTCTAATTTCATAAACCATCTCATCAAAATTACCCCGAGGTTCCAACGAATCCATCTAGGATAAGGTTACTACTCGCTTAGGTTCCTGGTCCCTTTGTAACTAAAACGTTATAAACATCATGTATTGTTCTAAGCTACCTCAATGAATTCTATCGCTATGTCTTTCCTCTTACTATATACATCATGCTCATTTGTTTAGCTCAACTTCATGTTAATCCCTAAGTACGATGGAATCACTACGTTTTGTCGTAATTTCGCTCCAACTACCTATTCTAACCTTAACCCTTCAGTTATTCCTACTACTGCACATACTGCACAAGGATTTTCCTCGAAGTTACTAAGTGGTCCATGTTCTTTTGTTCCACCTAGTCGGGTTTTTAATATCCTACTTGACCATTATTCTGAGTTTTAACTCTTGAATTCTATCTTCGTCTAGACACTCTTAACTTCTCACGAACCCCCAACATACGAATCCTATGGTACCCCCCTCATCTATTTAAACACACTCTAAGTATTACAACAATCTAGGGTATTCCTCAGTAAGTTTATATCTAAACTTTCATCTTTCTTGATTAGTCTTATTCTAATACTCCAAGGGATCGCCAAATAAACTCCATTTCTACTTATTTGAAAATCATATCGCTTAGGGCGTACTCCACTAATGGTAACTAGATTCTTAGTTGCACCACCTCATGTGGTTAAGTCAAGCTAATCCTACTAATGCATAATTCTAAATCTATAAGGTCTATATTATCCTATATGTAGTCTACTATCTTCTCGTCGAGGTTCACCTAATAATCCTTCTTACCCACCTTCTATTTTCTCACTTTTCTATTTTGGAGCCTATCATTATTATCACTATTATTGTTATCTATTTAACATAAGCATATTGCCATACAGGCAATTAAGATAGTACCTGTAACAAGAGAAGGCTGGGCCCCATCATCATTGTCACCAGGCTCGATGAATGCAAAGATCCTCGGCATAATCCTCCTCCGATCACTACCTGACTGATCTCGACCGGGCTTCGGGCAATCTCTGACGAAGTGGTCAGCTCCACCACACCTAAAACATTTGTTTGTGCCAACCCGACACTCGCCACCATGTTCTTTCTGGCACTTAGGGCACCAAGGCATTTGAGAAACCTTGTACCTGCTTACCCTTAACCTGGTCATTACTTCCCACATACGGCCTTTTAACACCTCTCTGTTGTTGCTGTGGTTGTCCTCGTGGTTGCCAATCTTTATTTCAGGGTTGAGGCTGGATCTCACGAAAGAAGCCCCTAGCTTGCTCCCTCGGTTTGACATAACTCAGATCAACGGTCTCAATCTCAAGTGCTCTGGCCACAATCTCATCATAGGATCATTCCGTACCCCTGATATAGTAAGATGCATCCCAAATTCACGACCAAGTCCCTGTAAAAACCTGCGTACCTTGTCATCATTAACGCTGACCTGACGCGGCGCAAATTGGGATAGTGCCTCAAACCTCCTTACATACTCGGCAATAGAACCAACCTGCCGCATCTGCATAAACTCAACCATTTTTGCCTCTCGTACGGTATGGCTGAAATACTTGTCATAAAACAACATTTTGAATCGCTCCCAACCCATTATAGTCACATCTGTGGTCGCCTTGATAGAATCCCACTAAAATCGGGCATCTAATGCTAAGTGGTAACTCACTAAAGCAACCCTCTCTCCATCCTCAATGCTCGCATAGGCCAGCATGTCCTCCATAGTCCGAATCCACTTCTCAGCTGAAGAGGGATCCGTAGACTGTCCGTTAAATATGGGGGGCTGGAGCTTCTGAAATCTCTCCATCCCACGGTTACCCGAAATAGCTGTCTCCCGAGCTCCAACGCCCTCTCGGTCAATAAGGGTGCCCAACTGTTGAGACTATCTCTCCATCTATTGAGCCTGTCGCTCCATATGTTGAGACTGTTGAGCAATAAAATCCTTAAGGGTGTCTATCGTATCATCTCGGTCGTCTCGATCATTTCCTCGATGCACCATTTTTATATAACTCCTATATAAAAGTTAAACAAATACTCTATAAACATTGAAATAAATTAAAGCTATAAACATACTTACAGTTGATGAAGAATGTCCGCGTAGTGGCTGTGCAGTCGAGCAGTCTACAGAATCGATTTTAAAACCCGGGGGCTCTGATACCAAAAACTGTAGCAACCCTGATACTGTACCCAAATTCCCGTATATATATATATATATTTTTTTTATCTCTATACTTTAAATAAACTCTAAGCGGAATCTAAACCGAAATCGAAATCGGAATCGAAATCGGAATTGAAATCTTACCTTTAAACCTTTTAAAACAAACATAAAACTAATTAAATAAAAACTTAAAACATTTAACAAAACAATTTAAAATTAAATCAGAAACGGGAGGGTAGAATCGGCTTTCTTCCCGAGGAGGGAGAGCAGCGATCGATCGCTGCATCAGCGATCGATTGCAGCACTCGATCGCTGCATAATGCAGCGCTCGATCGCTGCACATTGCAGCAATCGCAGCGATCGATCGCGGCACCTTGCAGCGATCGCTCGCCGACAGTGCCAAATCTCCTCCTTTCTCTCATCTTTTTATTTCGTTAATCATCTTCCCTTGAAATCCCAGCACACCACACACTTCATATTAACATCAAACTCCGATATTCATACATTCTCTCAAATACCAACCAAAAACCGACTCAAAATACTTGAAACGCGTAACCGAATTTCATAAAACAAACAGCGTGGATACATTTGAAACTATACTTTTCCTCCTGATTTAAAACGTCCAAGCAGTTTATAAAATCAGGTTTTCAAAACGTTTAAAACCTCAAAACGTAAACCTATCAACTACCGGAACCAAGCATCCTAAAATGTCTATACAACCATCAGCCCAAAACATCCCAAAAACACCAAAACCTATACATACATCCCCACGGGTCAGGTAAGCGTCGACTGCGCCAGCACACCACCGCAACCATCCTCCGTCAACTGGATCACTCCTCAGGTGGAGAGATCTCATCCTCACCTATTTCCTCGTAGTCACCTACACCATACAGACACCTATGAGATAAAAATCTCAGCAAGCTCAGGTTAATGTACATGCGTGCAGATGCGTATGTCTTTCATAAATCATGCAGATAATAGATTCAGATTCAGATTCATGCAGATAACAGATTCAGATTCAGATTCATTACGTCGCAGACAGATTGTCACCGAGGCCTAAACCCACTTCGTCGTGACCAGATAACTGATTACGTAGATTTTGTTGGTTCATTTTACTTTTTAATTAGGTCGCAGACATAATGTGTAACACCCCTAATACTGTACCCAATTTTTCCGTAATTCTTTTTTTTTTTTTTTTTTAATTAAACTTTAAACAGAAACTAAACCGAAATCGAAATCGGAAATTGAATCTAACTTTCGAAGCTTTTAAACCAAACTTAAAAATAATTAAAATAAACTATTTAAAACAATTAAATTTATTTAAAACAGTAAGCAATTCACAGAGGGGAAAAATCGGGAAAACGAAGGGGAGAAAGGGCAGCGACTGATCGCTGTAGGCGCTGCACATTGCAGCGCCCAATCGCTGCACATTGCAGCGATCAGGCGCTGCAATGTGCAGCGCCCAGTCGCTGCACTTTGCAGCGACCCTTCTCCCTTACTTCTGTTTTCTTCCTTCTGTTTTGTCCTTCTCCTTCTGCTCTCTGAAACTTTGGATTCCAGAGGGCAGAACACTTCATGCAAGCTCTCTGGAATCCCCGATTCCAGAGAGTAAACCCACTATATTTTCACACTCCATTTCTCTTCAAAATCAATGAAAATATAACTTAAATTCAACCGAATCGCAGCAGACTTTGCGAAATCCAACTGCGTGGATATATTTAAAAACCGAGCCTATCCATAGCAACCGAAAAACATTTCAAACATTTTCATAACATTTAATTTAAACAACCAAACAGTTCCAGAATTTCAAAACAAATGTCACTACCTAACATCCTACAATATCTTTACAATTCACAAACCCAAAATACCCCAAGAAGACCCTCAAAACCTATGCATACGTCCCCACGGGTCAGATGAGCCTCGACTGCGCAACACACTACCACAACCCATCCTCCGTCAACTGCCTCATGCCTCAGGAGGAGGAAGATCGTCCTCACCTGTTTCCTCGTAAACACCTACACCCTACACCATACAGACATCTATGAGATAATTAAATCTCAGTGACGCTAGTAAATGCAGATGCATGTGTGCGTATGCCATTCAGAAAACATGCTCAAAATTCAGATACAGATACAGATTCATTTATTACTTTGCTTTGCTTTGCTTTGACTATAAACTGTATACCGATTGCTTTACTTTGCTTTGCTATAAACTGTATACCGATTTCTTTACTTTGCATTTGCTATAAACTGTATACCGAAGGGTCATTTAAACTGTATACCGATTTCTTTACTTTGCTTTGCTTTGCTATAAACTGTATACCGAAGGGTCATTTAAACTGTATACCGAAGGGTCATTTAAACTGTATACCGAAGGGTCATTTAAACTGTATACCGAAGGGTCATTTAAACTGTATACCGAGGGTCATTTAAACTGTATACCGAAGGGTCATTTAAACTGTATACCGAAGGGTCATTTAAACTATATACCAAAGGGTCATTTAAACTGTATACCGAAGGGTCATTTAAACTGTATACCGATTTCTTTACTTTGCTTTGCTTTGCTATAAACTGTATACCGAAGGGTCATTTAAACTGTATACCGAAGGGTCATTTAAACTGTATACCGAAGGGTCATTTAAACTGTATACCGAAGGGTCATTTAAACTGTATACCGAAGGGTCATTTAAACTGTATACCGAAGGGTCATTTAAACTGTATACCGAAGGGTCATTTAAACTGTATACCGAAGGGTCATTTAAACTGTATACCGAAGGGTCATTTAAACTGTATACCGAAGGGTCATTTAAACTGTATACCGAAGGGTCATTTAAACTGTATACCGAAGGGTCATTTAAACTGTATACCGATTTCTTTACTTTGCTTTGCTTTGCTATAAACTGTATACCGAAGGGTCATTTAAACTGTATACCGAAGGGTCATTTAAACTGTATACCGAAGGGTCATTTAAACTGTATACCGATTTCTTTACTTTGCTTTGCTATAAACTGTATACCGAAGGGTCATTTAAACTGTATACCGAAGGGTCATTTAAACTGTATACCGAAGGGTCATTTAAACTGTATACCGAAGGGTCATTTAAACTGTATACCGAAGGGTCATTTAAACTGTATACCGATTTCTTTACTTTGCTTTGCTATAAACTGTATACCGAAGGGTCATTTAAACTGTATACCGATTTCTTTACTTTGCTTTGCTATAAACTGTATACCGATTTCTTTACTTTGCTTTGCTATAAACTGTATACCGATTTCTTTACTTTGCTTTGCTATAAACTGTATACCGAAGGGTCATTTAAACTGTATACCGAAGGGTCATTTAAACTGTATACCGATTTCTTTACTTTGCTTTGCTATAAACTGTATACCGAAGGGTCATTTAAACTGTATACCGAAGGGTCATTTAAACTGTATACCGATTTCTTTACTTTGCTTTGCTATAAACTGTATACCGAGGGTCATTTAAACTGTATACCGAGGGTCATTTAAACTGTATACCGAAGGGTCATTTAAACTGTATACCGAAGGGTCATTTAAACTGTATACCGAAGGGTCATTTAAACTGTATACCGAAGGGTCATTTAAACTGTATACCGAAGGGTCATTTAAACTGTATACCGAAGGGTCATTTAAACTGTATACCGAAGGGTCATTTAAACTGTATACCGATTTCTTTACTTTGCTTTGCTTTGCTATAAACTGTATACCGATTTCTTTACTTTGCTTTGCTATATATTTCGTCCTACGTTTCGATAATCGGCTAGCGACATGGGTTCCCCAAATTCCTTATTTCCCAATAGGTCCAACTTATTATTGAGATTTATTAAATGTGTCCGTTCGCAATTTGACCTCGGTTTACTATTTTACCAAAACGTCTTTTATATTAGCAGAAGAGCGTATCTACTCGAATATAGCGTCCAAACTCTGAAAATTTCATAATTTCCTTAAAATTCTATAATCGTTAGGATCGTAATGACGCTTTCTTTTTGAAAATGGATATGATTTGACCATATTTTACAAAATGCCATTATATAATATAATAATAACATTTTCAAAAATCCGTACGAGCCGGATATTACATTCTACCCTCCTTATTCAGAATTTTGCAACAAAATTTGCCACAGCTTATAGTTCTGACATTAACGTCTCCTGCCTCATGGCATTTTTACTTTGGTTAATCGTCTGTACTTACGGTCCCTTTTTATGGTTCTAAACCAACATCCTACTATATTCTCCAACATAGGCCCCAAATTCGTATTTCTTACTTTCGATTTGATTGCACACGTCCTCTCTCACGTACTAAGCATAATCCAAACTCTCAAATCTCAATTAATTAACCCGACAACATATTTGTCACTTCAACACTTGCGAATGCACCAACTTTCGACTTTCACTTAACCACCCGCTGATTAAATCTCTTAGTATTAATAACTTCAAAATTAACTATTTCTCAACGTCTTTCTTCTGCTGTCCCTTTAGGTCAGAACTATACCTAGGCTTCCTAACGCCAGTCAAATTGAATGCCTTCAATTTCATCCAATTTCTGGGCTGTAACCTATACCTCAACACAATCCTCTCGATCATGTTCACATTCGGGATACACACTAACCGAATTTCTACACTAACTCCCTAATCGTAATCCACATTTCCAGTTTACGCATCAAACTTTACCAAATCTCTAAGTCTCAACCAAACGTCCTTTAACTGTGTACTTCACACTTAACGTCCCGAGCACTTGTTGGTCTACATTAGTCACCCAAAACATTATACTCTCTCTCACTCATTAATTGGCTTGTACTAAAGATTATCTCCTATTCTCAATCCTCAAAACAACTTCGACTTCTCGACGTCATTTGAGTTGACTTTCGTTCAAGGACTCCTAACAACACCCAAGTCGCAATCTGAACTCCCCTCTATTTTAACTTTAATTTCTCAAACCGAGTTCATTTAGTTTCTAACTTTCATAATCATGTGTCTATCAAATGCGTATCTAGCCACTTCAAGCTTCAAAAAAGTCTTTTTAATTTACCTATTTCAACGCTAAATCTCTACTATACCACGACCTTATCAACCTCATGGATATAACAATTTCTATATTTACGTCGGAGCAGTACACTAAACTTCGGTATGAGTTCATTGGCCTTAACCTTAGCCACTATCGCAATTATTCGAGTCTACATTTATCTAGTAATGCTCCTGTATAGCTTCTTCGTCAGCAGTACTCTAATTGTACCCTTCCCGGGACACTTCACGGGTCTTAACAACTATTTCATGGTGAGCTTCTCCACTAGAATTCTATTCTCAATGCTTCGTAAGGTATCCTGTCAATGATATCTCACATCACATTAGTGAGTTCCCTCGTCAGGTCTTAACTGAAACGCTTACACTATATACAATATGCTCATTTATTCAGCTTACATTTCCATTATTTCGAGCACAGTCAAGTTCCTAAGTCTCGCCATAGGTTTGCTCTAAACCATTTCTTTTGACCTTAAATTATTTTTGTATCCATTGGTCCCAATTTGTCAAATACGAGTCGGACCTCTGTAATTGCGAACTTCACAATTCGTCCGGCACTAACCCTAGCGTTAAACTCCTAATCTTAATTTAGACTCTCCTATCTTCACACGAATCACCATTATACAATTTCTACGGTACTTGATCTATTAAAACATACTCTAGGTATTACAACAATCTAGGGTATCCCTTAATAGGTTATATCTAACCTTCATCTTTCTTGTTTGGTCGTATCTAATACTTCAAAGGGGTTGTCAATTAGACAAGAATCCCTACGTACTTAAAAAAAATCCATATCTCATAGGGTGTATTCCTCTAATTGTTACTAAACCTTAGATGCGCAAACTCCGTTAATTAAATCGAACTAATCTACTAATGTATACTTATATTTCTGTATGGTGTTTATTGTTATGTGTATCCTACTATCTTCTCTTCGGGTTCGCCTAGTAATTCTTCTTACTCACCTATTATTCTCTTCCTTACTAATTTCATATCTATCATATGCACATCGTTGTACAAGTAATTAAATAATACCTGCAATTGTAGAGGCTGGGCCCCATCGTCGGCGTTGTCAGGCTCGATGAATGCAAAGACCCTCGGTACAACTTTTCTTTGATCCACGCCATGTTGATCTCTGCCTGATTGATCTCGACCTCGATTCGGGCAGTCTTTAACAAAATGACCTGGTTCTCCACACCAATAGCACACATTCATGCCTACTCTGCACTGTCCCCTTTGCTCCCTCTGACATTTAGGGCAAAGAGGTAACCGAGAAGCACCTTGTACCTGCTTGTCTTTCCCTCGATCGTTGCCTCCCTCTAGAGGCCTTTTAACGTCTTCTCGTTGTTGTTGTGTTGCTGTGCCCTCGGCTGCCAGTCTTGATTCTGGGTCTGAGGATGTAGCTCACGAAAGAAGCTCTTAGCCGGCTCCCCCGGTCTAACACATGTAGCTCTAGCAGCCTCGATATCCAGAGCTCTAGCAGTAATATCAGAATAAAGCACGCCAATAATTCCTGATACCACAACGTGCATCCGAATCTCCGGATTTAGTCCCTCCATAAACTGATGCACCTTCTCCTCATTATCGCTGACAAGGCGCGGAGCGAATCGCGACAAGGCCTCAAACTTCCGGATATACTCTGCAACTGAACCAGTTTGTTTCAGCTGCGTGAACTCATTCCTCTTGGCCACTCTCACTGTGCGGCTGAAATACTTATCGAAGAATAGAAACTTGAACCGATCCCAAGTCATAACTGATACATCTGTCGTCGACTTGATCGAGTCCCACCAGAAACGGGCATCCAACGCCAAATGAAAAGTGGCGTAAGCCACCTTACTCCCGTTCCCTACCTCTGCGTAGCCTAACATGTCTTCCATCACCCGGATCCATTCCTCGGCACGTGTCGGATCCGATGACTGGCCGTCGAATACTGGAGGTCGTAGGCTTTGAAACCTCTGCATACCCTGATTACTGGGGACTACCAACTCCTGAGCTCTCTGATTCTCTCCCTGATTCTCTCGATTCATCAAGTCCGTAATTTGTTGTGCTTGCCGGTCCATATGCTGAGACTGGCGGTCTAATAACTCCGTAAGTCGATCCATCGCGTCATCTCTAGGATCTCTTCCTCGAACCATATTTATAAAACTCCTATAAAATTTAAAACAAGTAATCTCTAAGAAATCAAATCAATAAAGCTATAAACAGACTTACAGTTGATGAAGGATGTCCGCGTAGTGGCTATGCAGTCGAGCAGTCTACAGAACCGATTTTAAAACCCGGGGGCTCTGATACATATTGTAACACCCCTAATACTGTACCCAATTTTTCGTAATTCTTTTTTTTTTTTTTTTTTTTAATTAACTTTAAACAGAAACTAAACCGAAATCGAAATCGGAAATTGAATCTAACTTTCGAAGCTTTTAACCAAACTTAAAAATAATTAAAATAAACTATTTAAAACATTTAAATTTATTTAAAACAGTAAGCAATTCACAGAGGGGCAAAATCGGGAAAACGAGGGGAGAAAGGCAGCGACTGATCGCTGTAGGCGCTGCCATTGCAGCGCCAATCGCTGCAATGTGCAGCGCCCAATCGCTGCACATTGCAGCGATCAGGCGCTGCAATGTGCAGCGCCAGTCGCTGCACTTTGCAGCGACCCTTCTCCCTTACTTCTGTTTTCTTCCTTCTGTTTTGTCCTTCTCCTTCTGCTCTCTGAAACTTTGGATTCCAGAGGGCAGAACACTTCATGCAAGCTCTCTGGAATCCCCGATTCCAGAGAGTAAACCCACTATATTTTCACACTCCATTTCTCTTCAAAATCAATGAAAATATAACTTAAATTCAACCGAATCGCAGCAGACTTTGCGAAATCCAACTGCGTGGATATATTTAAAAACCGAGCCTATCCATAGCAACCGAAAAACATTTCAAAACATTTTCATAACATTTAATTTAAACAACCAAACAGTTCCAGAATTTCAAAACAAATGTCATTACCTAACATCCTACAATATCTTTACAATTCACAAACCCAAAATACCCCAAGAAGACCCTCAAAACCTATGCATACGTCCCCACGGGTCAGATGAGCCTCGACTGCGCAACACACTACCACAAACCCATCCTCCGTCAACTGCCTCATGCCTCAGGAGGAGGAAGATCGTCCTCACCTGTTTCCTCGTAAACACCTACACCATACAGACATCTATGAGATAATTAAATCTCAGTGAGCTCTAGTAAATGCAGATGCATGTGTGCGTATGCCATTCAGAAAACATGCTCAAATTCAGATACAGATACAGATTCATTTATTACTTTGCTTTGCTTTGCTTTGCTATAAACTGTATACCGATTGCTTTACTTTGCTTTGCTATAAACTGTATACCGATTTCTTTACTTTGCTTTGCTATAAACTGTATACCGATTTCTTTACTTTGCTTTGCTATAAACTGTATACCGATGGGCCATTTAAACTATATACCGAAGGGTCATTTAAACTGTATACCGAAGGGTCATTTAAACTGTATACCGAAGGGTCATTTAAACTGTATACCGAAGGGTCATTTAAACTGTATACCGAAGGGTCATTTAAACTGTATACCGAAGGGTCATTTAAACTATATACCAAAGGGTCATTTAAACTGTATACCGAAGGGTCATTCTTTCTTTGCATTTACTTTAAAACGTCGTGCGGAAATTCGTTTTCATGACATTTAAAACACGTGATGCATGAACAGATATGAACATAAAATAAACAAACAACATATGTACCATCAAGACCGAAATAGAATAACCTATAACAATTGTAAACCTATCTACCCGACCCAAAGCAATTTAAAACAATCAATCCTCTAAAATCCTCGACGCGACATCGAAGTACGGTGTAGGCCAATCGGCCAGAGAAGATCACGAGAACTTACCTCGCGTCCGTTGCAGCTCAAGCTCCGTCCACGAGCGTTGTTTGTCTGAGGCAAAACACAACATCGATAATAAAATGAGTTTAAGCTTTTAAACGTCCAAAATTGACAAAACCTTAACTAAAGAAATTTCCTAAAGCTTTGATCTAATTCCTCGAGCTGTTAATTCGAGCAATTTACGCTCGGCACCTCAATTCACAATTTACGAGTTTTTCTCTAAAAAACCGAAAATTCCCAATTTTTAACTTTTTTCACAAATTGGTTTATTTTCGTCCAATAACGTCCGATACGTTCAATATATCTAATCACGGCTAACCTATTAATTACGAACCCTAATTCGCATTTTTAACGAAAATCGATCGAAACCCTAATTAATTAAATCTCCTTAAAACTCGAAATAAACTCTCAAAGACCGAAGCTGCATACCTAGGATAGCGAGAGGAGGGGAAACCGTGAAGAAATCGGAACGAACGGAGCTCGGACGGAGGTTGGATCGTCGATCGGCGTCGGCGGCTGAGGGAGAAGTTTCTTCTCTGTTCGTGAACGCCAGAGAGAAGAAGAAAATGTGAGGGAGAAGAAGAGATTTCTATAATTTTATAAAATTTGATTTGGCAAATTACTAAAATGCCCTTCCATAGTTTTTATATATATTTCGTCCTACGTTTCGATAATCGGCTAGCGACATGGGTTCCCCAAATTTCCTTATTTCACCAATAGGTCCAACTTATTATTTGAGATTTATTAAATGTGTCCGTTCGCAATTTAGACCTCGTTTACTATTTTTACCAAAACGTCTTTTATATTACGAGAAGCGTATCTACTCGAAATATAGCGTCCAAACTCTGAAAATTCTCATAATTTCCTTAAAATTCCTATTAATCGTTAGGATCGTAATGACGCTTTCTTTTTGAAAAATGGATATGATTTGACATATTTACAAAAATGCCATTATATAATATAATAATAACATTTTCAAAAAATCCGTACGAGCCGGATATTACATTCTACCCTCCTTATTCAGAATTTTGTCAACAAAATTTGCCACAGCTTATAGTTCTTGACATTAACGTCTCCTGCCTCATGGCATTTTTACTTTGGTTAATCGTCTGTACTTACGGTCCCTTTTTATGGTTCTAAACCAACATCCTACTATATTCTCCAACATAGGCCCCAAATTCGTATTTCTTACTTTCGATTTGATTGCACACGTCCTCTCTCACGTACTAAGCATAATCCAAACTCTCAAATCTCAATTAATTAACCCGACAACATATTGTCACTTCAACACTTGCGAATGCACCAACTTTCGACTTTCACTTAACCACCCGCTGATTAAATCTCTTAGTATTAATAACTTCAAAATTAACTATTTCTCAACGTCTTTCTTCTGCTGTCCCTTTAGGTCAGAACTATACCTAGGCTTCCTAACGCCAGTCAAATTGAATGCCTTCAATTTCATCCAATTTCTGGGCTGTAACCTATACCTCAACACAATCCTCTCGATCATGTTCACATTCGGGATACACACTAACCGAATTTCTACACTAACTCCCTAATCGTAATCCACATTTCCAGTTTACGCATCAAACTTTACCAAATCTCTAAGTCTCAACCAAACGTCCTTTAACTGTGTACTTCACACTTAACGTCCCGAGCACTTGTTGGTCTACATTAGTCACCCAAAACATTATACTCTCTCTCACTCATTAATTGGCTTGTACTAAAGATTATCTCCTATTCTCAATCCTCAAACAACTTCGACTTCTCGACGTCATTTGAGTTGACTTTCGTTCAAGGACTCCTAACAACACCCAAGTCGCAATCTGAACTCCCCTCTATTTTAACTTTAATTTCTCAAACGAGTTCATTTAGTTTCTAACTTTCATAATCATGTGTCTATCAAATGCGTATCTAGCCACTTCAAGCTTCAAAAAAGTCTTTTTAATTTACCTATTTCAACGCTAAATCTCTACTATACCACGACCTTATCAACCTCATGGATATAACAATTTCTATATTTACGTCGGAGCAGTACACTAAACTTCGGTATGAGTTCATTGGCCTTAACCTTAGCCACTATCGCAATTATTCGAGTCTACATTTATCTAGTAATGCTCCTGTATAGCTTCTTCGTCAGCAGTACTCTAATTGTACCCTTCCCGGGACACTTCACGGGTCTTAACAACTATTTCATGGTGAGCTTCTCCACTAGAATTCTATTCTCAATGCTTCGTAAGGTATCCTGTCAATGATATCTCACATCACATTAGTGAGTTCCCTCGTCAGGTCTTAACTGAAACGCTTACACTATATACAATATGCTCATTTATTCAGCTTACATTTCCATTAATTTCGAGCACAGTCAAGTTCCTAAGTCTCGCCATAGGTTTGCTCTAAACCATTTCTTTTGACCTTAAATTATTTTTGTATCCATTGGTCCAATTTGTCAAATACGAGTCGGACCTCTGTAATTGCGAACTTCACAATTCGTCCGGCACTAACCCTAGCGTTAAACTCCTAATCTTAATTTAGACTCTCCTATCTTCACACGAATCACCATTATACAATTTCTACGGTACTTGATCTATTAAAACATACTCTAGGTATTACAACAATCTAGGGTATCCCTTAATAGGTTTATATCTAACCTTCATCTTTCTTGTTTGGTCGTATTCTAATACTTCAAAGGGGTTGTCAATTAGACAAGAATCCCTACGTACTTAAAAAAATCCATATCTCATAGGGTGTATTCCTCTAATTGTTACTAAACCTTAGATGCGCAAACTCCGTTAATTAAATCGAACTAATCTACTAATGTATACTTATATTTCTGTATGGTGTTTATTGTTATGTGTATCCTACTATCTTCTCTTCGAGGTTCGCCTAGTAATTCTTCTTACTCACCTATTATTCTCTTCCTTACTAATTTCATATCTATCATATGCACATCGTTGTACAAGTAATTAAAATAATACCTGCAATTGTAGAAGGCTGGGCCCCATCGTCGGCGTTGTCAGGCTCGATGAATGCAAAGACCCTCGGTACAACTTTTCTTTGATCCACGCCATGTTGATCTCTGCCTGATTGATCTCGACCTCGATTCGGGCAGTCTTTAACAAAATGACCTGGTTCTCCACACCAATAGCACACATTCATGCCTACTCTGCACTGTCCCCTTTGCTCCCTCTGACATTTAGGGCAAAGAGGTAACCGAGAAGCACCTTGTACCTGCTTGTCTTTCCCTCGATCGTTGCCTCCCTCTAGAGGCCTTTTAACGTCTTCTCGTTGTTGTTGTTGTTGCTGTGCCCTCGGCTGCCAGTCTTGATTCTGGGTCTGAGGATGTAGCTCACGAAAGAAGCTCTTAGCCGGCTCCCCCGGTCTAACACATGTAGCTCTAGCAGCCTCGATATCCAGAGCTCTAGCAGTAATATCAGAATAAAGCACGCCAATAATTCCTGATACCACAACGTGCATCCGAATCTCCGGATTTAGTCCCTCCATAAACTGATGCACCTTCTCCTCATTATCGCTGACAAGGCGCGGAGCGAATCGCGACAAGGCCTCAAACTTCCGGATATACTCTGCAACTGAACCAGTTTGTTTCAGCTGCGTGAACTCATTCCTCTTGGCCACTCTCACTGTGCGGCTGAAATACTTATCGAAGAATAGAAACTTGAACCGATCCCAAGTCATAACTGATACATCTGTCGTCGACTTGATCGAGTCCCACCAGAAACGGGCATCCAACGCCAAATGAAAAGTGGCGTAAGCCACCTTACTCCCGTTCCCTACCTCTGCGTAGCCTAACATGTCTTCCATCACCCGGATCCATTCCTCGGCACGTGTCGGATCCGATGACTGGCCGTCGAATACTGGAGGTCGTAGGCTTTGAAACCTCTGCATACCCTGATTACTGGGGACTACCAACTCCTGAGCTCTCTGATTCTCTCCCTGATTCTCTCGATTCATCAAGTCCGTAATTTGTTGTGCTTGCCGGTCCATATGCTGAGACTGGCGGTCTAATAACTCCGTAAGTCGATCCATCGCGTCATCTCTAGGATCTCTTCCTCGAACCATATTTATAAAACTCCTATAAAATTTAAAACAAGTAATCTCTAAGAAATCAAATCAATAAAGCTATAAACAGACTTACAGTTGATGAAGGATGTCCGCGTAGTGGCTATGCAGTCGAGCAGTCTACAGAACCGATTTTAAAACCCGGGGGCTCTGATACCATAATTGTAACACCCCTAATACTGTACCCAATTTTTTCGTAATTCTTTTTTTTTTTTTTTTTTTAATTAAACTTTAAACAGAAACTAAACCGAAATCGAAATCGGAAATTGAATCTAACTTTCGAAGCTTTTAAACCAAACTTAAAAATAATTAAAATAAACTATTTAAAACATTTAAATTTATTTAAAACAGTAAGCAATTCACAGAGGGGCAAAATCGGGAAAACGGAGGGGAGAAAGGGCAGCGACTGATCGCTGTAGGCGCTGCACATTGCAGCGCCCAATCGCTGCAATGTGCAGCGCCCAATCGCTGCACATTGCAGCGATCAGGCGCTGCAATGTGCAGCGCCCAGTCGCTGCACTTTGCAGCGACCCTTCTCCCTTACTTCTGTTTTCTTCCTTCTGTTTTGTCCTTCTCCTTCTGCTCTCTGAAACTTTGGATTCCAGAGGGCAGAACACTTCATGCAAGCTCTCTGGAATCCCCGATTCCAGAGAGTAAACCCACTATGTTTTCACACTCCATTTCTCTTCAAAATCAATGAAAATATAACTTAAATTCAACTGAATCGCAGCAGACTTTGCGAAATCCAACTGCGTGGATATATTTAAAAACCGAGCCTATCCATAACAACCGAAAAACATTTCAAAACATTTTCATAACATTTAATTTAAACAACCAAACAGTTCCAGAATTTCAAAACAAATGTCATTACCTAACATCCTACAATATCTTTACAATTCACAAACCCAAAATACCCCAAGAAGACCCTCAAAACCTATGCATACGTCCCCACGGGTCAGATGAGCCTCGACTGCGCAACACACTACCACAACCCATCCTCCGTCAACTGCCTCATGCCTCAGGAGGAGGAAGATCGTCCTCACCTGTTTCCTCGTAAACACCTACACCATACAGACATCTATGAGATAATTAAATCTCAGTGAGCTCTAGTAAATGCAGATGCATGCGTGCGTATGCCATTCAGAAAACATGCTCAAATTCAGATACAGATACAGATTCATTTATTACTTTGCTTTGCTTTGCTTTGCTATAAACTGTATACCGATTGCTTTACTTTGCTTTGCTATAAACTGTATACCGATTTCTTTACTTTGCTTTGCTATAAACTGTATACCGATTTCTTTACTTTGCTTTGCTATAAACTGTATACCGATGGGCCATTTAAACTATATACCGAAGGGTCATTTAAACTATATACCGAAGGGTCATTTAAACTGTATACCGAAGGGTCATTTAAACTATATACCGAAGGGTCATTTAAACTGTATACCGAAGGGTCATTTAAACTGTATACCGAAGGGTCATTTAAACTATATACCGAAGGGTCATTTAAACTGTATACCGAAGGGTCATTCTTTCTTTGCATTTACTTTAAAACGTCGTGCGGAAATTCGTTTTCATGACATTTAAAACACGTGATGCATGAACAGATATGAACATAAAATAAACAAACAACATATGTACCATCAAGACCGAAATAGAATAACCTATAACAATTGTAAACCTATCTACCCGACCCAAAGCAATTTAAAACAATCAATCCTCTAAAATCCTCGACGCGACATCGAAGTACGGTGTAGGCCAATCGGCCAGAGAAGATCACGAGAACTTACCTCGCGTCCGTTGCAGCTCAAGCTCCGTCCACGAGCGTTGTTTGTCTGAGGCAAAACACAACATCGATAATAAAATGAGTTTAAGCTTTTAAACGTCCAAAATTGACAAAACCTTAACTAAAGAAATTTCCTAAAGCTTTGATCTAATTCCTCGAGCTGTTAATTCGAGCAATTTACGCTCGGCACCTCAATTCACAATTTACGAGTTTTTCTCTAAAAAACCGAAAATTCCCAATTTTTAACTTTTTTCACAAATTGGTTTATTTTCGTCCAATAACGTCCGATACGTTCAATATATATCTAATCACGGCTAACCTATTAATTACTAACCCTAATTAATTAAATCTCCTTAAAACTCGAAATAAACTCTCAAAGACCGAAGCTGCATACCTAGGATAGCGAGAGGAGGGGAAACCGTGAAGAAATCGGAACGAACGGAGCTCGGACGGAGGTTGGATCGTCGATCGGCGTCGGCGGCTGAGGGAGAAGTTTCTTCTCTGTTCGTGAACGCCAGAGAGAAGAAGAAAATGTGAGGGAGAAGAAGAGATTTCTATAATTTTATAAAATTTGATTTGGCAAATTACTAAAATGCCCTTCCATAGTTTTTATATATATTTCGTCCTACGTTTCGATAATCGGCTAGCGACATGGGTTCCCCAAATTTCCTTATTTCACCAATAGGTCCAACTTATTATTTGAGATTTATTAAAACTGTCCGTTCGCAATTTAGACCTCGTTTACTATTTTTACCAAAACGTCTTTTATATTACGAGAAGCGTATCTACTCGAAATATAGTGTCCAAACTCTGAAAATTCTCATAATTTCCTTAAAATTCCTATTAATCGTTAGGATCGTAATGACGCTTTCTTTTTGAAAAATGGATATGATTTGACATATTTACGAAAATGCCATTATATAATATAATAATAACATTTTCAAAAAATCCGTACGAGCCGGATATTACATAATTTCACCGAGGTCTAAACCACCTTGCCGTGACCAGATAACAGATTACGTAGATTCATTTCGTTCGTTCTTTTAAATATATGCTTTACAGATGCGATGCATGAGCAGTCAAATGCATAAAGTAAACAACCAGCATGTGTACCATCAAGACGATAAACAAACATAATCTATAAACGACTAACCTAACTACCCAACCAAAACAATTTAAACAGAAAGCATCACCAAAACTCCTCGAGACGACTTCGACGTACGGTGTAGGCCAATCGGCTAGAGAAGATCACGAGAACTTACCTCGTGTCCGTTGTAGCTCAAGCTCCATCCACGAGCGTCGTTCACCTAAGCAGTTTCACCAAAATGTCGTTAAAACGAGCTTAAAACAATTTAATGTACTAAACTAACAAAATCCTTAACTAAGGAATTTTCTAAAGCTCCAATCCAATTCATTGAGCTATTCCCTCGAGCAACTACGCGCTCGGCACCTCAAATCCCAATTACGAGTTTTTCCCAAAAATCTCTATATTCTCCAATTTTAACATTTCACACAAATCGATATAAATTCATCCAATAACGTCCCTTACGTTCAATACGTCCATAAACTACGACAACCTATCGATTTCGAACCCTAATCGTAAACCCTATTTGTTAAACTTCGCAAAAACCGAAAACTAACGCTCTAAGATCATAGATTCATACCTAGAGCGTCGATTGGAGGAGAAAACGTGAAGAAAATGAGACGATCGGAGCGCAAATCGGAGGTCAAATGTTGAATCGTCGTCGGCTGGCAGAGAGAGCTTCGCTCTCTGGTTTTCTCGCGCAGCAGGGAAGAAATGTGGTTTGTGTTATTTTATGAATTTGATTTGGCAAATTATTGTTTTGCCCTTCTTTTAATTTTCTATTTGTTTCGTCTTTCGTTTCATTAATTGGCTAACTATTCGGTTTCTCCAAATCCCCATATTTCACCAATAAATTCATCTTATTATTTGGGTTCTATTAAAACTGTCCGTTTGCAAAACGGACCTCGGTTACTATTTTTTCTAAAACATCTTTTATATTTCGAGAAACGTAATTTCTCGAAACATAGCATTATTACTCCGAAAAATCTCATAAATTCTTTAAAATTTCTATTAATCGTTAGGATCAAAATGACGCTTTCTTTTCGTAAAACGGGCTTGATTTGACATATTTACAAAAATGCCAACATATATTATAATATTAATATCCCGTAAAGCCGGGTATTACAGCATTACTAAGTCTTAATGACGCGTCCAAGAAGGTTATTGGGTCCTCCATACACATCGTTCTCATCACTTCAATTTAAAACCTTGAAGGTGAAATGGATAACTTGGGTTCTTACCACAATTCATGTAACAGTCAACCTCATTTGCTTGATACGTTCAGCTCTTTTAGAACAAATCGATTGAATTGAAGTTTCTCATACTTCATCAAACTCATTACTAAGTCTTAATTACGCGTCCATAAAGCTTATTGGGACCTCAATACACGTCGTTCTCATCACTTCAAGTTAACACCTTGAAGGTGAAATGGATTACTTTGGTTCTAACCACAAGTCATTTAACAGTAAACCTTATTTGTTTGATACGTTCAGTTCTTTTGGAACAAATCGATTGAGGTGAAGTTTCTTATACTTCATCAAACGCATTACTAAGTCTTAATTACGCGTCCATGAAGGTTATTGGGTCCTCCATACACGTTGTTCTCATCACTTCAAGTTAAAACCTTAAAGGTAAAGTGGATAACTTGGGTTCTAACCATAAGTCATGTAATAGTGAACCTCATTTGCTTGATACATTCAGTTCTTTTGGAACAACTCGATTGAAGTGAAGTTTCTTATACTTCATCAAACACATTATTAAGTCTTAATTACGCATCTATGAAGGTTATTGGGTCGTCAATCTACATCGTTCACATTACTTCAAGTTAAAACCTTGAAGGTGAAATAGATAACATGGGTTCTAACAACAAGTCATGTAACAGTTAACCTCATTTGCTTGATACGTTCAGTTCTTTTGGAACAAATCGATTGAGGTGAAGTTTGTGATACTTCATCAAATGCATTATTAAGTCTTAATTACGCGTCCATGAAGGTTATTGGGTCCTCCATACACGTCGTTCTCATCACTTCTAGTTAAATCCTTGAAGGTGAAATGGATAACTTGTGTTCTTACCATAAGTCATGTAATAGTCAACCTCATTTACTTGATACGTTCAGCTCTTTTAGAACAAATCGATTGAAGTGAAGTTTCATATACTCCATCAAACGCATTACTAAGTCTTAATTACGCGTCCATGAACTTATTGTGACCTCAATACATATCGTTCTCATCACTTCAAGTTAAAACCTTGCTGGTAAAATGGATAACTTAGGTTCTAACCACAAGTCATGTAACAGTAAACCTCATTTGCTTGATAAGTTCAGTTCTTTTGGAACAAATCGATTGAGGTGAAGTTTCTTATAATTCATCAAATGCATTACTAAATCTTAATTACGTGTCCGTGAAGGTTCTTGTAACGACCCCAGTAGGGCCGAGACTAAACCATGACTATTTTAGAATTGACCATATATCCTTACATTCCTTTGTTCAAGACATCACACGTGATTCATTAGGCATTGTCCAGCAACGAAATACATTACACATTTCCCAGCGGACACGGGCGTTTCACTCGTCTAATTAAAACATCGCCCGGTCACTAAACAACAAAACATTACTTATATCATCCGGTGAGTAAACACTCGACATCATCCGATGACATCAGCCGGAAGACTCAATCGTTCAGCTTCTATCATTCGACATCCGCCGATGACGTCAGCCGGATGATACACTCATCCGACTCCTATCACTCAGCAGTAGAACACGATAAACATCAAGCAACTCCAACCAACAGAAAAGTACCCCGACTCTCATAGATTTCAACTTGGTAGGCATAAACTTTAAATGAATAAAAATCACATACTCGTTCAGGATACGTGAAGCAGAAGACTTAATTAAGCAGATCATTCTATAAACTTAAATCATTCCTCGAACTCAGAGATCAAATAGACAAATCCCAACATCCCAATGTTATAAAAAGAAATCTCATCCTACACAGACTTCAGTCTTTCATAAACCTTGCTGACTTAATGTGAACATAATCGCGGGTCAATATCGCCTGCTAGCCACAAATCTCCACCCTTAGCACCTTCTAGCAACCGAGCTTAAAAATTCTGATTAACTTTGAGATCCTCACCTGAAAACTCGTTACCTACATCATGAGGTTCAAACTATAAGCCTAATGCTTAGTAAGGAATGCAAACTAACATGTATTCATGAATGTACAGTTGAGAGAAAACATGTTGTTGATCATTTATCATACTAGTTTCTGTTCATCGTTTTCATCATATGGATTAAGGAAGGATTTGTGCCGTAAAATGGGCGTTGACAATGATTTTGATCATATTCCCTTTCGGGTCGTTTTCATGGTCCCTCTTTGGACTGTGGCATACGTCAACCCGCCCCCAACCCTCACTTAATCATGTTGCATGGGATCGTTTTCATATTCATTCTCATATCTTGTTCATGGGGAAAACATGCTCATAAATCATTTTCATATGCTTTATGATGTAGGGCCCTAATGGCCGGGAATCCTACACATTCACTTACCTGGTTTCCTTAGCAACTTGAGCTCCTTTTCTTCAGACTTCTTCACCTAAAACATTCACATTGCAATAGTTAAAACGAAAATCCTAATAGTCCTAATCATAAGTCATCCTAGAATCTAATAGCTAAGGTCATTCCCAAATCCCTTAGTCTAGTTCTCTGTGTGCAGTTTGAAATCCAAAACCAAAACAGCTAGGTTCAACTAACGATTAATCAGGGTCTGTTATACTAAATGTCCAGAATCGATTCGAAAATGCCATTACCAAACACCGATAAAAATGTTCCTATTATCCGGCCATTGAAGAGTCTTGAAACATTGGGTTCTAGTTAAAAACAGAGTTCTAAACAACTATACGGCAACTACATTGACTAAATCTTACCTTGAATGTGGGTTATAGGAGTGGAGGCTGGAGAAATAGATCGCCAAAGAGGGAATCACCGGCAGAGAAAAAGCTCTGGAAGCACGGGAATCGCCGAGAGAGAATGTCGGCTACAGTGGGCTTTAAGTGAGGTTTAAGGTTTCCATTTTCTATTTATATTAATAAGATCCTTCCTAATTACCATTTGTCCACCCTAAAATTAGAAATCAAATAAACTTTGGCTTTAAAATTAAATTCAAGTATTAATAATAAAGGTTACAGTTAATTCCGTTAAGAAAATCACCTGGCAGAGATTGTCGGGTGGTACAGTTCTTGGATCCTCTATACCCGTCGTTCTCATTACTTCAAGTTAAAACCTTAAAGGTAAAGTGGATAACTTGGATTCTAACCATAAGTCATGTAACAGTGAACCTCATTTGCTTGAGACGTTCAGTTCTTTTGGAACAAATCGATTAAAGTGAAGTTTCTGATACTTCATGAAACCCATTACTAAGTCTTAATTACGCGTCCATGAAGCTTATTGGGACCTCAATACACGTTGTTCTCATCACTTCAAGTTAAAACCTTGAAGGTGAAATGAATTACTTAGGTTCTTACCACAAGTCATGTAATAGTGAACCGTATTTGCTAGATACGTTCAGATCTTTTGGAACAAATTGATTGAAGTGAAATATCTTATACTTCATCAAACGCATTACTCAGTCTTAATTACGCGTCCATGAAGCTTATAGGGACCTCAATACACGATGTTCTCATCACTTCAAGTTAAAACCTTAAAGGTGAAATGGATAACTTAGGTTCTAACCACAAATCATGTAACAGTGAACCGCATTTGCTTGATACGTTCTGTTCTTTTGGAACAAATCGATTAACTTGAAGTTTCTTATACTTCATCAAACGTATTACTAAGTATTAATTACGCATCCCTGAAGCATATTGGGACCTCAATACACGTCGTTCTCATTACTTCAAGTTAAAACCTTAAAGTGAAATGGATAACTTAGGTTCTAACAACACGTCATGTAACAGTGAACCTCATTTGCTTGAGACGTTCGGTTCTTTTGGAACAAATCGATTAAAGTGAAGTTTCTGATACTTCATGAAACCAATTACTAAGTCTTAATTACGCGTCCATGAAGCTTATTGGGACCTCAATACACGTTGTTCTCATCACTTCAAGTTAAAACCTTGAAGGTGAAATGAATTACTTAGGTTCTTACCACAAGTCATGTAATAGTGAACCGCATTTGCTAGATACGTTCAGTTCTTTTGGAACAAATTGATTGAGGTGAAGTTTCTGATACTTCATCAAACGCATTACTCAGTCTTAATTACGCGTCCATGAAGCTTATAGGGACCTCAATACACGATGTTCTCATCACTTCAAGTTAAAACCTTAAAGGTGAAATGGATAACTTAGGTTCTAACCACAAATCATGTAACAGTGAACCGCATTTGCTTGATACGTTCTGTTCTTTTGGAACAAATCGATTGACTTGAAGTTTCTTATACTTCATCAAACGTATTACTAAGTATTAATTACGCATCCCTGAAGCATATTGGGACCTCAATACACGCCGTTCTCATTACTTCAAGTTAAAACCTTAAAGTGAAATGGATAACATAGGTTCTAACAACACGTCATGTAACAGTGAACCTCATTTGCTTGATACATTCAGTTCTTTAATAACTAATCAATTGAAGTGAAGTTTCTTATACTTCATCAAATGCATTATTAAGTCTTAATTACGCGTCTATGAAGGTTATTGAGTCCTCAATCAAGGTCGTTCTCATTACTTCAAGTTAAAACCTTGAAGGTGAAATGGATAACATGGGTTCTAACAACAAGTCATGTAACAGTTAACCTCATTTGCTTGAGACGTTCAGTTCTTTTGGCAAAAATAGATTAAGGTGAAGTTTCTGATACTTCATCAAACGTATCACTAAGTCTTAATTACGCATCCAGGAAGGTTATTGGGTCCTCCACACACGTCGTTCTCATCACTTCAAGTTAAAACCTTAAAGGTGAAATGGATAAATTGGGTTCTTACCACAAGTCATGTAACAGTCAACCTCATTTGCTTGATACGTTCAGCACTTGTAAAACAAATCGATTGAAGTGAAGTTTCTCATACTTCATCAAATGCATTACTAAGTCTTAATTACGCGTCCATGAAGCTTATTGTGACCTCAATACACGTCGTTATTATCACTTCAGGTTAAAACCTTATAGGTAAAATGGATAACTTATGTTCTAACCACAAGTCAAGTAATTGTAAACCTTATTTTCTTTATACGTTCCGTTCTTTTGGATCAAATCAATTGAGGTTAAGTTTCTTATCATTCATCAAACGCATTACTAAGTCTTAATTACACGACTGTGAAGGTTATTGGGTCCTCCATACATGTCGTTCTCATCACTTCAAGTTAAAACCTTGAAGGTAAAGTGGAAAACTTGTGTTGTAACCCTAAGTCAAGTAACAGTGAACCTCATTTGCTTGATACGTTCAGTTCTTTTGGAACAAATCGATTGAAGTGAGGTTTCTTATACTTCATCATACGCGTTACTAAGTCTTAATTACGTGTCCATGAAGGTTATTGGGTCCTCCACACACGTCGTCTCTCACTTCAGTTAAAACCTTGAAGGTGAAATGGATAAATTGGGGTTCTTACCACAAGTCATGTAACAGTCACCTCATTTGCTTGATACGTTCAGGCACTTGTAAAACAAATCGATTGAAGTGAAGTTTCTTATACTTCATCAAATGCATTACTAAGTCTTAATTACGCGTCCATGAAGCTTATTGTTACATCAAACACGTCCGTTATATAACTTCAGGTTAAAACTTAAGTAAAATGGATTAACTTATTTCTAACCACAAGTCAAGTAAGTGTAACTTATTTTCTTTATACGTCCGTTCTTTTGGAACAAATCGATTGAAGTGAAGTTTCTTATACTTCATCAAACGCATTACTAAGTCTTAATTACGCGTCTATGAAGGTTATTGGGTCCTCCATATACATGTCGTTCTCATCACTTCAAGTTAAAACCTTGAAGGTGAAAGTGGATAACTTGGGTTTAACACAAGTCAATGTACAGTGAAATCTCATTGCTTGATACTTCAGTCTTTTGGAACAATCGATTGAAGTGAGAAGTTCTATACTTCACAAACGCATGACTAAGTCTTAATTACGCTCGTATGAAGCTTATTGGGACCTCAATACACGTTGTTCTCATCACTTCAAGTTAAAACCTTGAAGGTGAAATGGATAACTTAGGTTCTAACCACACGTCATGTAACATGAACCGCATTGCTTGTACGTTCCGTTTAAAAAACTAGCATTTCCTCTGGTTTGAAATTATAAAATAATACAACAAAAGTAAATTATCTATCCAGTCACAAACATCCTAAAAGGGGTTACTATACAACTTTTCTACGGTTCGATCTATCCCAATCCAAAAAAAACTTACTTACGTCCCCACGGGTCAAAATTCGCTCTGATTGCCAGCGCACTCCCATGGGCCATTCTCCTTCAACGTGCACATACATCGGGCGGAGGGACGCGTCCTCACCTGTCTCAAAATCACCTACACCATAGAATTAAAATGTGAGCTAAAGGCTCAGTAAGTCTACTTGAATGCACGCGAATGTTATGCGTATGCGGTTTGCAAAACATGCATCTTACCTTTTCGCTATTCATTTCATTTCATTTATGTCACCGGGGCTTCACTCTCGCTAGATAGAAGCGGCACATCCGACGATTGGAAAGCCCCTCGTATCTAACCAGGGAGAAAACATGCTTCATTCAACAGCCATGTCTGAACCACCACTTGTAACGACCCCAGTAGGGTCGAGACCAAACCATGACTCCTTTAGACTTGTTCGTATATCCTTACTGTTCTTATTTAGGTTATGCCCCTGTTCATTTCTTCTTTTTTTTTTAAACAATCAAAACTTAACTCAAGACATCACACGCGATTTATTAAACCTCGCTTAGTAATGAAATACAATACACATCTGCCAGCGGGTAGTGTAGAATGCTTCAGCCGATGAGCGAAAGCTTCAGCTTTTAACTGCATCTACTGATAGAGAATAAACCCACATCTACCGATGGTCACGTGCCCGCCACGCAACTCATCAATTTCCATCCAACAGTAGACATCTACCGGTGGACACGTGTGTTTCATGTGTCTAATTAAAACATTGCCCGGTCACTAAACGACAAAACAACACCTATATCATCTGGTATACTTACATCATCCGATATTTGAAATTCACTACATCTACCGATCGCTAGACGACAAGACAACACTTATATCATCCGATAATTTAAAATACACTACATCTACTGATCGCTAGACGACAAGACAACACTTATATCATCCGGTAATTTAAAATACACTACATCTACCGATCGCAAGTAAGAGGCATCATCTGGTGAACAACAATTCTTCACTATCCACCGGTGACGTTAGCCGGAAGATGTACTCATCCAACTTCTATCACCCAGCAGTAAAATACAAAAGAACTTCAAGCAACCTGTATCGTCAGAAAGATGTCCTGACCTTCACAGTTCTCAGACACATAGACATAAACATAGGCAGACATAAAACGTGGACTCATCTAGGATACATGTAGCGGAAAACTTAATTAAAACAGGTCATTCAGTATTCTTAAAATCATCCCCAAAATTCTGGTAACCAAACTAGACAATTACAGAATCCAATATTCTAAAAAAAAGGTCTCATTCTACTTGAACGTCAGTTCAGTATAAATCTACTGACATATATATGAGCATAACTAATGGACATTCTCGCCTGCCAGCCACAGACTTCTACCCTGAGCACCACCCTGCAACCAGCCTTAGACATCATCACTGAATTTGGAATCTTCACCTGCTAAATCTTCGCCTACATCATAAGGTATAAACTATAAGCCTAATGCTTAGTAAGGAATACAATACAATCAAGTATGCATGAATGCTCATTTTAAGAACAAAAGCTCATGAATCTTTCCTTATTCATATCATACTCAAAGTCTTCATTCTGCTCATCAATTCAGTATTCTTCATTCATATTTCATCTATTATCATATACATCATTCATATTCATCATTCATATACATCATTCATATTCATCATTCATGTCATCGTTCATATTCTTCGTTCATGTTGTGTGGATTAAGGGAGGATTTGTGGCGGTAAAGGGGGTTTGACAGTGAGAGTGCACATAGTTCCCTTGCGGGTCGTATCATGGTCCTTCTTTTGGACAGTGACATATGCCAAACCGCCCCCAACCCTCGCTTAATTCACGTTGCATAAATTTTATATTCTTATCTTGTTCGTGAGAAAACATGCTCTTAAAACGTTTTCATATGCATAAAACATTCATGATGCATGAACATGAAAATTCTTAAATCACCAAGCTACAGAACACAGCACTATTCAACATGAAACCTTACCATCGAACTAATCATCAGCATAAACATTAGAAAGTAACATAAAGGAACTTCTAATCACCGTATGAGTTTCTACCTAGCATCCTTTGATGTAGGGTCCTAATGACCGAGAAACCTATACATTCACTTACCTGGTTTCCTTAGCAACTTGAGCTCTTTTTCTTCTGACTTCTTCACCTAAAGCATTTACATTGCAGTAGTTAAAACAAAATCTTAATAGTCCTAATCACTAGCCACCCTAGAGTCTAATAGCTTAAATCATTCCCGAGTCCCTTAGTCTAGTTTCTCTGTGCACAGTCTGAAATCTAAAAACCATAACAGCTAGATTAAACTACGATTAATCCGGATTGATTATTTTAAGTGTCCAGAAGCGATTCGGAATGACATTACTAATCTCGGGTTTTAAAATGTCCTTATTATCACTCGGCCATTGAAGAATCCAAAACTTCAACACATAGCTGAAAACAAAGATTAACAACTAATAGATAGCTACATTGCCAAACTCGTACCTCGAGCACAAAGTAGCCGAGAGGTAAGCAAGGAAATCGATCGTCGACGGAGGGATTTCCAGTTGACTGAGAACGAGGGCTCGGGAGAGAAGAAATCGCCGAGAGTAGAAGATGTCGGCTACAGTGGTTTAAAATGAAGTTTGAACCCTTTCCATTTTCTTTAAATACCGATCTCAAACCTCCATTATTACAACTTTGCCACTCAACCTAGTTTAAATCCACATGTAATTAATTAAGCTTGACATAAAATTCTAAATCGTGAAGAATGAATAATCATGACCGTTAATACAGTTAGGAAGTCACCTGGTTGAAGTTGTTGGGTGTTACAATGTGGTTCATTAAGTCCATAAATGCTACCGGGGCATTCGTAAGTCCAAAAGACATAACGAGAAACTCATAATGCCTGTACCTCGTTTGAAAGGTAGTCTTGTGAATATCTTCTCTCCGGACCTTCAACTGATAATAACCCGAGCGTAGATCAATCCTGGAAAACACTCGAGCACCCTGCAGTTAATCAAATAAATTATGTAATACCCGGTTTTACGGGATTTTTATATTATAATATTTGATGATATTTTTGTAAATATGTCAAATCAAGCCCGTTTTGTGAAAAGAAAGCATCATTTCGATCCTAACAATTAATAGAAATTTTAAGAAATTTACGGGATTCTTCGGAGTAATAATGCTATATTTCGAGAAATTACGTTTCTCGTAATATAAATGACGTTTTAGTAAAAATAGTAAACGAGGTCCGAATTGCAAACGGATAGTTTTAATAAATCCCAAATAATAAGTTGGAGTTATTGACAAAATAAAGAAATTTGGAGAAACTGAATAGTTAGCCGATTCACGAAACGAAGGACGAAACGAATATAAAATATGTACTAAGGGCAAAATGGTAATTCTGCAAACCAAATTTATAAAATAACACAAACTTTCTTTCTTCTTCATTTTCTCTTCCTGCGTGATTTCCAGAGAGCATTTTCCTCTCTGCTGTCGATGGCTCTCCTTCATTCCGACCTCAGATTCGTGCTTCAATCGTCTCGATTCTTCGCGATTTCTTCCTCAATCCTGATCCTAGGTACGATTCTAAGGTTCTAGGAAAGTTTATTTTGGTTTTTACGAAGTGTAAACGATTAGGGTTTCGTTTAGATTATCGTTAAAAATGTGATTTAGGGTTCGAAATTTATATGTTTGCTGTGTTTAAGGATATAAAGGATGTATTGAACGTTATTGGACGAAGTTAGATCTATTTGGGAGAAATGTTAAAATTAGAGGATTTTCGGGTTTTTAGGAAAACTCGTTGATTGTGGTTTTAAACTATCGAGCGTTAATCGTTGTTTAAATATTTCGATTAGTTAAGTTAAGATTTTAGGAAAAATCCTTAGTTAAGGATTTTGTTAGTTTTGGACATTAAATTGTTTAAGCTCGTTTTAACGACAATTTGGTGAAACTGCTTAGGTGGACAATGCTCATGGACGGAGCTTGAGCTGCAACGGACATGAGGTAAGTTCTCGTGACTTGCTTTGACCGATTGGTCTATACCGTACGTCGAGGTCGTTTCGAGGAATTTGGCGACGTGTTTGTTTAATTTGTTTTGGATGGGTAGTTAGGACTAGATATTTTTATAGATTATGTTGTTACCGTCCTGATGTTATATATGCGCTTGTTTACGTTTATATTAAACTGTTCACGCATCACGTGTTTTAAAAGAACATAGAAAATGAATTTCTGCACGATGTTTTAAAGAAAATGGTGATGTGGCCTGGAGAGGGGCTATTGATCTATTGTGAAGATCGACTACGGGTTTGTCAGAATACCACATCTATTATGTACTCATACAGTTATATAGTTATAGGTCATGCGAGATGGGGCTCAGGCACGGCTGTACGCGTTGTAAGCGTGTACTGTAACACCCGACATTTCGGCCAGGTGATTTTCTGACCATTTTCATTGTCACCCTCTTATTTAACCGTTATGATTTAAATTTAATGTTAAGACAAATTTATTACAAGTTGAGTAAAACTAGGTTAGGTGGCAGTTTTGTAATTAGAATCGATGGATTTAGTATAAATAGGAAATGGAAACCTTAAATCTCATTTATTGCCACTGTAGCCGACATTCCCTCTCGGCGATTTCTTCTCTCCCAAGTTCTTGCTCTCGGCTACCAGAACTTTCCTCTGCCGACGACCGGTTTCGAGCTTGCTTTTCTCTGCAAATCCACACCCGAGGTATGAAATGGACAATGTAGTCATTCATTAGTAAATAGAGCTCTGTTCTCAGCTCGGCACTGAGTTCGGATTTTTAGCAGTGGCCGAGCAGTTTGTGATTTTCTTAATCTGAGAGTAGAAATGTCATCCCGAATCAATTCTGAGCATTTTAAGTAACCAACTCGGATTTAATCAATGGAAAAACCTGTCCACCTAGTTTCGGATTTCAGACTGCAGTGTGTCAAACAGAGGAATCGGAATGACTTTAGCTAATAGATCCTAGGGTGGTTTATGATTAGGACTACTAGGACTTTGTTTTAACTACTGTAATGTACATGTTTTAGGTGAAGAAGTTAAAGAGAGGAAGTTCGGATTGCTAAGGAATCCAGGTAAGTGAATGTATTAAGATTTCCGGCCACTAGGGCCCTACACCGCAAGGGTATTAGGGAATCACTGAGATGTTAGCTTATTGACTATGACTTGTTATTCCCACGATATGAAGAAGTTATGTAAGTAAATGTAAAGTTACAGGATGTTCTACTTGTCCTTATGGTATGACTTTTCTCTATGAACCTCATGTCTATGCATCATGCCCACGTTTATGATTAAGTAGAGAACATGAAAAGTAAATGTAACCATGATTAAGTGCAGAACGGGGAAAAGACTATATTATGTATGACTCGCGAATTCTCCCACTGCTGGAGGCCGAGTTAATGATATGTATGACTCGCGAAATCTCCCACTGGTGGAGGCCGAGTAATGATATGTATGGCTCGCGAATTCTCCCACTGGGGAGGCCGAGTGATGTATCATGATTGCCGCGATAGGCAAATGATTATGTATGACTGCCGCGATAGGCAAATGACTATGTACCCCTGTCTTCCTCCCTCGTTCCCTGCCTTAATACATGTTATGTAAATGATAAAGATGAACATGAATGAAGAATGATTTATGAATTATGTCCCTTTAAATTGTGTACTCATGTATATCTGTCAGTATGCATTCCTTACTAAGCATTAGGCTTATAGTTAAACCTTATGGTGTAGGTGAAGAAGGTTCAGGTGAGGATGTTATGTTCAAAGAGGATGCTTAAGGCTGGTTGCTGGAGGATGCTCAAGGTGACAGTGCGGGACTGGAGAGGCGATTTATGACCCCTGGTTTAAACTCTTATGTTACAGTATGTTAAAGGATATGGTAGTTTAAGTAGGATGAGATTATTTTAAAACGTTGAGCTTGAAACTGTCTAGTGGATCACTGAGTCAGGGAATGATTATGTAGATTTATGAATGATCTGTTGCTTAAGTCTTCCGCTATATGCGTTTGGATGAGTTGTGTTTTCTTCCAGTTGAAAGGAGTCCTTTGATGATTTAGTGTTCTCTACCGTAAGACGGAAGCTGGATGGGGCAATCTTCCGGCTGACGTCATCGGCAGATGCCGAATGTTAGAGTTTGATGGTTTAATCTTCCGGCTGACGTCATCGGCAGATGCCGAATGTTAGAGTTTGAAGGTTTAGTCTTCCGGCTGACGTCATCGGCAGATGCCGAAGGTTAATTGTTTGACGGTTTAGTCTTCCGGCTGACGTCATCGGCAGATGCCGAAGGTTAATTGTTTGACGGTTTAGTCTTCCGGCTGACGTCATCGGCAGATGCCGAATGTTAGAGTTTGATGGTTTAGTCTTCCGGCTGACGTCATCGGCAGATGCCGAAGGAACAGTTGATGATGGTTTAGTCTTCCGGATGACGTCACCGGAAGACGAAAAATGTGTTTTGTCGATTAGCGACCGGATGATGTTTTAATTTAGCACGTGAGACCTACGTGTCCACCGGAAGATGTCTCCTTTTAGGCGATGTTAAGCGAGTCACGCGTAATGCACGTGATGACCGGACGACTAAATTTCTGAGGGTTGTCGACGCATGCAACCCATGCAAACCCGAGTGGTATTATGTTAAGAGAATTGAGGGCATCTCCTCTTTTCCCGGAATTGTCAGGAAACCAATGACCGAGTCTAGTCGCTCGACTCTGTGAAAGTTTGAGCCGACGAGGTGTGGGAAGTCGGGCACGAGAGGGTTCGTTTTCCTAAATGGTTCTGCGTCTCTATTACCAGTTTAGAAAATAAAAAAAAAATATATGTATAATGTGAAAGTCTGTTGTGAGATAGTAAGTGAATGTAATAATAGTAAAAGTCAGGCAAACGGTAAATGAAAGAATATGAATACGTGACGGCTCCTGGCCGGGGTCGTTACATGTACCCCCTCCTCTAGCTAGAAAGAGTAGTCCGACCGCTGGATATGCTCTCTCCGGTTAGGGGGTTGAGATCTCGGTGACACACACAGAGTAAAGATAAAGAAAATGTTGCATGATTTCTGAACTCATATGCATAGCATGCATGTACATTTACGAGAGCTTGCTGCGATTTTATCTCATAGGTGTTTGTATGGTGTAGGTGACTTCGACATAGGTGAGGACGAGATCCCTCCACCAGAGGAGTGATGCGGTTGACGGAGGATGGTCGTGGGAGTGTGCTGGCGCAGTCGAGGCACATTTTGACCCGTGGGACTCATGGTTAGATGTTTTGAGGGCTTTTAGGAATTGTCGGGTTAATGGTTGTATAGAAACATTTTAGGATGCTTGGATCTGATAGTGGATAGGTTTGAGGTTTTAAATGTTTTTGGAAACTTGTTTTGTAAACCGTTTTTAAAAGTTTTATTGGAATTGTCAGTGATTTAAACAGGAGGAAATGTATAGTTTTTAAACAGATCCACGCGGTTCGTTTTTATGAAAATTGTGTTTCGTTTCAATTTCGTTTCTAGTCGGTTTTGGGATGGTATTTCAGAAGCCGTATGAGTATGGGGCGTTTGATGTTAAATTGTATTGTGATGGTGTGTGTAATGTTAGTGGTGATTGTAGAAGAAAATTGGTATGTTAAGTGGTTATGCAGGGGGAAAAGAAAGAAGAACCAGAGAAAGGGGGAGTCGAGCTCTCTGGAAGAATTTCAAGAGATCTTGGCGATCGATAGCCAGGGAGGGCGATCGATCGCCCCCGGCTTAGTAACTTCTCTGGATTTTTCCAGAGAAGTTGCCAAGTGATGACTGGGCGATCGCTTGGCAGGAAGGTGGATCGCCAGAGGGGCGATCAGCTAGGCGATCAGTCGCCTGGCAGCGATCGCCATGGGCGATCGATCGCCGGTTTTGGGCGATCGATCGCCCCTCCATTTTGGGTTGCCAATTGTCGATTCTGCCCCTCCTTTTAGCAGATTGAATATATGTTTTTAATTTATTTATTTAATTGTTTTAATTGTTTTAAATAGTTTTATCCTAATTGTTTTAAGTTTGGTTTTAAATGATTTATAAACTAGACTTCCATTCCGATTTCGATTAAAATTTCGCTTAGAGTTTGTTTAAAGTATAGGGATAAATTGTTTTAATTGTTTTAATTGTTTTAATTGTTTTAATTGTTTTAATTGTTTTAATTGTTTTAATTGTTTTAATTGTTTTAATTGTTTTAATTGTTTTAATTGTTTTAATTGTTTTAATTGTTTTAATTGTTTTAATTGTTTTAATTGTTTTAATTGTTTTAATTGTTTTAATTGTTTTAATTGTTTTAATTGTTTTAATTGTTTTAATTGTTTTAATTGTTTTAATTGTTTTAATTGTTTTAATTGTTTTAATTGTTTTAATTGTTTTAATTGTTTTAATTGTTTTAATTGTTTTAATTGTTTTAATTGTTTTAATTGTTTTAATTGTTTTAATTGTTTTAATTGTTTTAATTGTTTTAATTGTTTTAATTGTTTTAATTGTTTTAATTGTTTTAATTGTTTTAATTGTTTTAATTGTTTTAATTGTTTTAATTGTTTTAATTGTTTTAATTGTTTTAATTGTTTTAATTGTTTTAATTGTTTTAATTGTTTTAATTGTACGGGAAATTGCGTACAGTATTAGGGTCACCACAAATTATGGTATCAGAGCCTCCGGGTTTTAAAAACGGTTCTGTAGACTGCTCGACTGCACAGCCACTACGCGGACATCCTTCCTCAACTATAAGTATGTTTAAGAGTCTTATTTGATTTAGATTTATTAGAATTATTTGCTTTTGACTTTTATAGGAATTATAGAAATATGGTGCATCGAGGAAATGACCGAGACGATACGATAGACACCCTTAGGGATTTTATTGCCCAACAGTCCCAAGACATGGAGCGACAGGCTCAACAAATAGAGAGACAGTCCCAGAAGTTGGGTACCCTGATAGATCGTGAGGGTGCTAGAGCTCGGGAGACCGCGACTTCTGGTAATCGTGGAATGGAGAGATTTCAGTAGCTCCAACCTTCTGTGTTCAACGGACAGTCTACGGATCCCTCTTCAACCGAGGAGTGGATTCAAATCATGGAGGATATGATGGCCTATGCAAGCATTGAGGACGGAGAGAAGGTTGCGTTGGTGAGTTACCACTTAATGCTGGATGCCCGATTCTGGTGGGATTCTATCAAAGCAACCACCGATGTGGCGATTATGAGTTAGGAGCGTTTCAAGATGATATTTTACGATAAATACTTCAGCCATACAGTGCAGGAGGCGAAGATGGTGGAGTTTATGCAATTACGGCAAGTTGGTTCGATTGCCAACTATGTCGAGGAGATTTGAGGCTTTGTCCCGATTCACGCCGCGTCAGGTCAGTGTCAATGAGGACAAGGTACTCAAATTTGTACAGGGGCTTGGCCAAGAAATTCGGAAGAGTCTTACGATCTAAGGGGTGCGTAATGTATCCTACGATGAGATAGTGGCCAGGGCACTGGAGATTGAGGCTGTTGATCAGAGTTCTGTTAGACCAAGGGAGCCAGCTAGAGGATTCTTTCGAGAGATCCACCCTCAGATAAGAGATAAGGGCTGGCAACTGATAGGACAACCACAGCAACAACAACAGAGAGGCGTGAAAAGGCCTTTAGAGGGAGGCAACAATCGAGGAAAAGGCAAACAGTTACAAGGGGCTTCTCAGATGCCTTAGTGCCCTAAGTGCCAGAAGGAGCACAGTGGAGAGTGCAGAGTGGGCACGAATAAGTGCTATCGGTGTGGAGTAGTTGACCACTTCATTAGAGATTGCCCGAAGCAGAGTCGAGAGCAGTCAGGCACAGACCATAGGAGGATTATGCCGAGGATCTTTGCATTTATCGAGCCTGGTGATATTGATGATGAGGCTCAGCCTTCCGTGATAGCAGGTACTATTTTGATTATGGGCGTGGCGGTATTTTCTTTGATAGACACGGGGGCTGCGCACTCTTTTGTTTCTACTGCTTGCGTGTCTAGACTGAAGCTTGTGCCTGAGTTAGCATAATGCGAATATAGTGTGATGCTACCTTCAGGAGAGCGTATGCAGTCAGGTCAAGTTGTCCAGGGCAATATTGTCTCAGTCGGGAATAGTACCCTCTATGCTCGCCTGATTGTTATGGGCATAGAGATCTACGATCTTATTTTAGGGATGGACTGACTTTCACAGCACTTCACCACCATTGATTGTCGATCCAGGATTGTGACCTTTCGACCCCCGGGTAAAGCAGAGTTTTCTTATCAGGCGATGAACCGATTGAGTGGATCGCCTATCTCTTATTCCATGAAGGTCAACGAGCAGTTTAAAGGTGAGTGCTCTATTTATTTGGCCAGAGTAGTTGATATTCAGTTGCTCAGCGGAGTAAAGCCGAGTGACATTACTATAGTCAGAGAATTCTCTGAGATCTTCCTCGATGATCTCCCTAGTTTACCACCAGACCGGGAGATTGAATTTGTGATTGATGTTTATCCTAGTTCGGCGCCAGTGTCAAAGAATGCATATAGATTGGCGCCTGCTGAGTTGAAAGAGTTAAAATCTCAGTTGGAGGAGTTGCTAGACAAGGGGTTCATCCGACCGAGTGTTTCACCCTGGGGTGCGCCCGTTCTATTTGTCAAGAAGAAAGACGGGACCCTCAGGATGTGTGTGGATTACAGAGAGCTGAATAAGCTCACAGTGAAGAATAAGTATCCACTGCCACGGATCGATGATTTGTTTGATCAACTACAGGGTGCCCGAGTATTTTCCAGGATTGACTTACGCTCGGGTTACTATCAGTTGAAGGTTCGGAAGGAAGATATTCAGAAAATGGCATTCTGAACGAGGTACGGGCATTATGAGTTCCTAGTTATGTCTTTTGGACTTACTAATGTCCCTGCAGAGTTTATGGATTTGATGAACCGAGTCTTCAAAGAGTACCTAGACAAATTCGTTGTGGTTTTTATCGACGACATTCTGATATATTCTAAGACGAAAGAGGAGCATGAAGAGCAATTAAGGATTGTTCTCGGAATTTTACAACGACACCAGCTATATCCAAAGTTCTCTAAATGTGAGTTTTGGCTGGATCGGGTCAGTTTTCTCGGCCACATTTGTAACACACGACAACAGCAGCCAGGTGACTTCCTAACTGTATTAACGGTCATAAATATTCAATCTTCACGGTTTAGAGTTTTATACCAAGAATAATTAATTTTATGTGGATTTAAACTAGGTTGAGTGGCAAAGTTGTAATAATTGAGGGTGATGACCAATATATAAAGAAAAAGGAAATGTTTCAAACCTCACTCGAACCACTGTAGCCGACACCTTTCTTTTCGGCGATTTCTTCTCTCCCAAGCTCTTGCTCTCTGCTTTCAGCATACTCTCTTCGACGATCGATTTCTCTGCCACCACTCGACTACTCTGTGCTCGAGGTATGCAATAGACAACGTAGCTATCTGTTAGTTTGTTAGCCCTGTTTTCTACTCGGCATTGGAGTTTTGGATCTTCCAATGGCCGACTAATAATAAAGACATTTGAAATCTGAGAGTGGGAATGACTTTAGCTATTAAATCTTAGGATAACTTGAGATTAGAACTATTAGGATTTTTGTTTTAACTACTGCAATGTAAATGTTTTAGGTGAAGAAGTTTAAAGAGAAAGGAGCTCAAGTGCTAAGAAGACCAGGTAAGTGAATGTATTAAGATTTTCGACTAATAGA
Source organism: Begonia masoniana (assembly GCA_022432975.1). Lineage (NCBI taxonomy): Eukaryota > Viridiplantae > Streptophyta > Magnoliopsida > Cucurbitales > Begoniaceae > Begonia > Begonia masoniana. The sequence goes on along the minus strand of CM039503.1, from coordinate 31,750,711 downwards.
ACCCTACATCGTGGGAGTACTAGGTTGTTTTATATGTCTAATATTTACCTTACGATAATGAGCTTGTCTGTGCTTGAAGGATTGATGAATGTTGTGAGCTATACTATTTGATGACCTGCTAGTGAATGTGAAGTTGTCTGCTCTGGTATGATCCTTGTCATAGTCTGATGGGTTAAAAGTTCTCATGTTCATGCATCATGAATGTTTCTCAAGCATAAGAAAATGTTTTAATGCATGTTTTCCATGAACAAGATATGTATGTATATATGTATATATATAAGATTTATGCAACGTGGACTAAGAGAGGGTTGGCGGCGGTTCGGCATATGTCACAGTCCAAAGAGGGACATATGAATACGACCCGCAGAGGGAAAAAGATCAAACTCACTGTCGAACCCCCTTTACTGACACAAATCCTCTCTTAATCAACACAACCTAAATGAAGAATATGATCAAGACTATGAATGAAGAATATGATCAAAGACTATGAATGATGAATATGATCAATGACTATGAATGATGAATATGATCCATGACTATGAACGATGAATATGATCCATGACTATGAATGATGAATATGATCCATGACTATGAATGATGATTACGAGCAAAGATATGAACAAGAAAAGACTTATGAGCATGTGATTTTCCCAAATTATACATTCATGCATCCATGTTAGTGTTGCATTCCTTACTAAGCATTAGGCTTATAGTTAAATCTTATGATGTAGGTGAAGAGTTAGAAGGTGAGGATTTCCAGTCCAGAAATGATGTTTAAAGTTGGTTGCCGGAGGATGCTCAGTGTGACAGTGAAGGCTGGATAGGTGATTAAGTTCCCTGGTTATGCTCATAGTAAGTCAGAAAAGTTTACGATGAACAGATGACTAAATAGAACAGAATTTCTTATAACAATGAGATCTGGATTTGAAGGGCTTGTCTTTAGAGTCTGAATACGATTTTAAGGATTAATGAATGGTTTGCTTTACTTGATTCTTCTGCTATGCGTATTTTAGATGAGTTTATGATTTTTAGTCTTTGAGGTTTATGGTTACTAAGTTAAGATTCGGCAGATGTATTGTCTAAGCTATCGGATGATGAAAGTGCTATTTTGTCGTCTCGTGATCAGTAAATGTAGTGTCTAAGCCAACAGATGACGAAAGTGCTATTTTGTCGTCTAGCGATCGGCAGATGTAGTGTCTAAGCCATCGGATGATGAAAGTGCTATTTTGTCGTCTAGCGATCGGCAGATGTATTGTCTAAGCCATCGGATGATGAAAGTGCTATTTTGTCGTCTAGCGATCGGCAGATGTAGTGTCTAAGCCATCGAATGATGAAAGTGTTATTTTGTCGTCTAGCGATCGGCAGATGTAGTGTCTAAGCCATCGGATGATGAAAGTGCTATTTTGTCGTTTAACGATCGGCAGATGGAGTGTCTAAGTCATCGGATGATGAGAGTGTTATTTTGTCGTCTAGTGATCGGCAGATGTAGTGTAATAAGTCACCGGAAGATGTGAGTATTCTCTTATTGTATAATGTCCAGGTAATGTTTTAAGTCTGTCAAGTGAAGCACGCATGACCACCGGTCGATGTAAGTTATTTCTTTGTTGTCAGAATCCAGTTTAAGAGATGTTCAAAAAAAAATATATTACCGAAAATAGGTTGAGTGTGAGTAATAAGAATTAAATGATTAAGAAAGATATGGATTATGTGACGATCCCTCCTGGGTCGTTACAATTATGGTATCAAAGAAAAACTGGGTTCTAAAACCGATTCTGCAGACTGCCTTCCAGCACTGACTGTCACATGAGCACACTCCAGCAACTGTAAGTATTTATGATTTCAGTAAATGTCACTAAGCTAAGATGCATTTATAATTAATTGTCTAGGAATTCCAAAATGGTTAGAGGTCAGCAGAGAGAGACCAATGAGGATAGCAATGCCATTGCTCAGTTGACAGAGTTGGTCATGCGCCAATCTCGCCAGATCGAACAACTGATGACTGCTAGAGAGGAACAAGGCAACTCCAGTACTAATGCAACTCATGATCATGGGGGTGAGCGTTTCCACCGGCTTCGACCCCCGGTGTTTAATGGACATGTTTCAGATCCTATTTATGCTGAGGAGTGTGTTCGAAAGATAGAAGACATGTTTAAATACGCAAAGGTTGATGAAGGAGATAAGGTCACATATGCTGTCTTTCATTTGGAATTAAGTGCAAGGCATTGGTGGGATTCGATCCAGAACACTGCTAATGCCGGAGCTATGACCTGGGAAATGTTTAAGACTGCCTTCTTTGACAAGTACTTCAATAGGACTATTCGGGCCAACAAGAAGGAGGAGTTCATGAATCTACGACAAACTGGCTCTGTGACAATCACATATGCAAATTTGATGCTTTATCACGATTTGCTCCCCGAATGATTGAGGATGATGAGGACAGGATTTACCAATTTGTTCAAGGACTGAAGCCGAGTTTGTACATGAAAGTAAAGACTGCTGGGATACACAATGTACCTTATGGTGAAGTGACGGCTAAGGCCTTGGAGCTGGAAGAGGCGGAAATGACAGCATATGCGCAGCGCGAGCAGCCAAGAAAATTCACGAAGGAAACTCAGCCGCCACCACGTCAGAATAAAGGATGGCAGCCGCAACAGAACAGGGGACCACAGCAACAACAACAAGGTATAAAGAGACCCGTCAACCTGAATGATGACCAAGGAAAAGGGAAGAGGCCTTTGGCACCCTTATGCCCCACCTGTCAGAAGAACCACCCCGGCGAATGCAAGTTGCGTTCTGGCCGCTGTTACAGATGTGATAAGGTTGAACATATTGTCAGAGACTGCCCCATGCCGCCAGATCCAAACCGTGCAAGGGTAGTACCTAGAGTCTATGCAATGATGGAGGATGAGGAAGCCGTGCAGCATACGGTCATAACAGGTACCATTATGATCTGTGGTTTTGCTGCTTACACACTTATAGATACGGGAGCCACACACTCGTTTATATCAACTTTGTTTGTATGCCAACACAACTTAGAACTTTTACCAGCCGAAAGACCATATAATGTTATGTTACCATCAAGGAAGTCCCTACATTCAGAACGGATTGTTAAAGGTGATGTTATGTCCTTAGGAAGTAAGAAACTATATGTAGAACTGATTGTAATTGACATGAAAGGGTATGAGATGATATTAGGAATGGATTGGTTATTTAGGCATTATGCCACAATAAGTTGTAGATCTGGGATGGTTGATTTTCGACCCCCAAATGGTGATCATTATTCCTTCCAAGCTATTCCTAAGATAAGCAAAATACCAATTATATCCTCACTAGAAATTTACCGGTTACTGAAAAATGGTTGTGAGAGTTACTTAGCTATCATAATGGATGTTCGGGTGAAGAATAAAATAGAGTTACAAGATATCCCCATAGTCCGAGAGTTCCCTAAGGTATTCTTGGATGATTTGCCAGGATTACCACCTGATAGAGAAATAGAGTTTGTAATAGATACGTACCCTGAGGCCTTACCCGTATCTAAGAATCCTTATCGGATGGCACCTGTTGAGCTAAAGGAGTTAAAAGTCCAACTACAGGAATTAGTAGACAAATGATTTATACACCCTAGCAGTTCCTCTTGGGGTGCACCTGTCTTATTTGTCAAGAAGAAAGATGGTTCCCTTAGAATGTGCATAGACAGACTATAGGGAGCTAAATAAGTTGACAATCAAGAATAAGTACCCCTTACCTCGGATTGATGATTTGTTTGACCAATTGCAAGGAGCAAAGGTGTTTTTAAAAATAGATTTACGTTCGGGTTATTACCAACTGAAAGTTAAGGAAGGAGATATACCAAAGACAGCCTTCAGAACCTGTTATGGACACTACGAATTCTTGGTCATGTCATTTGGGCTGACCAATGCACCTGCAGCCTTTATGGACTTAATGAATCGAGTGTTTCGTGAGTATTTGGACAAATTTGTAATTGTGTTCATAGATGATATCCTGATATACTCACGGACTGAAGCTGACCATGTAGAGCATTTAAGAATAGTTTTGACGACATTAAAGGAGCACCATCTTTATGCCAAATTGTCCAAGTGTGAATTTGGTTGGACAAGGTTAATTTTCTTGGTCATATAGTTTCTGCTAATGGCATATCAGTGGACCCGACCAAAATTCAGGTAGTAAAGGATTGGCCACAACCAAAGAATGCCAGTGAAGTCCGCAGTTTCCTTGGATTGGTAGGCTATCATAGAAAGTTCATCAAAGGATTTTCTATGATAGCTAAGCCCCTGACGAATTTGACAAAGAAGCACAACAAGTATTCTTGGACTGAAGCTTGTGAGGATAGCTTCCAGACATTGAAGGTGAAGTTAACAACAGCCCCGGTATTGACCCTTCCAACCGAAGAAGGAAAGTTTAGCGTATTTTGTGATGCATCAAAAGTTGGTTTGGGCTGTGTTTTGATGCAAGAAGGCAAAAGTTGTAGCGTATGCCTCTAGGCAGCTAAAAGATTATGAACAGAACTATCCCACCCCTGGATTTAGAATTAGCCGCTGTGGTAGGTTTTTGCTTTAAATATATAGGGACACTACTTATATTGAGAGCAGGTGGGTGAGGTGTTTTCTTGACCATAAAAAGTCTGAAGTACCTCTTACACTCAAAAGGAATTGAAACCATGCAGGCAGAGGCGTTGGTTGGGAACTTTGTCAAGGATTACGACTTTGAGATCAAGTATACACCTGGGCAAGGCTAACTCTGGTAGCTGACGCATTGAGCAGATGTCAACAACTAGGCAACCCGTTTGTCACTTTGCTTGATGCATTGACATTCACCAACGGTTTGTAAAAGATCAAAGAGGCAAAACAGAAAGACTCTGCGGAGAAAACAGTATGATGAACAAGGTGAAGGACACCAACTCCGAGTTTAGTCTTCCAGGATGGGATTCTGAGGTTTAGAAATAGATGGTATGTCCCTAATGCTAAGGTTACGAATTAATTTTGGTGAGGAACATTCGTCCCCCTTTTTGTACATACTGGGCAGACCAAGATGTATCGCGACTGACGTTACTCTATGGGTGGCAAAACGAAGCACAACCAAGTATCTTGGACTGACGCTTGTGAGGCTGTTCCAGACATGAAGGTGACGTAACAACAGCCACGGTATTGAACCTTCCAACGAAGAGGAAAGTGTAGGTATTTGTGATGCATCAAAAGTTGGTTTGGGCTGTGTTTTGATGCAAGAAGGCAAAGTTGTAGCGTAATGCCTCTAGGCAGCTAAAGAGTTATGAACAGAACTATCCCACCCCTGATTTAGAATTAGCCGCTGTGGTTTTTGCTTTAAATATATGGAGACACTACTTATATGGAGAGCAGTGTGAGGTGTTTTCTGACCATAAAAGTCTGAAGTACCTCTTTACTCAAAAGGAATTGAACATGAGGCAGAGGCGTTGGTTGGAATTTGTCAAGGATTACGACTTTGAGATCAAGTATCACCTGGGCAAGGCTAACTCTGTAGCTGACGCATTGAGCAGGATGTCAACAACTATGCAACCCGTTGTGTCAACCATGTCTATACCTTTGAGGACAGAGATTCAGAAATTGGAGTTGGAGATAGTTCCAGAGTTGTCAGCCTTGCTTGCTGATTTGACCATTCAACCAACGGTTTTGGAAAAGATCAAAGAGGCACAACAGAAAGACTCTGAGGAGAATAACAGTATGATGAACAAGGTGAAGGACACCACCTCCGAGTTTAGTCTTTCCAAGGATGGGATTCTGAGGTTTAGAAATAGATGGTATGTCCCTAATGATGAAGGATTACGTAAGTTAATTTTGGCTGAGGCACATTCGTCCCCCTTTTCTGTACATCCTGGCAGCACCAAGATGTATCGAGACCTGAAGTTACTCTATTGGTGGCAAAACTTAAAGAGAGATGTTGCTAAGTGTGTAGAGTCATGTTTGGTTTGCCAACAAGTTAAAGCCGAGCACCAACGTCCAGGAGGTACCCTTCAGCCTTTACCTATTCCCGAGTGGAAGTGGGAACACATAGCTATGGATTTCGTTGTAGGATTACCTAAGACAACTAAGGGACATGATAGTATTTGGGTTGTGATTGATAGATTGACGAAATCAGCCCATTTCTTACCAGTAAGGACAACCTACTCGATGGACCAGCTTGCTGATCTTTATGTACGAGCAGTTATTAGATTGCATGGGATCCCTACATCTATTGTCTCAGATCATGATCCTAGATTCACCTCAAGGTTTTGGCAAAGTTTGCAAGGCACATTAGGTACAAAGTTGTCTTTCAGCACTGCTTTCCACCCGCAGACAGATGGTCAATCAAAAAGGACTATTCAGATACTTGAAGACATGTTGAGGGCTTGTGTGCTAGAGTTCCAGACATCTTGTAGCCGATACCTACCCTTGGTTGAGTTCTCTTACAATAACAGTTATCAGTCCACTATCGGAATGGCACCTTATGAGGCGTTGTATGGTAGGAAATGTAGATCACCTCTGTATTAGGATGAAGTTGGGGAAGCAAAACTCCTAGGTCCCGAGATGTTGCAGCAGATGTCAAACAAGATTGCCACTATTAAAAGGAGAATGATTACTGCACAAAGCTGACAGAAAAGTTATGCAGACCTAAGGAGGAGAGATCTTGAATTTTCTGTTGGTGACGAAGTTTTCCTGAAGGTTTCACCATTTAAAGGAGTACTAAGATTTGGCAGGAGGGGAAAGCTTAATCCACGATTTATTGGACAATTCCCTGTTTTGGCTAGAATCGGTAGTACAGCTTACAGACTGCAGTTGCCTCCATCATTGGATAAAGTTCATAATGTTTTCCATGTGTCAATGTTAAGAAAATGTATACGGGACCCTACACAAGTTGTTAAACCAGTGGATTTTGAGATTGAGCCGACACTAACGTATGAAGAGAAGCCAGTGCAGATATTGGAATCCGCAGTTAAGACTCTGAGGAATAAAGAGATTCCGTTGGTCAAAGTCTTATGGAAGAATCATGGCATTGGAGAAGCCACTTGGGAGCGACGACAGGACATGTTAGACAAGTATCCAGAGTTATTTGTTTGATCAATTTTCGGGGACGATAATTTTGTTTAAGGAGGGGTGGATGTAACACCCGACAACTGCAGCCAGGTGACTTCCTAACTGTATTAACGGTCATAAATATTCAATCTTCACGGTTTAGAGTTTTATACCAAGAATAATTAATTTTATGTGGATTTAAACTAGGTTGAGTGGCAAAGTTGTAATAATGGAGGTTGATGACCAATATATAAAGAAAAAGGAAATGTTTTAAACCTTACTCGAACCACTGTAGCCGACACCTTTCTTTTCGGCGATTTCTTCTCTCCCAAGCTCTTGCTCTCTGCTTTCAGCATACTCTCTTCGACGATCGGTTTCTCTGCCACCACTCGACTACTCTGTGCCCGAGGTATGCAATAGACAACGTAGCTATCTGTTAGTTTGTTAGCCCTGTTTTCTACTCGGCATTGGAGTTTTGGATCTTCCAATGGCCGACTAATAATAAGGACATTTGAAATCTGAGAGTGGGAATGACTTTAGCTATTAAATCTTAGGATAACTTGAGATTAGAACTATTAGGATTTTTGTTTCAACTACTGCAATGTAAATGTTTTAGGTGAAGAAGTTTAAAGAGAAAGGAGCTCAAGTGCTAAGAAGACCAGGTAAGTGAATGTATTAAGATTTTCGGCTAATAGAGCCCTACATCGTGGGAGTACTAGGTCGTTTTATATGTCTCATATTTACCTTATGATAATGAGCTTGTCTGCGCTTGAAGGATTGATGAATGTTGTGAGTTATACTATTTGATAACCTGCTAGTGAATGTGAAGTTGTCTGCTCTGGTATTATCCTTGTCATAGTCTGATGGGTTAAAAGTTCTCATGTTCATGCATCATGAATGTTTCTCAAGCATAAGAAAATGTTTTAATGCATGTTTTCCATGAACAAGATATGTATGTATATATGTATATATATAAGATTTATGCAACGTGGACTAAGAGAGGGTTGGGGGCGGTTCGGCGTATGTCACAGTCCAAAGAGGGACATATGAATACGACCCGCAGTAGGGAACAAGATCAAACTCACTATCGAACCCCCTTTACCGGCACAAATCCTCTCTTAATCCACACAACCTAAATGAAGAATATGATCAAGACTATGAATGAAGAATATGATCAAAGATTATGAATGATGAATATGATCAATGACTATGAATGATGAATATGATCAATGACTATGAACGATGAATATGATCCATGACTATGAATGATGAATATAATCCATGACTATGAATGATGAATATGATCCATGACTATGAATGATGATTACGAGCAAAGATATGAACAAGAAAAGACTTATGAGCATGTGATTTTCCCAAATTATACATTCATGCATCCACGTTAGTGTTGCATTCCTTACTAAGCATTAGGCTTATAGTTAAATCTTATGATGTAGGTGAAGAGTTAGAAGGTGAGGATTTCCAGTCCAGAGATAATGTTTAAAGTTGGTTGCCGGAGGATGCTCAGTGTGACAGTGAAGGCTGGATAGGCGATTAACTTCCCTGGTTATGCTCATAGTAAGTCAGAAAAGTTTACGATGAATAGATGAATAAATAGAACAGAATTTCTTATAACAATGAGATCTTGATTTGAAGGGCTTGTCTTTAGAGTTTGAATACGATTTTGAGGATTAATGAATGGTTTGCTTTGCTTGAGTCTTCCGCTATGCGTATTTTAGATGAGTTTATGATTTTTACTCTTTGAGGTTTATGGTTACTAAGTTAAGATTCGGCAGATGTAGTTACTAAGCTATCGGATGATGAAAGTGCTATTTTGTCGTCTAGCGATCGGTAGATGTAGTGTCTAAGTCATCGGATGACGAAAGTGCTATTTTGTCGTCTAGCGATCGGCAGATGTAGTGTCTAAGCCATCGGATGATGAAAGTGCTATTTTGTCGTCTAGCGATCGACAGATGTAGTGTCTAAGCGATCGGATGATGAAAGTGCTATTTTGTCGTCTAGCGATCGGCAGATGGAGTGTCTAAGCCATCGGATGATGAGAGTGTTATTTTGTCGTCTAGTGATCGGCAGATGTAGTGTAATAAGTCACCGGATGATGTGAGTATTCTCTTATTGTATAATGTCCAGGTAATGTTTTAAGTCAGTCACGTGAAGCACGCATGACCACCGGTCGATGTAAGTTATTTCTTTGTTATCAGAATCCAGTTTAAGAGATGTTCAAAAAAAAATATATTACCTAAAATAAGTTGAGTGTGAGTAATAAGAATTAAATGATTAAGAAATATATGGATTATGTGACGATCCCTCCCGGGTTGTTACAACATTATATCACAGGAAGGAGTTTCTTTAGATCCGAGCAAAATTCAGGTGGTCAGAGAATGGCCACAGCCTAAAAACGAGCTTGAAGTACATGGATTTCTCGGGTTGGCTGGTTATTATCAGAAGTTTATAGAGGGCTTTTCAAATATTGCAGTTCCTCTTTCACGCCTGACTCGGAAGAACGAAAAGTTTGTATGGTCGGCCGCTTGTGAAAATAGTTTTATGGAGTTAAAGTAGAGATTGACCACAGCTCCAGTGTTGACGTTGTCTGTTGAAGGTGATAAATTCAGCATATATTGCGATTCATCCTGAGTTGGGCTAGGATGCGTGCTAATGCAGGAGGGTAGGGTGATTTCTTATGCTTCTAGACAGTTGAAGCCGTATGAACAGAATTATCCTACGCATGATCTGGAGTTAGCAGCCGTGGTCTTCGCACTGAAGATTTGGAGACATTATTTATATGGGCAGCAGTGCGAGATATTTTCTGACCACAAAAGTTTGAAGTACTTATTTACACAGAAGGAACTTAATATGCGACAAAAAAGGTGGTTGGAGTTCGTGAAAGACTATGATTTTGATATCAAGTACAAACCAGGAAAGGCGAACAAGGTTTCTGATGCTTTAAGCCGAATGCCTTCTGCGAGTCAGCCTTCACTTGCAGCGATGTCGGTTACATTGCGGTCTGAGATTGAGAGGTTCGATGTGGAGATAGTGGCAGAGTTGTCTAGTATGCTCACTAATATTTCTCTCAGGCCGACTATTCTGGATAAAATACATGAAGCTCAGCAGAAAGATATGGAGTGCAAGGAGTTTCGGTTGGGCTTGACATCCGAGGATTCGTCGGATTTCCATTTATCAGAGGATGGTATTCTAAAATTCAGGCATAGGTGGTACGCGCCTAACAATGAGGAGCTGAAGAAGGAGATATTGATTGAGGCGCATTCTTCAGCTTATTCTGTGCACCCGGGAAGTACCAAGATATACCGAGACTTAAAGCAACACTTCTAGTGGCCAAACATGAAGAGAGAGATTGCCAAATATGTCGAAACCTGTTTAGTTTGTCAACAGGTGAAAGCAGAACACCAGAGGCCGGCCGGAACACTACAGCCACTGCCTATTCCAGAGTGGAAATGGGAGCAGATCTCCATGGATTTTATTGTGGGGCTCCCGAGGACAACGAAGGGTCATGATGGCATCTGGGTGATCGTGGACCGATTGACAAAGTCGACTCACTTCTTATCTGTGAAGATGATATCTTCTATGGATCAGTTCGCCGAGCTTTATGTACAGGAGGTCGTGAGATTGCACGGAGTACCAAAATTCGATTGTCTCAGATAGAGATCCGAGATTTACATCGAAGTTCTGGAAGAGTTTGCACAATGCTATGGGAACTCAGCTAAATTTCAACACAGCTTTTCATCCTCAGACTGATGGTCAGACAGAGAGAACAAATCAGATTCTGGAGGATATGCTCAGAGCTTGTGTGTTGGAATTTCAGGGATCGTGGAGCAGGTATTTGCCACTGATTGAGTTCTCGTACAACAACAGCTTCTAGGCTACCATCGGTAAGGCTCTGTATGAAGCTTTATATGGTTGAAAGTGTAGATCTCCGCTGTATTGGGACGAGGTTGGTGAAGCCAGTATTGTTGGTCCCGAGATTCTACAACAAACGACAGAGAAGATTGCCATTATTAGACAGCTTATCGAGATAGCTCAGAGTCGACAGAAGAGCTATGCTGACACGAGACGGAGGGAACTGGAATTCGAAGAAGGTGATGAGGTTTACTTGAAAGTTTCTCCATTTAAAGGTGTTATGAGATTCGAAAGGAAGGGCAAGTTAAACCCTCGTTATGTGGGGCTCTTTCCTATTTTGAAGAAGATCGGGAAGACAGCGTATCGACTACAGCTTCCGGCTTCAATGGAAGGTATCCATAATGTATTTCATGTCTCTATGCTTCGGAAGTGTTTGCACGATTCATCGCATATTGTAGAGGCAAGAGAGATCGAGGTACAGCCTACTTTGACTTACGAGGAGAAGCCGGTACGTATTTTGGAGTCTTCCATCAAGGTTTTGCGCAACAAAGAGATTCCGCTAGTTAAAGTCCTATGGCAGAACCACGAGGTTGAAGAAGCGACTTGGGAGCGACAGCAAGATATGATGGCTAGGTATCCCGAGTTGTTTGTGTAATCAAATTTTGAGGACAAAATTTTAAATAAGGTGGATGGAATGTAACACCCGGATTTACGGGATTTTGTAATTACAGAATATAATGGCATTTTTTGTTATTATGTCAAATCAAGTCCATTTTGTGAAAAGAAAGCGTTATTATGATCCTAATGATTTATAAGGATTTTAAGAAAATTTCGTGAATTTTAGGAGTTTAACGCTAATTTTTACGAGAATTACGTTTATCGTAATATAAAGGATGTTTTAGTAAAAATAGTAAACGGAATTCGATTTGCGAACGGATAGTTTTAATAAATTCCAAATAATAAGTTGGAGCTGTTGGTGAAATAAGAGAATTTGGAGAAAATGAATCGTTAGAAAATTAACGAAACAAATGACGAAACAAATAGAAAATCAAAGGAAGGGCGAAAAGGTAAAATACCAAGTCAATTTTTATAAAAAATAACACAACTCTCTTTTCTCCCTCATTCTTCTCTCTTCTTGCGTGAACTCCTCTCCCTCCAGGCAATTCTCTTCATCGCCACTCACGGCCATTCCTCTTTCGACCACCGTTTTTCCTCCGACGACTTTCGATCCTTTACGTTTTCTCCTCCTCTCGCAACCCTAGGTATGATTCTATGCTTTTGGAGCGTTATAGTTTTGTTTTCACAGAGTATAAACGATTAGGGTTCGTTTAGGGTTTTGTGAAAAATGCGAATTAGGGTTAGAAATCGGTAGGGTTGCCGTATTGGTGAATCTATTGAACGAATTAAACGTTATTGGACGAAATCTAAAGTGTATTCGGTGTTTAGGTTGAAAAACTAGATTTTAAAGTTTGAGAATCTCCGTCAATGGAGTTTAGAAATTTACGAGTGTGAATTTCTCGGTAAAATGCCTCATTGAGCTAAGTTATAATTTAAGGAGAATTTCCTTAGTTAAGGTTTCGTTAAATTTGGACGTTTAACGGTTTAAATCTCATTTTAACGACGATTGTTGTGTTTTGTCTCAGACGAACAATGCTCATGGACGGAGCTCAAAGTTCAGTGCGCACAAGATAAGTTCTCGTGACTTACTTGGCCGAGAGGCATACACCGCATGTCGAAGTCGCGTCGAGGATCTTTGGAGAGTTATTTGTTTATATGCTTTGGTTGGGTAGATAGGGTTAGTTCTTTTATAGGTTATGCTTTTTATAGTCTTGATGGTATGTATGATGTTTGTTTATTTTATGCCTATAACTATTCATGCATCACGTATTTTAAAATAGCATGAAAACAGATTTCTGCACGTGTTTAAGAAAAATGAAATGAATGAACGTAATGAATCAATGTAATCTGTATCTGGTTACGCGAGGTGGGGCTCAGGCACGGCTGTTACAGGTGCGAGCGTGTACCCCCCCCCTTTAGGTGAAGAGGGCAGTCCGACCGCGGGATGTGTCCTCTCCATCTAATAGGCTGAGACCTCGGTGACATTCTGTCTGCGACGTAATGATAAGAAAAAGTTGCATGATTTCTGAAACTCATACGCACAGCATGCATTTACATTTACGAAACTTACTGAGCCTTTAGCTCATAGTGTGTCTATATGGTGTAGGTGATATCGAAGCATGTGAGAACGACGTTCCTCCACCCGATGTGCAGGATGGTTGAAGAAGAACGGCTGCGGTGGTGTGCATGGGCAGTCGACGCATATTTTGACCCGTGGAGGGTAACGGTTAGGTATTTTGATTGTTCTTAGGCGAATTGGGTTGATTGTGAATTATTGTATAGTTAGAAACATTTTAGGATATTTGGTTCTGGATAGTGGATATGATATGTTTTGAGTTCCTCGTTTTGGAAATGTATTTTGTAAATGTTTGGTATTAGGAAAATGTTCAGTTTTTAAACATATCAACGCAGTTGGTTTTCATAAAGTTTTACCAAGTTTTAAAATACGCATAGAGTCGGTTCTGAGCGAGGTTATGAAGGTGTATAATCGTGTTAGAGAATTGGTTAAGTGGTGTTTATAATTGTAGGGTTATGCAGGAAGAAAGAGAAGAAAGTAGAAGGAAAGAAGAGAAAAGAAAAGGAAAAGAGGAGGCGTCCTCTGGAAAAATTTTCCAGAGGACATGGCGATCGATCGCCCAAGGTCTCCACACTATGGAAAAATTTCAGAGAGTGTGGCGATCGATCGCCCAATAGGGGGTGATCGATCGCCCCTCTTTGGTCGCCGCGATCCGTGATCACCTGGTGAGGCGATCGCTGGCAAAACCAGCGATCGCCGATGGGCGATCGATCGCCCGTTTTGGACGATCGATTGCCCCTTCATTTTATGGGGCGATTGCCCATTTCTGCTCCTGTTCTCTGCCGATTATTTCTTTTTGTTTTAAATTGTGTTTAAATAATTGTTTTAACTTATTTAAATAGTTTACAATGGTTTTTAATTCTATCAACGTTTTAAATTTCCGCTTTTACGTTATAGGATTTACTTAGGTTATATAAAAAAAAATAATACAGGAAAATTAGGTATAGTTTAAGGGTCGCTACAGTACATTACCAACTGCGTCCCCATTCCTAGCTTTCCTTAAAACTCTCACCTGCAATGACGTCGTCACCTACACAATAGAACACAAAACGTAAGCTTAATACTTAGTAAGTAGGGAATAACGAATGCTACAAAAACACAATACAATCAATTCTATCACATGCAGTTTCTAACACTCAGTTATGCTCATTTGCCATTCGTTGCTTTAATCATTTCATAAGCCGTGTGGATCGGGTAAACTCACATCCTATAAACATACAGGACGGCCATTCCCAAAACCACCATTACGTATTTTAGCTGGTCATTTCATAAGCCGTGTGGATCGGGTAAGCTCACATCCTATAATCGTACAGGACGGCCATTCTCAGAACCACCATTACGTATTTTAGCCGGTCATCCTTCATAGGGGTCCCCTACACTCCAGAACGTAATCCTGACAAGGGACACTAATCAAGATTACGTATTTTAGTTGGTCATCTCTCATAGAGATCCCCTTGTGGTGCTACACACCAACACTTGTTCCCGACAAGTCACTCTAATCAAGAATAATTTTTGTCATTCACTTTATCTGATTACATTTCATGCTCACAATGCCAAACAATGCAAACACTCGTATCTAGCGTAATATAACTCATGATGCATGTTTCAAATATATGCAACACAACACGAAACAAAATAACACAACGCAACACGAAACAAAACAACCAACCATTAAACCCTACCGTTCTATTGTGTAGGCCTAAGGCAACAAAAAGAATTCCACTACTTACCTGGCGTCCTAGCTCGCTGAGGATACTCGGTTCCCTGTCCACCTACGGCTCGACCTATAATAAATATTCAAACTTCATTAAAATCAAGATTACATTCACCAATTTACTCTCAAACTACCATTTCTAGCCTAAGCCAACTAAAACCTAACTAAAAGGCCCATTAATTTGGGTTCGGTAAAAACTAACCCGAAACTTTAGATGCGCATAACTTTTGCGTCGGTTATCAGAATCGAACGATTCCAGCGGCCACGTACTCCTCTAATAACCTAGTTTAACCTGCCAAAAGGAAATTTAAAACAAACTAACATAGCTAGATCAAATCCTCCAAAAACAGAACCGGTTTTTACCCTAAAATATCCAAAAATTTCCATTTCAATTCTATTCTACCAAATTCTTCACCAATCGATCACCCTAACATCCAATTAACATAAACTAACAAAACCCAAATGCTTCACATAGGAAAAACCGAAGCTCCCAAATTTGGAGTTCTCTGTTTTTCGCTCAAATTGAGCTTCTCACAGCTCGGCGACCATTGCCTGTCCAATGGTCGGCAAACCTATGCCGAGAAAACCCAAAATCGGCCGGTGATCAGAGCCAAATCTTGCTCGTCACTCACGACCTCTAACCGAACCGAATAGGGAAAAATCGAGCTTACCCGTCGATTTGTGCACGGAGACAGCAGGAAACGTTAGCCTTTGGTTCGTCGCCGACGTCTGACCGGAAAATGTCGAACTCGCCGGTGGTTTTGCACGGCCGATCGTCGTCTTCCCCTTTCCGTTCTGCTCGGGTCGTCACCGCTCAAACAGCAGAATGGCTCGTCGAAGCCATTCTATTGTTTTAATTATAATAATAATAATAATACTAATAATATTTCCATTCTCTTCTCTTTTACTTGATTTCTCTTGAATTAGGTCATAACCAAAACTCTAAATCATTTCCATTCTAATGTTTCCTTTCCAAATTCCAAGTGTTTAGGAAAACTCTAAGGCTCTAATTATATAATCTTAACACATGTACTTTATAGTTTCTCTCTAACTTCTTCAATTCATCACTTTCTAACTTATTACTAACCAAAACCCTAGGTTAATGTTAAACTACCATGACATTTCCTAAACTAGGGTTACATACGATACAAAAATTTTCCCGGGTGTTACAACCCACCCTCCTTACAAAAATTTTGTCCTCAAAATTTGACGTATCTTAGTTATTTCTAAACTTACTCACTCTAACACTATCCTCCTAACTTTGTGGGTTGCCACACATAATCTCAACTATCTATGCTACTGCTTAATCATTTATTGGATGATAATTTCTACATCTCCAAGTTTTTAATTTTTTCTATGTACTTCCTAACTCAATTATTCCTACGTCTATAAACTTTAATTTAAGCACCCATCACCTATACTCTCAAACTCTTCTAAGTGAGTTCTCAACTTTAGCTTTTCATCAAGTTCCTAGTTCTTTACTTTCTATTTTCGTGTCTATCACACAATTACATAGCTCATTCAAGCCCTCAATACATCCTAGCCCTCAATACGTCCTCAATTTCAATTTCTATTCTACTCTACCATCTCATTTCTAATTTATAACTCCCATTTCTTATACCTACTTACCTCGAGAAATCACGATATTTCATTAATCACTCTAACACTATCCATGTATTTCAAGCTCTCACTACTTAAATTTATCAACTATTCTTTCAAAGTATGTTATAAATTCTCAAAATTATGATCACTAAACTCAACTTATCCAACTACTACTTCAGTCATCACCAAACACTCTCAAATTATTAGGTCTGAACTAACACTTTCCCGACTTAACACTCAACACCCTAAATGATGTTTACGCACTTCATTTCGACCCCAAAATTTCAAATTAAAACTTTCATAATTCTCTTGAATTAACCCTACTCTTAATTCCCTCGTATAATCTTCGTGTCCTTCCTATCCAATATCCTCCATTATAATTTACTAATCTCCTCACTTACCTCTTTCTTATGTCTTTAAAAATCTAGAATGTAATATAGCCACTTATCTTTCCTTACATCACACAGTTTCTATTCCTTTGTCCTTACTCCAATAGTACTAGTGTTCTAATTTACATCTCACTCTTTAGCTCGTCACCTCTTAAACTTATCGATTCTAGCTTAAGCTATTCACAAAATCACCGATTTCAACTTCGTTACCTACGGGTCGAACTTTCGAAACTTTCTAACTTAACATTATCCCTAAGTCACTCAAACGCTTTTTGTGCAAGTTCTCGTTCCTCTTATTTGAAATTCTCTAATTCCGCAGATCATACACTACTAATTACTTAAGGTCATCATACACTACTAATTACTGAAGGTCCAGACCTCAAATTCTAACCTTCCTCTTTCTATAGTATACGACTTCTAATTTCTTCCCAAGTTTCTTAACACTAATACAAATATCTAATTTTCCTCAGGATTCTCTTCAAAATTTACTAACTAATCTACTCTCTTTAGTCTTCCAACTCGGTTTAAATATTCCCTAACTCTCATTACAACAAGTCGCCCAACAATCCCCTTGTTTGTAAACTTATTGTAACACGCTTAATACCCTTAATCCCTTAATCTCAATCTCCTACCGGTTACCTTTCTAAGATAGATACTCACTTTCGATATTTCTTATGCGTTACTCTAAACCTCATAACATCCTCTTAATGCCAGAGACTAGATTTTTCTTTAATTAACCCAGACATCTAAGTTTCTAAGTTATTCTAAACCTTTATACTTTCGGCTCCACAATCCTAGGTTGAGTAACACCAATAACACGGCACGTCCATTCCTTATTGACAACTTTAATTCTCCTATACCGTGCCAGTTAAAAACTTTTTACGCATCTACGTTCGCCCTTGAATGAGTAATCCACTAAGATAGTACCTATTCCCTAAGGTTCAACTATTTTTCCTAACCTGAGTATCACATTGCATCTTCTTTGATCCTTTAATACCTCAATATTTATTGGTTTCCCAACTCTAAGTAAATCTCTAAATTTTCATCCCCAAAATTTAGTAATACGACACCCCTACATGATCTCTACTAATATATCCTATTCTAATGCTACCTTTCCATGGCTCATCATTCACTCCACAACTAATTCTCATTGCCACATTCACGACTCGACTCTTACTCTCAATAATTCTACTCTTGAGCATTCATCGAGAATTGTCAACTCTCTATGACTCTAGTTTGGGTCATTTTAACTATACCTCTTACCACTCAATAGTCCCTACCATTCTTAACCTCACTTAATTTGACAATCAATCAAACTTACAATTTCTTCTAACTTAGTTTAGGTTTTGCATAAAGTTCATTAGAATTTCCCCCACCAAATACCGATTATTGTCTCAAATTCTCAAAATCCCCTTAACAATTTACTTAAGCTAGACACTCGAATACAATCTACATTTAAATACTTCTAACTCTAGATAATTCTAAAATATACCACTGTTACATCTACACACATCCTCATAATTATAGTAATGGCATTACGACGGTCTAAGGTGTCTCCCAATAATTTCGTTCTCCATTTCAAACTTCTATCTGGTTCATCGTATCCTAGTACTTCCTAGTACTCCCCAGGGTTTGCTAACTAGGCCCCAAGTCTATCTATTCCAATCTTATCTCACATAAGATGTAACTCTCTAAGGGAAACAAATCCTATGTGTATCATCATTACAATCACCCTAGGTTACAATTTTTTTTTTATGCCTAACTCCCTCATTCTAAGGTCTGCCTCGCCTTGCATTAACCCACCATGTCCTCACCCATTTAATACTAGGACACAACTCACACCCTTCCTAACGACTATCACTTCTACTCAGGCTAACGTTTACACTCAACTCGGGTCGACCATACCTCTTTTCTCACATTCTTAGGTTATCAGTCTTACATTCCAATCCTAAGATTCTCTAATCTCTCTATGCTCAATTCTACGGATGTTACCATGTCCGTTTCGCTTTTCCAATAAATTCCTAGCTATGTGACCTATCAGTTCACTACGTTTATAAGTTGTCTCATGGGATCCACCGAGGTTGTCCTGGTACTCTCGATATTTTCGTTCTAATCCTGAACAAAGCTAAACAATCTAATCTCAACTAACTAACTAAAGGTAAAGAAATACTTACAGTCGGTGAAGCACGTTGCACGGCAGCCAGCTTTGTCGGGTAATCCTTTGAACGATCGACCACTTTGCTCTGATACCATCTTGTAACGCCCCCGAACCCACCGTGGCTCGGTGTGCTACTTTGCTAACCAATCCCGCATTTAAAACATAATTTAAAATATTTTTTGTTAAAATTTCGACTCCAAAATATTAATAAAAACGTGGAAACAAATGAACCTGACGTTGCTTGTTATAAAAAAAAAAACGGGCAGCGTAACGACTAAAATTTCTAAAACCAAATCGTAAAAAGAAAATCAAACATTTATAAACACGTTCAGAGAAATCCCAAAACTGTTCTCAAATCACACTTACAACATCTAACCCAACAGAACGATCAAAACCTCAAACCTACAAAATAACTAAAATCCAAGAAAACCCAAATTTTCATAAAGCACGTTCCAAGAGATTTCAAAACAATTCACCACCACATTTACAAAATCGACAACAAAAACAGTCAAACCCTTCAAATATCCAGAATAGATAGAAAACTATACAAAATCCCAAAGTACCGAACCAAACACACCCCCGAAGATCCTGGTCGAGGCGCCCCGACAACTGCCTGCACCAGCGTACTGCGTACATCACCAATTGCGTTCCAATTCCTAGCTTTCCTCAAAACTATGACCTGCAATGACGTCGTCACCTACACCATAGAACACAAAACGTAAGCCTAATGCTTAGTAAGTAGGGAATAACGAATGCTATAAAAACACAATGCAACCAATCCTATCACATGCGGTTTCTAACACTCAGTTATGCTCATTTGTCATTCGTTGCTTTAATCATTTCATAAGCCGTGTGGATCAGGTAAGCTCACATCCTATAATCGTACAGGACGGCCATTCCCAAAACCACCATTACGTATTTTAGCCAGTCATTTCATAAGCCGTGTGGATCGGGTAAGCTCACATCCTATAATCATACAGGACAGCCATTCCCTAAACCACTATTACGTATTTTAGCCGGTCATCCTTCATAGAGGTCCCCTCGGGGTGCTACACTCCAGCACGTAATCCTGACAAGGCACACTAATCAATATTTTGTATTTTAGTCGGTCATCTCTCATAGAGATCCCCTCGGGGTGCTACACACCAGTACTTGTTCCCGACAAGTCACTCTAATCAGGAATAATTTTTGTCATTCACTTTATCTGATTACGTTTCACGCTAACAACGCCAAACAATGCAAACACTCGTATCTAGCGTAATGTAACTCATGATGCATGTTTCAAATATATGCAACACAACACGAAACACAATAACACAACGCAACACGAAACAAAACAACCAACCATTAAACCCTACCGTTCTATGGTGTAGGCCTTAGGCAACAAAAAGAATTCCACTACTTACCTAGCGTCCTAGCTAGCAAAACCCAAATGCTTCATATAGGAAAAACCAAAGCTCCCAAATTTGGAGTTCTCTGTTTTTCACTCAAATTGAGCTTCTCACAGCTCGGCGACCATTGCTGGTCCAAGGGTCAGCAAACCTATGACGAGAACACCCAAAATCAGCCGGTAATCGGAGCCAAATCTTGCTCGTCACTCACGGCCTCGAACCGAACCGAAAACAGGGCAAAATCGAGCTTACCCGTCGATTTGTTTGCGGAGACAGCCGGAAACGTTAGCCTTTGGTTCGTCGCCGATGTCTGACCGAAAAACGTCGAACTCGTCGGGGGTTTTGCACGGTCGATCGTCGTCTTCCCCTCTCCGTTCTACTCGGGTCGTCGCCGCTCAAACAGTAGAATTGCTCGTCGAAGCCATTCTGTTGTTTTAATAATAATAATAATAATAATAATAATAATAATAATAATAATAATAATAATAATAATAATAATAATAATAATAATAATAATAATACTAATAATATTTCCGTTCTTTTCTCTTTTACTTGATTTCTCTTTAATTAGTTCATAACCAAAACTCTAAATCATTTCCATTCTAATGTTTCCTTTCCAAATTCCAAGTGTTTAGGAAAACTCTAAGGCTCTAATTCTATAATCCTAACACATGCACTTTATTGTTTCTCTCTAACTTCTTCAATTCATCACTTTCTAACTTATTACTAACCAAAACCCTAGGTTAATGTTAAACTACCATGACATTTCCTAAACTAGGGTTACATACGATACAGAAATTTTCCCGGGTGGTACACCTACTGTACCATTCGCCCAAACCCGGTAGAGAGAATTAGCTACCCATACTGTTCCTTTGATGAAACCCGAGAGGAAAAATACTGTTCCGTGATGAAACCCGAGAGGAAAAATACTGTTCCGTGATGAAACCTGTGAGGGAAAAAACTTAATTCTCTGCTTGTCTTTATTGTTTTAGCATCGACGCCTAAGTTTAAATTTTACTGAGGTTTCCACAATTAGATAGACTTCCACTGAAAGAGTTAATTGATTTAAATGAGAAGATTAAATGAATGAAATGGATTAGATGAAAAGTTCAAAAATTTTATGATATTTATAGGCTTAATATTTCAGGTAAATTAAGGGTCACTACATGTCCATTCTTGGAGTTCGTTTTGCAACTTGCTTTCCCTTGTAATCAAATCCCTTGGCTGACACTAGTTGTGACACCGAGCTTTCCCTTACGAATTTCAATATAGAGCGATTTTCCTTCACTACTACAGTTTGTGAGACTGAACTTTCTCCTTTGAATCCCAGTCCAAACCAATTTACACTTGATTTGCTAATTTTTAGAATATCATCTAGTTTAGAAGAACCTGAATTTAGCATTTTGACATTCTTCTTCATGAGAGTTATCTCATTGGTCAAATCATCAACTTTATCCTGACTCGTTTTCAGTTTGGTCTCCAAATCAACAATAACATTTTGAAA
Source organism: Begonia masoniana (assembly GCA_022432975.1). Lineage (NCBI taxonomy): Eukaryota > Viridiplantae > Streptophyta > Magnoliopsida > Cucurbitales > Begoniaceae > Begonia > Begonia masoniana. Next base: position 31,728,843 of record CM039503.1, on the reverse strand, counting down.
ATTGTTCTTCTCATCTTTCAAATTTATAATCTGGATGTGTAGATTCTGATTTACTTTAACAAGCCCAGTCCATTTCTCATGAAGAAACTTGTATTCTCGAATAAGATCTTCTTCTGTAACTGCTTCTTCGTCTTCATCACTACTATTGGAAAAGTTATCTGTGACACCGTGTAGAACACCATCATTTTCTTTGTGTTATGTCTTACCAACAAGCACCGCATGGTTGCTCTAAAATTCATCTTCCTTCTCTGACTCATCCTCGCTCCAAGTTGCGTTCAGAGAATTCTTCTTTTTCTTCAAGATATTAGCACATTCTGCTTGTATATGCCCGAAATCTTCACACTCTTTGCACTGAATGCCTTTGTTCTTGAATGGTTGATCGACACTTTCTTCCCTGTGCTTCTTGTTGCTTGAAGAACGATTTTTGAAGTTAGTGACATTGTGCTTGACACCACGAGTATTTCTACCAAATCTCTTCAAAACTCTACTCAAATTCTTTGAAAGCAGGGCTAGAGATTCCTCCAAGTCATCCTCATTACCTTCATTGAAGTTCTGTGCCTCGGTTTTTAAAACAACTCCTTTTGCCTTCTTTGCTACGTGTCTCCTCCAAGATTCATCTCGAAGGTTCTAAGAGATCCCATCAATTCTTCTAACTTCATTTTATATATATCTTTGGCTTCTTCTATAGCAGTGACTTTATAGGTAAATCGTTGTGGCAAGGACCGTATAGTTTTTCTTACAAGTTTTTCTTCGGGAAACATCTCACCGAGAGCAAATGCTTCATTTGCTATGTCACATAGTTTGGCATTGAACTCACCAATACTCTCATCTTCATGCATCTTCAGATTCTCAAATCTAGTAGTTAGCATTTGCATCCTGGACAGCTTTACGGTTGATGTTCTTTCATAGGTGGTTTTAAGAATTTCTCATACCTTTTTTGTTGATTCGCAAGTGGAGATGAGTCTGAACTAAATAGGATCAACGCCATTGAAGATAGCATTGAGAGCCTTTGAATTGCTGTATGCCAAAGCATCTTCATTTACAAACCAATTTTCTTCGAGTTTTGAAGATGTGATACCTTCTGCATTAGTGTCCAAAGGGTGATTCCATCTTGTTAAAATAGATCTTTAGGCCTTCTCGTCAATAACTTTAATGAATGCTCTCATCTTTGCCTTCTAATAAACATAGTTGCTTCCATCCAATACAGGTGGACGCATTGTAGAACCTCCTTCTTTCATAGAGTCCATCGCACAAGAACTGTGATCATGTCCCGTGGATCCCACTTAAGAAATAGAAACGACTCGCTCTGATACCAATATTGAAAGATTAAGATCAGTTATGCGATGTCACACATAGTGTTTTGTGTGACACTGATAATTAATGCAATAATGGACAATTATAAATATGCATAAATTAAAGAGACAGGAGGTTGGTAACGCAGTTCAACAAATCACCTACATCTGTGGGGCCACTCCCAAATTTAAAAATATTTCACGAGTTCACAAAGTTAATAGACAAACGGACTTAAACAAATAAAGACTCCCTCTTATCTTTATCGCCTTCACTTCCTAACTTCCCCAATGAAACTGTTTTTGCGAGCTCCCCTCGACTTTAGATCAATCTCTTCTAAGATCTAGAATTAACAAGATCCCTTTGTTGTTGATGACTCCTCCTGGAATCCGTATATAGCAAGATCCCCTTGCCCACAATCAAAAATGACAAGCTCCCCTTGTCATTAAACAGAACTGCTCCTAAGTTCAAATGCAGCCTCCTCCCGAGAATGAGCTTCAATGAAGAATAAGAGTGATTGCTTTCTAGGACACCGTCTGTAACACCAGATCGTTGTCTTCAGACGCAATAAATCAACACACTCGAATAATCGATGAATATTACAGCATAAGTAGAATGTGTAAAATAATCATTTAAGAACTGAATGAACAATCACAAACCCATACGCAGAACCGTTGGGAGAAAAAGAACGGCGACGACTCAATGTTGAAGAAATCTTCTTCCAAGAATAAAAAATCCGTCAGTCGCTTCCTTAGAAAACGAACACTTAAATATCATTGGTAACAACCTTATCTGAGGTTTAACCAATTACCAAATTGAAATGCAAAGCCGTAAGAATAAGGAAATTGAATCTCAACAAATCGGTTTTGTGACACCTCGTGTGATATTTTAAGAAAGTATTGTCAACTACTTGGATATGGATCCCAAAGACTTAGGAAACTATCTCATGATTAATGTGATCTCAAGGCCTGATATAATTCATCAAATCTTTTTCAAATCGGATTTCCAAAATTAAGTTTTCCAAAAAATAAATGTCTCTAGAATATCAAATACTTTCCTTGATCTTCAAGTTTCCTTATTTTTATTTTCACCAATATCTTCAAGATTTCCAATAGACATCTATCAAATAATCTGAATAGATTATTTCTTGATTACAAAGAAATAAACTACCAATTTGGAAAATAGTGGAATAAAATATAATTACCATAAATGTAGTTTGCCAAAAAATTAATACCAACATATTTGCATTTACACAATCTTTTTGGAAGAATGTTACTTGGAGAACAAACTTTTGTTAACATATTCGACATTATGGGATTCAATGCTATTTTTGAAAGTAGATTTGGAGATTACAAGTTTGTTAAGTTGGATTACAGCGAGATTCAAAATCACAACATCTAAGGGATTTGATCCCTATTTGTTTGCTCATCGGTTGCTCAGATTTTCCATATGTATTATTTTCAAAAATCGTGTTTAGAAAGTTTATTTGATAATTGCTTGCTGGATTATAACAAGATATATGATCATAACAATTGTGGGATCCATTCCTAATTCGTGGGATTTATTCCTATTAAGTAGGCAGCACTTTCCATAAATGTCACACCCGGTGTCACTTTAACACCCGACTTTTATGATTATGTAATTGTCCCTAAAATTCGTTGTACGAAATAAATTCGCTATTAATGCAATGTACATTTTATTGGAATTTGGACGGCGAAAATTTAAGAGTTAAATAAAATAGAGGGAAAAAGAGGGCGTTAAAATATACAGGATTTTAAATGAAGATTTGATTAAATCACGAAGCTTCTTGAAGAAGCCTCACTAAACGTGTTGTCAAACGACACAACCACCCCTCTCTCTCCCTCTCTCTCCCTCCCTCTCCCTCTCTCTCTCTCTCTCTCTCTCTCTCTCTCTCTCTTTCTCTCTTTCTCTCTCTCTCTCTCTCTCCACGTAACCTGATAACCCCCCCTCCCCCTCCCTTGTATTTTCTTCTCCTCTTCTTTTCTTCTGTGCAAAGGAAAAACAACAACCCGTCCGGCAATTTCTTATCCACACTCCTCTCTGATTTTCCTCCTCTTTGCTTCACAAATATAAGCCTATACGTTAGTTAATGGATTTAGGCTATTTGGATGTTGATTTCGGTGGAGAGTTTTAGAGTTAGGGTTTTGGAATTCGTCGTATTTGATGCTAATGCATGATAGAATGTTGTTTAATGGTTTCAATGGATAAACAAAAGAAAAACTAAGCACGTTTGGCGAAAATTGGATTTTGGGTTTGAGAAAATTGACTAAACAAGGCAGTCCATGAATTTTGAATACTGCTCGCGTTTCCAGTTTTCTTTTTATAAATGGATGGTTCGATGTTAAACTAGACGTTATAAGGTTTTCGATGCATGTCAAATCGTCAAAAAGGATAAAAATAAAGGAAGTTACGACCATTTTAAATTTAGCCTAAAAATAAGGAGAAATCTGAAATTTTGAATGAAAATTACTCAAATTTGATAGTTGAATCAAGCATGGGCTATGTTTTGTTTGTTTATTAGTTAGTGCTTGTGTAATGTAAATAATGGTTCAAATACGCATATTATAGATTCGTGAAACGCCAAGGAAAAACGCTCGAGGTTTGCTAAAATTCGACGAACCTCAGGTAAGTTCGTATGCATGTGTTTGGCCTTTACGGCCTACATCACAAAGGTACTAAGATTTTATGCTTTATGGAGTATGTTGATGGGAAGACAGGTTATAGAACATGATAACTCTTAAATTAGAGTTATTTTATACTATTTTTACTTGATAAAACTTATATGATTTGAGTGAATGTAGGAAGAAATTGGTAAAATTTACTATAATTGCTGCAGCATCAAGAGATTGGTTGAATTTAATGTATATCATGGATATTCTAAAAAAATAGCAGATTTTTATCACTAATTTGAATTTGGTATTATCTTATTTTAATGCATATTTATTAGCGGGAAAATAAAATTAAAGGAAGATTATGAAGAGAGAGAAGATAAATCAGCAAAGAAGATTTTATTTACCAAAAATAAATGATAGAATTATGGAAAAATAGGAGAATATGTGTAACGCCCCGAGTCTTCCAGACCTGGTTTCGCTACCCAAAACATTGAAGTGACTAAGAGAAATTATGGAAAATTTTAAATTTTCTCTCAGTGATGATAATTCTATCTTTAATCTTCGACTTTACAGCAGAAAACTCAATAAGTAGACAACGTTTATAATTAGACAAAACGTTAAGACATTTGGCCGAAGGGAATTGGAAAACTCAAGGACATCTACCGATCGCAAAACGACAGCATGGTGCACTCTTCTACCGATTGACACATGCATTCCACGTGATTCATTAAACCTCATCCGATCACAAAACGGTCACAAAACGACATGACTTAATACAAACTCCTACCGATAATGGAAAAACCTATATCTACCGATTGACACATGCATCCCACGTGATTCATTAAACTTCATCCGATCACAAAACGACAAAACCTAATACATACTCCTGCCGATAATGGAAAAACCTACATCTACCAATTGACACATGCATCCCACGTGATTCTTTAAACTTCATCCGATCACAAAACGACAAAACCTAATATCGACTTCTACCGATTGACACATGCACATCTCGTGACTCATTAAACCTCATCCGATCACAAAACGACAAGACTTAATATCGGCTTCTACCGATTGACACATGCACATCACGTGACTCATTATACTCCTTCTGATAGAAGACATCATCCGATAAAGGACATCATCTGATGGAAGACATCATCCGATAGAAGACATCATCCGAAGGAAGACATCATCCTATAGACAAGAAACTTTCAGACTTTCACAAACTTCAACTTGACTGAATAACAAACACACAGTTGGACCATAATCTCATCTAAAATACGTGTAGCGAGAGATTTTAACAAAACAGATCATTCTATCATTTCACGATCATTCTCAAACTCAGAAGTTAGTCAGTCAGGTTCTAGTATCCATTGTTTTAAGAAAGCATCCTACATAGACCTTAGTATTCATAACCTTACTAATATGATAAAAGTAATCACCAGGAGTTAAAATCGCTTTCCAGCCACTCACTGACAATCTGAACTCCTTCCAACAACCAGCCTTAAACATCCTCGTTAGACTTGAAATCCTCACCTGGTAGTTCTTCACCTACATCATAAGGTTTAAACTATAAGCCTAATGCTTAGTAAGGAGTGCAATGCTAACATGTATGCATGAATGCACAAATTAAAGGAAATACATGTTCATGATCTTTTCGTGTTCCAGTTCTTGTTCATGTTCATCGTTTTCATCATATGGATTAAGGGAGGATTTGTGCCGAAAAGGGGGTTGACAGTGAGAGTGTACGTAGTCCCTTGCGGGTCGTATTCATGGTCCTTCTTTTGGACAGTGACATACGCCAAACCGCCCCCAACCCTCTCTTAATCTTTGTTGCACAAGTTTCATGTTCATATCTTGTTCATGGGAGAAATCAAGCACTTAAAACATTTTCATATGCTTGAGAAATATTCATGATGCGTGGGCATGAGTAAATCTTAGTTCATCAGAATACTAAACAAGCCATTCATTCATCAAAGAATCGTAACATCAACTTGAGTACCGAAAAAAACCAGACGTTAGCACAGATACTTTTAACATTATAAACAACTTCTACTTAGTACCCTTGTGATGTAGGGCCCTAATGGCCGGAAGTTTTACTCACTCACTTACCTGGTTTCCTTAGCAACTTGAGCACTTCTCTTCAAACTTCTTCACCTAGAAACATTTCACATCACAGTATTAAATCAAAAATCCTAACTAAAAGTCATCCTAGTACCTAACATAAATATTTCTAAATCTTCCGCCTAGTGTGTACAGATTAAACTTCCAGAACCTAAATAACCGGATTAAGTCTAACAACTAAACACGGTCTGTTACCCTAATGTCCAGAATCGATTCAGAAATGCCATTATTAAACGCAGATCATGATTGTCACTACCATTACTCTGTTAGTGAAGAATCTGAAACCTCAAGTTCTAGCTGAAGACAGAGCTCAAAGTAACTACCCAGTAACTACATTGTCTAAGTCTTACCTAGAGCGTGGATTGTCGAAGTGGAGGCTGAAGAACTGGTCGCCGGCGAAGGAAAAGCTGGCAAAGAGGGAGCTCTGGAAAGAACGGAATCGCAGAGAGAGGAAATGTCAACTACAGCGAGGTTTTAATGAGGTTTAAGAATTCTCATAACCTATTTATACTAATTAAAATCCACCTTAATTACGAACTTGCCACCCAACCTTGTTTCACTCAACTTGTAATAAATAAGTCTTGGCATTAAATTTAAAATTATAAAGGTCAATAAAAGGGTGAAAATTAAAATGGTTAAGAAAATCACCTGGCCGAAATTGTCGGGTGTTACATCCACCCCGTCTTAAACAAAATTTTCATCCTCGAAAATTGATCAAACAAAGAGCTCTGGATATTTGTCCAACATGTCCTGCTGTCGCTCCTAAGTGGAAATGTAGGAAATGTAGATCACCCTTATACTGGGATGAGGTTGGCGAAGAAAAACTTCTAGGCCTTGAAATTTTACAGCAGATGTTAGACAAGATTGCCATAATTAGGAAAAGGATGATGATTGCACAAAGTCGACAGAAGAGTTATGTAGACCAAAGGAGGAGAGATCTTGAATTTGCTGTTGGAGGTGAAGTTTTCTTAAAGATTTCACCATTTAAGGGAGTTTTAAGATTTTGCAAGAAGGGAAAACTTAGTCCACGATTCATTGGTCCCTTCCCTGTCTTGACAAGGATTGGTAAAATTGCTTATAGGTTGCAACTGCCTCCATCACTGGAAAAGATCCATAATGTCTTTCATGTGTCCATGCTAAGGAAATGCATACGTGATCCGACGCAGGTTGTTAAGCCAACAGAGATTGATATTGAGCCAACAATGACGTATGAAGAGAAATCTGTTCGAATATTGGAAACTGCAGTTAAGACTCTACGGAATAAAGAAATTCCTCTTGTAAAAGTTTTGTGGACGAATCATGGCATTGAAGAAGCCACTTGGAAGTGGCAGCAGGACATGTTGGACAAATATCCAGAGCTCTTTTTTTGATCAATTTTCGAGGACGAAAATTTTGTTTAAGAAGGGGTGGATGTAACACCCGACAATTTCGGCCAGGTGATTTTCTTAACCATATTAATTGTCACCCTTTTTATTGACCTTTATGATTTTAAATTTAATGCCAAGACTTATTTATTACAAGTTGAGTGAAACTAGGTTGGGTGGCAAGTTTGTAATTAAGGTGGATTTTTATTGGTATAAATAGATTATAAGAATTCTTAAACCTCATTAAAACCTGACTGTAGCCGACTATTCCTCTCTCGGCGATTCCCTTCATTCCAGAGCTCCCTCTCTGCCAGCTATTCCTTCGCCGGCGACCAGTTCTTCAGCCTCCACTTCGACAATCCACGCTCTAGGTAAGATTTAGACAATGTAGTTACTGGATAGTTACTTAGAGCTCTGTCTTCAGCTAAAACTTGAGATTTCAGATTCTTCACTAACAGAGTAATGGTAGTGACAATCATGATTTGTGTTTAGTAATGGCATTTTCGATTCGATTATGGACATTTAGATATCAGACCATGTTTAGTTGTTAGTCTTAAATCCGGTTATTTAGGTTCTTAAAGTTTAATTTGTACACACTAGGAGCTCGACTAGGAAGATTAGAAATATTTATGTTAGGTACAAGGATGACTTTTAATTAGGTTTTTGAATTAACACTGTAATGTGAAATGTTTCTAGGTAAAGAAGTTTGAAGAGAAGTGCTCAAGTTGCAAAGGAAACCAGGTAAGTGAGTGAGTAAGATTCCCAGCCATTAAGGCTCTACATCACAAGGGTACTAGGTAGAAGTTGTCTATGAGGTTTAAAGATTCTCTATGCTATTGTCTGTTTAGTTAAGGTGCTCGAGTTGATGTTATGATCCTTTGATGAATGAATGGCTTGTTCAGTAGTCTGATGAACTAAGATTACTCATGCTCATGCATCATGAATGTTTTTCCCAAGCATATGAAAATATTTTAAGTGCATCATTTCTCCCATGAACAAGATATGAATATGAAACTTATGCAACAAGGATTAAGAGAGGGTTGGGGGCGGTTTGGCGTATGTCACTGTCCAAAAGGAGGACCATGAATACGACCCGTAAGGGACTATGTACACTCTCACTGTCAACCCCCTTTTCGGCACAAATTCTCTCTTAATCCATATGATGAAAATGATAAACATGAACAAGAGCAAAAACACAAAAAGATCATGAACATGTGTTTCTTTAACTTGTGCATTCATGCATACATGTTAGCATTGCATTCCTTACTAAGTATTAGGCTTATAGTTTAAACCTTATGATGTAGGTGAAGAACTACCAGGCGAGGATTTCAAGTCTAATGAGGATGATTAAGGCTGGTTGCTGAAAGGTGCTCAGGGTGACAGAGTGGTGGCTGGGAAAGCGATTTCAAATCCTGGTTACTACTTTTATCATGTTAGTAAGGTTATGAATACTGAGGACTATGTAGGATGTTTTCTTAAAACAAAGGATACTGGAACCTGGCTGACTAACTTCTAATTTTGAGAATGATCGTGAAATGATAGAATGATCTGTTCTGTTAGAGTCTCTCGCTACACGTATTCTAAATGAGATTATGGTCCAACTATGTGTTAGTTTATTCAGTTATGTTGAAGTTTATGAAAGTCTGAAAGTTTCTTGTCTATCGGATGAAGTCTCCCATCGAATTGTTTCTTCCATCGGATGAAGTCTTCCATCGGATGAAGTCTTCTATCGAATGAAGTCTCCATCGGATGAAGTTGTAACACCCCTAATACTGTACCCTTATTTTACCCGTATAAATTTTTCATTTTCATTTTTGTACTTATTTCTTTCCTCTACTTTAATTAAAACCTTATGCGGAATTTAAACTATAGTTGAAATCGGAACTAAATCGGAATTAAAACTGAACCTTAAATGCATTTAAAACAAATCTTTATTAAAACTTAAAAGAAAACCTTTAAAAGAAAACTTTAAATTAAATTAAACAAGTGGGAGGGCAGAATTGGAACTCTGTCCTCAAAATGAAACAGGCGACCGATCTCTGCACTGCAGCAGAGATCGATCGCTGCCATGCATTACAGCAGGGGCGATCGATCTCTGCTGCAGAGCAGAGATCGATCGCTGCTAGCTGTGCAGCAATCCGATCGCTGCTAACTATAGCAGCGATCGATCTCTGCTCTGCAGCAGAGATCGATCGCTGCAAGCATGCAGCGATCCCTTCTCCCTTTCAGACTTCAAACCTCTAACCTTCGCATTTCACAAGCAGCGACCGATCTCTGCATTGCTGCAGAGATCGATCGCCGCACGTTTTCTTTGTTACAACTCAATTCTAATTTTCTTCGTTCTTTTGTCTACAACTTTTCTTTCCTGCCGGCTTTTGAGCTGTTAAATTCTTTGTCATGCAGCAATCTTCCGCACATGTCTGTTGCCAATGTCAGGCCAACTGTGCTTCTCCCTTCAATCCCAATACAATGGAGATCCTGCACTTCCATCCATACATGCTCGTATGGTGCCAATGCCTAATTGTTTGCCCTGAAAACTGGTTATTATAAGAGAACCACCATGGTAATACTCCTCCAGAACCTTGAAATTCCGCACACAAGCCCGAGCCATATCCTCCAACTTTGGATAGTTCTCTCAGATGGTCCTCGTTTGATGATGAAAGGCTGTGCTAAAACTAAGCTGTGTCCCCATAGCCTTGTGCAAACTTTTCCAAAACTTAGATGTAATCTGGAGTCGGCGGTCTGAAACTATGTGCTGGAACCCAGCAGTCCTAACCACTTTGTCGTTCAAATACAACTCCGCCAATTCGGAGTATGTTATCTTCATTGGCAGAAAGTGAGCTGATTTGGTTAAACGATCACACTACCGCAAATTGCATCGTGACCATTTACTGTTCTATGTAACCCATAACAAAAATCCATAGCTTATTTGTTTCCCATTTCCATTCGGGAACTGTAAAGGTTGTAATGTCCCAGCAGGCCTCTGATGTCAGCTTTAACTTGCTGGCAGACCAGACCCGACTCCTGCTCACCACACTACGTTCTCTTCCTACCTGCCCCATAATGTTTCTTGAGATTTCTGTACATTTTCGTACCTCCATGATGAACGGAACGTCTGAGGAATGTGCCTCAGATAGATTTTTCCTTCTAATTTCATTATCAGCCGGAACAAACCATCTACTTTCGAACTTAAATTCCCTCAGCTGATCAGTTTGAAATCCGACTTTCAGTAGAATCTATGCACAACTTCTAC